>MPDP01000168.1:0-600000 GCA_030869315.1 Colletotrichum cuscutae
TTAATAATTAGCCTTATAATATAACTATTAGTTATTATAAGTAAACGCTTATATAAAAATTATTATTTAATTAATATTACTTTGATTAAACTTTAATAAGTACTACACTTTAGTACATATATATATATATATATATATATATTAATATATAGTATTTTTTAAAAAATTTTACTTAATATAATACTATTTCTACTATAATTTATTACTTTTTTTTAAATTACTAAGAATACTTTTAACTAATTTAGTTGACTAATTAGTCAAGTAAGTCTGACTATAGTCACTTATATAAGCGACTAATACTAGCCTAGTCTAGTCTAGTCAGGATTTTTCAGTGACTATAGTCAGACTATATTAGTCAGACTATGACTATGACTAATGACTAAGCGACTAATTTGCCAACCCTGTGCATGTAAGCCCAAACCTTGACAGAACGGCTGGATGATTAAGTACTATACCTTAGTTCAAGACATTATTGATCGTAGGTTGTGTTAGTTAATGTAATCGAGTCATTTGAGAAACCAGTCAGGAAAGAAGTCGACTGAATATTATCAGTCAATGGAAGATGATGACCAAAGAGCGAGCGATTGTGTTAAGTACCTATTCGACAACCTAGTCTGTGTCGTTCAACCATCAACAAGTCGCGCATGAGGTTAAGGTAATGAGCCTGCATTGTTACGTCAGGTATTCACAAGACAAAATATCAAGGTATTCATATGTCGATGTTGGCCTCTTGAAGTGAAACATAGTCAGAAAATCTGCCCCGCGATCAGATATGGGTATTGAACTCGGTGACTAGCACTTTGAATCCTTCGCTGCGATAAGGCCTCAAACGAAAGCTTCGTTGAATTATTATCAAAGACGTAAGTATATTATTTACGTCTTCTCCAGGTACAGTTGAATGATTACTTGCTGGAATAGGTCGATTCAAAACATCGCAAAATATTACATAGACTGCTCGAAGCTTCTTTTGCTGCCTTGTCAACCGGAACTCGAGCGAACTAGTGAAAAGGTCGTCGCATTAGAAAGATACGTTGCATACTCATTGATTAAATGCACATACGTCGGTCTGACTTTGGTTTCCCCATTAGAAGCATCATATCGGAAAACTTCAGCAATAATTTGTAGGTTGGAGGTAGTTGCCTGTAATTTCCGTTGCCAACATCGTTACCAGTCATCCGTCTCCGGGATTGGGTGTTGGCAAGGATGACTTGTTTACCATCGATTGAGTTCCAGAGGGGGTTAAAATGATTGACGTCAAGATCCGACGTGGATCGACAGTAGCACGGGGAACCTTACCTCACGTAGGGGCACAGTCGGAATCCGAAGTGTGTCGCCGCCGACTGCGTGAATGCGGGGTCAACCGTCCGAAGCGTTAGCTCCGATCCGGGGGATTTCTACCTAACAACACAGAAGCATCACAAACAACGCATTTTCACATACACTACTCTTCACCGTGGAACCATGGAGTCGAAAGAATTCATGCATTTTGAGGGCTTCCCCACCGAAGTGCTCCTTCAAATACTAACGCAAATCGACGACGTTCACTGTCTTTGGAACCTCCTTATCTCCTCGCCGATCGCAAGCCGGGTCTTCAATCAATACAGTGACGACATCTTTTGGCCCGCAGTTACAGAGACCAATATTCCGTCACAGACACAGAAAGTCATACGATGTATTATCTCAATACGCTCAGGCGCGTATAAGAACACACCTCATCTCACGCTTGCCGCTAGAATCAGTGATCGCGAAGCTGGCATCGTGCTTGGCCAGAGCTCGGATTCAGATTATGTTCTGCCGACCATGGATACAACGAAGAATCCCGATCTTCCCGTCATGCGGTCGGTACTTGCTACGGCCAGTCGATTACACTCCTTGAGCCGACTTTGCATCAGACACTATCAGGACAGTCTGATAGCTGCGAAAAGGGAAGGCCGACTGGACGCTCCGGAACTTTCAGCTCACGATAAGCTCTCATGGTGCGAAGAACAGCGGATGATTCGAGCTTTCTGGAGAGTTCAAGTTGTACTCGAAATGAACTTGGCGGCGCGCAGATCTCAGCTCCTCGGGACAAAAGTGGAGGGAAAAGAGCCAAATGACTTGAAAACAGAGGTTCTTGATATTCAGTCTTTCTACGACAGCACGAGTACCAACTTTAAGGCCGCTTATCACGAGGTGATGACAGCAGTTGACTATCTCAAGAACCTTTCTACCTCCAAGACTGATAGTGCGACTGCACTCGTGGACCGGATGCCATCACCCGAAAGCTCTATCGAGGACATCTCACCTTCGTCCCGAGGAATGCCTGCCACTCCGGATACTCGTAGGTCCGCGTTGGTATTGCCTGCCGACAGTCTATGGATTGTGGATAGCATGGGGAGGAACGCGCATTCGCCCATGAAGTTTGCCGGATTCGAGCCGTATAGGAGAATGGGCTTCGCAATTTGGGACAGAAACAGACTTGCGAGATTGGGATTGGCTAGTCCGCCAGGCCATGGCCGTGTCACAGGATTGGGGTCGTACTTCTCGTCGTGGGTGAAGCTGCTAGGATCTCAGGACATGGCTCGAGCGGAAGGCAAAATGAGAGAGGCGGAGTGTCGAGGCGGGCGGTTGGATCCTTTACAACCCATGATCCAGGATAATGCATCCTAGGGGAGAATGAGGAAAGGGAGAAAGCCAAGCTTTCATCCACAATCTTTATTCAATCATTTGGTTCTTCACTTGGATACATATTTTAATGTACTTTCCTTGTACAATCCTTCCGTATTTATTACCTGGGCTTATGGACTGTTTAGAATGAACCTTCTGTCTTGCAGCGTTTCTCGTGAGCCCCAACACGGCGTGTTTGCTGGCGACGTAAGCCGAAGAGCCGTGGCCAGGAAAACTTTTCAAATCGGGAACACTAGTGGCATTGACGATGGAACCGCCATCACTGATGCGCTTGAGATCTTCTCGCAAGAAAAACACTGTTCCCGAAAGATTAATTCCCAGCAAGATCTCCCCCCGTTGGTTAGACTTGTTAGTATCCCTATTATAGGGATATTAGTCAATTAGTTCGAACCGTGGGTTAACAAAGTGGGTTAATTAAACTATTCTAATATATTATATAAAATATAAAAAAGAGGTTCTAATTATAAGTTAAGTAGTTTATAGTAATTATAAATAGGGCCCCTCGTTAGCCCTTATATAGCCTTAGCTATATACTAAGGTTAAATTAAATTTTTAATTTAATATTAACTTTTTTTTATTAATTTAACTATTATTTTTATTACTATTATTATTATTATTATTATTATAATTAGAGGTTTAATTTAACCTTAGGCCCGTTTACTAAGTCGTCTTTTTTTACCCCTTTTTTTTACTCTTTTTATATAACTTATCCTTTTATTCGTATTATTACCTTTTTTTTTTATTAATAAATTACTTTAATTCCTTATTAAGTACTACTTTTATAAAAGCGTTAGCGAGGTTATTATTATTATTAATTTAATAAATCTTAAGGATCTCTTATTATTCGTACAACTATTTAAGGGTTATAATATTTATTATAAGCCTCTTTTTTTTTATAATACTTAGTTTAATAAAGTACTTATATAACGAGTATAAATTAGTATAAATAATCGTAGGGATTATAAAAAGGTTAAGTCGATTTATAATTTTTTTAAATATAATTAAAATTATATAAGTAAGGTTAACATCGTTAACTATATTATAAACTTTAAATATAAGTACGCTACGTATTACTTACTTATTTTTTATTAACGAATAGTAACTAATATTATTTTAAATTATAAATTCGTCCTTACTAAGCTTTCTATTAGCGAGGATAATAATATATTTTAATTATAAGGTTAGGTCGTTATTATTTATAAATAATTTATTAATAAATACGTAGAGCCTTATTAAAGTAAGCTTAATAAGCTAGTAAACGAGACCTTAGTTATAGTATTTTTACTATTATTATAGTTATTAATTAAGAGTATTAAAGTCGCTCTCTATAAGCTCTATAGTTTATATAGCTCTAGTATAGTTAAAAATAGCCTCGGGCTAATAAATACTCGTAATATATACCACTTAAATAAGCTTAGCCCTATATTATTTCTTATAATTAGGGGACTTTTAGTTAACGAAAGTAATTTTCTTATTTTACTCTTTTTATTAAAGTACTATATTATCCCCTTTAATTATTAAAATCCTTTTATTAAATACTAATAAGGATTTTAGCGTTAGGATCTTTTTTAGTTTAGCTATAAATTTAGTTTTATAAAGCTCCTTATCCTCTTTCTTTATAAACTTAATATTTAATAAACTTAGGGTATTATCTATCTATATCCTAACGATACTAAAGGGGTTATTTACGTATATAGAGATTAGGAAATAGGGATCGTATATTAACGTAACTATTATTAATTAGTTAATATAAAAATCGTAATACGTTACTTATTAATAAGTACCCGATTTAATAAGGCTATATAACGGCTTAAGTACTTTAATAATCGTACTTTTTAAGTACTTATTAATTATTTTTTTTTAAAAAAATAAGCAAAGATCTTTTTTATAAGCCTAGTTATTAATTAAGTATATACTTATATAATATTACGACTCTAGATTTAGTATCCTCTTTACTATAGTAATATTATTAATACTATTATAAGGCGCTAGCTATAGCGTTAAACTATAAATAACTAAGTAAGTAGCGTCGCTTTCTTAATATTACTATACCCTTATATAACGTACTTCGATTTTTAATATAGCTATGGGGTGCCCTTTTTTTTATTTCCCGAACTATACGTAATTTAAAAATACGTAGATTTATATATTTAACTAGATTATAAAAGATAAATTAATAAACCCCTTAATTACGTATTGTTTTTACTTTTACTAAGTCTAATTTTTTGAAAAGTCTCTTATCTATTATAATTATACTATCCTTTTATAGTTAGGTTATGAGTATAAAATTAGCCTTCTCTTTTATTTTATAGAATATAATAATTATAACGTTATTAATAATAAATTATTAAAGTAGTACCCTTTATTTAGGTCTTTTTATACGTTTTAGTAATATAAGTATCACCTCTTCCTCGCCGTTATTATTTATTTATTCTATTATAATAATTTTATTAAAGATAAATCTTTACTCTTTTTTACGTTACTAAGGGGATTCCCCTAGCTCCTCTTTCTCTTATTAATTTAATATTCTTTTATTAAAATCGGTATAGTATAATTATATTATTATAATCGATATTTTAAGTAGTTAGTCTCGATCCTTAGTAACAATATATAAACGTTTATTAACTAAAATTAATTTAGATAGGCCTAAGTATTACTTAGTAATTTCTTTTTATATTTTAATATTTAAATTTAATAATATATTGAGGTTAGGGCTTATATTTAGCTTATTATAAGTAGTAATAGAGTCTATCGAGACAGTGGGAGTATCCATTGATACTGTGTATTAATACTGTGTAAATGATACCGAGAACCGCCCGAGCAGCCAGCAAAGGCAGAATAAAAAAACAAATAAGTAGTAATAGCCTTCTTAATTTAGCGTTTTATATTCGTCTCCCGGAGTACTTTTATTATTTTCTTAATTACCTAAGTTCGCTCAGCTATATTTAGTAATAGTAGCGAGGCTATTATCGTCCTCGAGTATACTCCGAATATAAAAAGTATTAGAACCAGTCCTTTTAAACTTATAATATCGTTATAGTACTTAAATACTATTTAAAAATACTTTTTATTTATAATATTAGAGTCCTCGTTATAGATAATTTTAAACGCTCTTTTTAACTATTAATAAGCTCTTTCTACCTTATTAATATTATAATATACTTTAATAAGTACGCTTTTTAGCTATATATTATACGTAGTAATATTATTTTTAAATTTTATTAACTTAAAGCTCGTGCTTATATTAATCCTAATCCTATTTAATAGCTCTTAGTATATATTGATCTATACTCTTTTTAATATTAACTAAATAGTTTTAATAAATAAGTCCCTAAGGAATTAGCTTCTTTAAAATAATATAGCCTCGTTAATAATATATAGTACTAAGCGATTATTAAAATAAAAAATATTAACGACGATTCTTTAGTTAAAGTTAAGCTCGTTATATAATTTAAACTTAAATTTACGCGGGCTCTAGGTATTTATTTAGTATTAGTAATATATTTTTATTAAGTACTCTAGAGCTCCTATTTTTATATTATTCTCTAATTACTTAAAGAAGTTATATAGCCTTATAATTAATAAGTAGCCGAAGCGCTTATATAATTACTTAAGCTCTCCTTTTATAAAATAATTAATAAATTTAATATCTAATTCGAGCTTTTTAAACGTATACCCCTATTGCTCTTTAATAAGTATAAATTATTTACTATTTAATAATTTATTTCTTATGATATTAAATACGATACTTAACCAGTTTATATTTTTTAAATATAATAAAAATAGTATATTAATAAGTAGGATATAAAAGACTATTGCCCCCTGATAGAGCAATTCGCCGGGGCCGTACTATATATTATATATTAAGGAAAACTAAGTATATTACGCTTTATACTTAACTATTACTTAAAATAGTTAACCGACTCGACCGTTATCTCCTTTTTATTAATAGCTCCCGACCTTCTGCCGCCCGTCTAGAGGGCGAGCTATACCCACTCTAACGTATATAAGACCTCTTAATACTAGCCTACGTAAGTAGCTAAATTCCGTATTATATACTCCTTCTTATTAAGGGTTAAGGGACCCCTTATATATTCCCTTATATTTATAATATAACCTATATTAAAAAGATTTTTAACTCTATAAAATATAATTTCTAAATTAATATCGATATATTAGATCTTAACGTTCGTACTAACCTAGCTATTTACGGCGTTCGTATTATTACTTAACTAAATTTTATATTATTAAAAAGTACTATACTACTCCTTAAGCGTACTTATATTAGCTATAATAGCTAGGGCGTCGAGGGGGCCTAAGAATTTATTAAGCCCTAGAGGAGGGGACTTATCGAGGGGTATTCTTAGTAAAGTAGTAGTTTATATATTAATAAGTGCGTTTAATAAGTTTATTTAATAAGCTTATTTAGTAAATTTATTGAATTTAAATAGAGAGTAGCTTTAGGTAATATTAAAAATAATAAGGATAAAAAAAATCTTTATAAGCTCTAAAAAGTAGCTAAATATTAGCCTTTTTAGTTCTTTTTTTAAAAACCTTTATATTACTATTAAAGCTTAGAACTTTTATAATTAAAAAAGGCCGCTTTTAATTATTATAGCCCACTATTACGGCTAATTATTACGGCTAACCTTTACTATTAACTTTTTTAACTAGTATTACTATATAAGTATATTACTTAGCCTATTATTAATAAGTAGTAGGGCAGCTTACTTATCCCGAATTATATAGCGGTTTTCGTATCGAAATTACTATATTACGTTAAGCACGTGCTTAGAGTACATTACGCGTATTATATAGTTAAAAAGTATACCGTATTATATAATTTCTTTTAAAAGCGTAATCCCGTTAAGGTCGATTCTTTATACCTATAAAGCTAGAAAAAAACTACCATATAGAAGACTATTATCTCTAAGCGTATATTAATTTTTATTATATTTAGGGCGCAAATTTCCTTACCTAAACCGAAGCTAATCTTTATAATACTTATTATTAACGTATTTAATATAACTAAGGATATTTTTTAGAGTGTATAGAATTACCCCTTACCCCTAGTTAACTATTATAATACCCCTATATTTAAAATAATCCCCTAGAAAATATTCAGGCCGCATTATTCGCTAGCGTAAAATACTTATATAAGCTTAGCGTTTAAGTAATTTAAAGAGTATAAAAAGAACCCCTCTAAGTATTTTTAGAATTACTTAGTACCCTATTTTTTTTTTAAGTATTAAAAGAGATATTAATTTTTTTTTAAACGTTAATAAAATAGGGTTTAGTATTATTAAATTCGTTTATTTATTTATATTTATTATTTAAGAGATCTTCTTTTATTATTTATAAATAAAATCTTATTTATTAAGAGTTTTTATTATTTTTTATTTATTTAGCGTCGTATACTTTCCGGAGGCTAATGGGGCGAAAAAAGAATAATTAATTTTATCAATTTTATTAAAATCTACTTCGTTAATATACGAGGTAAGATCTTTTATATTTTCCGAATTTCTTATTATATATAGATCCTCTAGGCTACTAGTTATACCTTCGGATCTATTCTTATATATAATAAGGAACTAATTAAATTAATAAGAGCTAGTTTTACTATTTATTACTCTTAATTTTTTATATTAGTCGTATAATTTAATACGCTCTTTTTTAAAATAATTACTTAACTAATAGCCGTCCTTTTTATATATAAAATACTTCCCCTTTTATTACCCCTATTTTAAATCTAATTAGTAACTAGCTAAAGAGTCTATTCCTCTAGCTTAGTAGTTACTATACTTAGTATCTCTCCCCTTATCTCTATATATATAGTTACCTTAATATTATTAATAAGGGCCGTTATATAATTATAAGTACGTTTATTAGAGTATCCTTATTTTAATATTAAAACTAGACCTTAGCCTTGAGTAGAGGGTTTTATAATACTTAAGTAGTTAGTATAGAGTTACTCTTATTTTTAGTACTTTTTATATAATAATATAAAAATACCCGACCTTTTACTTATTTATCTCCTTATTTAGCTACGTTTTTACTAGTATATTAATATAATTAATAAGTTTTTTAAAAATCCCTAGCCTCGACTTTTTTTTTATCCTTCTAATTATAAACCTAAATAATAATACCCTTAGCTCGGATAAGAGCTCTAGACTCTTATTTTAAGTCTCAAAGCGACTTCGAATTACGTTAATTATATTTAAAAAGTCGGTTTAGTTAATAATATGTACTACTTTATAATAATAATCCGTAGCTTTATTAATTAGTACGACGTTAATTACTAAGTAGTATTACTACTCTCGGATTCTAACTTTTTCGTAATACTTATAAAATATTATAAGGGTTTTTTATAAAACCTCGTATTTCTTTCTTAAGTATAATTTCTTTTTAAAAAAGATTTTTGTAAGGTTAGTAAATTACTTTATAATAATAATTATTAAGTTAGTCTTTTTATATATCCCTCATATATTAAAATAATCGTATTAACTTTATATAATTAATTATATACCTCTTTAATTAATAAGTAATAAGTTATATATTAGTAACGTTACTAAGCTAGTTATTAAGATTAGTAAGATCGCTAGTAGCCGCTCTTTTTATATAATTTCCATAGCCCTTACTATAGCGGGCGCTAATATATTACTATTAGTAATTTTTAATAAAAATTCTAATTTATTTACTTTTATATTAAAGTTATCGTATTTTACTACTACTTAGTTAACTTAATTCTAATTTTATAACGTAAATTTATTAGTAATAATTATCGTAACGAGCGTTTCGTAAGCTCTTTATCCTACTACTTAGGATAATAAAATATTTTAATAATAAAGGAATCTAATAACCTTTTTTATTACGTTTAGATTAGCGCTTATAAATTACTCGTTTATCTAGTTACCTAGGTTATTAATAATTTCGTAAAATAGGGGTTACCTCTCGAGCCCTTTTTAAGTATAGATTTTTATAAAATAGACTAATACTACGTTAATTTACTCGCTATTAGGGTTATTAGAATTTTTATACGCCTACTTTTTTTAGTATTTTAATTAGATCTCTATTTATTTATAGAAGATAGGAATTCCTTTTTTTTAGTTATAAACTAACTCGCTCTTTAGTATTTCCTAACTTATATTTTAATTTATAATAACTAGCGTATTTAATTTTAATAAGGTCGTTTTAGAGCTATTTACTAGCCTCAGTAATAACGTATTATTATTAGTCACTAGATTTATTAAGGTTTAGAACTTTTTTATTTCTTTTTATTTTTTTATACCGAGCCTCGTTACTATTTACTCTTAGTTTTTTTAGTTAGATACTATTTTAGTAGTCTTTCTTTAGTTACTTAATTAATTAATATTAGAAATAGATTTGTAAGTAGCCTAACGATATCTCGATTACGTAGTGTTTTTTTTTAAGTCGAAGCCCGAGAGGTATATATGTTTATTAAACAAATTACTACTAGTTAGTAATTTACTTCTTATTTTTTTAAAATTAGTAATTTTTATATTAAGAGCTAGTAGTATAAAAAAGAAGCTTCTTAGCGGCCTTTTAAAGTGTTCCTTTTTTATTATAATAATTATAATTTTAATAAGAGGTTACGAGAGGATTTTCTTAGGAGTAGTAGCCTTTTTATTAAGCTAACTTCTAATACTTATGATACTTACGATTTATAAATTACGGTTATTATAATCTCGAAATCTCCTCTTTTTTTATCGTACTATCTTTTTTATTATATTCTTAAGTAATATCTAGGTAGTAGTTAAGGGGGCTACGAAGAGATTATTTAGATTACGGGCTTTAAGGTCGTATCCGGGAGACCCTCGTTATAGTAGACCTTTTAATATATTATAAATCTCTTAGCTTTATAATTCTTATACGGGTTCTTATTATACTTATTAAAAATATTTTCTATATTTAAGGAACCCTTTCTTAACCGCGCGGTGCTTTTTTATACCGTACTATTAAGCTCGTTTATCGTACTAATTAATTAGGTAAGTAGTTACGTAAGTAGTTCTTTTTACTAATTAATTAATTAATTTAATTAATTTTTAATTACGGGCCGGTCGCGGGTGAGTTAATTAATAGGGAAGGATTATATAAGGTTAATAATAGTAGCTCGGTCGCTTTAATATTTCCGTGAATTATTAGGGGTTATTTTAATATAGTAAACGTTAGTTTTTTATAAGTAATTAAGGGCTACGATTTTTTTATTTCGTTCTATTATAAAGATTTTATATTCTATTACTTATTTTTTTTTAAAGTTAGATAGTACGATTCTCTTATTACGTTCTGTTCGAAGAGGTCGTCTTTTTATATTAAATACTTTACTAATTTATAATAATAAAGATTAATTACTAATTAGTATTAGTATTTTTATTATAAGAATATTAGTTAATTAGTTCGAACCGTGGGTTAATAAAATAGGTTAATTAAACTATTTTAATATATTACGTAAGGTATAAAAAGGAGGTTCTAATTATAGATTAAATAGTTTATAGTAATTATAAATAGGGCCCCTTATTGGCCCCTGCGTAGCCTCGGCTGTATGCCGAGGTCGAATTGAACTTCTAATCCGATAACTGGGCCTTAAATGGGACCTGGCTTGACGCTCCACTTCCGTCAATGTTGGGCAGCGGTACGATCTAGGCGCCCAAATATTTTCTTAGTATCTTGGAACCAGTCCCGGACCTTCTCGGGCTTACTGATGTCAACTACTGTTGCTTCAACGCGTATACCAGGGATCGATGTCTTTAGCTTGCCGGCAACGGCTTTGAGGGCTTCTGACTGGACGTTAGATATCGCCAATGATGCTCCTCTGCTGGCGAGGTAAACAGCCATAGCTGGGTCTTTTACACCAGCCGCGCCTGTGATTGCGATGGTCTTGTTATTAAATGACATTCTGACGGAAACTATGGAACCCGTACAAGTGATTTGTGAAGAGCAAGGTAATCTCAATTCAGATGAATGCCGCCCAGGTTCTCGTCAGATGAACAGAACTTCTTTTTCCGATGATGAATAATACCTTTCATTTATACGAAGGTTAATGACCTAACTATGACCGTCAGGAACTGCAGGCAACATCAGCTCTTCATCAATGAGGCAAGCAACGCATATTCGTCTTCATAGTCTCTGAAGGTGTGGGGGCCACAAGCTTGGTCCATCATGTCTGCAGAATAGGTACCATTACAACGGAGCTCTACTGAAATTTTGTGAGCAACCGCATGTTGGCAACAATTTTTCCTCCTAACAGAGTGGCGGTAGAGATTTCTAGGTGATTTGGGCCGCCGTCGGACGCACTCGTCAGTCCGCGTCCGCCTCTTTTCCAGAGACGATATTTCCTGATCCGGCAGTCTAAGCGCGGAGTAAACCCACAACCCACCGGACCGTGGAGACGACAGCGGGGACTTGGGGGCGGCACTCAAGGGCCTTGACCTATCCAGTCCCAGGTAAAGCGAACGGATAATCTCTATCTATGTCGCGGCCCCGAACATCTACAAGAGCGCTAGAAATCTTCTGGACCTGTGGAAGATGAAGACGGCTGCCACTGATAAGCCTTTTAGCGCCGAGCAAGACATCTTCTATAAGTCGGAACACCCCCATTCGGCCACCCTATCAAAAGTAGGTCTAGGAACATCGCTACTAACTATAGTTAATTAATTAACTACCTTCTACTACTATTATAATATAACTACTATTCTTACTAAGTAATTCGACCTTTATAATTTAATTAGGACTAATTAAATACTTATTAATATCTTTTTAAACCCTTTTTATATTCTTAATATTAGCGAACTTAGTATTAAAATTTATTTAAATACTCTTTTTTTTAATAAACTATACGTTTAACTTTAGTTTTTGAAACTCGAACTTATTATTAAAATAAGACTAATAAAAAGGACTTCTTACTATAGGCTTTCTTAATTTTATAAAAAAGTAAATATTAAGTATATAATTAAAACTAAGTTTTATAAATAGCTTTAGTTATTTATAGAAATTATTGTTTTTTTTAAAAGTTAATTAGTTAATAATAAACGCTATAAAGGTCTAGTTAATAACTTTAGTAATATTAATAAGTATTAACTTATTATTAATAATATTATTTAATAGTATAGCTAAGCTAAATAATATTATAAGATTATTAAAAAATATAGCTATACTAAATAACTATAACTTAGTTACTTTTTAACTATTTTATATATTATTCCTTATTAAACTAAATAAATAAGTTATAATATAATAAGTTAAAAAGTACTACTTTTTAATAATAATAAAATTATTTACTATATTTTTTATATTAAGCTCATTTTTATAATAAGTTTTAATAAGATTAAAAATAGCTATATCTAATAGCTAGAGAATATAAGAGGTATATAATAATAAAATTAATAAGTAAACGTTATTAATATAGCACTCTTATATAAATTCTATTATTATATAACTCCTAGACCTATTTAGAATTAATAATTCAAGCTCTAGTTATAAGTTAAGTTCTCTAGTTAAGGGGGGCTTAGTTTATAATAAAAAAGCTACTCTTAATTATATAAAAGTAGTTTAGTTTATAATTTACTTATTATTTATTCTTATAAACTCTTAACTATCGAGCTTTTTAAGATTAAGAAGGAACTATTATTATTAAACTAATTCTTTTATTAATTAGTAATAGTTTAATAATTATATTATTAATAAAAATATACTTAATAATAAAGATTTAAAAACTTAATCTAAGCTCTTTTTTTATATTATATTAATCTTAGCCATACCTAAAACTAGTTTCTTAAATCCCTTATTTTTGAAAATACTAGTTTTATTTAGGGAATTAATATACGGGCGTTATAAACTAATATACGAGCGTCGTTCTTATATAACCGTCGCTATTTTATTTTTTAATTAGTCTAAAAAAATTTATTAATATAGTTAAATTTTAGTAAATATTTATAAAGTTTTCTAAGCTTTCATTCTTTTATTTTTATATTTAAGCTATATTAGTAAGCCTTAAATTTTAATTTATAGTATTTATTTATAATAGGTTTTATAATTTAAATTAAAAATGTTCCCTAGGGTAATTTTAAAAAAAAACCCTTATTAAAAAACTTTCCCCTCTATAAGAGCGACTATTAATTAATTACGGCCTCTTATTATTATCTAATTAATTATTATTATTATTATTTTTAAAAAGTAGCTACTTTAGTATTAGCTAATTTTATAGAGTTAATAATTTTAAAAAGTAATACGACCTTATCACTAAGCTCCTAATAAGTATATTACGAAATACGCGACTTTTTATAAATAATTACTTTAATATAGAGCTTATATTATACTTTATTTATTATTCTCCTAAGAGAATAATAAAAACTTAGTGGACTACTTTCTTACGACTTTTTTTAAAATATAACCCCTCTCTTCTTAACGAATAGTCTTAATAACTCTTTTTTATTTAAAATAAAGCGTTTTTTTAAATTATAGCCTCTTATTATACTCTAAATAACCGATCCTCCTCTTTTTTTATAACCTAAATCCTGAACTTACTAATTTTTAATAATTTAAAATAAATTATAATACTCTTTTTAATTAAGTTAATAATTTGATAAAAGTTAATAAATTTAGTATTATAAAGCGGAATAAGTATAAAGCTCAAGGCTAAATTATTTAATATACTTTTTAATATGATCGGTTTAGCGAGCCTAGGCTTATAAAAAACGCTAGTATTTAATAATATAAGTTTTATAAATACGGTTATAAATAGTAAGTTATTACCAAGGCTTAAGGGGAGGATAAGTAGTTATTATATTATTATTTAGACCCTTAGTATAGTTAGTATAATTATAGCCTTAGCTTTAAAGCCTTTACGTACTTTTTATATTATAAGCTGATTAAAATAGTTAAGGATATTATTAAAACTATAAGTTAATAAGTTAGGACTTAGGTTTATAATATACGTACTATTATTTAAAAGTAGTTTTGAAAGTCCTTATTTATTTAGTAAAATATTTATAATACTAAGGCTCGTATAAGCCGAAAGAAACTAGCTAAAAACTCGCTAATTATAGCGTTAATTAAGCTATTTAATAAGTAAGATATTTTATATATAATAAAGTAAGTAAATAACGAGCTAAACTACTTTATTAACGTTATTTAAACCTTTCCTTATTATTTTTAAATATAAAAGCAATGCCCTAAGGTAATTAGCTTTAATAATACTTATAATACTAATCGCTTTAAGCTCTCTTCTTTTTAAATTACTAAGTAAACCTACTTTAGGTCTTTTTTTAATATTACGTTTAGCCTTATTAATAATAAGAAATTAGAAGGTTTTAATTTTTTTTAATAAGTATCTATTAATTTATAAGCTAATACTTAGTCCGTTATTTTATTATTATTATTATAGATTATAATAAGTAAATAAAAGCTCTACTAAACGAGTAGTTCCAGGACATTTAGGAATAACTCTATACTTATTATATTAATTTTAATATTATACTTAGGGTTAAGTAAAAGTAGGTTAAGGACCGTAGTTATAATAATAATAATAATAAGTTTAATAATAAGGGATATTAGTTATTAATATAAGTAATAGTTATACTAAGTAATAAAAATAAAGCTTATATTAATATACTTATTAATAAGCCCCCCCCTTATATATATTATAAAGTCTTTATAATATAAAAGCTTTTTATTTTTATTAAGATTAAGTATATTTTTAAAACAACCTAAACTTAGTTCTATAAAGAGTTTAATAACTAATACCTATTTTTTTAATATTTTTATATAGTAGTTTTTTTCTAGCTTTATAAGCGCAAAAGATCGACCTTAATAAGATTACGCTTTAAAGAAAAATCATACAATACGGTATACTTTTTAACTATATAATACGTATAATATACCCTAAGTACGCGCTTAATATAATATAATAATTTTAATATAAAAACCGCTATATAATTCGGAATAAGTAAACTACCCTTTGTATAATAGCACTAGTTAAAAAGGTTAATAGTAGAGGTTGGCTATAAAGGTTAGAGGCGGCCCTTAACTATAGAGGTTCTAAACTTTAAAAATAATATAAAGGTCTTTAGAAAAAGGGCTAAAAGGGCTAATATCTAACTACTCATACTAGAGCTTATAAAAATTCTTTTTATTTTTATTATTTTTAATATTACCTAAAGCTCTATTTAAACTAAATAAATTTACTAAATAAACTTGCTAAACGAACTTCTTAAACGAACTTATTAAATAAACTTATTAATATATAAACTATTACTTCGCGAAGAACCTACTCTAAAAATGCCCCTTAATAAGTCCCCCCCTCTGGGGCTCGATAAATTAAGCCCCCTCGACGCCCTAGCTATCGTAACTAATATAAATATACTTAAAAAGTAGCGTAATACTTTTTAATAATATAGAATTTAGCTAAGTAATAATACGAACGCCGTAAATAGCTAGGTTAATATAAATATTAAGATTTAATATATTAATACTAAGTTAAAAGTTTTATTTTATAAAACTAAAATTCCCTTTAATATAACCTATATATAAATATAAAGGAATATATAAGGGGCCCCCTAACTCTTAATAAAAAAGAGTATATAATATAAGATCTAGCTACTTATATAAGCTAGTACTAAGAGGTTTTATATATATTAAAATAAATATAGCTCGCTCTCTAGATAGGTAGTAAAAGGTTAGGAGTTTTAATTAGTAATTAAGTATAGAGCGTAATATACTTAGTTTTCTTTAATACGTAATATACGGTATAGCCCTAGCAGATTGCTCTATCGGGGGGTTTAATATTTTTATATAATATACTTATTTTTAAAATATAATAAGCCCGTTACTTTATTTAAAAATACTAGAACTTTAGTACTCCCGTTATTTTTAGTACTAAGTTAAGTAAAAATAATATTAAGAGTTATTTTTTACATAATCTTAGTTATTTATATTAGTTTCTTAAGATTATATAAGATATAATTAGTAATTAAGAGCTATATTTTTATTAAGCTTATATAGAGGACGAGGTATTTATAAACTAGGAGTATATAAGTACTTACTTTTAGTACCTAAATAAACTTTAAATAATATTTTTTTTAAAATATCTTATTTTAATTAGAACGTAAAACTAGTTTATAAAAAAAGTAATACTATCTAATAAGAGGCTATTTCTAGTTTATTTCGGATTTTATAATCTAAACTATACTATTTTAACTAAGCTAAGTATTTTATATTATTATAAATTTACTTTAAAATATTAGATTTAGTTACTTTTAATAAATAAAAAGTATACCCTTAGTAATATTTTTAAAAAACGTTTTTTTTAGATCTATATTATTAGATTTTTAATCCTAAAATTATCATATCCCTTTATAATAAGCCAAAAAATATAGTATAGCTTATTTTATTATAACTAGCTTTGTTTAAAAAAAGGCTAGTTAGCTAATTAAGTCCGTACTATTTATAATAATTAAAACGTTAATAATAAGAAGCGAGGCCGCTTATTTAGAAATAAGAATAAGTTAATACTAGTTAGGTTTTTATAAAAAATAAGTTAATTAAGTTAAAGCTAAATATCGAGCTGATTTTAATAATAAATAAGGAGCTAGTTTAGCGTTCTTAATTGGGGAAGTATAATAAGGAATTATATAAATAAATGGTTAATAACTAATGAAAAGTAATTTATAATAATAATAAATTATTATAATTACGTTAAAAGAGGTAGTTAGGTAAATGTTTTTATAATTTACTTTTTATATATTCTAAGTATATAGTAAAAAAAAGCCTTATTTATTTAAGATTTATAAAAGCTTATATTACTAGCTTATTTAAGATCTATAAATTTTAAATAACTAATATAGTAGTTCTAAACGAGTACGTAAGTTATAGTAATATTCTTATTTTTAAAAATCTTAAACTAGAGCTTAGGTTAAAGAAAATAGTAAGAATAGCTATATTAATATAGTTACCCTTATTACCTTTATAGGGAAGTACTATTTTTTTAAACTAATTAAAAAGTAGAATAGTAACGCTTATATAAGAGCAATGCCCGTATATTAATTTATAACGCCCATATATTTATTCTCTTTATTTATATTATATTTATAAACTTATTTAATGTTTTTAATCTTTAGTATATATAATAATTAGAACTAGGGCCTAATTACTTTAATAATTACTTTATTAATATACTTTAGTTTTATAAAACGACTTTTCTGAACCTTAATAAATAAGTTTTATTTTAAAAAAGTATTTATTTATTTTTTTAAAAAAATAATTATCCCTCTAAGTTTATAGAACTTATTTAATAAATTCCTTAACTTATTTATAAATTAATATAACTCTTAAAATATACTTAATACGAACTTATTTAGCTAGTTTATTTTCTTATTAAGGGAGAAGCTTTTATTAGTTTATAAAAGTAATTACCCTAGCTTATTAACCTCGTTAATAATTCTAAAGTATAATCTTTAAAACCCCAAACTTAATCGAGGCTTTTTTAATTAAAATACTATTTTTAATTACTTCGAGCGCTTAAATAACTTGATTTTTTATATATAATATTATAATATGATAAAGAATATATATACTAAAAATGAATATATTTTGATAATAATCATAATTATTATAGTTATTTATAAGTTAAGGGTAGAACTTTAATTAGGGTAGCTGGGAGGGATTTTTAGGGTAACCGAATGGGGGGGGGGGGGTGTAGCTAAATAGGGGTATTCTAACTTATAGCTCTAGATATAGTTTTCGACTTTAAATTCGGTTCTAGCGTAGAATATCGAATACTAATCTTATAGATTAAAATACTTTAGAGTTATAGCGAAAAAAAGGCGAGGCTCGATAAATCGAATATAAAGGTTGCTAGCTTTTTTATTATACCTATTTATCTAACTTTAGAAACGGCTATAAAAACGGCTAATAATGTTACCGGAGTTACTACTATAGGATTTCCTAACCTCGTATAGTAGCTAATTAGCCTTAAGCTTAGTATTAAAAGTATAAGAACTTTTAGAAAAGCATTTTTTAAAGAGTAAGTTTAGAAAGATATTAAGTAATATAAAGGCTAGGCTTAGGATAATAATAATAGCTATATTAAGTTTATAATTAATTTAATAATCTATAGAGAAACTGTTTTTGCGGGTAAAGAGAACCGTAAGCTAATATATTAGTCTAATATAATAAATAACGAGGTAAGTACCTTTTCTAGCTCTTTTTAAAAAAGTATTATTTATAGTACTAATTAATAACTTTTAATATAGTTACTTAGTTTCGTCGTAATAGGATATAATACTACGAGTATAACCCTTTATTAAAGAGTAAAATTTCTAAGTAATAATCCTACTTATTAGTAATAGTTTTACAAGAGCTTTCGTACTACTTACCTAAACGCTATTAAT
This sequence comes from Colletotrichum cuscutae, assembly GCA_030869315.1. Lineage (NCBI taxonomy): Eukaryota > Fungi > Ascomycota > Sordariomycetes > Glomerellales > Glomerellaceae > Colletotrichum > Colletotrichum cuscutae. The sequence goes on from MPDP01000168.1 coordinate 19,071, forward strand.
AATAACTACCCCCTATTTTATAAGAAGATAATAAGGGCTAATATACCTTACTTAAATACCGTTATTAAAAAAATACTCCGACTTTCGTATACTACTATTAATTAGGAGAGATAAGCTAAGGAGGATATAATTATCCTAGGGTACTATATTCTTAAGGGTACCTCTATTTCTATTCCTAACTATAGTCCTAGTTTTATAGAACTAAGTTTCGAAGTTAATAAGAAACTACGTAGCGCTTTATTTTAAATAGTAATAAAGAAGCACGGCTTATAGGTATAGGGCTCTAATAGTATAGACAATTTCTACCCTAAGTACTAATTTATAAAGACCGAGAACGGTAAGGTCGTTTTCGATACGTTAGCTAGGCTAACTTTATTATTTAGTCTTAATCTTCGAGGCTATTTTAGTCGTAAGTTAGTATATTTAGAACTTAGGCTTTTAGTTACTCTACTAGTATAATTATTTAATTTCTGAACTTGCGATAAGAGTCTATTTAACTATAATAATATTAAAATATTAACGTAAAAGCCGAAGTTGTACTTTATAAATTTAGAAATTCTATAGTTAGCTATAGGGAGAAGCGAGAGCGTTATATTAGTATTAGGGTTGGTATAGAGGAGTAGGATTAATACTTTTTTAAGTCGAATTAGAAATCGTAACTTAATAAGTCGGAATACCCCTATTCGGCTACACCCCCCCCCCCCCCCCCTTATTTAGCTACCCTATTAAAAGTAGGTCTAGGAATATCGTTACTAACTATAGTTAATTAATTAACTATTTTTTATTACTATTATAATATAGCTACTATCCTTACTAAGTAATTCGGCCTTTATAATTCGATTAGGACTAATTAAACGCTTATTAACGTTTTCCTAAGCCCTCTTTATATTCTTAATATTAATAAACTTAGTATTTAAATTTATTTAAATACTCTTCTTTTTATTAAGAACTATATACTTAACTTTAGTTTTTAAAACTCGAACTTATTATTAAAATAAGGTTAATAAAAAAGACTTTTTATTAAAGGTTTTTTTAATTTTATAAAAAAGTAGACGTTAAGTATTATAGTTAGGACTAAGCTCTATAAATAGCTTTAATTACTTATAGCGATCGCTAGGTGTCCTGAGAGTTAACTAATTAATAATAAATATTATAAAGATCTAGTTACCGACTTTAATAATATTAATAAGTATTTATTTAATATTAATAATATTATTTCATAATATAACTAGGCTAGATAATATTATAGAATTATTTAGAAATATAGCTTTATAGTAGTTCTTTTTCTAACTTTATAAGTATAAAAGATCGACCTTAACGAGATTACGCTTTTAAAAGAAATTATATAATACGGTACACTTTTTAATTATATAATACGCGTAATATACCCTAAATACGTACTTAACGTAATATAGTAATTTTAATATAAAAACCGCCCTATAATTCGGGATAGGCAAGTTACCCTTTACGTAATAGCGCTAGCTAGAAAGGTTAACGGCAGAGGTTAGCTATAATAATTAGCTATAATAATCGGTTATAATAATTAAAAACGGCCTTCCTTAACTATAGAGGTTCTAAACTTTAATAACAACGTAAAAGTTTTTAAAAAAAGGGCTAAAAGGGCTAATATCTAGCTATTTTTTATATTAGAGCTTATAGAGATTCTTTTTATTTTTATTATTTTTAATATCGCCCAAAGCTCTATTTAAACTAAATAAATTTACTAAATAAGCTTATTAAATAAACCTATTAAACGCACTTATTAATATATAAACTACTACTACCTCGTTAAGAACCTACTCTACTAAAAATACCCCTCGATAGGTCCCCCCCTCTAGGGCTCGATAAATTAGGCCCCCTCGATACCCTAGCTATTATAACTAATATAAATAAATTTAAAAAGTAGTATAGTACTTTTTAATAATATAAAATCTAGCTAAGTAATAATATAAACGCTATAAATAACTAAGTTAATACGGATATTAAAATTTAATATATTAATATTAATTTAGAAATTATACTTTATAGAGCTAGAAATCTTTTTAATATAAGCTATATTATAAATATAAGAGAATATATAAGAGGTCCCTTAACTTTTAATAAAAAGGAGTATATAATATAAGATCTAGTTACTTATATAGGCTAGTATTAAGAGGTTTTATATACGTTAAAATAAGTATAGCTTGCCCTCTAAATAGCTAGAACTTCGAGGACTTTACGTAGCGGAAGGTCGGGAGCTATTTTAATTAGTAATTAAGTATAGAACGTAATATACCTAGTTTTCCCTAATACGTAATACACGGTACGGCCCTGGCAAATTACTCTATCGGGGGGAGAAATATAGCTATATTAAGTAGTTATAAACTAGTTACTCTCTAACTATTTTATATATTATCCCTTATTAAACTAAGTAAACGAGCTATAATACAATAAGTTAAAAAGTACCGCTTTTTAATAATAATAAAACTTTTTATTATATCTTCTTTATTAAGCTCCTTTTTATAATACGTTTTAATAAAACTAAAAATAACTATATTTAATAACTAGAGGATATAAGAGGTATATAGTAATAAAAATAATAAATAAATATTATTAATATAGTACTCTTATATAAATTCTATTATTATATAACTTCTATATTTATTTAGAATTAATAATTAAGGTTTTAGTTATAAGTTAGGTCCCCTAGTTAAGGGGGGCTTAGTTTATAATAAAAAAACTATTTTTAACTATATAAAAGTAGTCTAGTTTATAATTTACTTATTATTTATTATTATTTATTTATATATTCTGCCTTTGCTAGCTACTCGGGCGGTTCTCGGTATCATTTACACAGTATTAATACACGGTATCAGTGGATACTCACACTATCTCGCTAGACTATTTCTTTTTAGATTTTCTAACTTTTCAACTTTCCCTCCTACAAAGTTCACAACCACGGATCATTAACGGCTTATTTATTATTATAAACTCCTAATTATTAAGCTTTTTAAAATTAAGTAGGAACTATTATTATTAAACTAACTTTTTTTTATAAATTAGTCATAGTTTAATAACTATATTATTAATAAAAATATACTTAGTAATAAAGATCTAGGAACGTAATCTAAGCTCTTTTTTTTATATTATATTAGTCTTAGCTATGCCTAAGATTAGCTTATTAAATCCCTTATTTTTAAAAAATACTAGTTTTATTTATATTATATTCATAACTTATTTAATCTCTCTAAATTTTGATATATTAAATAATTAGAACTAGGGCCTAATTAATTTAGTAATTACTTTATTAATATATTCTAAATTTATAAGACGACTTTTTTAAACTTTAATAAATAGGTTTAATTTTAAAAAAGTATTTATCTATCTCTTTTTAAGAGAATAATTATCCTCTTAAGCTAATAAAACTTACTTAGCGAATTCTTTAACTTATTTATAAATTAATATAACTCTTAGAATGTACTAAATACGAACCTATTTAGTTAGCCTATTTTCTTACTAAGGGGGAAGCTTTTATTAGTTTATAAAAGTAATTACTTTAGCTTATTAACTTTATTAATAATTTTAAAATATAGTTTTTAGAACCCCGAACTTAATTAAGGCCTTTTTAATTAAAGTACTATTTTTAATTACCTCGAGCGCTTAAATAACTTTATTTTTAATATATAATATTATAGTATAATAGAGAATATATATACTAAAAATAAATATATTTATACGATAATTATAATTATTATAGTTATTTATAGATTAAGGGTAGGAGTTTAATTAGGGTAGCTAGGAGGGATTTTTCGGGTAGCCGAATGGGGGGGGGGGGGTGGCCGAATGGGGGTGTTCCGACTTATCACCTACTACAAAGCAGTCGTATTAAAGCACACAGTTTCTTGCAGTATAAGGGAAATGAGTCAGGTGAGCATGTAGTGCGAACTCCTATGGGAACCGCCGCTTTTCGCTCTGGAGTCTAGATAATCGCAGCAAAGACGCGTGTGTCGATGAATTGATCCTCCTCGACATGATGCATAATGCATGCCTGTGGATCAAGCCGTTGAGAGAATCCGTTCGTTGTCTCTCTTGCATTCAGGAACTAGATCGCCTAGTTGACATGGGAAGCCTGAGCCGCCCATGTTTCCAGTAAGAACAACACTCTTAAAAGCAGTATCTGAACGCCCCTCAGATGCCGACCTTAACAAGAAGCAGCTGTCTCACCGTACGAAACTGTTAGTACAGGAGTCCGAGCGGACAAAAGCAGCGATAAAGCTAACTTGTCGGGACTCCAATGTGGCGCAACGAGGCGCACCGCGGCAACCTAGGGAATGCTACAGTGTTGAAATCAGCCACGTTAAGCGCCCTGTGTTTGGCAAAGTGGTTCCTGAAACCAGCCACAGTCGGTATCTGCCTAGCTGACAGTGCAACGTATTCCTGGTGACGGACGGACTGAAACTTCGTGTCTGACACGCTAGGAACATGCCACGCCTCAAAGTCCCCATAAACACTCACTCGGAGGCAGCAGGATTTCTGTTGCTATATAGGTTGCCTTCTAATCCTCCTCCCCAAAAATCATCATTTGACGCACAGCCTTCCTATCTTTTGAACGTAAGAAATACGCGAAACAAATACAACGAAGAACTCTGGTGACTCCTCCCGCATCCGTATCTGCCAACGTCGAATCCGCAGCTAGCCTATCGCAATCCCGCGACAATGGAACCCATCCGCGCCCGTAAACGACCCACTCCGGCGCCGGCAGCAGAAAGGTCGCTCCGGTCTGCCGACAAGGAGGCCTCCGACCGCACCCAGCTCGCCGGTTTCACAGATCTGCCCGCAGAAATCCACCTTCTCATTTCCAAGCAACTCATCTACCCCGACGCCCTCTCACTGAAACACACCAGCAGCTACTTCTACTACCTCGTTGACACGGGCGTACGACTCAAGGTTGAGTGGCTGATGGAGCGCCGCATGCTTCATCTTGAGTGTCCAAACGATAAACGGTGTGACCTTGGCAGCGACCTACGCTTCTGTAGAGGCAGTGTCCCGTACGTTGTTCCAGAATTCTATCCTGATATTACTTCTTTGCCTTTCATCGTCTCGTACCTGCTACTTCTATCTAACCTTTGGACCAGGCTTCTGATGCAAAGGCGACGTGAACACATGGAGTGCGAGTCAAGGCCGGGACTTGGCTGCCTAGTTTATGGCACTTCCGTATGCTCTCATCGACGAAAGATTGGCGCGAGGTGTTCACGCTGGTTGAGGCGACGGCTGACCGTAGAGTTATGGTGGGTGTTGATTGCCCTGATACCGATTGCTTTCTGTTGGCTTTGGATGGCAGAGTTCGCCACGTGGGCCGCGAGTGCATACAGAGTCTCTTCTTCTTTCACAGACTCAATGACACGATGACATACTGGCTGAGGACAAAGAACGTGTCTGGTTCGGTTCTATTCCAAGTACATTTCCACTTATATAGCTTGTCAATAATGTCTAATACCTACGAGAAGGTCTGTCCCCTACGTTGGAACCGCCTGAATGAATGTGCGTGCTATCATTAGGGATACCCAAACTCTACCGAAAAGGGTTCGGGAATGCCATTACATGTTGGTGACAGGCCGACGGCAATTTTACTCTTGTTTGATATCAGAGACATTTGAGACTCATAGACGACTTCAAACAAAAACACAACACGCCCATCTCAGTTGAGAGGTAGATGATATGCGTGCATGAAGGCATCATGCTTTGAAGGCTCACATAAGAAAGAATTCTCTCTGGAGAATGATTTCAGCCTGACAAAGAGTTCTCGGGCCAGTCTCTTTGAGGTGGAAATTTTAACATCAGGTCGGCGGCATACGATTTAGCTTTTGGTATTGTTTTCAAAATAATTAATGGCTTGGCATGAGGTTTTCTGTGGATCAATACGCCCAGCTATGCCCAGAGTACTAAGTCTGGGAATCTGACGTGTGATCCATGCTTTGCCTTCGTAGGCGCCACTATCACCAAAGACTTGATACTCGAGGAGGGTCTCAAGCAAAACATGTCCATATAGCATTCAAACGAGCGCACCATTCGAAACGGAATGCCAAAAGTTGCCAACTTCATATTCAAGAGCGCCTTCCCAGGCCTTGAAGAGCTGTCTTCACGCTCTCCCAACATTTACAATCACCAGTGCATGCTAACCGAGATCCAAACCATCTTTGTCGACGAGAGCAACACTCGGCTCACAGTCTGCGACAGTGAAGGCCACGAGATATGCAGTTTACCAGGGGCTCAGTTCAAAACAACATTGACAACTCCCTCAGATCCGGCCATACCATCGCCATCTTGTATCTTTTCTGCAGTCATCCAGCTGAACTCTTAAGGATAAGCGCCCTTTTTTTGATCAAATTGGTATCTTTTGTGTGGGTTTCAATCCGGAAAAGTGAGACGGAAGACTGGTTGCCAAAACCAGAAGGCTACTTGTCTTATTGAAGAAAATTCTTTTCACTAACACTATGATTCTGTTGGTCCTTCCAATCAGTTCTTCTTAGCTCATCTACCTGAACTAAGATCTCTGTAGACACGCTGGCCAGTGCAAGACCTGCTACACTTGCAGGAAGAATACCCAAGACTACGGACACCAACACTAAGTGCAACTGATGTCATTTAACCATCTATTGTCATAAGTTATGCTGAAAATCTTTACAATTGACGAATCTAAGCACTGTGGAGAGATCCCCAGACTGACCAGTTGGTGTGCAGATCTGCGCGAAAGCAGGGCTCAAAATGGGCCAACACGGAGCTTGTTATTTGTTGCAGGATACGCCATGATCTCGATAGAACAGATGAAAGATCAAATTCCGGGATTGAGTCAGAGGATTGAGGCATAGTCATAACGTGAGGAGCTCGTACTAGCTATCGACCATGTTTCGCTATCAAAGTACGATTGCTCGCGAACGAATCAGTGACAGGTATCGATAGATTGCAATCTTAAGCCCTTACGATGGTCCTGGAAGTTTCAAACTCCATACAGTGAGGTGCCAAAAGTTCGTGTACACCCCACCATTGTCCTCAATTGCCTGACCTCCTGCGTTTTCACTACTATACTTCGACTAGTATCATAAGTGCGTTTATCGCTACCCGCTAGCCTTATATAAGTTTATAGTTAGCTTTATAGCTTCTTATTATTCGAGAGTAAAAAGCGTATAAACTAACCTCTATTTGCTAAAGATGTGAGATATAAAAGGAAAAGAGATGTTGAGGAGAAAACGCGTCGGCACGCGTGTTAGTAGGGTGTACACGAACTTTTGATACCCCACTGTATGTATATTTGTGGAATCTGTCTCTGGCGACGCGTGCATGAGGCGACTAGACTTTGGCATCTTGCTTTGTTAACCAGAGCTGTCATATAGTCACAATAGGGGCATCGACGTAAATAAGAGAACGGTTATCTATTAAAAATAAGAAATAGGCACGAAGCTCGCTCTAATATAAAGGGTATAAATAAAGTAGGCTTTAGTAATTATATAACTAAGGTTACGTAATATATAATAAAGTTATAAATAGTTAAAACTATTATAATATACCCCTTTAAATAAAATTATATTTAAAAAAAGCGTACTTAACTACTTGTATTATTATAAAAAAGTCCGTTTAAAACGGATAACTACTTATTGATATATAAAAATCTATTTATAAAAGAAATTATAAAATAAATCGGTTTATATATAAAGTTATAAATAAAAGGTAAATTAGCTATAAATTAACCTCTATATTCGTTATTATAAGTAATTCTAAGGTTATATTATTAATAAAAAGTACGACCGAGGGATAGCCTCTTATTAATTAAATAATCGGTTTATAAGTTAAGGATAATAAATATATAAATCTTTTATTATTATTTATAATATAAACTTTCTTTTTTTAAACCTATGTTTATATAATTATTATTATATATATATACTCTTATTTTTCGCTTTTTACCTGCGTTTATATATATATATATATATATTATTAAAAAGATATCCTAGCTAATAATATTATTTTATTTAAATACTTATTTATAAACGAATAGTGAAAAACTACGTTCGTATTATTATAATATAAGAAGTTAAAAAGTATAAGCTTAAAGCTATAGTTTTAAAAAAGAGCAATAGCTCCCCTAGCCCCCCTAACGAGCTTAAAAAAAATAAATAATATTCCCTTATTTTATATTTTAGTTAATAATACGGCTTTATTTATTTAATATTAATTTAATTACTTTATTTAATAAGTAATAGCCTTATAGTTAAATAAGTTATTTAAGAGGGTAATAGAAGTAAAGAGGGTTTATAGCTCCCTCCTTCGCTCCTTTTTAAAAATTAAAAAAACGTCCTCGTTTTTTAAAAAAATAACATAAGTAAAATAAGTTTATAACCCCCTCTCTTACCTCTTTTTTAAAAAAAAAAATAACCTCTGATTTTAAGAAGATAATAAGAATAAAATAAGTTTATAACCTCCTCTTTTACCTCTCTTTAAAAAGTATAAAATAGTTAACTATATATATAATACTTTCTTAGCTATTATTATTTATAAAACCAATTCTTAATAATAAACCCTCTTAGTACTATTTTTAGTATTAAGGTTTAATATAAGCTAGTACTTTTACTTCCCTTATTTAATTATAAATACTTTAAGTATATTAAAAATACCCTTAGTAACTATTTAAATAGTATATACCTCCCGGGTTCGCGTATTAATAATAAATATTAATGTTATTAAACTTGTAAAAAGTTAAGTTATATTCCTATTTTTAAGGGATATATACGGGACCTAAGTATAAAGTTTTTATACTTTAAATAAGAAGTAATAAAGAAAGTAATAGCGTTTATAACTATTAAGATAGTCCTACTTATACTTTATAAAATATATTCTAAACTATTTTCGTTCTATTTTTTATTTATAAACCAATATATAAACCTTAATTTATATAATAACGGCGTTATATAAGGCTTTTAAATACGACGATTTTTTAAATAAGAAGAAGAATAAGAGGGTTTATATAAACACGGCCCTGATAAAAAAAGTATTTATAAGCGCTCTTTTTATACTAGAGGCATTATTAAAAAAAGTTATTAAAAACGTAATAATATTAGCTATTTTACTTATAAAAGTAGTTAATATCCGAGTTAAAATTAATACTCTTATTAGTTTATATATCCTTCTAGGTATATAGCCCGTATTTAAATTCTTTTTAAATAAGTATATACTTACTCTTTTAAATAAATAGCCTCTTCTTAAGCGACCTAACGGGGTTACTAAAATAACTTTATATTTTTAGTTATAAACTACGTTTTCTTTGTTATTAAAAACCGGGCCCCCCTGGGCCGTTTTATTACTTTTTAAACGTCTTTTTATTTAATAAAATTATTTTTTATATATTTCTTATATTTAAAAGCGATATAGAGTACTCGAACCCCCCGACGGAGCAATCTACCGGGGCCGTACCGTGTATTACGTACTAAGGAAAACTGAGTATATTGCGCTCTATACTTAACTACTAATTAAAATAGCTCCTAACCTTTTGCCACTTCTAGCCGCCTATAGGGCGAGCTTTACTTACTCTAATACGTATAGGACCTTTTAGTACTAGCCCGCGTAAGTAGCTAGGTCTAATATAATCCTTTTTTTTATATAAGTATTATTACCGTCCGGGGGGTCTTATAAGAGCTATTTAAAGTACTAGCTTATTACTCTAACTATATATACCTCTAGCCTATTTATTATAATTATTATAACTAAGCTAGTATCGATATATTAAATCTTAATATCCGTACTAGCCTAGCTATTTACGGTATTTATAATATTACTTAGCTAAATTCTATACTATTAAAAAGTACTTTACTACTCCTTAGGCGTACTTACGTTAGCTATAATAACTATAATATTAAGCTAGCTAAAGAGGGCGCCTAGCCTGAGAGGAGTAGACTTATTAACGGGCATCTTTAGCTTACTAATTACTAACTATATACTAAGAGAGTAAGTTCTTATTAAAGTAGTATTTTAACTAACTAACTTCTTAACTAGTTATCTAACTAGCTATCTAAGTAGTAGTTTATATATTAATAAGTTTATTTAGTAAATTTATTTAGTAAATTTATTTAGTAAATTTATTTAGTAAATTTATTTAGTTTAAATAGAGAGTAGCTTTGGGTAATATTAAAAACGATAAGGATAAAAAGAATTTTTATAAGCTTTAGTACGAGTAGTAAATATTAGCCTATTTAGCTCTTTTTTTAAAAACCTTTATGTTATTATTAAAGTTTAGAACCTTTGTAGTTAAGGAAAGCTATTTCTAACTATTACGGCCGACTATTATAGTTAACTATTACGGCTAACCTCTATTATTAACCTCTACTATCGACCTTTTTAGCTAGCGCCGCTACGTAAAAAGTAGCTTACCTATCCTAAATTAAATAGCAGCTTTTATATTAAAATTACTATATTTCATTAAGCGCGTACTTAGGATATATTACGCGTATTATATAATTAAAAAGTATACTATATCGTATAATTTCCTTTAAAAACGTAATCCCGTTAAGGTCGATCTTTTATACCTATAAAGCTAGAAAAAAACCACTACATAGAGTACTCGAAGCTTGCTTTAAAAAGGTTTTTTATAAAACTATTAGCTAATACTTTATTTATTAATATATAAACTACTTAGAATAAGCCTTTTAAGTACTCTTATCCTAACTATATATTTTAAATATTAATATAGTATAAGCAAGTTAAGATACGTTCTCTTTTTTTATTATAAGTTTAATTATTTAATAATTATCATAATATACTTTTTATATATCGCTAAGCTCTAGTAAAATATTTTCAAAAAAGTATTTAAAAAACGAGTATTTTTTTAGCTATATATTCTAAACTTAGTAACTCAGCCTTTATAATTAATATAATTACCATATTTTAACGGGCTATTTTTTATTAAACGAGGTTATTAAAAAAGGAGATTATAAAACCTTATAAAGATCTTTAGGTCTTTTTATTATTTATAAACGAAGCGTTATTTATAGTTAATAATACTTAGTTACTCCTTAAGATTTTATAATATTTATTTATATATTCTGCTTTTATTAGCTACTCGGGCGGTTCTTAGTATTATTTATATAGTATTAATATACGGCATTAGTAAATACTTATATAGTAGTTTGTTCTAGCTTTATAAGTATAAAAGATCGACCTTAACGGGATTACGCTTTTAAAAGAAATTATATAATATAGTATATTTTTTAACTATATAATACGCGTAATATACCCTAAGTATGCTCGCTATTAAAGTTCAGAACCTCTGCGGTTAAGGAAGGCCGCCTCTGACTATTGTAGAGATACCCTCGTTATTATTATTAAGAATAATACTAACCTTACGATATCTACCCTAGTACTTTTAATTTCAACTCGTATATATATATATATATATATATATTCGTTACCTCGTTTCTTTTATTAAAGTCAAAAAACGCTTCCCTCGCTGTCTATTACTATTGCCCTATTACTATTATTATTACCTTATTATTATTACTATTACCCTATCGCTATTGTCATTAAATCGTCTATTTTAAATATATACTATTAAAATACTAAGACGCCTAGTTGTTATTAACCCCTAGGACTTCCTCGATAGCTAGAAGTTTAATCTTATAAGTATTATACTAGAGGACCCCGAACTATAGTACGATCGTTTTAAAAAATACGGATTAAATACTATTAATCTAAAAATTAAAAAGATATATATTAATATAGCTATTACTCTAATTAGCGCCTAGCTTATATAATATAGTAATTTTAAAATACCTAATTAATTATAAAGTACTATTAATACTTTAAAAACGTAGTATAGGAGTAGAATAAGAAGGATTAAAAAGGATATTCTAAAGTTATTAAATAGGGCGGAAAGTAGGGGGTAGTTTTTAGCTATTTAGAGGGCGATTAATATACTATAGTAGCGGGGTTATTAGTATTTTAAGTTTAGTTAGTATTAATAATTAGTAATAGCTACGGCCGGCTATAATTAGTTATAAAGTTTTATTAAAGTATTTATTTATTTATATATTCTGCCTTTGCTAGCTGCTCGGGCGGTTCTCAGTATTATTTATATAGTATTAATACATAGTATTAGTAGATACTTATACTATCTCGCTAGACTATTCTTTTAGATTTTCTAACTTTTTAACTTTCCCTCTTATAAAGTTTATAATTACGGATTATTAATAATAATATTAGGCGCCCGATATTACTACTTTATAAGCTTACTACGTACCTAGCTAAGTTAGCTACTTTTTTAAGTAATAATAGCTTATAATAGTATAGTTATAAAGATATCCTCGTTATTATTATTAAAAATAATACCGACCTTATTAATATTTTTAACTTTAACTCGTATATATATATATTCGTTACCTCATTACTTTTATTAAAATTAAAAACGCTACTTCCCTTACTATTTATTACTATCGTACTATCGCTATTACGCTATCGCTATTACTATTACTATCTAACTATCTACTTTAAGTATATTTTATTAAAATACTAAGACGCTACTAATAGCTCGTTAACCCTTAGGGCTTCCTCAATAGCTAGAAGTTCGATCCTATAAGTATTATATTAGAGGACCCCGAGCTATAGAGAAACTACTTTAATAAATACTATATTTATAATATTAACTTATAAAAAATAGATAGATATATTATAATAAGTATTATTTTTATTAGCGCCTTTTTAATATAATAGAGTAGTATAAATAAGCCTTAATTTAATAATATAATTAGGAGCTTAAAAAGAGCATAAGCGAGCGTATTAAATAGGAATATTAGTAAAGAGAGGTTATTATTAAATAAGATAAGGGGAGAAAATAAGGGGTAGTATTTAGTTATTAAGAAGGTAATTAATATACTACGGTAGCGGGGTTATTAATATCTTAAGTTTAGTTAGTATTAATAGCTACTTAGTAATAGCTACGGCCGGCTGTAGTTAGTTATAAAGTTTTATTAAAGTACGTAATAAAGATACTTAATATTAACCCTAATAGACCAGCTTGCCCGTGAAGGCGAAGATAGCCCCTAATAAGGCGGACCGGACCCCAAAGGGTTATTAAATATTATATATAAAAAAAGTATTATATAACCTAATTTATAATAAAATAATATTAATAAGATAGGTTTATTAAGAACTAAAAGAGTAACGCGTATATAAAAGCGACGTTAAGTTAAATTATAATCGCTATATATAATATTAAACTAACCTTTTTTTAAAAAGACCTAGTTTTATTTAAAAATATAATCTCTAAGTTCTTTTTAATTAAGACCGTTAATAATAGAGTTATAAAAGTAGTAAAGTTAATAAAATCGAACTTTTTAACTACTTTTTTAGAATACTAATTATAAGTAAAGTATATTTTTTGATTTAGTTAATTATAAACGACCTTTATTTTCAAATATTATAACACTGGCTTTTAGTTTTTTATTTTTTATTTTTTTATATCCCTTAGTTATTTAATTAATATTATAAACGTAGTTTATATAATCAAAAATAAGGATATTATTTATATAAAAAAAGACTAGTACTAATTTAGTAAAGTTTTAGAATAAATAAGGGTTCTTATTTATAAATAAGAAACTTTGGTTTTTAAAAATTAATACTAGCTTTTTATATTATAATAATAGAGCGTTACGAGCGCTATATAGGGCCTACTCGAGCTTTATATCTATTCTTAGTTCATAAAAACTATTTAAAAGCTCGTAAATAATAGGGGGGTCGCTTGGCCTTTTAACTATATTTAAAAAAGCGTTTATAATATTATATTAATGAAACTTCTAAGTTAAATTAAGTAGTAATAGCTATAATTATTTTAAATACCCTAGTTATTAACGTCGTTACGTAAGTTCTTTCTAAGGGGTATTATTATTAAAAGTCCCTTTTAATATAAATTCTTATTTTATAATAATTAAAATAATTATTATTATTAAGTTTATAATTAAATACCTATTTAAAGAGTATTAGCTTAAAAATGACCGACGCCTTATTAATTACTTTTTAAATATTTATTTTCTTTAACCTTTAGATTTTTAACTATACTACTTCTATAAATTAGCTTTTTAAAAGTTCTAGTATTTTAAAAATATTCTTTTACTTCCTTAGAGGGGTACTTAATTAATTTATATAGATTCAGTTAAATTAAAGTATAGTTAGTAAAACGTACTTCGTTGTAATTATTATAATATAAATATAATAATATAGTATCCAATACCCCTAGGTTACCTCGTTAACTACTTTTTACTAATTAAGTATATACGTATTAGAAAAGGAGTCTTAGTTCTTTTTTTATTTAAATATAGAAAAAGTACTACCCGAATTATTCTTATTAACTTAGGTTTTAAATAAATACTTCTAGTAATTAGTTCTTTAATTTCTAGTTTTATTTAATATACTTATTATTTTCTTAGCTATATAGTGGTTTTTTTCCGGCTTTATAAGCGCAAAAGATCGACCTTAACGGGATTACGCTTTCAAGGGAAATTATATAATACGGTATACTTTTTAACTATATAATACGCGTAATATGCCCTAAGCACGCGCTCAACGCAATATAGTGATTTCGATACGAAAACCGCTTTTTCTTAGCTATATATACTAGCTATATTAAACTCTCTAGCTAAGTTATTTACTACTCCTACTTCTTAATATAGGCTTATTTATTTAAAAAGGCTTATCGGGGTTTAGTTAAGTAAAAAGATCCTTTTTATAAAAGCTTTAGGAAGTTTTTATTTGTATTTATATATAGTGGTTTTTTTCCGGCTTTATAGGTATAAAAGATCGATCTTAATAGGATTACGCTTTTAAAGGAAATTATATAATATAATATACTTTTTAACTATATAATACGCATAATATGCCCTAAGTACGTACTTAATATAATATAGTAATTTTAATATAAAAACCGCTATATAATTTAGGATAAGTAAGCTGCCCTTTATGTAGTAGTACTAGTTAAAAAGGTCGATAGTAAAGGTCGGCCGTAAAGGTTAAAAATAGCCTTTTTTAACTATAAAAGTTCTAAATTTGAATAATAACGTAGAGGTTTTTTTTAAAAAAAAAAGAAAAAAAAAGGGTTAAAAGGGCTAATATCTAATTACTCTTCGTACTAAAGCTTATAAAAATTCTTTCTATTTTTATTATTTTTAATATTACCTAAAGCTACTTTTTATGTAAATTAAATTAACTTACTAAATTAACTTATTAAATAAACTTATTAAATATACTTATTAATATATAAATTACTACTTTATTAAGAACTTATTTTACTAAAGATGCCCCTTAATAGGTCCCTCCCTCTAGGGCTTAATAGATTCTTAAGCCCCCTCGATACTCTAGCTATTATAGTTAATATAAGTATACTTAAGGAGTAGTATAATACTTTTTAATAATATAAAATCTAGCTAAGTAATAGTATAAATACTATAAATAACTAGGTTAATACGGATATTAAAATTTAATATATTAATATTAGCTTAGAAATTATATTTTATAAAACTAAAAATCCTTTTAATATAAGCTATATTATAAATATAAAGGAATATATCCCCCCGACGGAGCAATCTACCGGGGCCGTACTATATATTACGTATTAAAAAAAACTAGGTATATTGCGTTCTATACCTAATTACTAATTAAAATAGTAGTTAACTAACTCGACTATAGTCTCCCTTTTATTAATAGCTCCTAACTTTTTACTACCCGTTTAGAGGGCGAGCTATACCTATTTTAACGTATATAAGACCTCTTAGTACTAGCCTACGTAAGTAGCTAAATCCCGTATTATATACTCCTTTTTATTAAGGGTTAAGGGACCCCTTATATATTCTCTTATATTTATAATATAGCCCGTATTAAAGGGATTTTTAAATTTATTAAATATAAGTTCTAAGTTAGCGTTAATATACTAAATCTTAACGTCCGTACTAGCCCGGCTATTTAAAAAATTTATACTATTACTTAGCTAGATTCTATATTATTAAAAAGTACTACGCTACTTCTTAAGTATATTTATATTAGTTATAATAGTTAGGGCGTCGAGGGGGCCTAATCTATTGAGCCCTAGAGGGGGGGACTTATTAAGGGGTATTTTTAAAAAGTCCTAGCCCGCTAGTTACTAATTATATACTAAAAGAGTAGGTTCTTAATAAAGTAATAGTTTATATATTAATAAGTACGTTTAATAGGTTTATTTAATAAGCTTATTTAGTAAATTTATTTAGTTTAAATAGAGAGTAGCTTTAGGTAATATTAAAAACAATAAGGATAAAAAGAATCTTTATAAGCTCTAAAGAGTAGCTAAATATTAGCCCTTTTAGCCCTTTTTTTAAAAGCCTCTACGTTGCTATTAAAGTTTAGAACCTCTATAATTAAAGGCCGCTTTTAACTATTATAACTAACTATTATAGTTAACTATTATAGCTAACCTCTATTATTAACCTTTCCGGCTAGCGCCGCTACGTAAAATAGCTTACTTATTCCGAATTAAATAGCGGTTTTTATATTAAAATTACTATATTACGTTAAGCGCGTACTGAGGATATATTATACGTATTATATAGTTAAAAAGTGTACTATATTGTATAATTTCTTTTAAAAGCGTGATCTTATTAAGGTCGATCTTTTATACTTATAAAGCCGGAAAAAAAACCACTATATAAAGGAATATATAAGGGGTCTCTTAGTTTTTAATAAAAAGGAGTATATAATATAAGATTTAGTTATTTATATAGGTTAGTATTAAAAGGTTTTATTTGTTTTTATGTTCTACCTTTACTAGTTACTCGGGCGGTTCTCAATATCGATTACATAGTATTAATACACAGTATTAATAGATACCCCCACTATCTCGATAAACTATTAAAAGGTTTTATATACGTTAAAGTAAATATAGCTCGCCCTCTAAATAGCTAAAACTTAGAGGACTTTATATAATAAAACGTCGGGAGTTATTTTAGTTAGTAATTAAGTATAGAGCGTAATATACTTAGTTTTTCTTAATACGTAATATATAGTACGGCCCCGGCGGATTACTCTATTAGAGGGATTTTTATTTATATATATATTACGTTTTTAATCTTCTTAATAAAAAAATTAACTTCTTTTATAGCCTTATTTACTAAGTTAATTAACTAAATAAGGTTCGTATCTAATTCCGAATTTTTAAAATTTAAAGTTATTTTAAGAACAAGTAGCTACCCGCCTTATTTATTTAAAAATAAACTAAGTTTTTTTTATAGCTTTATTTACTTTTTATAAAATAAGTATAAGTAATAATCCTCCTAATAGAGTAATTTACTAAGGCTATACCGTATATTACGTATTAAGGAAAACTAAGTATATTGCGCTCTATACCTAATTACTAATTAAAATAGTAGTTAACTAACTTAACTATTATTTCCTTTTTATTAATAGCTCCTAACTTTTTATTACTCGTTTATAGGGCGAGCTTTACCTACTCTAATACGTATAAAACTTCTTAGTACTAGCTTATATAAGTAGCTAGGTTTATTATTATCTCTTTTTCTTTATATAAGTATTATTATTACTTAAGGGGTTTTATAAGAGCTATTAAAAGTACTTATTTACTACCCTAACCCTACGTATTTCTGACTTATTTATTATAATTATTATAACTAAGCTAATATTAATATATTAAATTTTAATATCCGTATTAACCTAGTTATTTATAGCGTTTATAATATTACCTAGCTAAATTCTATACTATTAAAAGTACTTTATTACTTCTTAAATATACTTATATTAGTTATAATAGTTATAGTATTAAGCTAGCTAAAGAGGGCGCTTAGCCTGAGAGGAGTAGATTTATTAATAAGCATCTTTAGCTTATTAATTACTAACTATATACTAAGAGGTTCTTATTAAAGTAGTATTTTAAATAGTTAACTTCTTAACTAGTTATTTAACTAGTTCTCTAAGTAGTAGTTTATATATTAATAAGTTTATTTAGTAAATTTATTTAGTAAATTTATTTAGTTTAAATAGAAAGTAGCTTTGGGTAATATCAAAAATAATAAAGATAAAAAGAATTTTTATAAGCTTTAAAAAGTAGTAAATATTAGCCTATTTAGCCCTTTTTTTAAAAACCTCTACGTTACTATTAAAGTTCCGAACCTCTATAATTAAGGGCTGCCCCTAATTATTATAACTAATTATTAAAGCTATTTATTACGGTTAACTATTATAACCGACCTCTATTATTAACCTGTTTAACTAGCGCTATTACGTAACGAAAAAAGTAGCTTACTTATTCCGAATTAAATAGCGGTTTTTGTATTAAAATTACTATATTACGTTAAGTACGTACTCAGGATATATTATACGTATTATATAGTTAAAAAGTATACTATATTATATAATTTTCCTTAAAAGCGTAATCCCGTTAAGGTCGATCTTTTATACCTATAAAGCCGGAAAAGAAACCACTATATAAGTAGTAATAACTATTTTTTATTATTGATTAATATAGCCTCCTTTTTATTTATAATTCTAAATAATTAAAGCTCAGGTTCGATTATTATAAATAACTATTAAATCTTATTTATTATAGCTCTTAACTTAAGTAAACGAATTATAAATTTAGTATTATTTATTAAATATAAAGCTATTTTATTAAACGTTATATTTTAAATAATAATAATTTTTAAAAATAAAAGGATCTATATTTTATATAAATTATAAGCGTTTAGTACGTACCTTATAAAGTATTTAATAAACCTCTCTATTTTATTATAAAACGTCTCTTATTAATTCTTTTTTATAGTTCTTTTTAAAAAAATACGCTTTATAACTATATATATATATATTTACTCTTAATAAAAACGTAGATCGTAAATAAGCTTTAGTATATTTATTAATTATTATTACTTAAAATAATAAGTAAACTAGACTTTTTTAGTTTAAATTAATAATAACTAATTAGTATATTACTAAGAACTAATATTATATAAGTAAGTTATAGCTAATATAGTTTCTATTTAAAGTTCGGTTAGTAAGCTAGTTATTAATATTATACTAATCGCTTTATTAATAATTTTTTAACTAGCTCGTTCCCCTTTTTTATTTAGTTTCTTTATATATAAAGAAGTACTCTCTAGGTCGATTCTTAACGCCTATACTTATATTTAGAAATAAGTTTTATTATTAATTATAATTACTATACGTTTTATATTTTATTAAATCTCATAAATAACTATGCTCTTTTATATATATATTTATTATTCAAAAAAGTATAAGACCCTAAATACTATATTATAAGTTTTCGTAAGTTATAAAAAAATAAAAATTCTATTTAAATATTTATTCTTAATTAACATTAACTATTTATTTTATTTATAAATTAATAAGTAGTTAAAAAGGTTTTATAAAATCTTATAATAAGGTCGGGTTACTTTTGATTTTAAAGTACGTTATGAAATAACCTATTTTATATAAGTAATCGTATAGTATTAGTATTTTAAATAGTTTAATCCTTTAATCCTTATTTTCTAAACGACTAGTATAAGCTTTTTAAATATTATTAATATAAAATAGCTAGATCTAAGGTACTAAGACTAAGCTATATCTAATTAGTTATTCCTTAATTAATATAAAAAACGTAAGTACTATATACTATATACTAAAATTATATTAATAAATAAAAACTAATTTCTAAGTAAAAAATAGGATAAATAAGGCTTATATTTTAAAAAAAACTAAATTAACCTTCTTCTTGAGCTACTTAATAATAACGTTAGTAAATTCGCTTTTAAACTAAAAAATATAATTAAAACCCGAGTATTAAATACTAGTTTTTTTTTAAAAAAAAGAGTATTTTTAATATAACGTTTATATAGAAGTTTTTAATAAAACCGATATTATAAAAAATAAAGTACTCTATTCTAAACCCCTTTAGCTTTATAAAAATATTCTATATAATCCTCGTTCTTTTAATAATTATAAAATAAAAGGCCGTTTTAAAGTTTATATTCTTTAAGCTATTATTTTATTAAATAAAATTTAGTTTTAAAAGTAATTAGTTATTAACGAGGTATATAATATTATAGTTATTTATAACTATATTTTTAAAAAAGAAGTATAAGTTAATAAAGGGGATAAAAAAGATAGTAAAATTATAATTCTTATTATCCTCTATACTTAGCTTAGGGAATAGATTAATATTAATAATTATAGTTATAATATTTAAAGGGTAGGTTATTTTAAAGTTCCTTTTATTACTTAGCTCAGTACTTTTAGTTATTTTTTAAAACTATTTTAGTTACTATTACCTTATTAAATGGGGGGTTTTATATAAATCTAACCTTTTTAAATAAGGTTAGTATAAAAATCGGTATACTTTTCTTAATTTAAATAAAAAATTAATTTTAAGCTTTTTTATTACCAAGCTAAATATGTTCTATTTTCGTTTTACTTATTAAAGTAAGCTCTATTTTTATATAATTTATTAGTTTTTAATAGTAGGGCCCCTTATAGAGGTAATAAGTAAATAAGTTAAGAGTCGTTTCGTTCTATTTAAAGGAATCTAAACGACCCGCTAATATTACGAATATTACTAAGGGTTATTTATAACTCTTACTATATACTACTTTTTTATATAAAAAGTTGTTAAAAGTCTTAGTATAATACCCTATATTAAAGATCGTTTTCCCTTTTCGTTTTAGTTTAATAATATTAACGAGCTCCTAGTTAAACTAGTTTAGGGTAAAAGAACGTATAATTATATATAGTAGTTTTTTTTTAGCTTGATAAGTACAAAAGATCGACCTTAACGGGATTACGTTTTTGAAAAAAAATTATATAATACGGTATACTTTTTAACTATATAATACGCATAATATACCCTAAGTACGTACTTAATATAATATAGTAATTTCGATATAAAAGCCGCTATGTAATTTAGGATAAGTAAGTTATTTTACGCAGTAGTACTAGCTAAAAAGGTTAATAATAAAAGTCGGTCGTAAAGGTTAGAGGTAGTCCTTAACTACAGAGGTTCTAAATTTTAATAATAATATAGAGGTTTTAAAAAAAAAAGGGCTAAAAGGGTTAATATCTAGCTACTCTTTAGAGCTTATAAAGATTCTTTTTATTTTTATTATTTTTAATATTACCTAAAGCTCTATTTAAACTAAATAATTTTATTAAATAAACTTATTAAATAAACTTATTAAACGTACTTATTAATATATAAACTACCATTTTAAAAATGCCCCCTCATAGGTCCCCCTTCTAGGGCTCGATAAATTGAGCCCCCTTAACGCCCTAACTATTATAACTAATATAAATATACTTAAAAAGTAGTATAATACTTTTTAATAGTATAGAATTTAACTAAGTAATAGTACGAACGCTATAGTTAACTAGGTTAATACGGACGATAAGATTTAATATATTAATATTAGTTTAAAAATTATATTATTTAAAGCTAGAAATCCCTTTAATATAGGCTATATTATAAATATTAAAAAATATATAAGGGGTCCCCTAACCCTTAGTAAAAAAGAATATATAATACAGGATTTAGTTATCTATATAAGCTAGTATTAAGAGGTTTTATATACGTTAGAGTAGGTATAGCTCGTTCTTTAAATAGTTAGAAATAGTAGAAGGTTAGGAGTTTTAGTTAGTAATTAGGTATAGAGCGCAATATACTTAGTTTTCCTTAATACGTAATACATAGTACGGCCCCGGCGGATTGCTCTATCGGGGGGACGTATAATTATATAAAAAAAGGCTTTTAAAACGAGGGTCCCTTAGATTCTAAGTAGTTTAAACTACTTTACTTAATAATAAGCTAAGGAAAAATCCTTAATTTAGGTTAATAAGTTAATACTAGAGTTCGCCCTACTTATAACTACGTTAAATTCCTCTTTTATAATTATAAATAAGTTAAAGTTATTTAATACGTACTTTTATTTGAAAACTTAGATTATAATATAAAAAGAATAGTTTAAAAGATTAATAAGCTCCTCTTCTATATTTTCTAAAATTTCTTAAGTAACTATAAAAAAGATCTAGCGATTTATTAATTCGTATAATCTCTCTTTTTCTATATAAAAAATCGTTTTAAATATAGTTTATTAAATAAAAGAGGCGTATTTTTTCATAAAACGTACCTAATTCGCTATTACGGTCTTTAGTTTTATTAAAACGACTAGTTATTTAATTAAATTATTTTTAAGTTCGATTATAGTCTTACTTTTTATTTTTTACTTAGCTTATTATTAAGTAAATTCTTCAAGTCGTTATTAATATTTATTAAAAATAAGTAGTATTTTATATTTTAATATACTCCTTAATTAAGAAAATAAACTTAGTAAAAAATAACAGATTTAATAAAAAAGTATAGTCGTTTAGGTTTAAAAAGTCCTAAACGTCCTTTAATCGAGCTTTAATATAGAGAATAAAGTACTATTTTAACTAATTTTATTAATAATTAAACTTTTATTTAAGAATATTAATAATCTTTTTAAAAAATATTATTTTATTTAAAATTAAAATTAACGAATATAATAAAAATAAATGATATTATAAAAAAAAGATATAATAAACTATAGTTTTTAAAAAATAACTTTTTAATAAAAGTATATAAGGGTCTAAGTTAGAACTAAGTTTATAATTATTATATAGTTATAATAAGGGTATTAATATAAATAAGAAAATAGCTATTTATTAAAAATAGGAAATAAGTACGAAGCTCGCTCTAATATAGAGGGTATAAGTAAAGTAGGCCTCGGTAATTATATAACTGAGGTTACGTGACGTGCGGTAAGGCTATAGATGGTTGAAGCTATCACGACAAGAGCCTAATCAGACGACGTTGTTTGCTTGCCTTTCCGAGATGATTATATGAACCGATGGCCCTGCCTTCAATTCTTGCTCTGAAGTCGGTATGATATCTCTCCGATAAAACACGGGTAGTCCCATGTCCATCCTCTTGTTATCGAAGCGTAGTGCCAGATGTTCCATGTCGACTTTCGTGACACACTGGCCTCAAGCAAACCTCCCCCGCTGCTGTGCGCCGACCTGCACCTCACAACCCCCACAAACGTATCTCTTAAGTTACATAGAATTGGATGTTGCAATTGCCAGCAGATGCAGGCGAGAATCTCATATGTATCATCTATAGAAATGTGTAGTGACGATGAATTCCAGTCCAAAAGTGAAGTGCGGGAGGAACCTTCGATCCACTCAAGACAGCGGACAAGTAAGGCAAGAATACTAAGGACATCCTAAAATGAGCGGATTCAGGTGTCTATTTCGAGGAGTCAAAGAAAGTCAAGAGAACTATAGACACCTATACGCTCTTCAGCACCACTCAAGCCGATGACTACGGCATCTTATTGCAGGGCATTTGATCTAAGACTGGCGATGAACCTTGATCCGTCGCCAGGCAAAAGTTGTAACACGGCATGGCCGCAAGCGGGGGATCTACGAATGGCAAGGCGAGAATAAGCTCATGAGAAACGTGGAAACTAGTACGAATTTGAAAAGGCCGACTTCAGAGGAAAGAGATGCTATATTAGGCCGACTGGTTTACTTTCCGTCACCGGGCAGGTGTGACAGAACCACAAGGTCAATATTGGGTTTACGTAGGTTTTCTTAGTTCCCGACGGGATGATCAATTGGCCGATCTCTTCGTGGACAATCCGCAAAATTGGACTGAGCTCTACCGCCCCCAAGAGTGGCTCATTCATTGAATAGCATGCGATCCAGCTAACGCGTCTCTGGCTAAAATATTAACGAGTCTCAATACCAGCCTGTATTTTAGTGAAGACATTTCGAAAGTGGTATATCCAATTCAGGCGAAAGTCGGCGTCTGCCGTCTACCGAAACGGTTCAGGTTTGATAAACAGAGAAGCTAATCTGTGTGCACCTTGTATCACCCTCCAGCAGCAGCAGAGACAACCATCTAATCAAGCCGATTCACCGGTCATACATCAAGGGTCTCCTATCCTTATAGCCTTTCAAGCTTCAGAACCTCCTCGTTATTTCCAATTTTCGACTAGCTCTCCCCAAACCTAGCGGCCCGTTGCCAAGTGAATTAAGCTCGGGCGAAACCGAGTTGAGGTGACACTGATGTGCGTTTCCCTTCATCGGGATCAGCGTCCAAGCTTGATCCCCTCCAACAGGACCCATCTTGAAACACGCATCGCGCCTTTCCGAGGAATGCTTAAATGGTGGAACCTCTTTGTTTCTCTTCCTTAAAAGTCAGGTGCAGAGCCGCCTGGCCTTTTCCCACATCTTGCACGACCTGCTTGACCGTTAGACTTGTCGAGGGTGATGCTGTAATCATCAACGACAAGCCAAGAAGGGTATCGACGAACCCCGAATTTCCGCCCTCCCGATATATCTCAATATGCACTGGCTCCGTGCGGCTTTGCTGCTTCCTGTGGCTGTTTCTGCGACATTGAACTTGAAACAGTACAAACCATCGTTGAACCAGCCCAAGTACTCAAACGCAAAGGCCGACTACCAACAAAATGTCGTGAACAAGGCTCAAGGAGAACCTAAGTTCCTCACAGACAAGACTAAGAGTGCGTTGATAAATGTCACTCACTGTTCGACGTGGTCTATTATCTAACAATTCTGCTCTTAGAGTTTGTCGTCAATGGAACAAAGATTCCCGAAGTTGACTTCGACGTCGGCGAGTCTTATGCAGGATTACTCAACATTGACAAGAACAATGACACAGCCGGGAAGCTGTACTTCTGGTTTTTTCCATCCGAGAGTCAGGCCGCCGACAAGGAGATCATGATCTGGTTGACTGGTGGTGTAAGTCTATGCTATATGATAACCGGGACTCGAACAGAACTAACTTGTATGGCCAGCCTGGTTGTTCATCTACCGGAGAACTCCTCTCTGAAAACGGCCCAATGCTCTGGCAGCCGGGAATGTTCAAGCCCATCCGCAACAAATGGAGTTGGCATCGTATCACCAACGTCGTCTGGGTAGACCAGCCTGTGGGTACAGGCTTTTCGCAGGGTACACCCACTGCCAGGGACGAATTCGATGTCGCCCGCCAGTTCCTCAGCTTCTGGCGTAACTTTGTCGACACCTTTGCCATGCAGGGCTACAAGGTCTATGTGACCGGATCCTCGTACAGCGGCATGTACTGCCCCTACATTGCTAGCGCCATGGTTGACAGCAATGACAAGGACTACTTCAACATTGCCGGTATGCAAATCTTTGACGGAACGTACTCGGTCGACAGCATCGGGGAGGAGATTCCTGCAGTTCCCTTCGTGGATCGATGGGAACATGTCTTCGCCTTCAACGACACATTCAGGCAGACGCTAAAGGATGCACATGAGAAGTGTGGCTATGCCGATTACATGCGCAAATGGCTCGTCTATCCTCCTGCCGGACAACAGCCTGCGACAATTCCGGGCCTAGATGAGGATGGCAACGTGAAGACAGAGTGTGACACCTGGACCATGATTCTGGAGGCTGCGACAGAGATCACCCCTTGCTTCAGCGTCTATTCTATCACAAATCTCTGCCCGTTGAAGTACGACCCTCTTGGATTCAGCGACGGCTCTATGTACAGGCCAAAAGGGGCGGGACCAGTCTACTTCAACCGAGAAGATGTCAAGAAAGCCATCAATGCTCCCTTGGACAGGGAATGGGTCTTCTGCACCGAGACACCCGTGTTCTTCAATGAAACCGACAACTCCATTGACGAAGGGCCGGGAAGTCAACCAGTCTTACCCAACGTAATCGACAAGACACGAAATGTCATTCTCGCACACGGCACCAAGGACTTTGTGCTCATTGACGACGGTACACTTCTCACGATCCAGAACTTGACCTGGGGAGGGCAAATGGGTTTCCAAAAGAAGCCCACCGCACCGCTCTATGTCCCCTATCACACCAACACTGACCCCGAGACGCTGGCCGGCGCTGGTGTGATGGGTACAGTGCACTCGGAGCGAGGCCTGACATATCTTGCTGTATCTACATCAGGCCACTTCCTCGCACAGGATACCCCTGCCGTGGCGTTCCGCAGTGTCGAAGTATTGGTCGGGAGGCGTGAAGGTTTCGAGTCGACGAACACGTCATTCACTATCGATCCTAACACAACAGCTCCTGTGGGAGATGCGGGTAACGGTACAGTCTTGATGTTCCCGCAATCCATGGAACCTGAGAGGGGTCAACTTTCAGGCGCCCAACCGGCGAGGAGCAGGGGGTCAGAGGTTTCTGCAGCTGGGGGTCAAGCAATGTTTGCGATGGCTTTAGCGACTATTGTCGCAGTATACATGGAGTTTTGATGGTTTTGAATGTTGGTGTTTTCGGATTTAAGAAAAAGAATAAACGTAAGAAGAATGAGCTCTAAACCCACAATACTAAATGAAACTTGCTGGGCCTACACAACACATGCGGTGTTCGCAATGCGTTTCAGTCAGCCAATAAGGATAATTCTAGTTGTTCAAAGTCAGGAAAGTCAGAAGTTTCAAGAGTGTCGGATTGCTAAATCGGATCCAAGTCTAGCACATATCCTTCAGGTATGAACCCGTGCGGCCATCATTTGTCTAGTACAGGAGACCAATCGTTCTTTTTGGACCATTCTTCCCAAGTCGTCATGGGACAATCAATACCAGCCTATGCAATTAGCAGTCAATTCTCTGTCCTTAAAATAAAGCACCTCATTCTTCACGGGTTCGAGGGTTGCAGCTCTCACCTTTTGAAGATCAGCTGCGGTCAGCAAATCCATGCCGCCATCGTAACCTGGGTCCGAGGAATATGAAAACATGTATGCGACTTCGAGACCAGTGTCGCGCTCTCCAGTCGCCTCAATCATCTCTTCTGGCGTAATTTGCTTATAGCTGGCTTGTACTCCATTCACCTTTGCCCATGTCTCTAGGAACTGGGGCCAAGTGGCAGTTGTTCCTTCGGCCATGTAAGCCTTGCCGGGCGGCATTTGGGAAACGGCGTAGGTGAAGTTGCCCATGTCATCGACAGGGGAGAAATGCGGGACAGGCTTGGCAGGAGAGGTTGTGAACGCCATGGTGAATGTGCCATCGGAGTTCTGATGACGCTTTAGAGATGTTGATGGTCACAATAAGGGGGAGTGGCTCACCTTGCCAAAGTATGAGTTGGGAAGAATGTTGTAGCTTGTGTAGAAGTACCCAGTATGGATGCACGACATCTTCGCCGCGAGCTCGGGATATTTTTCGTTCACGTAGCCAGGAAACACCTCAGCCTTGGAATCAAAATGATACAGCTCTTTAAATTTCCCACCACTGCATTTCTCAGCGTGACTCAATGTTGAAACCAAAAACCCGTTCTTGTCTAGCGAGTCCACTGTCTTGGCCGCAGCATCGACAATATTCCGGCCCTGGCGCAACTCGACATCATACGCGAACTTCCGGCAGGAAATGCCCTGCTCCTGTGCCTTCATGCGACAGTCTGGTCGGAAGAAGGGTTCCCAGTAGCTTGTGACGCTGAAGATGACATTTGCACCCTTGAAAGCTTCTTCGATGGAGGCGACATCTTCAAGGTCTGCGCTCACGAGCTCCACATCGGACCCGAGAGTGGAAAGGGCAGTAGCGGATGTGGATTTGGTGTCGCGGGTGAGAGCGCGGACGCGGTAGCCAGCGGCCAGGAAGCGGCGAGCAACGGAGCCGCCTTGGTTGCCCGTGGCGCCCACGACGACGATGAGCTTTTGGGACATTGTCGTCAGTGTTGGTCCGTGGCAAAGACTGAGAGGCGGTGAGTTGACCGGTGGGATAGTAACGTGATGAAACCAGGAGAGACTTTTAGGGTGAATGCCTTGTTAGATGTAGTAATCGTTGAGGTACAAAAAAAGCTTCCGGCTAATACAGCATCAGATGAGTTTGCTGCAGTCCGACGTCCGTGAGTTACTTCTAGAAAATGTTGAGATCGTGGGATCAAAAGTGGTCAAATTCTGTTTCGAGAGGCTTCAAAAGAAAATCATTGACCACTCCATTGCGGCCCATTCCCCGCCGCTTTCGTGACGGGCCAGAAACATGCCGCTTCCCCTCGGCTGGAGGAGACACTAGTGTGAGATAAGTGTCACTAAGAGAGACTATGTAAATCAAGGCCACTAAGTCAGTCTCATACTTAAGCGATGTGCGGAGTTCGGATACATGAGGTGATATCTTACAAGTAGAGTCGATATGAAGGTGGAGCTCCTTGTCTCGCAAAACTCTTCAGCTATTGGCTCATCAAACTGCCATGAAGCTCACAACGTGCTCACAAGCCTTACCGAACATGGCGATGGCGATCGGGAGCGGATACCATGGTGGGTTTGGCAGCTGAGAGGAAGGGGTCGTAACGTACGGGGGCGGCACGGACGTAGCGCTCGAAGCGGAATAGGGGACGACCCCGGCAGCTCATTGGCGTGATGATGGAGGGGGCTTTTTGTGCAAGGCTTTTCCCAGAATTATTCTTCAGCTGGGTTCCCGGGCGATCCGCATTCATCCATCATTTCCCACCGTGGGGTGACATTTTACTTTACCGCTTCTCCATTCCAAGGGGGACACTTAAAGTTTGGCCCTCGTCTGTTTCTCGAACAGAGTCAAATTGTCCAGGGGAAAAGCGAAACCGTTGTTTTCAAAACTCCCGTCTCTCTTTTCACTTCTCCCACCGGGAACAGACGGCTGACTGCAGACGGCCTGCCGATCACGCGCTCCCTTTTCCAATGACGTCGCGTCCGTCAACTACCGGCGGTTCCAGTACCGCGGACTCGGGACCGGCCACCGGGACCCCCTCTAGTGCCGGTCCAGTCCAAACACCAACCCCTTTGACTAGCAGCACGGGAGCGACAACACCTCCCCGTACCGTAGCACCGACCAGTATCCAGTATTTGCTTAATCCGGCGGCAGATCAGACCTTGACGCCGCTCCAAGTCGACGTAAGCTTATCACCGCCAGGGTCCCTCTCCCTTTGGAGACTCCCTTGGGACTTGAGGCAAGGCCATGTGCACTAACGTTACCTTGTGCCCCCGTATTACAGACCGAGATTACAAACCCCGGCGAGGATCATGACTCGGCCTACGGCTCCGATGCTGGCAGTGCTTACACGGCCTCCATAGCATCCTCCATCTTCCACTACCAGTACGAGAACGGGCGGCGATACCACGCCTACCGCGAGGGGCAATACGTGCTTCCCAATGACGATCAAGAGCAAGAACGACTCGACCTGCAGCACCACATCTGGCGTCTCCTCCTCGGAGGCCAGCTATACACCGCGCCACTCCCCACACCAGAGGATCCGGCGGCCTCTGGTATGAGGATCCTCGATCTCGGTACAGGGACGGGAATATGGGCCATAGAGATGGCAGATGAATTTCCCACGGCTGACGTATACGGTGTCGATCTCTCGCCCATTCAACCGGAATGGGTTCCCACGAACTGCAAATTCCATGTCGATGATTACGAGGATGAGTGGACATACCGTGAGGAGGAGCACTTCGACTATATTCACGGCCGCGCGCTCAGCGGAACGTCCTCTGATTGGGCAAGATTTTACGACCGTGTCATGGGTGGCTTGAAGCCAGGCGGATGGGTTGAAATGCAAGAGTACGATGCATGGATCTTCAGCGACGACGATAGCTATGAGAGAGCGCCCTGGACGAAGGAGTGGGTGACCAAGCTAGACGAGGCAAGCAAAATTTACGGGAAGCAAATCAACGTGGCGAGATACCACAAACAGTGGATGATTGATGCCGGCTTCGAGGATGTCCAGGAACTTGTTTACAGAGTAAGTGTTTTCAGTTAACAGCTAAGTCTATACCCTAGGAGACGTGCTCACGCTATTTACAGATACCCATCGGTCCATGGGCGAAAGACCCGGCATTGAAGGAGCTTGGTCGCTGCGAACTTGTCCATATGCAGATGTCTGTCGACTCTCACACTCCGGCCTTGTTCACGAGAGTACTGAACTACTCGCACGACCAAGCCAGAGTGCTTATGGAGGGTGTCAAGCGAGAGTTCCGTAGCAAGGACTACAGGCTTATCACAAGCTATCGGTTTGTCACCGGAAGAAAACCGATGGCATGATAGTAAGTTGTTGACGTAAAGATATCATCGAACACTTGCTCCTTGCAGCAATGGTGAGCCGATTGAGGAGTTGGGGTGACTTTGGTAGCGAAAACCATGGGATTGGCGTATCATAGCTCATCGATGTACCAGCGAGAGCGTTCCTTGAATGAGAGACATCCAAAACAACAGGAAGACTCTTTTTAATGTCCTCTTAATTCTCACCGCTTGAGAGGGCCAGAAAGTGAGTGAGATGACTGAGATCTGAGAAATAGCTCTGGGTGTTCCCCTGACTTTGAAGTAGTGTTATCCGAGTGAGAATTTCTGGCCGACGCAAATGAATGCGACCAGACTGACTAGTGCAATGACTATCTTAGGTACTGTGTTGATGTCGGATCGGAAGTCTAATTCGACCGCGGCATACAGTCGATTGCGCAGGGGCTAATTAGGGGCCCTATTTAGGATTATCGTAGCTAGTCTAACCTGCGGTTAGAACCTCCTTTTTATACTTACGCAGAAATTTATATAGTTTAATTAATCTCTTTATTAACTTATAGTTCGAACTAATTACCCTATAATAAGGAAACTTATACTAATTAGTAATTAAATTTTATTATTATAAATTAGTAAGGTATCTTATTATATAAAAAAGACGACTTCTTAATACTATATAAGATAAGAGATTTATACTAATTAACCTTATAGAAGTAAATAAAAAAAGAGGTAATTTTTAAATACTATATAGAATTAAGTAATTATAGCCCTTTATTACCTACGAGAGATCGATATTTATTACGTTAAACTATGTTAATTAATAGAACCGCTTAAGTAACTAGCTTTTTATTATTATTTTAAATAGCTTTTTTACTAAATAACTTTTTAATAGCCGGCCTATAATTAGAAATTAATTAAATAATAAAAGGGACCGTTAAAAAAGCGATAATTACCTAACTATAATTAGGCTACGAAAAAGACTAAAAAAAAAGATATAAAATAAGGTACTAAAGAGCTATAAAAGGAAAATCTCTAAGGTATTTAACTTTACTAAGTACGAGCAATAAGTAGTATTTTTAATAAGTCCTTAAGGCCTACGATTTTATAAAAAAAGGGGAGCTTAACTTTACTAACTATACTTAATAACCTATATAGCTCTTTTACGAGCTACTTAGTATTTATATTCGACTATTCTTATAAAATACCGCTTTAAAAGAGGTAGGTTAAAAAAAGAAGTTATTTAGAGGTTACGGAGAGTACGAGGCTTAGGAGGCTAGAAGTATACGGAATAATAAAAATTAATAACTAGTAAAGATTATAAAACTAATTATTATATCTTTTTATAGTAATATAAACGGTCTATTATTATTATTAAGAGGGGGCTACTAAAACTTACTTTTTTATATTAAATAAAAAAGAGGCCTTAGTAAGTATAATAGTTAGCAATCTAAAAGGGTAGTAGTAATTACTAAAGATAGTAAAAACGAGAGTAGTAATAAGATAATAAGAAAAAGCGGGAATCTTTTAAACCCTAATAAATTCGTTAAGTAATAAAAACACGGGCTTATTATAGCTAATATATAGATTAAATATATCCCTATTAAAATTAAATATACTAATAACTACTAATATAGGTATAAGCTAAAGTACGACCCTTAGCGAGTTAGAGTAAAAAAAAAAAAAAAAAAAACCCGATTCTAAATAGAATCCTAATCCTTTATAAATAAGTAAATATTAATTTAAACTATTAAGGGACGTAAATATATAGGATTATAGATTAGTTTAATAATAAGTAAATTAATATAGTATTAATCTATTTAACTAAAGTTTATAAAAAAAAGGGGCTATAGGAGTAACCCCTATTTTACGAGATCGTAAACGACCTTAATTACTAACTAAATAAATAGTTTATAAGTATAAGCTTAAGAATTACGAAAGTAGTTAATAGATTCCTCTATAGGCGAGGGGTATTATTAGCGTAATTATAATTATAAAAACTATATAAAATCTTAATAATAATAATTATAAAAGAGGAATTTATACTATAGAACTAGGTATAAGTTAATAAGGCGTATAATCGCTTTAATAAATTTAAAAAAAGAGTAAACGACCCGGATTTCCTTTTTATAATTACTAATAGTAATCTATTATTATAAAAGGATATATAGAAATAAAATATAGTACTAAAAGTCCGATAATTAATAATTCTATTTATTTCGATCTATAGCTCGTCGCTGCTATTAATACGAAATTCGGTACTAATTAGCTAATAAAAAAGGAGGTAGACGACCCGAAGTTATTAATAGTACGTAATAACGTAGGGATCGTATATAAATACTAAAAATTTAGTAGTAAATACGAAGTAATTTATAGATTTTAAAAAGATCTTTTTAAAAAAGAAATTATACTCTAAGGGGAAGTATAAGGTTTTATAAAAAACCCTAACGATATTTTATAATTATTATAAAAAGGTCGGGATTAGGGAATACTAGTACTATTCGGTAATTAATATCGTATTTATAAGCAAAGCTTCTAATTACTATTATAAAGTAGTACGTAATCTTAATTAAAACGACTTTTTTAGTATTATTAACGCACTCCGAAGCCGCTTTAAGACCTACGATAAGAATCTAGAGCTCTTATCCGAGCTATAAATAATTTTTTTTATATTTATAACTAAGATAATAAAAAGTAAATCGTAAATAAAAATCCTTAAAAAGCTTATTAATCGAATCGATAAGTTAATAAAAACAGAACTAAATAAGGGAACTAATAAGTAAAAAGTCGGATATTTTTATATTATAATCTAATACGTACTAAAAATAAAAATAACCCTATATTAAGTACCTAAAGACTACGAGACGCTCTACTCGAGGCTAAGATCTAGTTTTAATATTAAAATAAAAATACTATACTAAACCTACCTCTAAGTATATAACGGCCCTTATTAATAATACTAAGTCGATTAAACGTATAATAAAAAAAAGAAAAAAGCTAAGTATAATAATCGTTAGTAAAGAGGCCTAGATTTGTTAAATAAGTAGAGATTTAACCTATAAGTAAGGTAATATAAAAAGCAGTACTTTATTTATAAAAAAAATAGATATTAATTAAGTAACTACTTAGAAAAAGAACGTACTAAATCGTATAAATAATATAAAAAGTCGAGGGTAGTAAATAGTAAAACTAGCCCTTATTAATTTAACTAATTCCTTATTATATATAAGGGTAGATCTAGGAGTATAGAACCTAGTAAAAGTAGCTAATTTAGTATTTTAAAATATCCACACTCTATAAGAGATTTAGAAAATAAGGAAAATCTTACTCCCTATATTAATAAATTAGATTATAATAAAGTTAATAATATTAACTACTCTTTTTTTATACCGTTAGCCTCGGGAAGATATACGAGGCTAAACGAATAAAAAGTAATAAAAGCTCTTAATAAATAGGCTTTTTTTTATAAATAGTAAGGGAAGGTCCCTTAGGTAATAGATATAGAAGTAGTTAAAAAAGCAAATTTAACGGGGCCGAAGTCTACTTTCTTAATACTTAAGAAGAAGACGCTACCTTTCTTAATACCTAAAGAAAAGAAATAAAATACTAAGTAAATCTAAGGGTAGTTAGAGGGGTCCTTTTTATATTACTTAGATTACTTAAATACTAAGCTCGTATAAGTATTTTATACGAGCAAAAGGTATAGCTTAAAAACTTTCTAAAGGATTATCCTAAATACTAAAGTATTATAATAGTTAATAAGAGGAAAAAGGTAATTTTAAGTACTATAGAGGATCGCGCTAGTAATACTTAATATATTAATAACGGGTATTATAAGGATTAGTTTTAGCCTAAGTAAAAAAATTATTACCCTAAGTATAGTAGAAGTCGAGACGTATTTTAGAACGATAACCTTTTATATTTTACTTATTAATACGCTATTTTTATTATATCTAAAAGATATAGATCGACTAAGTATTATATTTAATAATACGAAGAATAGAATCTCTAGTAATAAGTACTTCAAAATAGTTAAATAATAATAGGGGTACGTATTTATAAAGCTTATTAATAATACGAAGTCGATTAATTACCTAATAAAAAATAAGCTTAGACGATTATACTAAAAATTTAGCTACCCGTCGGTTACGAGGCTATATAACTTCCTAAAGTAATTAAATAACGATAATATTAAAATAGGGGCGCTAGAGTAGTTAATAAAAGTGTGCTACTAATACTAAATAAATACGCAGAGCCTACGTAGGTTTAAATTTAAATTACGTAATAAGCTTAATTTTAATTAGGAAATTATTATTAATATTTTTTATTTAAATAATCGGCTAGTCCTATATATAATTAACGTAGCTATATCCTTTTAAATAGGGCAATTCTTCTAGGATTTATAAATAAAAATAGTATAAGTAGCCTTATAAAAAAGCTAGATCGATATATACTAAGGACCGCTAGATAGTATTAGAACCGACGCTAATATTAATAAAAAGGTATAGGGTATAAAGGACTTTCGCAGTGCGGTGCTTAGGAAGAACTACTAATACCTATAAAAATAATATAAGATACCTCTTTTAATCGGGTTAATACGGCCTTAATTAACGGAGTTATAACTAAAGAAAGAGGGTAGTATTAACTAGATTAAAAAGGTAGAGTTCTTAATTATTTTATATTATTATATTTAAAAATAAATTATTAAAAAAGCTTTAGTTCGATTTTAAAAAAGTATATATATAATTAAAATAAAAATCCGCGCTACTAAGCTCCTCTCCTTAATCGGGGCCCTTTTCTTTATATCTTTTTTTAATTAGCTTTTTTATAAATCTTTATACTTAATTAGCTTTAAAAAAAGGAAATACTAAGACTAATCGCCCTACTCTATTCTAATTGTTTTTTAATTTCTTTTTCTCTAATCCTTTATAAAAAGAAATTATTTTAAATTAGTCCTAGTTATTATATATAGTTAATTATATTAAGCTTTTTACTTATTTTTCTTTTTTATAATCGCTTTTTTTACTTTTTTTATTTTTATTATTTTTTTTATTAGCTTTACTTAGTTCTTATCCTAATCCTTCTTAATAATCTCCCGATCTTAACTTTTACTAGCCTAATTCTCTCTAAATTTCTTTATTAATAATAGTATTTAAAGAGTATAAATTAGAGTTATATATATAGCTTTTATAATTAAGTTATTATACTAATCGACTTATTATTTTCTTATACTTTTATTAATATTAGCTTTACTTATATATATATTATAATATTATAAAAAATCTTAATAAAACTTAGCTAGTTCTCGACGTTAATATTTATTATTTTCTTATATAGCCCGATCGTACTTAGAGAGCGTGTACTTAATAACCTCTTATTTTAACTAAACCCTTAGTATTTTAATTAGAGTTTTTATAATAAAACTATCCTTACTCTTAACTAGAGTATTTAAAAAATTACTTTTTTTAATTACTTAGACTAGTTTTATTAAGAGCTAGGCTAAGGTATAGTAATAACTTAAATAGTAATATATTTAATAAAAACTTTATAACTTAACAGGTCTTAGGAGTATTAATTAAGTATATAAGTTAATTATTAATAACGGCGTTTAGATATTAATTAATAACTTTTATTAATTTAATTACTTACGGAGTCTAATTAGGGTTACTACTTATTATAAATCCTTAGGTACTTTTTAATATTTTTAAAAATCGGAATAGTAAGAGTAACTTTTTAAAAATAGTAAGTTCTTATTTAAAACTTTTAATTATTTTATATATCTTTTTAAAATACGTAAGATTAATAAGAGTATAATAACTATAATTATAGGGGTTATAAATTCTTAAATCCTAGTTAGTAAACCTAAGGTTAAGTAGGTAAGTACTAGATTTTTAAAGAGTTAGCGCCTTAAGGATATTAGTTATAGCGTAGTTAGAGTTATTTAAGTTAGTATAAGGCCTATTTTTAGAGTCCTAATTATTTATTATTTTATTAAAAAACCTTTTTAAAAGAGGTTTTATTATATTAAAAAAATAATAACTATTATATTAAAACTCGTAGCTAATTTATTAAATCTAAGCCGTGCGAAGTTTATTATTAAACGATTTAAAGTATTTATAAGTTATTTAATACGTATTATAAATTAAGTTAAGCTAGCTATATTAAACTACGTTATAAAACTATTTAAGTATATATAAACCGTATTCTTATTTACTTAGTTATTATATTATAAGGACTATATAAGCGCTTATATTAATTAGTTATTAAATATAAAAAAGTATATCGATCTAGCTATAAAAGGCCTTTAGTACTTAAATATTATTAATAAATATCCTCTCTAAATACTTAAGAGCTTACTTTAGATCGTACTAATAAACTATACTATCCCGCTAGTTAATAATTATTTTTATAAAATAGCCCGGATTATTAATATAAAAAGAGAAGATTATTAAGTATACTAAAGTCCTAATTTTTTATATAATTTTTTAGGTTTAAGGGATTAGGGTAGGGGTTTTATTTAGTTTAAAAGTACTTTCCTATCCTTTTTTAATTATAATTATATTATATATTAGAACGAGGTCCCGTATTATAACCTCTATTATAAATCCGATCTTATATTTTTAAATCTAATCTTTATATAATAAGCGTTTTTAAAAGTTATAATAATTAGTTAGGATCTCTATTACTTTACGATAGATCTAACTTATCTAAGTTTTCTAATTTTTTAAACTTTTAAAAGCCTCGGGGCGTTAATTAAAGAAGGGAAGTTCGTTCTCTATACTAAGCTAATTAGAAAAATCGATTTTATAAGGGGTTAGGATTATTTAGAAGAAACTAGTTTACTTAGGTACTAAGTTTAAGTAATAATTAGTATACGCTTTATATTAATAATTTATATTAAAATTAACGAACTAAGAGTTCTTAGTATTTGTTATAGTCCTAGGGTTAGTCTCGTTAAAAATAATATATCTATTTAAATTCTACCTTTTTAGTTAGTATTTAGTATCGTTTTTAAAGTTTTTTATTATAATTAGGCCCTAAATTTATACTATATCCTTTTTATTATTTAGTTTAAAAAGGGAGATAGGAAATAAAGAGGTTATTATAAATCGCTAGGTTAGTATTTTTATAGTAAATTAGAAAATAAAAATTAGAGGAAGTTTAATTAATAATAGTTATAAGGAAGTAGTTAAAGAGGGAAGAAGGAAAAGTTAAGTAGCTAAGTAAAAAGCTACCTTTTTATACTAATTATAAGGGTAGCCTTTATTAATTAAAAAAAAAGGTATTATATTATAAATAATAAGAAGGCCCTAATCCTATAATTTACTCTTTTTTTTTTATATATAATAGCTATAATTTAGTACTAATTAGCTAAGAGGCCTATAGTACTTTCCTTTTTAATACCCCGGATCTGGGGGGGGGGGGGGGGTTTTTTTTTTTTTTTTTTTTTATTTTTTTTTTTATTTATTAATAATAAATTTTTTTTTTTTTTTTTTTTTATAGCTATGGGGTGGGGGGGGGGGGGGGGGTATATAGAGGCCCTTTTTTAATTCTTCTATCGCTTTTTATTTTTTTCTTTAAATAATAGCTTTTTAATCGTAATTATCTTTTTTTACTCGGTCTCTTTTTTTTTAATAATATAATCTACTTACTTATTATATTTAATACTTTAGTTATTAATAACGTATATTAAATTACTAAAACTACTCGTTGTAACGTCCGGCCTTAGTAATATTCTTTTTTTACTCCTAAGAAGGTCTATTTTTAAAAAACTTAGGGCTATAAGTTTTAAAAAGTTAATAAAAAGTAGATTATAATAAGCGCTACTCTATTTAATCTTTTTAATCCTTATCCTAATTTAATATTACTCTTTTTTAAATCCTTAAGACTACTAATTAGTTAACTCTTTTTAAATTAGCTAGAGAGTTTTATACTAAATTCTATATTATAAATCCTTAAGTTAATAAATATACTAAAAAAGAAATAACTTAGAAGTTTTAATAATTAACTACGAATTAGAACGTTATTAAAAAGTACGTTTATAATCTAGGTATTATAAGCGGATTATTTTTATAGAGCTATCGGGTTTTTATTAATTATAATTATACTAATTACTTCGGCCCTCTATTTTAATAATTAAATAAACGAACTCCTATTATTAATTCTTTACTTATCTAGGCTTATAGCGTTTAGAATACTATACTTTATAACTATTATACGTAGTCTTTTTAAAAATATATCGGTTTTAATATTAAAGAGCTAGTTAAAAAAAATAGTCCCCTACTTTAAGTACGTTTCTTTTCTAAATTATTTTAATAATCAATATAGTAATTATATATATTCCGAAAGTAAAAAATACTATTTTAAAAAGAGTAATAATTAGTAAGTTATTAGTTAGTCTAGAACTAACTCTAAGTAAGGCTATTATTATTATTATATAATAAGTAGTAATAAAATAGCGTTTCTAATCCTAATTAATATTAAAAGAGTTAAGATTTTAGTTTATATAGTTTTTAATTAGATTAATATTACTAAAACTAAAGAGGATAAGTACGATTCCGTTCTTAAGGACGCCCCTCTTACGTACCTTATTAAAAACTATATATTTATAACTTATAAAAGTTATTAATATATTAAAATAAAATAAATAAAATAAGAGGTTATATAAACTAAACTAAATATTAAACGGGCTTAATTAAATAGGGAACTAGGCTTAAATACTTAAAAAGAGGAGTAGGGTTTTTTAATATAATTATATAGTTAGTAAGTAAGGTCGTTAGGTTTTTAATTATAATAATTAAAAAATAATTCCTCTCCTCTTATTATCTTTTTATATTTTTATCTTAGATCTAAATAAAGAGATAACTAAAAAATTAATAAGATTTAATAATATTCTTATAAAATATTATTTAATAAATAAAAAGAACTTATAGCTTATACTAAGGATTAGTAGTAATAAAGGGTAATTTAGCCCTCTTAAAAAGCCCTTATTTATAATTAAGTTTACTTAGTAACTAGTTAAGTATCCTCGTCCCTAAAGTTTATTATATTATTATTATAATCGAGAAATAGAATTATAGCGTTAATCATATTATTTTATAAAAATAAAAAGTTAGTTAAGTTAAAAATAAAATCTTTATAAAGATTAAACTCGTTAGGTAATAAGTAGAGGCCTTCCGGAGACTTTAGGAACTTCTTAAGTTAATTATTAATATAAGTAGCCCTTATAATTACTTTATTAATAAACGTCTCTAGTTAATATAACGATCCGTTTAGAATAGCTAAGTAAATATAAAAAAGTCCTTATTATTAATAATCGAGTTTCTTAGAAATTAATATATTATTCTTTTATTAAATATTAAAAATAAGAACTAGATCGCTAGTTTATAATTTTACTAATTAAAAAGTATATAAGGAGTTAAACTAGTCGTAGGTTTAGGCTTAGTATTAAGTAACTTTATTAACTATAGCTTCTTAGTTATTTATTAAGGAAGTAAAAGCTCGTAATTAGGCTTAAACTTTTTAATCCGTTATATATATATTTTCCTAATCGAGTACCCTCTAAGTTACTATTCTTTTTTTAATCAGGGTCGTTATATAACGACTATAAATAAAATAAAATAGTATATAACCTAATAATACTTTAATAATTATCCTATTTATAAAAAGGGCTATAATTAGTATTAATTTAATATCTTTTTTTCTTTAATCTAATTAAATATAAAATATATACGTAATAAGTTAATAACCCTTCTTAAGGAGCCCGTTAGTATAAGGGTTATAAACTAATATAACCTTTTACTAAGTACTATATTATTAATTAAGCTACGTTATAATACTTATATTTTTTTATCCCCCGTTAATAATTAGAGTACTATAAATCTTATAGTAATAAATAATATCTTTTTAAATAAACTTCGTAATATTTTTTAATATAGCGTTCGTTATAATCCGCACTTCTAAGTATTTTATAAACTTATAACGCGCTTTAATAACTTTTTATTTACTTATATACTAAATATCTAAATAAACTTTAAAAAAAGGTTCGTAAATTAGAACTATAAATATATAGGGGTTATTAAAATATCGTAATTTAGCTTTTTAATAAGCTTTATAAGTTATAATTAGCTCCCGAGTCTAAGCGTATATTCTTAGCTAGTAGTATCGTTTTATAAAGCGGAAATATATAGCTTCTCGTCCCCTATACCCGGACTTATTATATACTTCGCTAATTAGGTTTACTTAGCGGCGCTTATTATTAATTACTTAAGTAAATTAAGGATAAGTCTTCGTCCCTTATTAAAATAGAAGTTTATTTTATATAATAAATTATATTACTATTTATTTAAAATATCTAAACTAATTAAAAAGTATACTAACTAGCCTCTTTAAAATAAAAAAAAAATAGGTAATTTACTTTAAGAGGTCCGACTATTATTCGTTTAGTATTAGTATATTAATTAGAATATCTATTTCTTATATTTAATTAATAATAGCGTTACTATAACTATATACTATAATAAAAAGTTCTTTATAACTTATATTCGTAGGACTTATATATTAATAAAGTCCTTAATATCCTTATTAAGCTCTACCTCGATTAAGTTAGATTAGTTAGGGGTTTTTCTTAAAAAGCTATCCGCTGTAATATTCTTTTTCTTATTAATATACTTAATTTTAAAATTAAAAAGTCTAATTTAAAAGAGCTAGCGTATTATTATCGCTAATAATAAGTTATTTATTATATTATTAATCTAAGTAACTAGGACTCGGGCGTCGGTTTTTAATAAAAAGTTAATCCTAAATAAATAATTATAAAAACGCTTTAAGCTTATTAAAACGCCTCGTATTTCGAGCTTTTTTAAATTATAATTAAGCTCTAGCCTGCGCTATATCCTATTCTTATATTAAGTAATAATACGCTCGTTATTAACGATTTAACTAAGTATATTACTCTATTTTTTAATACTAGCGTCCGTTATAAGGATAATCCGTCCGGCCTCGGTATTATAGTTTAGTAAAACTAAAATAAGAGCTATAATAATCGCCTTTTTAAGCGTCTTTATAGCTTTAATTTATAATACTCCCTATTTAAAAAATTAGTTCTTATTAAGTAAGGAGTATAATAAGACTATTTTAAAAAAAAATTACTTAATTTAATAATAATAAAAAGTAATAATACTAAAAAACGATCTAATTTCTAAGATATTTAAGTATTTCGTTTATTCGAGGATCTTAAGAACTTTAGTTTAATTAGGCCGTCTCCTTTTTATATTATAAAAATAGCCTATAATAACTACGAATAGCTAGTACTATTACGACTTTACTCTAAAAATAATATAGCTAGCTAGCTCGACGTTAATTAAAACTTAATTAA
The DNA here is from genome assembly GCA_030869315.1 of Colletotrichum cuscutae. Classification (NCBI taxonomy): domain Eukaryota; kingdom Fungi; phylum Ascomycota; class Sordariomycetes; order Glomerellales; family Glomerellaceae; genus Colletotrichum; species Colletotrichum cuscutae. Next base: position 60,495 of record MPDP01000168.1, read on the forward strand.
TATTCTAAAAATATTTATAAATAAATCGCTAGATCCTAGGATAGTTAGTTAAGTACTTATTATTATAATAAGATCGTAGGCCTTTAATTACGATATTATTAATAAAAGTGCTATAGTATTTTAGAATTAAGTTATAGAGAATGCGGGTTATAATTTAATAAAATTAAGCTACTAAATTTATCGCTCTTATTAAGAGGGTATAGTATTTATATAGCTTAAGTAGAGTAAGAAAAGTTATTAAATTATAGCTTTTTTTATTTAAAAAGATCTAATTATAATTAAAAAAAAATCTAAGAAGGAGATAAGTTAATTTATAATAAATTCTTTTAAAAACTTATTAGTATTAAATAGTTACTAAGCGTTTTAAAAAATAATAGCGTTAACTTTAGTTATTAAGTTAATTAATTAAAAACCGCCGTCTTTTTTTATTATTAAGAACTAAGAGTTTTAATACGTAGTATAGCTTTCTTTAATAATACCCTAGGTAATACGTTCTTAAATTACTTTAAAAACTTTTAGTAATAGAGCTTTTAGGATCGGGATACCTTTTACTTACTAAGTTTTATAAAGTATAGTTTTAATTAATTATAATAGTGTAACTATAAAGTTAAGACGGCCGTATTTAAAAAAGTTTTATACTAACGCTTTTTTTTAATTAAAAAGTATCTACTTAAAGAGATCTTATTTATAAAATAAAAAATAGTTATAATCTTTAAAAATAGCTTAAAAATAGTCGTTCGTTAATCTAGAGCTTAGTTCTATATTTAAAAACTTAGGTATAATAATATTTTTATAAAGGCCTAATTAGTCTTGTAACTTATTTCTTACTTCTTTAAGTTTTTTAAGCTTTTAATAAGGATCGCTATTAAGTATTAATTTATTAAAGGGCGCGTCGTCGACTAGCTAGACTTTTTAGTCTTTTTTTTTATATATTATATTAGTTTTTATAGTATAGAGAATTTTAAAAAAGGCTTTTTTAACTATTTCGTACTATTTTAATACCTTTTACTCTAGTTTCGTAATTTATTATTCGATATATAACTCCTCTTATTAAAAAGTAAGTATTTTTATTAAGAGATATAAATCGTTTTAATTAACTAATCTATTTAGTCTATTCTTAACCTTATCCCGAGCGGCCGCTATTACTTTTTTAATTTATATAATCTAAAGCTAAATTATATAAAGTATAACTATAGTTATAATCTAATTAACTTAGCTTTAATTTAAAACTATTATAATATGCTCGTCTTTTTTTAGCTTAGATTCTAAATAAGGGTTATTAAAACTAGTAATATTCTTAGTTATATTACTAATATTTAGTTTTCTAACTTAAAAACTTCCTTTATATACTACTTAAACTAAGGTAAAATATCTTTTATATTTTAAAAACCGTTCGTTCTAATTATCCCTACGGGGATCCTTAGCTTTACGTCCTCGATATAAATTAGAGTAGTAATTATCGACTTATTATATTTAAAAAATAGCTTAGTATTTTATATAAATAAGAAACTTAGTAATAATAAATCGGAGGTCTTTCGCTCGTTCTTAATAAAAAAATAAGTAGTTATTTTAAACTTACTAATCTATATATTTATAAAATAAAAGCTATTAAAAGTTATTTAGCTATTTAGATCGTACTTAAACGTTTATATTTAAAGCTTTGTTATTATATAAAAAATACTAGCTTTCTTAACGTATTATTTTAAAAAAATATTAACTTACGCCTTAGTATTTAAAATAGTAACGATTATTAAACCCTTATTATCCTAATTTATACTAAATATTTAGATTTTTAATTAGAAATAGGCGTTTAAGATTATAGAAGTTAGGAGCTTAGAAGTCGGATTAGCGCCTCTAACTTTACTAATCTTAGCTATATAGCTCGGCCTTAGAAAAAAGTTCTAATTATACTTATTAAAAAAGTCTATCGAGACAGTGGGAGTATCCATTGATACTGTGTATTAATACTGTGTAAATGATACCGAGAACCGCCCGAGCAGCTAGCAAAGGCAGAATAAAAAAAAAACAAATACTTATTAAAAAGATCCTTAATATCCTTTTATTATTACTTATTTTTTACTAAATTTACTAAGGACTTCGGAGCTTCTAATAGGATTTTATTAGTATTAAAGTACTCTTAATTATATATTAAAATCGCTATTATTATAGTATATTTTAATAAAATTTTTTATAAAAAGTTTATAAAAAGCGAGATCGGGGCCTCGAGCCTCTTTTTTATTAATTTCCTTATCTCGGCCCTAAGGTTAAAATCGTAGGTTTAATTAGTAATTATTATTTTTTAAGTTTTATAAAAAAAAGGCTCTTAAGTTCTTTAAGTACTAGTATTAGGGGTATTAATTAGGACTTTAGTAAGCTAGGGCTTAGAAATAAATATAAAAGTTACGTTCTTTATTATTTTAAAAACCTCGTCGTTATTATTAATCTTTATAATTTCTTTTTTTTAATTAAAAAAAGAAACTATTTTTTTTTTAAGTTATAAAAGCTAGCTCGGGCTATTGATTTTATATATCTTCTTAGAGTATAACGTAATTACTAAGGTACGGTTTTTAAGTAGTTTTTTTTTATAAATAATATAAACGTTTATTTAGCTATATTAACTTAAGTTAGGTCGTATTACGTAAACGTATTTAACTATACTTATAAGATTAGCTAAGGGAAGTATAAGTATAGTTTATTAAAATAGTCCGATTTAATAATTTAAAATCTACTTAGCTAAAAGCTTAGTATTTTCCTTAGTTAATATATTTACTACGTAAAAAAGAAAGGTAACGTAATTAGTAATTATACGCTTTTTTTTATTTTTAATTATAGTAAAAGGGATATTTTTTATAAGCTCTTAACTATTACGCTTTCCGTAGTACTAAGCTCCCTAAGCTAAAATAATAAAATGAACGTTTTTATTAAAAGTATACTAATTATAATCCTTAATAATTTAGTAATATAGACTTTAGTAGTATTAATAGCGGTCTCTAGGTCCTATAATTAAGGGCCGATTAGGACGCGCAGCGCTTATATTAAATATATAAGTAAAGTTTTAAAAATAAATACTATTCTAATAAATTTTTAGTTTACTTATTTCGTTAGCTAGGTTAAAATTAGTAGTATTATTAATAACTGCCTAGGTAACTTAGGTCCTTATTATTAACTAGTAATATTACTAATAGTTCGAATACTAGTACTAAGTATTTTTACGCGCTTATGAAGTAAGGGATCGTAATAAGGTTTTAGATTAATTCTAATTATTTATAAAGAGTGGGCTATATTCTTTTTTATATATAATTATATTAAAAAGTCCTATTTTAAACCTCGCCTACTTTATTAATTTAATAAAACTATTTAAAATAACCCCGACTTCTTTTACTACTTCTTTTATAATATTAATATAGAACCGCTTATATATAGCCTTAATTAAGCTCTTATTAATTATAATATAAAGGTCTTATTATTTAATAAGGGTAATTATATTATTAATCTTAGTAAATAGTACTTAAGTAGAGTTTAAGTTAAAAAACAAAATAGGTAGTTTTTTAATAACTCTTTTAATTTACTTTTCTTTATTTAAAAAGTAATTAGTATCTTATTTTTTATACTTTTTTAAAAAAAAATCCTTAGCTTAGGCCTAGGATAGTCCTCTAATTGCGTCCTTAACTAGAGTTTAATAGTCTCTTTTTATAGTATATATAATAAGTTTACCCTTAAATTAGTCCGGGACCTTATTAATCTCGTACTAATCCTCGAACTTTTTTAAAAAGTTTATAATATTATTATTTTTAAAAACTATAGTCCCCTCTTAACTAGGGAACGGTATTTTATAAAACTTTATATTTTTTATTAAATTAGGCTAAAAAATCGTAAAGTCCTTAGTTTAAAGTGCGATTATTTAGATCTAAGTAGTAATAGTACTTAAAAGGGTATTAATTAAAATATCTATCCTAACCTAAGTTATAACTAGCTTTTTTTAATTAAATTAGTAAATAAATTTATTATTAAGAATAAGCTTCTTATTATTAAATAACTCTGCGGTCTATAGGTCTTAATAAATTATAAAAGCTAGTTTAGTAAATAGTTTATTTAAAATAAAAGGGTTAGGTTCGTATAATTAAATATTTTAAAGGGCGCTAATAGTAATAAAAGTAACGTATTAATTATTTATATTTATAGTCCGAGGTTATTAAAAATATAGTTCGTTAATTTAGTTTATAATTTTAATAATCTTATATTAGTCTATTTACTCTAAATAAAGTTTAAAAAAAGAGGAGAAGAGCCGTCTTAATAACTAGAGCGTAGCTATTATCTTAATTAGCGTAATTTAGGCCGTTTTTTTAGCCCTTATTAAGTATATAACTAGAGTTTTAATTAGAATTTATATTAAGCCCACGGTAATACTAATTAAAATTATTAATAAGTCTAATTAAAAACTAGTTTTTTAAGCACCCTTAGTTTAATATATCCGCACTTTTAAATAGGTTTATTATTAAATCTCTAGGCTATATTAATTAATAAAAAATAGTTTAGTTAAATAACTAGTTATATTTATTAAAATATTCTATTAGTTCTAATCTTAACTCGTTATTCGTTTTATTATACTATTATAATATTTATATTTAGGCCCGATCCGGTCCTAAGTATCCGCGTATTTCTCTATTTATCTATTTCGCTCGCTTATTAAGGTTTATTATATCCCCCTCTTATTAAATAAAAAGCCTTTTCTTATATATTTTTATTTTTATATCTTAATTATTTAGTTTTTCTTTTAATTAGAATCCTACCGCTCGTATTTATTTTAATTATTACGCCGCTTTTTTTTACTTATTTATTTAAATTATTTCCGATCGAATTAGGCTTTTTTTTATTTTTTTTCTTATTTAAAAAGGGAAAGGATTTTTAAAAAGGGAGACTATTAAAAAAGTATAGGATATAAAGGATTTTTATAATACGGTACTTAGGAAGAACTACTAATACTTATAAAAATAATATAAAATACCTCTTTTAATTAGGTTAATATAGCCTTAATTAACGGAGTTACGACTAAGAAAAGAAGGTAATATTAACTAGATTAAAAAAGTAAAGTTCTTAATCGTTTTATATTATCGTATTTAAAAATAAATTATTAAAAAGGCTCTAGTTCGATCTTAAAAAAGTATATATATAATTAAAATAAAAATCCGTATTACTAAGCTCCTCTCTCTAATCGGGGCCCTTTTCCTTATATCTTTTTTTAATTAGCTCTCTTATAAGTCCCTATGCTTAATTAGCTTTAAAAAAAGGAAATACTAGGACTAATCGCCCCACCCTATTCTACTAGCTTTAAATCGGTAGAATTTAAAGAGAATATAATAACCTACGGTATATAACTAAAAGTCGTGCCTATTAAAGCGTACTATAGTATTAAAAAGATAAAAAGGGTATACTAATAGCTAAAAAAAGTATTTAGAATTATTAAAAAAAAAAATCTAAATTTTATTAACAACGAATATTTCTAAATAGTACTTAAATACTATAACAATACTATAAGGCCTAACGGGCTTATACTAACGCTTTTTATATTTAGAGTATATTTAAAAACGACCTTAACCTCGCTACTATTACTAAATATAAGCTAACGAGCCTAAGTAGTTAAAAAAGTAATACGGGTACTATGCGAAATAAGTATAAAAAAGTAAATTAATAAGGTAATTACTACGTATAATAAGCCTAATATAAAAAGTAATTTAAATATATTACTAAATTTAAATATATAAATATAGTACGAAATTACTTAATAATAAGCTAAGCTATATAAATTAATTTTTATTAACGAGCGATCTTATATAGTCGCGAGGGATCGTAACTAACCCCTCGAGGTATTAATTACGGTAATAAAACTATATTATATAAATCTTAACGAGGTAATTTTTAATTTATAAAAAGAAGAAGAGCTAAAGAAAACTATATAACTTATAGTAGAGGTATAAGAAATTATCCTTAATAAAATCGTTATAGTAATACTAATAAACGACGAGGAAAAGGAAATTACTAAAAGGGTACTAATATTACTAATAAGACGTTATAAAAGACTACGATAATAAGTACTAACGTAATAATTTATTATTAGCGACGAGGTAATTAATACCTTTTATATAGTAAAAAAAAAAGCCGATTTCGAGCTAGTAGTTAAATTACGTAAAAAAGGCGTAATTATAATTATTAAAAAGCTATATAAGGAATTAGATCTTATTAAAGTAAATACTCTTCGTAATTAAGGGGTTTATTAATTTATTCTTTATAACCTAGAGAAGTATATAAACCTTTATATATTTAAATTATAAATAGTTTATAAGATTAAAAAAAAAGGAACACCCTAACCGTACGAGAAGTCTAAATACGTAATTTAAGGGTATAGTAACGTTAAAAAAGTAACGCTACTTATATAATTACTTACTATATAGCGCTATAGCTAACGATTAATAATAGTATTAATAGTATTACTATAGAAAAAGGGGTACGAGATTTAGAATTATAATATTACTTAGGTATATACTTAATTAGCTACAGGGCTTATAAAGAGAATCCTAGCCTATTTACTAAAAGAAATAGCTAGTAAGTACTTAAAAAGTACGATTATTAAAGTGCTTAAACTATTATATAGGCTCGTAAAATCGGGCACTTATTAATAAGCTATATATTACGATTTTTATATTAATTAATTATCGATAGTTATATTTATATACGACTTATATTTACTAATATCTAAGTACGTAAGTAACTAATTTAGAATTATTAAAATATAGACCGACGATATATTAGGCCTATTTAATATTAACTTTATAAAAAAGGAGGATAAGGAGCTTTAAAAAGCGGGCTTCGTAGCGAAGCTAAAAGAGGTCCTTATAATAAATAACTTATTAGTATTTAATAGCGGGATTTTTATAATTAAAGGGAAAACCGTCGTTTTTTAGTAAAAGGGGTAAAATAAGAAAATTAGCCTTATTAATCCGAACGTAATTAATATTAAAAAGCGATATAAGGCTAAGCTTATATAAGGGGTATATATTATAAATATATACTAACCTAAAGCGACTTTTAACTATGCTAAAGTAGTATAAGCTATAGAACTAAACGAATAAAACGTCGAAGTACTTAATAAGTAGCTTAAATAGTAGTACTCAAATCTTAATTAAGGTCTCGTTTATTATTTAATTAACCTTATAACTAGTAAGCTCTACGTATTTATAAATAGCTTATTTATAAATAATAAGGACCTTACTTTATAATTAAAATATATTATTATTCTTATTAACGAGAGTATAAATAAGAGCGAATTTATAATATATAGTAATATAATTTACTACTTATTAACTAAAAATAAGTAAGTAATAAGAAGTATATTAATATTAAAAGTTTATAATATAGTTAACGGTATTAACCTCGCTTATACGATTTTAATAACGTTAAAAAGAATTACCGATCGGCTTAGCTTTTTACTAATCCTAACGGTCGTTTATATAGATTTTTATTTATTATATAAATATCTTATTAAATTAGGAACTACGAAAGAAAAGAGGCTTATAATTAATATTATAGCCCTTAAGTAATTATATAAAAGGCGCAAAATCCTCGAGATTCGTTAGATTAATAATAATAATAACCTTACCAACGTTTTTATAAAAATAATACTTAATAAGGGGTTAGAGTAATTCGTAAGTAATAAAAAAGTTAATATATAAATAAAAAAATAGGTTATATAAAAAGAATAGAGAAAAGGAGGAAAAGGAAACGACTTAATAAACGGGCCCGAGGTCGAATTATACTTCTAACTATAGTAATTAAATTAATAAAAAAAAAGTTAGTATTAGATTAGAAGTCTAATTTAATTATAGTATATAGTTAATTATATAGGGGCTAATTAGGGGCCCTATTTAGGATTATCGTAGCTAGCCTAACCTACGGTTAGAACCTCCTTTTTATACTTATATAGAAATTTATATAGTTTAATTAATCTCTTCGTTAACCCACGGTTCGAACTAATTACCCTGTAATAGGGAAACCTACAGTTGAGGAGCTCGAAGACCTCAGATCACTGTCCTTTCTTCTTCCTTCGAATCCTATGAAACTACGAATAGAGGCTTCAAGTTCTGACGACGGTCCACAAATAGGGCTATTACTATCAGCGCAACAATACGCACGGGAGATCGGTACGACGACCCAAGTCACTACATGTAGTGAACGAGTGTCCGACAACCCGGTCGATGGTTCTCTGACGCAAGCATCTGATACTCCATCTTACCAAATGGTTAGATCCGTGAGCCAATTTTCTCATGAGGCCCCGGTACACAAAAAGAGGGGTTACACATTACGTTTTCCCAATCCGCCTTCTACGCCGCTCTCCCGCAGGACGATCTTACCCGAACCCGGCGCGTGTTGCGCTCGGCGCCATTCCGCAATGCTCCAACAGCTTCCGTATGGCGTCCACCGGCGTCCACCAGCATCCAACGCTCTGTCTTGGTTGACTAACAACATCCAACAATCAAGCAACCACAGCCCGATTCATGTACTCAGAGCCAACGCGACAGCAAAGGGATCTTTGAGTCGCCGGGCGTGGGCTGGACCCCTCGTTTCAATATGCAGGATGGCTGTTTGCCTACCAGGGGTCTTTCACGCCCAATCAGATCTCCGCATTTCCTCTCGTTGTTGGTGCGAGTTGTCCTGTCAGATATCAAAAGCGTGTTGGTTCGCCGTTGGGCCACAGGAACGGACATTCCTCCGAAGTCTCCACGATTTCCGCTTTTCCATCGGTTCTCCCGCCTCCGTTGCGGAGTTCATTCGACCTCATGTCATAAGAGAAAAAGGAACACTTTCGCCACAACAGGCTCTTACGCTTGATAAAAATCCTTGCAACCTTCATTCCTTAGCTTTCGTCGCATTTGTCTACCCCGAATTTCCAGTAAGGTTCGCCATCCTCGAAGATTTAGTCCGCTGATCGTCTATCGTGCCACCCTTCAACGATGTCGGCTCCAGCGGCACCGCAGCCTTCAACGTCTCTGGAGGCTGACGAAATACCAGACGACATCTCCATGACAACATCCGTTGATGAGGAAAGCGAGCTCGGGTCTGACGGCGAGGATTCGGACCTTGACTCGTCCCTGGGCGCTGAGGTGCAACCTTCCACAATGTCTCTGCGCAGCAGCATACTCCGTTACCGAGAGGAGAATGGCCGCACATATCACGCCTACAAGGATGGTGCCTATCTATTTCCCAACGACGACCTCGAACTCGACCGCCTAGACCTCCAGCACAATCTATGTCTACTCACCCTCGGCGATAAGCTACATTTATCTCCGTTGAGTAAAGAACGGCCACCGCAACGGGTGTTGGATGTCGGTACAGGGACAGGAATCTGGGCGATTGACTTTGCCGACGAGAACCCCAGCTCGACTATCATTGGCGTGGACTTGAGCCCGGTGCAACCTTCATACGTTCCGCCTAACGTCTACTTCCAAATTGATGATATTGAAGACGAACCTTGGACATTTTCGCAAAAGTTTGATTTCATTTACAGCCGAATGAACACGGGTGGTATCAGAGACTTCCCCAAGTTGTTCCGGCAGTCATTCGCAAATCTGAATCCGGGAGGCTGGTTCGAGTGTGCCGACGGAGCGCAAGCCATGTCTGATGATGGCACACTAACAAAAGAGTCGGCACTGTATCAATGGAACCAGCTTCTTTTCCAAGGGACGGGGGAGCGGGGGACGCCGTTTGGTGGAGCCACACATTATAAGCGACAACTTCGAGAGGCGGGATTCGTGAATGTGAAGGAGGTCGTCTTCAAATGGCCGACAAACAGATGGGCTAAGCACCCAAGGCACAAGGAACTTGGTAAGTGAAGCAGACTCTCTATATCTCAGCCCGTCTGGAAACTAGCTTTTCGTACCGCATCGCGTTTTCAACTTGCTATTTAGTTATGAACCTTTTTTGATACTGATAATGTGGCTAGGTTCATGGAACCACGAAAATGTGATGATGGGGCTGGAGGGTCTCAGTGTTGGGTTATTTACTCGGGTTCTCGGATGGTCAAGAGAGAGCGTTGATGTTTTCCTTGCCGAAGTTCGAAAGGATTTGAGCAACACGGCGATTCATGCATACTGGCCAGTGTACGTATCAGATCATCAGCAATCTGTGAATCTATACTGACGTCATTTACAGTCATGTCGTGTACGGACAAAAGCCATCATAGCGAAGGTGTTGCATTCATTGATAATGATTTACGCCATTTAGAAGTTTCCCGCATTCTTTCAGCTGGAGTTGTATAACGACGGCATTCTCATGCATGAGACTTCCCTGGAGCTTATTCATTTGTATGTACGGGTATATATGTATATATATGCGGATGTATACGGTGATCCTTTCTGCTCTTTACCACTGTTGCTCTCGACCGTCACCACTCGGACTACATAAAACAGGGATATCTCATGGGAAAACGCTTGTGAACCTCATAGTCCCGCTTGCTGCTCTAGCCGATATTGCTAATCCTCTGAGACTAACTTCAGTAGGTAGGCTTGGGCTTCTGGTCATTGAGAGGATATATGTCATTGCCTCGCTCCTAGTGAATCTTCTGAGTTGAGTAATTTAAGGACACTAAATACGTTAGAATGCAACCAAGTTGGAATTTGCAGCGAACCAATGACCTACATATTTGACGAACTAGACTATTGTCAGATTAGAAGTCTAATTCGACCTCGGCATACGGCTGAGGCTGCGTAGGGGCTAACGAGGGGCCCTATTTATAATTATTATAAACTACCTAACCTATAGTTAGAACCTCTTTTTTATACTTTATATAATATATTAAAATAGTTTAATTAACCTACTTTATTAACCTATAGTTCGAACTAATTAATTAATATCTTTATAATAAGGATATTAATACTAATTAGTAATTAATTTTTATTATTATAAATTAGTAAAGTACTTAGTATAAAAAAGATAACCTTTTTAAATAGAACGTAATAAAAAAATCGTATTACTTAACTTTATAAAAGGAGGTAATAAAATATAAAATCTTTATAATAAAACGAAGTAAAAGAATCGTAGCCCTTAATTACTTATAAAAAGCCGACGTTTATTATATTACAATAACCCCTAATAATCGACGAAAATATTAAAACAACCGAGCTACTATTATTAACCTTATATAATCCTTCCTTATTAATTAACTTACCTATAGCCGGCCCGTAATTAAAAATTAATTAAATTAATTAATTAATTAGTAAAAAGAACTACTTACGTAACTACTTACCTAATTAATTAGTATAATAAACGAGCTTAATAATACAATATAAAAAAGTACTATGTAATTAAAAAAAGGGTTCTCTAAGTATAATAAATATTCTTAGTAAGCATAATAAGAACCTATATAAGAATTATAAAACTAAGAAATTTACGGTATATAAAGGAACTACTTCCGAAGGGCTTATAAATACGACTTTAAAAACCTAAACGACCTTTTCGTAACCCTCTTAACTATTTTTTAAATATTACTTAAGAATATAATATAAAGGGTAATATAATAAAAAAAGAAGAGATTTAGAAATTATAATAACTATAATTTATAAATTATAAATATTATAAATATTAGAAATTAGCTTAGTAAAGAGGCTATTACCCCTAAAAAGATCCTCTTATAGCTTTTTATTAAAATTATAATTATTATAATAAAAAAAAATATTTTAAAAGGCCGTTAAAAAGTTTCTTTTTTATACTACTAGCTCTTAATATAAAAATTACTAATTTTAAAAAAGTAAAAAATAAATTACTAACTAGTAATAATTTATTTAATAAATATATATACTTCTTAGGTTTTAATTTAAAAAGAAACGCTACGTAATTAAGACGTCGTTAGGCTATTTATAAATCTATTTTTAATATTAATTAATTAAGTAATTAAAAAAAGACTACTAAGATAGTATTTAACTAAGAGGACTAAGAGTAAATAGTAACGAGGCTCGGTATAAGGAAATAAGAAGAAATAAAAAGGTCCTAGACCTTAATAAATTTAATAATTAATAATAGTATACTATTATTAAGGCTAGTAAGTAGCTCTAAAACGACCTTATTAAGATTAAATATACTAATTATTATAAATTAAAGTACGAGTTAAGGAATAATAAAGAGTAAGTTAGTTTATAATAAAAAAAAAGGAATTCTTATCTTATATAAATAAATAGAAATTAAATTAGAATATTAAAAAAAATAGGTATATAGAGATTTTAATAATCTTAATAATAAGTAAATTAATATAGTATTAGTCTCCCCCTGACAGAGCAATCCGCCGGGGCCGTACCGTGTATTACGTATTAGGGAAAACTAGGTATATTACGCTCTATACCTAACTACTAATTAAAATAGTAATTAACTAACTCGACCGTTATCTCCCTTTTATTAACTCCTAACCTTCCGCTACTTACCTATAGGGCGAGCTTTACCCACTCTAACGCGCACAGGACCTCTTAATACTAGCCCGTATAAGTAGCTAGGTTTAGTATAATCCTTTTTTTTATATAAGTATTATTATTACCCAGGGGGTCCTATAAGAGCTATTTAAAGTACTAGCTTATTATCCTAACTATATATACCTCTAGCTCGTTTATTATAACTATTATAACTAAGCTAATATTAATATATTAAATCTTAATATTTATATTAGCCTAGCTATTTATAGTATTTATAATATTACTTAGCTAAATTTTATATTATTAAAAAATACTTTACTACTCTTTAGGCGTACTTACGTTAGCTATAATAGCTATAGCGTCGAGCTAGCTAAAGAGGGCGCCTAGCCTAAGAGGGGTAAACTTATTAACAGGTATCTTTAGAGTAGTAGTTTATATATTAATAAGTTTATTTAGTAGATTTATTTAGTAAATTTATTTAGTAAATTTATTTAGTTTAAATAGAGAGTAACTTTAAGTAATATTAAAAGTAATAAAAATAAAAAGAATTTTTACGAGCTTTAGTATAAGTAATAAATATTAGCCTATTTAGCCCTTTTTTTAAAAACCTCTACGTCGCTATTAAAGTTTAGAACTTCTATAGTTAAGGGCCGCTTTTAACTATTATAACTAACTATTACGGCCGACTATTATAGCCGACCTCTATAGCTAACTTTTACTATTAACCTCTATTATTAACTTTTTTAGCCGGCGCTACTATATAAAGGGCAGCTTACCTATCCCGAATTAAATAGTAGCTTTTATATTAAAATTATTATATTACGTTAAGCACGTACTTAGGATATATTACGTATATTATATAGTTAAAAAATATACTATATCGTATAATTTCCCTTAAAAGCGTAATCTCGTTAAGGTCGATCTTTTATACTTATAAAGCCGGAAAAAAACTACTATATAGTATTAGTCTATTTTATAAAAATCTATATTTAAAAAGGGCTCGAGGAGTAACCCCTATTTTATAAAATTACTAATAACCTAAATAATTAAAAAGACGAGTAGTTCGTAAGTACTAATCCGAACGTTATAAAAAGGGTTATTAAATTCCTTTATTATTAAAGTATTTTATTATCCTAAGTAATAAGATAAAAAGCTTATAAAATACTTATTATAATAGTTATTATTAACGAATTTACGCTATAGGATTAGAATTAAATTAACTAAGTAGTAGTAAAATACGATAACTTTAATAAAAAAGTAAACTAACTAAACTTTTTATTAAGAATTACTAATAATAATATATTAGCGCCCGCTATAATAAGGGCTATAGAGATGATATAAAAAAAGTAACTACTAGCGATCTTATTAATTTTAGTAACTAGCTTAGTAATATTATTAATACGTAGCTTATTATTTATTAATTAGAGAGGTATATAATTAACTACGTAGAGTTAATATAACTATTTTAATAAGTAAGGGATATATAAAGAGACCGACTTAATAGTTACTATTACGAAGTAATTTACTAACTTTATAAAGATCTTTTTTAAAAAGAAATTATATTTAAAAAGGAAATATAAGGTTCTATAAAAAACCCTTATAGTTTTTTATAAGTACTATAAAAAAGTTAGAATCTAAGAGTAGTAATATTACTTAGTAATTAATATTATACTAACTAGTAAAGCTATAAATTATTATTACTAAGTAGTACGTACTATTAATCGAACTAACTTTTTAAGTATAATTAACGTAATTCGAAGTCGCTTCGAGACCTAAAATAAGAGTTTAAAGCTCCTATCTAAGCTAAGAGTACTATTATTTAGGTTTATAACTAAAATAATAAAAAAAAAGTTAAAACTAGAGATCCTCGAGGAACTTATTAATTAAATTAATAAGTTAGTAAGAACGTAGCTAAATAAGGGAACGAATAAGTAAAAAGTTAAATATTTATATATTACTATTTAAAAAGTCCTAAAGGCGAGAGTAACTTTATATTAACTACTTAAGTATTATAAAACCTTTTATTTAAAGCTAAGGTTTAGTTTTAATATTAAAATAAAAATACCCCGATAAACGTACTTATAATTATATAACGGCCCTTATTAATTATACTAAGTCGACCGTACGTATAGAAATAAGGGGAGAAATACTAAGTATAATAACCGCTAGGCTAAAAAAATAGACTTCTTAACTAGTTACTAATTAGATTTAGGATAGGGGTAATAAAAAGGGAAGTATTTTATATATAAAAAAATTGGCTATTAGTTAAGTAATTATTTTAAAAAAGAGTATACTAAATTGTACGAGTAGTATAAGAAGTTAAGAGTAGTAAATAGTAAAACTAGCTCTAATTAATTTAACTAATTCCTTATTATATATAAAAATAGATCTAAAAATATAATTAGTAATTTAGAGGATCCGTATATAATAAGGAATTCGGAAAATAAGGAAAATCTTACTCTATATACTAACAAAGTAGATTTTAATAAAATTAATAAGATTAACTACTCCTTTTTTACTCTAATAACCTCTAGAGGATATACGAGGCTAAACGAATAAAAAGTAATAAAAGCTCTTAATAAGTAAGTTTTTATTTACGGATAGTAAGAGAAGATCCCTTAGATAATAAATATAAATAAATAAATAAATTTAATAATGCCGAACCCTATTTTATTAATATTTAAAAAAAAAATTAGTATCTCTCTTAATATTTAAAAAAAAAATAGGGTACTAAGTAATTCTAAAAGTACTTAAAGGGGTCCTTTTTATACTCCCTAAATTACTTAAATACTAAGCTTATATAAGTATTTTATACTAGTAAAGAATACGACTTAAATATTTTCTAAGGGATTATTTTAGATATAGGGGTATTATAATAATTAACTAAAGATAAGAAGTAATTTTATGTATTCTAAAAAATATCCTTAGTTATATTAAATACGTTAATAATAAGTATTATAAGGATTAGCTTTAGCTTAAGTAAAGAAATATACGCCCTGAGTATAATAAAAGTTAATATATACTTAGGGACGATAGCTTTTTATATCCTACTCGTTAATATTTTATTTTTACTATACTTAAAAGATATAAACTAGTTAAGTATTATATTTAATAATACGAGGAATAAACTATTAAATAATAAGTAGTTTATATTTATTAAGAAGTAATAAGAATATACGTTTATAAAACTCGAATGAGATATTAAATTTGTTAACTATTTTATAAAAAGAGAGCTTAAGTAATTATATAAGCGCTTTAGCTACTTATTAATTATAAAGTTATATAACCTCTTTAAATAATTAAGAAATAATATAAAAATAAGAGCTCTAAAGTACTTAATAAAAATATATTACTAATACTAAATAAACGCCTAAAGCCCGTATAAATTTAAGTTTAAATTATATAACGAGCTTAATTTTAACTAAGAGATTATTATTAATACTTTTTACTTAAATAATCGCTTAGTACTATATATTATTAACGAGGCTATATTATTTTAAAAAAGCTAATTCCTTAAGGACCTACTTATTAAGACTATTTAGTTAACGTTAAAAAGAGCGTAAATTAATATATAGTAGTTTTTTTTTCTAGCTTTATAGGTACAAAAGATCGACCTTAACGGGATTACGCTTTTAAAGGAAATCACACGATATAGTACACTTTTTAACTATATAATACGCACAATGTATTCTAAGTACGCGCTCAACGTAATATAGTAATTTTAATATAAAAGCCGCTATTTAATTTAGAATAGATAAGCTGCCGCTACTTACTAACGATAGGCTAAGTAATATACTCACGTAGTAGCGCTAGTTAAAAAGGTTAATAATAGAGGTTAATAGTAGAGGTTAGCTATAAAGGTCGGCCGTAATAATTAGCTATAATAATCGGTTATAATAATTAAAAGCGGCCCTTAACTATAAAGGTTCTAAACTTTAATAGTAATATAAAGGTTTTTAAAAAAAAGGGCTAAATAAGCTAATATTTACTACTCTTTATACTAAAGCTTATAAAGATTCTTTTTATCTTTATTACTTTTAATATTACCTAAAGCTACTCTCTATTTAAATAAAATAAATTTACTAAATAAATCCACTAAATAAATCTATTAAATAAACTTATTAATATATAAACTATTACTTTAATAAGAACTTATTCTAAAGATACTTATTTATAAGTCTACCCCTCTCGGGCTAGGCGCCCTCGGCTAGCTCGACGCTATAGCTATCGTAGCTAACGTAAGTACGCCCGAGGAGTAGTAAAGTACTTTTTAGTAGTATAGAATTTAACTAAGTAATATTATAAATACTGTAAATAGCCGGGCTAATATAGATATTAAGATTTAGTATATTAATACTAGCCTAGCTATAATAGTTATAATAAATAAGCTAAAAGTATATATAATTAGGATAATAAGCTAGTATTTTAAATAGCTCTTATAGAACCCCCTGGGTAATAATAATATTTATATAAAAAAAAGGATTATACTAGACCTAGCTACTTATATAAGCTAGTACTAAGAGGTCCTATGCGCATTAGAGTAGGTAAAGCTTACCCTATAGGCGGTTAGAACTTAGGAGGACTTTACGTAGTAAAAAGTTAGGAGTTTTAATTAATAATTAGGTATAGAGCGCAATATACTTAGTTTTCCCTAATACGTAATATATAGTACGGCCCCGGCAGATTACTCCGTCAGGGGGGCGTAAATTAATATATACTAAGAGTTATTAAATAGGATTAGGACCGATATAAGTACTAGTTTTAAATTAACAAAGTTTAGAAATAATACTATTACGTATAGTATATAACTAAAAATTATACTTATTAAAGTATACTATAGTATTAATAAAATAAAAAGAGCTTATTAGTAATTAAAAAGAGCGTTTAAAATTATCTATAACGAGTACCTTAATACTACGGATAAAGAGTATTTTTAAATAGTATTTAAGTACTATAACGATACTATAGGCTTAAAAGGACTAATTTTAACGCTTCTCGTATTTAGAGTATACTTAAGGATAATAATAGCCTCGTTACTATTACTAAACGTAGCCTAGCGAGCTTAAATAATTAATAAAATAATAAAAATACTCTGGGAGATAAATATAAAGCGCTAAATTAATAAGGCTATTACTACTTATAATAGGCTAGATATAAGCCCTAACTTTAGTATATTATTAAATTTAAACGTTAAGGTCTAGAAGGAAATTACTAAGTAGTAATTAGGCCTATATAAATTAATCTTAGTTAACGAACGTTTATATATCGTTACTAAGGATTAAGACTAACTACTTAAAGTATTAATTATAGCTATATAATTATACTATACTAATCTTAATAAAAAAATATTAGCTTAATAAAAAGAAAAAGAGCTAAGGGAATCCCTTTAGTAACGTAAAGAGGAGTAAAAGATTATTTTTAATAAAATTATTATAATAAAATAAATAAATAATAATAGTAAAAAAGAGGCGATACTTATATTACTAAAATATATAAAAAGACCTAAATAAAGGGTACTACTTTACTAATTTATTATTAATAACGCTATAATTAGTATATTTTATATAGTAAAAGAGAAGGCTAATTTCGTACTCATAACCTAATTATAAAAAGATAGTATAATTATAATAGCTAGAAAACTTTTTAAAGGATTAGACTTAATAGAGGTAGAGATACTACGCAATCGAGGGGTTTATTAATTTATCCTCTATAATCTAGTTAAATATATAAATTTATATATTTTTAAATCGCGTATAGTTTGAAAAATAAAAAGGAAGGGTACTTTATAGCTATATAAAAAATCGAGGTACGTTATATAAGGGTACGGTAATATTAAAAAGGTAACGCTACTTATTTAATTACTTATAATTTAACGCTATAGTTAGCGCTTTATAATAGTACTAATAGTATCGTTATAGTAAAAAAGATATTAAATTTAGAGTTATAATATTACATAAGCGTATACCTAATTAATAACTAGGCTTATAAAGAAAATCCTTACTTACTTCTTAAAAAAGATAACTAATAAGTACTTAAAAAATACGATTATCGAAGTACTTAAGCCGTTATATAGCCTTACTAAATTAGGTACTTATTAATAAGTAACGTACTACGACTTTTATATTAACTAATTATTAATAGTTATATTAATATATAATCCTTACTTCCTAATCTCTACGTACGTAAATAACCTCTTTAATATCGTTAAAATATAAATAAATAATACCCTAGGTTTATTAGATATTAAGTTTATAAAAAAAGAAAATAAGGAGCTCTATAAGGCTAAATTTATAGCTAAACTAAAAAAGATCTTAATATTAAATCCTTATTAGTGTTTAATAAAGGGATTTTAATAATTAAAGAGGATAATATAATATTTTAATAAAAGGGGTAAAGTAAGAAGATTACTTTTATTAACTAAAAATCCCCTAATTATAAGAAATAATATAGGGCTAAGCTTACTCGAGGGGTATATATTATAAGTATTTATTAGCCCGAGGCTACTTTTAATTACGTTAAAACTACGTAAGTTATAGAGCTTATAGAGAGCGACTTTAATACTCTTAATTAATAACTATAATAATAATAAAAATACTATAACTAAGGTCTCGTTTATTAGCTTATTAAGCTTATCTTAATAAGGCTCTACGTATTTATTAACGGATTATTTATAAATAATAATAACCTAACTTTATAATTAAAATATATTATTATTCTTATTAATAAAAAGATTAATAAAAACGAATTTATAATTTAAAATAATATTATTTACTATTCGTTAATAAAAAATAAATAGATAATACGTAACGTACTTATATTTAAAATTTATATTATAATTAATAATATTAACTTCGCTTATATAATTTTAACTATATTTAAAAGGATTATAAATTAACTTAACCTTCTTATAATCCCTACGATTATTTATACTAATTCGTACTCGTTATATAAGTACCTTATTAAGCTAAGTATTATAAAAAAAAGAGGTTTATAATAAATATTATAGCCCTTAAGTAGTTATATAAATAATAAAAGATCCTCGAGATCCGTTAGATTAATAATAATAATAACTTCGCCGACGTTTTTATTAAAATAGTACTTAATAAAAAATTAAAATAATTTATTAGTAAAAAAAAAGTAATAATACGAATAAAGGGATAGGTTATATAAAAAAAAATAAAAAAAAGAAATTAAAAAAAAACGACTTAATAAACGGGCCCGAGGTTAAATTAAATTTCTAATTATAATAATAGTAATAGTAATAAAAGTAGTAGTTAAATTAATTAAAAAAAAAGTTAATATTAAATTAAAAATTTAATTTAACCTTAGTATATAACTAAGGCTACGTAGGAGCTAATAAGGGGCCCTATTTATAATTATTATAAACTACTTAACTTACGGTTAGAACCTCCTTTTTATACTTTATATAGTATATTAGAATAGTTTAATTAACCTACTTCGTCAATCCACGGTTCGAACTAATCGACCAATATCCCTGTGATAGGGATACTAACACAGTTGGACACTTCGGCCTGGTAGCCTGGCAGCCAATGGCATGGTTGACATTTGACAGAATGGTTCGAGGTGGGCGGAGTACAGGAGATAGTAGAAGAACAGCGAGTCCGATATTAACAATCTGCTTAGATAAACCCCCCAGGCCAGCACTAGCTTTCATTCAGTGCCTTGTGGACTATGCGGGCCTTGAGGTTTTGGAGCAGCCCAGGCTCTGCAAAATGGGGGATTCCAGATTCCTGGGGTTTCCGACTCATGTTTCCATGCCAGTCCATCCATCGAAGAATACGGATATCTCGGCAACATGGGGAACTGGTTTGAGCCGTCATATCCACGTACAGAGGCCTGACATCACCTTATGCTGGACATTCGCATAGTGAGTGAAGCGGGTGACTTCGTTATTGATCGAATCACTCTGAGTGATGCACAAGTTCCGTATTCTCGAGGTCCTGGTTGCCATGAGTTGTTCTCTCTCGTCTATCGCAACCGCACCACCACGGTTGACATCTGACGGGTATTCTGTGTACAATAGTGTCAATCTCTACATAGATTTTCATGCCCAGCCGCGACTTACATCACTGATCGGATACATTAAACTTTTAACTACTTATCCGAGTACTTCAACGCACAAAATTCGAGTGGTTGTTATGCTTAACTTCTGAAGTCATCGAGTTCGCTCTTCAATCTCCGAGCTAGGTTACGATCTGTGGCCATAGGCAGAAAGCGGGAAGCTCTTCCAATCCGTCTGCCATGAATGCCTCGCTTCCGATCCGCTGCCTTCAGCTCGCGGCCAGATTTCGCGGAACACCTTGTGCAATAGACCTTCCACCAAGCCAGGGACCGTGCCAGCTGTAGCTCTCCAGGTGTTAAACTTGTCCCCAACCAATAGGGCAGACACCTCCGATCTATGATTGAACCTATGGTCGCGTCGAACATCCCAAGGTCGACCAAGGATGCTGCAGAAAGCTTTGACTTCTTGCCCTTTCCCCTCCAGCTGTTCCGCCCACGACCAATCGTCAACCCGCAACTCCAGCTTTTCCAAGTTCTGATGCTGGAAAGTTCCTCCCTCTGTTGAGATGGCGTGGAAGATTGCACAAGCCAGCGTCTCATCCACCGCAACGTTGATGAGTAGGTCCCGGTACTCTTCTCGATAGTTTGGGTTCAATCTGTCCACAGCAGCATCTCCATTAACTTCCCCAGGCGCCACAGTCGCTGATAGAGATAGTGTCCTACGGTCCTGCGGAAACTGCCATCCTCGTTGCATAGGCATGAGACGTAGAGATAAGTTTCGAAGTCGTCGCAATTTACCGAGCGCCACGTAAATAGCCATCTCTTCTTCATCTCCCTTAGAGCGCCGCACTCTTATGGCTAGGTCCTCGATCAAGGGCCAGCGCTGTGCGATGAGAGCAATGACCTGGGCGTTAAATGGGTCTGTAGTATACCGGTTGCTCTGCAAATCCAAAGTTCGCAACGCGAAGCTACAAGACGGGCTGAACAGTTTTCCGAGATGAAAACTATTCCAGCCAATCACCTCCAGCGTCCAGAGCTTCGTGCGTCGATCGATAAACCGCGTGATCAGTCTTTCTCTCTCGTATCTCGGGTCGTTCATCGAAGACAAGTTGAAGATGTTCAAAACCAGGTTCTTGAGGAATGGAAATGAGTACGTGTCCAAGAGTTCGAGCCCTTGTGGGCCCAGAGGCTCTGGCAGTCTGAGGATTCGTAGAGCGTCAAAGTCAATGAAGCGACCCCATTTGCAAAGGAGGCTGTAGTCTGAGAACTGCGGATCCCATGTTAAGTGGAAAGTTCGCAATGACTTGCGGTGTTGCGGAAAGCATGAATCTAAACCCTTCGCGCCGCTCCAGGAGATCTCATGTAGCTCATAGGGGGAGTCCTGAATAGAGTCGTATGCGACGCGCCCTTCCTGTAGCCCTGGTGCCGTCCTAGTAAGCATCCGCATCACGGTCGTATTGAGCTGGTTCACAGCTAGATAAATATGAAAATGCGAGCAGTCGATGCTGTAAAGGTTCAGAGAATGCACAAGTTCAAGTTCGTATTCGTCAGGACGTGAATCCGGTAGAGAGAGTAGGTTGAAAGCGGGGAGATGAATTCTGCATCTAGGGTGGTACTGTTTCAAGGTGGCGAACAGTGAGGGAGGGAATTGAGTAGGACATGTGAAGAGGATGTCACTCAAGTTCGACAGTTCTTTGATGAGCCTGGCCATTGGTGACCAAGCCGAACTACTATCGTAGGTCCATTGGCAGTTGGCATATCCTTCCAAATAGTCACGCGCACCCACTAGGTTGCAGTCGTCCATCTTTCTTGCGTCGTCTTCAGCCACCTCGGCGGCAAATATGCGACCTTGTTTCCACCCGGACTGACGTGAATCGTAACGGTTCTCTGTCAAGTAAGGGCCGTTCGCATAGTCCTTTCCGGGTGTCGGTGGCTCGCCCCAGATGGAGATCTGGCGCACTTGAGACAAGAGATCGTTTTTGCGAAGCATTAGTTCGCAACTCAGGGTATTGAGGTGCAGGCTGTGCCAGGCGCCTGGAGACTCGTCATCGTCAATGATAAAATCGATGTTGCGAACCAAGATGCCTATGGCAGCGTCACGGCATGTCTTGTTGACTGCAGAGAACGAGGCGAGACTTGGAGCGCGATCGTCATAGTATAGAATCTCGCAGATGTTGACTAAGAGCTCTCGCGGTAAGGTATCCAGAGTCCATTTGAGACGAAACATCTTTGCAGATTGAAAAGGCGATAGTTAAACTACTCGAATGACACACGAAACAGATTGCGACGTTATGGATAAGATATCTGCTCTAAAGGGAGGCAAGTTTTGTTTGGTGAAAAAATGCGACATGTATGTACGCTGAATCAGATTAACCTTCTTCCATCATACTTATGAGGACGGGCGGCGCTTGGCCTAGATAGGTTAGCCCCTGCGTTCGAGGTTTGACTTTGATCAAGTCACCTACCAAGTACCAACCACCAGGTAGGTCGCCACACCGCCAGAAACCACAACTTGAGTGCAGCAAGCTCATCACTTTACGACTCAAAAGTAGGACAGTCACTCTTCAGAACGAATTGAAGACTCGCTGCATTTCTTTCATTGAAGCAAAGGGTCTATCTAGGCAAGATTTCGTATCCGTAAGAGGCGCCATTCTGGCATGCTATCGAGGCACAATCAACACGCATACGAGGGTCAAAAACAACATCAACACTGAGTGAGGATAGACAACTATCACCAGAGACAAAAGTAGATGAGGTCCATCCAGGATTCGAACCTGGGCCTACGGAACGTCCTGAGAATCAGAATCCGACGTCCTAACCAACTAGACTAATAGACCGAACGAAGCGAGACTGAAACCCGCTGGTTGTGTGGGCTTCGGGAGCGCTTCCGCAATCCAAGTTTGATGGTGGATAGGCGAATCGGAATTGCAGCTATGGTGGAGACGGGGACAATTGTCAATCCACATGAAATCACTTCAGACAAGCCATGACATAGTCTTTTGGTCCTGTTAAGTCAGTCGAAGCTTTCTACATCAACTAGATCGACTTCAAGCAGGGGGTGACTATGGTGGGTGCGTTCATGATGACAATAAGGGTTTCAGGATTTCGCATGAACCTAGCTACGTTTTCTATGCTAAGGCGCCTTATACACCATCGGAGTTCGCGCTGTGCAGGCCAACAGGATCTAAATTATCTCATGCCAGAAGCAAACCGATAGGAGCCGGTTGCTGCAGTAAGATACTAGGTCCAGCCACGACCGTATCCAACTCAGGAGCCCCCGGACAATCTGCTAGCACCGCAATAATGATCCCCTTGGTTTCGAATTCGGCTGGAATTGTCACGTTAACGAAATCGCCAGCTGCCCATTCGGATACATCAACCGATACACTGGTTTTCCCTACGCCGTGGAAGAAAACCGCGTAATAGCTCTTTCCATCGACAAATTTGGGCTGATCAGCCGCGTTGGTGAAGTTGAACGAAACTTCGGACCCTGGAGCAATAGACTTCGTCCTAGTCGCGGCCGACATAGCCGGCAGGTGCTGACTCGGGCTGGGATACTCCGGATTTGCTGACGGACAACTTCCCGGCACAATAAAGGCCTTTGTAAGATCGAGAATCTCGTTGGCGTAGGGGAACACTGTATCGCTCGGTCCAGAGAATGGGTTAGCCCCCCAGACATCCAGCAACGACCATGTCTCATGCCTCGACTCTACTGTCGCAATAGCCACCATGGCGCCGCGCGCAGCTTCGCTCTTAGGTTCCTGGACCAGACCAGTCAAGAAGGCCATGCTAGCGACTTCGAGATAGGTTGTCAACGCCAAGAAGCTCGTGGCGTCCACAAATGGGTACTCGTATTTGCATGGTCCCGGCTTGACACTAGTGTTGGAGATCTGGTTCTGGAAGATGCGCAGATGTCCAGCCTCATTGTTACGAATCTCCATGATGCGATCATAAGTTGTGTTCGGGAAGCCAGCAGCGACGAAGGATGAAGTGTTGAAGGCTTCAACGCCTTGTTGGTAGAAGCTGAAGATGGCCCACTCGGCTGCCAAAAGATTTTGCCAGACTTGGTCGTCCGGGCCCGGATCTCCCGATGCTGTAGGGAGGATTGGGGCAGTGATATTCCCGGGGAATGGAGGTGCCTTGCCCTTGTAGTCGCTAAAGAGGGTCGACTGTCCCGGGATGGGGCCATATGTTGGATCAGCGAGTTTCTGAGCTTCGGGATTCGGTGTTGGTGCAGCTACGGCAGACAAAGGTAGCATTGCTAGGCATGAGCCAAGTAGCATTGAGTGGATAGATGTTCGCATGTCGAGTAATCAAAGGTGAGGAAGCGTAGGTAAGAGAGGTGTGGCGAAATAGTTGCTTGTGTACTACTGCAGCAGGTGATACTGTGAGAATGACTACATGATGGTCAATGGAGGTATGTCGAATTTATACAACTTTCTCATTGAGCTTATGGTTAAAAAAGGATGCTGTCTTCCAAATGGTTTCGGCACTTTCGAGGAAGATCTCTCCTTCAATTTGACGTCAGATTTGATGTCCAAGGTGACAACTTGACTTGCTATTGTAATTCTCAGAGTTGATTGGATCATGATGCAAGAGTCAACGGTCTAGGAGCTGTCAAGACTAGCTGTAAAAGGTTGTATTCTCGAGCTCAAGGCCGGGAAGCTGGATAACCTCGAGAAATGCTACTATTCGGGAATGGTTTCAGGACACTTTCAGCTTTAGCTGCAAGCCTACAGTGCTAAGCCTTGCCAAGCTAGCGGGACGAACGCTGATCTGCTTTGCCCATCTTGGTCGGGCTCATTCGACTAGGGCTTATCGTCCGGCAAGCCGGCACACATGACGCAGGCAGACGGCGAAGTCGCGGTTCGGCCTCGGCCAAAGTTGCGGCACAGTGTGTCAACAAGGGAGAGGCTAATTGTGACGAACATGGGCGGCAGTGACTTTGGCCACTGCCCATCTACCCCACCATCCAGTCACTGGCGTGGGCGCCCACTGCGTCTAATGCCTTCTCGTGAGCTTCTCGTTCAACACTTACTCGACCTGGTCCTGCAACTCACAAGATATGATGTTGGAGCACCGTTCTGCGGGTTTGCCGTCTTGTTTCGCAACGAGGGCCAATCACCTCTATCATGCTTGCAAATCGAGTTCTTGTCGCTGGTTCGGAACAATGGAAGAGAGTCCAAGCTTATGAACACTCAGTTTCGCCCACTTCACGGGCAAATATCCCTTGGGGGAAACAAAGTGGATTGAATCACGCAAAAGACCAAAGATCTCCAGTTTTTCTCCAAGAATACGGAGAGACAAAAAACGTTGATTGGCAAGAAACTGAGATGATCCCTGGCTAGATATTACTCCTCACTCTCTCGACCCCATCCAGGCTGTCACCCACTTGCTACCCGGTGGGATACGGGATTCCGCTGGGTGCCTTTGTCAGCTATTGCGATCTATGTACAGTACATACACAGAGTGGCAACACCTTTCACAAAAACGAGATAGCCTCGGAGGTAGTGTCGGCTCCCCCACCATCGGATCAGATAAGATGCATCAGATTAGATAAACTGGATCTGATTCGAGGAGGTGCATCATGTACGAAGAGTTTTCAGTCTTGGCATTACGCTCAATTAACCGTAATTAGCTAGGGGCGGGCAGCATGAAATAGCTCGACCTTCCCCCAGTGGACGGTGATGGGCTGTTCCGCGCACCCATCCAATCCACCCCGTCCTCCGGATGCCACGCTACGCAGTACATGTAGTCTCGCGGGCCGTCTTGAGTGCTGAAGATTTGCTGAAGAGGGAAAATCTGCGGATCCCCATTGCGACATTCCGTCATGGTGTACTGATGGCCTACCATACTCCGTACAAGCAAGGGAAAAAAAATAGGTTTACAAGGGTGGTCAGCAATA
Organism: Colletotrichum cuscutae; assembly: GCA_030869315.1. Taxonomy (NCBI): domain Eukaryota; kingdom Fungi; phylum Ascomycota; class Sordariomycetes; order Glomerellales; family Glomerellaceae; genus Colletotrichum; species Colletotrichum cuscutae. Next base: position 86,871 of record MPDP01000168.1, read on the forward strand.
TATACCAGCCGTTCCCAGCCCTCGTGAAAATGGCGCACATCTTCGCGCGAGCGAAAGTCTGAAAAGTCTGGGTGGTTTTGTTTACTTTCTGTTTGGAAAACTACGCTTCGGTGTTCCTTCTCACGATCTAGAGGCTAGTTGAGGCGGTTTCACCCCTCAACCCCCGCGCGATCGCAAAGATGGCTCTCCTCAGCTTTGTCACGTCGCAGAATTTTGAGAAGCTCAGTGTCTTCCTTCAATGGAAGCTTCTCGTGTTGGCCGCGATCCCCGTTGCCGTGGTATACTACTTCAGACGGACGAAAACCACACCGGGTATCGACATCAAGCAGTACTCTCACTTCCCGCAGCCTGAAGAGGCCGACCCAGTGAGGGGTCATTGGCCGTGGATTGAGAAGTCCGCCGGTCTGGGTGATCCTAGAAGGGCTTTTGGTACGTTTCAATCTCGGAAATCAGTAACGGGGAGGTCCTGGCGGCGTTGCAATTGCATCACGTTGCGGCTTTTCGGGAAACGAGACACAAATCGTACGGCGTGCTAATGCTTTGCGACTATGTAGATGAGATTCTCTACGAACAGGCCGAGAAGCTTGGATTCCCTCCCGTTTTGCTGGTGGACTGGCGACCGATCGAAAAGTTCCTTATTCTTTTCATCCTCGACAACGAGGTTGCCGAACAGGTCACCAAGCCCTCGAAGCAGTACAGTACTAGCGTGCCGAAGCACCCCGCCATCCAACATCTGGCCCCTCTGGTCGGCGCACGATCTCTCGTAACGACGGATGTAAGTCCATCGCATGGTGGTGCTGTAGTTAGGTAGGATCGTGAGACTGACAAGACGCTTGCACTTTAGGGTGAGGAATGGAAGGGACTGCGAAAGAGAATTCTTCCCGGCTTTGCCCCATCGCATCTTCTCGGTCTAGTGAAGGTCATCTTGGATAAGTCGGAGACCTTTATCGAGCTTATGGAGCAGAAGGCTGCCACTGGCGAAGAGTTCACTATCGACGAGTACACCACAAACCTGGCCTTCGATGTTATCGGTGAGTTTGAAAAGACACCTACGGAATTTGAAGTGTACTCATTGTTAATGCCAGGCATTGTCACTTTTGATATGGATCTGAACGCTCAAATCGAGGGCAAGCAAAGCGAGGTGTTACTTACATATCGCGCCCTATCGCAAGCCTTCAACAAGCGTATCCCCGGCAAGAACTGGATGCGCGAATACTTCACCGAGAACGAACGCACCATCAGACGTCTGGACAAGAAGCTCGACGGCATCCTCAAGGAAGAGATCAAGAAGCAGCACAAGGAGCTCCTGGCCGGTGCCGACACCACATCCCGCAGTGTCGCCACCCTCAGTTTACAAGGCATTGACGTTCTGACCCCCGAGATCCTCCAACAGACCAGCGACACTCTCCGCGGTTTCCTCTTTGCCGGCCACGACACGACGAGTATTCTCCTGCAATGGTGCTTCTACGAGCTTCACAGACGGCCTCAATCTGCCAAGGATCTGAAGGATGAGCTCGACGAGGTCTTTGGCCCGGATCAGAGCCCCAAGTCTGTCATTGAGCAACTCAAGGGCCCCGAAGCTGGAAAGCTTCTGGCCCGCCTGCCTTGTAAGTTCAAGACCTCTCCACATCATCTCTACCCTCGAAACAGCTAGCTAACGGCCGCGCAGACACCGACGCAGTCATCAAGGAAGCCCTGCGCCTGCACCCTCCCGGAACAACAGCCCGCGTCGCGCCCCAAGGATCCGGAACGACCCTGACCCTCCCCGACGGACAAAAGCTGGTCGTCGACGACCTCTGCGTGACCCCCAGAGCCTACATCATCCAACGCCACCCCAAGATCTTTGGCGAGACCAAGGACGACTTCATGCCCGAGCGCTGGCTCGGCGAGGAGGGCGCCAAGATCCCGGACAGCTGCTTCAGACCCTACGAGAGAGGACCTCGTCGGTGCACCGGATCCGAGCTCGCCAACTTGGAAGTGCGCATCATTCTGGCCTGCATCGCGAGATACTTCGAGTTTGTCAAGGTCGGGCAGGGCGAGCTGGACCTGGATGAGAAGGGACAGCCTCGGCTTGACGAGAAGGGTTTCTACAAGACGAAGTCTGTCATGTTCTCTGTGAGTAGAACCCCACTGCCCTTGCCATGAGACGAGCTACTTGTACTGACATTCCCCCTCTATAGACTCACTTGGTTACCGCTAAGCCTGTCGATGGCATGAAGGTGAAGGTCCAGATCAAGGGACAGCAATAATCTCTCTCACATGATACCACCAATGAACCAAAATGCAGGTCCGGGATACGACGACTCGACGGTCTGACGCGTTTGTCTAGAGACGGCTGGTGGGGGGTTATCTGGGGCCGTCGTGCCCCATTTCAAACCCCATCTACCTTGTATCATAGAGAATGCTTGACCCTGACGACGATATGTTGGATGCGATGAATGTATATAGACGTTAGTGTGTTTATGACGCTTCTGGAAGAATGCTTGACTGGAACGTTACCGTGTAGCATAACATTGTCATGATCCGCGGCTTATTCGACTGTCGTCAAAGGAAACATATTCACTAAACAGACTCTCTGGGCCAACCTTCTCCGGGCGAACCCGTCATGGGTCCTGCACTTGGATTCACAGCCTGTTTCTCTCGCCCACCACGTCCATTATTACAGAGGGGTTGGAGGGGTAGAGGGGCATTCTGCATGGGTCGTCCGTTGTCGGCGAGCTAAAGCGGACTAATGCAAGTAGATGGGGTCTGCAACGTTCCCATGTCTGGTCACTGCTTTTATGGAAAGTTATGCAGGCCCGCTCGCTTGTGATAGCGAGCGACGTCGATAGCTTCCACAGGCTAATTCACACAGTGCTTGCAATTTGCTAGCTGGGGGCTCTCGATCATGCATTCATCGTATGAGCTTCGGGCTCGTCCACGTGAACGGAATGAGAAGTAAGACGACATCATCCCTCACAATTGATTTCAATCGTGTTCGCAGAGTTGGCATGTCAGTTTGCAATAACAGCTGAAGAAGATAGTGAATGGTGTGTTGTACCTTCAATTGCTAACCTCTGAGGATGGTATGTGTATTCTGGCTTTTCACGAAGGTTAAGCAGAGGCTTCACAGCTCTACTCTCCTTGTCGACAATCTTGAAAAGTTGCCCGCGACTCCATATTATCTCTGATGATTCCTCACATCTTCCTCCAACCCGGCCACTTCCAACGGGTCCCAACCATATCCAACAATCTCTGCAACTCTAGTACTCAGAACCCACGGCTCAAAGCCTCTAGTCCATAGTCTCAATTGCCAAACCCAACGCCGCCATAGTATGGTCGCCAAAGGCATCATCCATAGGAACGCATTTGCAGACGCCGTTGCCCCAGTTGAAGATGGAAACGCCCTCCTCGTACGGCGGCAGCGGCTCGTCGGACTTGGCTGGACGGTCGTCCTTGTTTCCAAAGATGGCGCCGATGGAAACGCAGCGACAGAGCCTGTTTCTCCAGGGGAATACGCCAGGAGTCTTGTATTTGGTGTCTCTGGGTGAAATCTGGGTGGGCTGGGTTTCAGGGTCGACATCGTAGTCGCTGGTGGCACCGTTGCCGCTGGGGTCCGACTTGGCGGCTTCTTCCTCTTCGCGTAAGGTCTCCATGTCTTCCGGGGAGGATGTTGTAGATGACTTGGGTGCCTCTATTTCGACTGGTATTCTCAGCTCTTTTGAGAAGTCAGATGCTTCGGAAACAGTGGCTGGCAAGGAACATGAAGTAGAGGCGGTGGCGGTAGGTGAGGTGGATAACATAGTAGGTGTTGCCACAACGTTAACAGCGTCATTGGCACTATCACCACTACTCGGAGTCCGCTTGACGATGATAACATTCGTCTTGGGAAGCTTCTTAATTGTGACTGAATCTGAGCCGGCACTGGCGAGCAGACGCTTGAGGTCATCCAGGTCGTTGTGGAAGAACATAACATCACCGAGTTCTACCTGCTTGGTGTTGGTGGTGGTAATGCGGCCGTCTGCGTGCTCTTCAGCCTTCTCCACCTTATCGAAGAGGTTGTTCAGGAGCAATCCGGCAGGAAGGAGGTCCTTGAGCTGCATTGTAGCGGTGGTGGTTGCTTGTCTTGATAGGTGGTGATTTCTTGGGTTGTTGACTTCGAAGGCCTTGAGAAATAGGGTGTGAATGGAAGACTGGGTAGTATGATGTATGGACTACGAGTATGATGATTACTGCGAGGCCTTGGAGGGATGAAGACTGGCATCGGAGAAGAAGAGGAGTCTTGTACACTCCATGAACTGGACGTAGCCCGTACAGGTTCTTTCCGGAGATACAGTTCCATGGCTTTTGAAAAGCTAAAGAATCGCAGGACTGAGGATTCCACGATGCTGAAGAGCCCGGTCATCCAAGGTTGAGCAAATTTCTAAGCCTCAAAAGTTGGGGACCACAGACGGGAGAGGGCGCGATGGCTCTCAGGCACGAAGCCATGATGATCGTATATAGGTAGACTCCAGGGTTCGGTCCTTGCTATCCAGAACCCTTTGGGATATTTCGAGAAAGCCACGTTATGCCCAAATGATTCATAGTTCCATTGATTTCACCACCAAAACAGTTCTATTATATCATAGTAGTGGCAATGGCAAGACTTCATCACGGGTTTCCCGTATCATTGTTGCCAGTCTAGACGTCTAAGGAAAATGGCTGTGGTATACCCGAGGAAACGTGCGAGCCACAAACTTAGTTACTTAACTCTGAGGAAGGGAGCCAGGTTCATCAGATCTACATCTTCCCTGATCTCCAAAGACACTAGGCCTCCAGATGATCAACTAATACCCAAACCCCTCAAGACACCTAACAAGCTCCCTCTCTGCAACCGCCCTCATCCCCTCAATCTCCTCCCTCGTCTTCCGCCTCAACATGACAGGATGCTCCAAAGCAAAAGGACACGCCAGCGCCTCCAGCCTCCTCAACCCATCCAGCGCAGCCATGCCCCTAACCTCACTAGGCCGCACCGCACCGCTCTCCCTCAACGCACCTTCCCAAGCTCGAGCCGTCGTGAGCTGTCCCAACGCCTCTTGCGGTAGACTCCCCCTGATCCCGTCAAAGTCGCCCGTCAACATCGCTTTACCGAGCAGACCCCCGCTGAGATCCGGATCCCGCCCCGTGCCGCCGCCCGTGTTGCCGCCGACGTCGCCTAGCGACGTGAAGAATTCGTGACAGGGGTGGGAGACGAAGGCGAAGTCGAAGTCGAGGATGGAGGTGAGTTTCTTGGTGGTCGTATCGTAGAGGGTATTGTTCGTAGCTGGTAGAGGAATGTCAGTAAGCTGGATCGGCTTGACGACGAGACCAGACTTGACCGGGGCAGTATACAACTTACTAAGATCCCCGTGAATGAGAGCTAACTTCCCAACATCAACCCCAGACCCATCAAGATACCTCTCCAGCCCAGACTCCAAGAACCGATCAACACGCTCCCGCACACCATTCGGCCTCCACCCGTCCAGTGCCGGACTCGCATCCGCATCCTCCAGCCGAATTGCCAACCTCGCCTTCCAGAAATCGCTATATCGCTCCCAAGGTCCGCCTTTAACCGTCGTCATCGCACCGCCCACGATTCTTCCCGCTTCGTCAATCGACAGCCCCCCGTGGGACTTCACACTCTTCGGCAAGGAAACCCTCTGGATCCCCGTAACCAAATCCGCAATCTGGCCCAGCACATCGCCCTTCTCTCCGTCGTTCATGTCGCGGAAGACGGTATCGAGAGGCACGCCCCTCTTGAACTCCATCAGACTCCACCCGTAACTGCTGCTGCCACCGTCGCCCGGCACCCCCGCCTCCGTCCCCGTGATCTCGGAAGGACGATAGGGTCTCCAATCATACAACGCCGGCACGAGCCCCGCAATCTCAGGCTTATACGACCCCAAACCCTCTCGCGCGAGGTGAACCGCCGCGACCTCGTTCTCAACGCGGTTGTCTTGGACTACGCCTTCTGCTTCCGGGTTCGCGATGCGCATCACCACAGTAGAAGTGCCTTGCCCAGGGGGAGGCTGGGTGTACGGGCGGCGGCGTTCATGGGGGATGGAGGATGGTGTGAGGGGCGCGGAGAGAGTGATTTTGTAGATGTAGTTGTTGTAGGCGAAGGGTGCTGTTTCATCGTAGTCTATGGGGGTGATGTCGACGGGCTTGAGGGGGTGTTAGATAGAGGTGGGTGATGTAAGGTAGGAGGGAGGGGGGTTTCTTACTTCGAGGCCGTAGCTGTGGATGACGCTCTTGACGAGGTTTAGGCGTTCTTCGTATCGCTCGTGGTTCATGATGTATGGTGAGCGAGATGAGTTCGAGTTGCGGGATAGAGTGAATGCTTTGGAGTAAGGTGATGGTTCGGCCGGTGTTGATACCTTTCGACTAAGGCAACACGAGAATCTCATGGCTTCTTTAAGTATATCCCCAGGTGAGACGACTCCATCCAATCCTCGTTACACCCTTGCCCAAACAAGAACAGTTGACTCATAAATCTCAGAGAGGAAGGAGTTTAATGCTTATTTCTCATCAACTCTCGTCTTTCTTGTTTGTCTTGTCTTTCTGTTGCAAGGGTCAAGGAACCGCCAGAAGCGAAACGATAAAGCAAACGCAAGTCATCATCGAAGCTTTCCACACATGGATGAACTTAGGGCCTTGCCGCTGAGACGATGCTGAGCTAGACAAATCGGATCAAGTCCGAGACCACTAGACATGTTTACTCCATCGGCCGCTGATCTTAGTTCAGACCATGACATGCAGCCGTAGACTTGCCATGATCCCTGCTAGACCTTTGCTGCCTGGAGGTCATGTCTTGAAAACGTTGCAAAGCACGCGTTTCTGCCTAAGCTGTGCCGTAAAGATGCATGAGATAGCGTTTGAAGTCGTTGAACCCAGAGACACACTCGGGAGACATTACGAAGTATGCGCCGAACGTCAGGTCTCGGCGGTGAGAGGAGGGTGATGGAGAGGCCGTGGTGGGTATGCCCCGCTAATAGATCGGCTCAAATGGGGGCTCGCCGGCCCGACCTCGGACGCGGAGGGTCCGGGGGCCATCCTTGCCACGAGCTGCCGCGCGAAAACTCAGGGCCTGTTGACTGCAGCCTTTATGAGTCAACGCAGCCCTTAACCGTTTAATAATCTTTGGTTTCGTGGTGTAGTTGGTTATCACGTCAGTCTAACACACTGAAGGTCTCCGGTTCAAGTCCGGGCGAAATCATACTTTTGCCTTCCGGGAGGCTATCTTGCTTTTTCCGACCGTGGGGTGAACTTTCGCTATCCACGTTGTTCTTGTCATGTAATACGGTGGCGTCCTGATATCCATCGTCTCGCTGTACACAAGTTTCAATAACTTTAATGCCTACTAGCTTGTCTCTATTTTTTCTGGTCATAATTGAATAACCTCCACCTCAGCTATCAATTACGCCCACGATCCGCCCAACGACGCGATCCCACTCCTCATCCCAGCGTAAGCTTCCCTCCTTGATGGCTCCCGCCTTCAAGGTCTTCAGCTCGTCCTTGCCGCTCTCACTTAGAAGCCTGATTAGAACGTCGGCCAGCTCAGTAGCCGTCTCAAATCCGCACCCATTCTCACCCTCCTTGATCAGCTCGCCGAAGCTCTCATATGCCGAGTAGGCAGCCACAGGTAGCCCCGAACCAAACATGTCAACCACCTTCATAGGTAAGTCAACACCAGAGCTGGATTTGTGGAGGCAGACACCGAGGTCGGCGCATGAGAGCAGCGTGGCGTACTCGCGGGTTGATAGCCACGCAGTCAAGATGGTGATGCCGGGGAGCTTACCCTCCAGGCGCAGGTTCTTGATCTTCTCCTCGTACTCGGCCTTCTGAGGGCCCTTGCCGGTGATGATGGCCAGTATCGAAGGTCGGCCAACGCCGGTCTCTGTGACGGCCTCTTCGGGGTGCGCGTAGGCCACCAAGGCGTCCAGCAGCAGGCCGAAATCCTCGTCGGGAGTCCATGATGTGCTACTGACAATGAGACGAGTGGTCCCGGCGATGATACTGTCGGCAACGTCCTTGGTCTCCTTAAGGTGCGAGAGAAAGTCTTGCCGGGCTTTGGTCGATGCGATGGGCTGGAACACTTCGGCTGGCCGATCGTGCAGGGTGAAGACGGGCTTCTTGTTGCTATACGGCTTCTCCTTGAGCTGCCGTGCCATGGCGTCGGTGACGGTGAGGTTGGCCGTGGGGACTACCCTTCCAAAGTACATCTCATACTTCTTGTAGAGCCATACCAGAGGGTTCTTCTGGCTGCGGCCGGTGGCCATGATGGACCAGCCATAGTTGTGCCAGTCAATTAGCAGGTGGCTTCCTCTCAGGAGGGACACGAGCAAAGCCAGATGCAGCGTCGGAATAGAAGGAGGGTTCTGTAAAAAGTTAGACTGTGGATTCCACAAAGTAGCGGCTCACTTACCTGAATGACAATCCATCGAGCTGGGGGTGCAGTATATGCCAAAACGTAGAAGATGGAATAGGCTTGCCAGACAACTTTGGCCGGTTTATTGATGAGAAACGGCAGGGTGTTCCATTTGAAGACGGTAGGAAGAGGTGGCAATGGGTACAAAGCCACTCTTTCATTGCCAACGAGATCCGGATGGCGGGCAGTCTCCTTGTAACCAACGAGATCAACTCTACCGCCGTGCTTCATGATACTCATGGCATGGTACTGCATGCGAGGGCTCCGGCCTATATCGCCGAGGACCAGGACCTGGATGTGGTCATCCTTGGGGTTCTCAGCCGCATGGTAGCGAGTGGGCAGCAGCTTTGTGAGAAAGTTGATGCCGAGAGCAGCGACAAGAGTGGTGCAAATGCCAGCGATGACGGATAACACGAGAGGTATCAACGACATGTTGGCGATGTGCGACAGCTCGGCACCAATGTGGCAGGGTATTGACGGCGGAGGCCAAAGTGAATCTCTGTGTCTCCGTTGCCGTGGGTGGTTGAGGTGAGAAATGCGGTGGAGTTTGGAGATGGATCGTCAAGGCCTCAGATGTGGTGGTATCGGTCATGCAAAGTGTCCCGTCCTGTCATCTGAAGTTGCAATCAACAGCCTTAGCGCGTGCGCGCATGGAGGGGTCCGAGTTGAAGGCTGAGCGGTTGGGGGAGTATCCGTGAGTTTCGCTGAGTATCCTTGAAGAGGGAGGGGAGGAGACACGAAGTTGAAGTGTTTTTGGTAGGTAGCAAAAAAAGCCAAATTGCCCAGACTTGCGTGACCTGACGATGGCCTCGTGGGGAACAAATTGGAATCGCGAGAGGCCTGCGAAGCTTCTTTACTGGGCTAGACTCGCACACCTTCCAAGACTTTGTCCTTGTTGGCGCCTTCCAACTTGGGCAGGCCTTTTGGGATGTTGCAACGGTGGCGCCAATGAGGGGCCGATGTGGGCGCCATGATTTGATAAGCACGATAACCGCGATAACACGGTGTCACGTGGAGAAACACGCTGAGTACCTTACCTAAGGTACCTCAGTCAAGGTACCTAGGTACGCATCCTTCTGTTCCAGTCTCCTCGATAACCTCACAACTGGATCATCAGAAAATAAGGTGATGAGGTGCGGCAGACGGTAGCTTCATCGCTCTGCAGATCCCCTGCGTGGGTCTGGATCACGATTCACCAATTGTCTAAATTAGAAATCTCCGAACGAGACTTTTCGTAACCCAATTAATGGAAAACCAGCTGCTGCACATGCAAAACCGACACAGACCAACTCAGCCTCAGCACAACAAGAGAGAAGAAAAGACCATCATGCCTGTCGACTGTCTTGCCTGTGTGCCTGTCACCCGGCGACATCTGAACTCCTCTCACAGGCATTGGCTTGGCCCAGAAAACATGTCGCAACGGGGCTGGCCACGGATAGCATTAGCAAGTGTTAGCCATCACACCGCCTTACCCGCGACCGTCCCATCAGAGATTATCCGCCCAGACATGCCAGGCAAGCCAGGATCGAGGGTATTGCGTTGTCTTGCTCTTTGCTGATCCGTATCCTTACTCTATCCCCTGAACAGCTTTATGCAGCTGCCCAGGGCCCCTCCTGATGGACAATTGGATGGCATCTTTGATGTGTCACCCAGCGAATCACAGACACGACCGCCCTCCTCGACCTGCACCTTACGTACCCGGCGCCCGGCCTCTCCCCACACGGAGAAATCTGCAGGGGTTGACGGCTGGATTCCCCTTTAGGTTCAGGTCCCAGAAGTCCACGGGTGCGAGAGATTCATCTGAAAGATTGAAAGGAGGCAGCACCCGACATGCCATGCGTCCCGATGGTTCAGCCAAAAAAAAAAAAAAAAAAAAACATCAACAACAATAACGCTGCTCCATCCTCCATCATCCATGCTGGCATCTGCTGGCCCCATCCCGCCTTTTTGACGACCTGACGTACCGATACCGATACCTTACAAGTGGAGGCTTAGGTTAATTGCCTCTGGAAGGTAGCATCGAGGACACTCTTATTGTTCCTCTTCTTCTTCCTGCCCTCTGCATTCAATTCCTTTGCTCCCCTCCCCGCTCCTCCTTTCAGCCACACTTGGTCCTCTTTCATCTTATTAGATCTCCAAGTCTCAGCATTCGACAGCACAAGCGAACCAATCCATTCGTATCTGTCTACCTACTCTCGCCGCTTCCAGCATTGTCTGTGCGAGGCGCCGGCACGTCCGTCGACGATCAAATCTCCCGTCCCCCTCCAGCGCTCAGCGTTGAACTGCGGCGCGCAACGTCATTGACGGGGCGACTCCATTCCGGCCTTTTCAGCCTGTGCAGGTCCCCTGAACCACCACGCACAGCCATCAACTGCCAGCTCCAGGTCTTCTCAAGGTACACTGGCCCGAACACACACACACACACACACACACACAACTCTTGCTCCATCATCTTCCAGCTCCACGGTTCTGGACGTCCCACGACACCTCAATTGCGACGCTTTTCAATATCTCGTACCCGTTGTCGACCTGTCTTCGACGTACCCCAGAAAAAATTAGCGGATGCGGAGAACGTCCGGCCCATGACTCAGGTTAGCACAAGATAGGGGCATCTTCGAATAGATCCCGACGCAACGGGCCCTTGGTGGAGAGGCGAACGAAAACGACCCAACGAAAATACGACAGAGGGGACACTACACAGGCCCTTTTCCTCGCCCATCCCCGCCGATACCGACACCGACAACGATCCCAGTCCCGGGTCCCAGACCGACCGACGACCGACCTCGACAACGCGCGCCGCGGTCAACATGGCCTCGTCCTACGCCTTGCCATCCTCCGCTCTACCGCACGCTCACCATCACCACATGCACTCCCACTCCCACTCGCCGCCGTCCCTTCACGCATTGAAGTCGACAATGTCCACCGGCGGGCTGCACTCCCACAGCCAGAGCCAAGACTCGACCGGCAGCAGCCACGCACATAACCACGATCATTCACACGGTCACAATGGCCACGCCCACGGCGGCCACTCACATCACCGAGCGAACTCGAGCCAGTCGTCCATTCCTCGAGAAAGAGCGGCGCCTCGCTCTCTCGCTTCAATGGACGGCTGGAAGACGGACATCACGCCGAGCGGTCGTCAGTTGTTGACGCCTACAAATGGGTCCTTTTCGGAAACGTTCCAGCCTCTTGACGGCGCAATGACGATAGACGAGCATTCTCACGATCATCACGATCACGATCATTCACACTCGCACGACCACGCTCATGGCGATTGCCATGGCCACGACCATCACGGCCATTCACACGCCCACAGCCACAGCCACTCCCACTCTCACTCCCACTCCCACTCTCACTCCCACTCCCACTCTCACTCCCACTCCCACTCTCACGACCATGCGAAGCCGTCTCTGTTTACGAGGGTTCTCCTGAAATATACGCCGGCGGTTCCGGTCCTCCACACCATTCTCGTGGAGAAGGACTCGAGAAGAATCTTTTACTTCATGACGTGAGTCGGACTACGAAACACTCCACCTTGAATATCACTGACATTCTGGTTTTCGCAGTCTCAACTTTGGCTTCATGGCCGTACAAGCGTTTTACGGCTACGTCACCGACTCGCTCGGTCTCCTCAGTGACACGATCCACATGTTTTTTGACTGCTTTGCCCTCTTTGTTGGTCTTTGCGCCGCAGTTACTAGCAAATGGCCTCAGAGCCAGCGATTTCCATTTGGGCTTGGAAAGATCGAGACGCTGAGTGGTTTCGCCAATGGCATCTTGCTGATGTAGGTTTCCCAGGCTGCAGCACGAGTCACAACGCTGACAAATGATAGGCTTCTTAGCGTTGAGATTATCGTGGAGGCGTTTGAGCGAATTTGGGAAGGTCAAGAACTTCACCGATTGCGGGAGCTTCTCATTGTTAGCTTCCTCGGCGGTGTCATCAACCTGCTGGGCCTTTGGGGCTTTGGACACCATCACCACGGCCACGACCATGGCCACGGCCACTCGCACTCACACGACGACCACGACCACGGGCATGATCATTCGCACGGAAAGAAGCATAGCCACGGGCACTCGCATCATAACGACAACATGGAGGGTATTTTTCTGCATGTTCTGGCCGATACGATGGGAAGCGCCTCCGTAGTGCTGTCGACAATCTTGACGTACTACACGGGCTGGACGTTTTGGGACCCCTTGGCCTCTTGCGCCATTGCGATCCTGATTTTCCTCGCGGCGATTCCGCTCATCAAGTCGTCCGCGCGCAACCTACTTCTCAATATCCCCGACGACATTGAGTACAACCTGCGTAATACGCTCGCGGGGATTTTGCAGCAAAAGGGTGTCGTCAACTACTCGGTGCCCAAGTTCTGGATGGACCACCGGAGCAGCGAGGACTCGGGGGACAAGCTGCAGGGCATCGTGCACGTCGTGGCGGGGAGAGGTGCGAGCCTAGACGAAGTACGGGATCGCGTGCGGGAATACCTCTTGAAGAACTCAATGGACATTGTAGTCCAGGTCGAAAGAGAAGGCGACGGCAGCTGCTGGTGCGGCGTTGGAAGGTCGACGGGATTGGCCACGACACCCCTCAAGAGGGCATTTTAGAGAAGCGGACAACCGACCCCCTTGACGATGATTTTTGAGATATTGGCAATCCCGGACGAACGAACGAAGCGGGAGTGAGAGTAGAGTGTCTGGTCTATTTTTCTTGTGTTTCTTCTTCATTGACTAGACAGCGGGACAGAAAGCGAAGACGAACCGCATAGAGGCTTGGTGCTAGAGAGACCCCGATTTTGGTGACGGGGTTTTACGCGGTCGGGCTCTTTCTTCTTCTTCCTTGTAGGAGTCACGGAACGTTTATACATCAGGCAAGTCGCATCACGGAAGGCATTGCGAAACGGCCATTCAAGGAAACATTTTTTGTATGAGTAGAAGAAGCAAGTGCATACACATGGGTTTGCGCGAGGGGTGGCGATGGAGAACATGGAGAACAAAAAAGCTTGATACCCTTGAGGCTAAAGTTATTGCGCACCTATCTCACTTGATGAAATCTGTGAATGCTCCGCCGAGCCGAGGTGGCCTGTAAGAACTATGCTATACGAGCGTGTGACGTCTCGCAATGAGGGCAGTTCTCCGTCCGCCCGCGCGTGGGGGTTGAGCTGCCACTTGGTGTGTGAGGTACATTGGCACGCGGGGTTTGACCATTGCATTGCCAATATGTTTGTAGCCTGCAGGATCTGGCATTCGAGGTTCGAGGCAGAACTTTGAGAAATTGAATGATTCAGCAGCGAGCCGAGATGCCATTGTCGAGGGCTGATGTTGGTGGCTGTTTACTCGCCGGTTGACGTCGACTTTGTTTACTTGGACGAGACGAAATTAAGAAGTCAGGCGAGGGGTTTTGTGCGACTCTGTGACTCGTCTCGGGAATGTGGTCTCACTTCAAGGTCCTTCTAAGGCGGGTGTACTTCAGGGAGAGGGAGAGGGGTGTTTTGTGCACGCTGACCGATGATGGCATTGGGACATTGGGAAATCACATGAAAGTAACACCAACTGTCTGTGTGTGTGTGTTTATGGGAATTGACTTTCATCCCATTCTTCCTTCAGACCGTTCACGCGATTACTAGCCAACGGGTACACATTATAGTTTGCATCACATAAGCATCTCAAAAGCATCAATTTAGAGGCCACCTATGATTATTCGTCATCGCCATCTTTCTGCATGCGCGCCGGTCTAATTATGTACCTTTTAGTAGGTATTGCTTTGCAGGATGAAGAAGTAGCAAAATACAGAGCATCCCGCTAGAGCAAGGCCCCGATCTAGGCCCAGGTCCTCCCCCCATTTCCCCTCCTTTTCCCTCTCAGGTTTCCTCCTTTCCCCCAGAAAGCCCGCCCGGACCGGAGCAGCCCTTGGTAAGGAATGGAGTAAGTACCTGAAAGTAGCGGGATGGGCAGCTCATGTGGTGGGAAAAGTTGGGGGGGGGGGGGGAGGAGCCCTGGCACCACAATGAGCCGAACGACCGAGGCACCCGACCATTACACCGCACTACAGTACCTATCCATGTACACCGCACCGCTATGCCGCCAGCGCCAAGTGCCACCTCAAGAGTTGGAGGTTGCTGCAGTTTCATCCCGCGCCGCTGGGATGAGCTCTCGAGTCAATGGGCCCATAGGAACTTGAAGAAAAGACGATGGTCTGCCCTCTTTTTGGATGCACCGGCCACTCTTGTCACGTCCCTCTTTCCTTGACGTTTTCCTCATTGAACCTGTAAGCAAGTCATCACCGAATAAAAATCATCACAAGCCAATTCAAGGAAAGAATCTGGGGAATTTCCCACTCCGAGTGGATGAGGTACCTCCTCCGTAAGGTACACAAAATTCCCCATACTCCGGCTACAAGTGGAGACTCCCAAACCCCCCAATTGGAGTGTTGCCGAGGCTCAAACGACTGACGTACCGCAACCGCAGCGAGCTACCTCAAGGTACCAGGTCTCCCGCCATTGAAATGGTCTCTCACTCCCTCTCTCCGATCCGACCGCGCACCGCCCTCTCCAACGGACGACCGAATCCAAAACTGCAACTCCAACTACTAGTTCCCAAACGCACGAATAGTTGCAAAAAAAAAAAAAAAAAAAAAAAAAAAAAAAAAAAAAAAAAAAAAAAAAAAAAAAAAAAAAAAAAAAAAAAAAAAAAAAAAAAAAAAAAAAAAAAAAAAGAACTAGCAACCCAGAAACTGCACCAGGAACGGACCGCACGGTGGTAAAGGCACGCATTGGATCGCATCACAGCTTCGCGCCTAGGGCAAGCTACCGGACATCAGCAACAAAGCCAGAGAAGACGGGAAAACCCAGAGCACGTGAAAGCTCCCCCTTCCTCTCCCCCAAACACTCTTCTCACCCACGACAACCATCTCACGACAACCTCCTTCTCGCCATCCACACAAAACCTTCCCTCCTCCCTCCTCCAATCCTCCTAATCAACCCAGGGTCCCCTCCCCCCCTCCCCCTTCCACCCTCCCTCAAAATGGCACCCTCCCCAACAGAAGCAACAAAATCCCTAAACCAAACCCTCCAAACCTCCCTCCCGACCCCCGTCGCCGACGCCCTCCCCCGCCTCCCCGAATCCAAAGACGAGCTCAAAGCCGACACGAAAGCGGCGGCCTCGGGCCTCGCAACCCAGCTCCGCTCCCTCGCGGCAGGCGGCTTCGGCGGCGTCTGCGCCGTCGTCGTAGGCCACCCCTTTGACCTCGTCAAGGTCCGCCTCCAGACCGCCGACAAGGGCGTCTACTCCTCCGCCGTCGACGTCGTCCGCAAGAGCGTCGCGCGCGACGGCTTGCGGAGGGGTCTGTACGCCGGCGTGAGCGCGCCGCTCGTGGGCGTCACGCCAATGTGTACGTTTCTCCCCCTCTCCTCTCTTCGTGCCTCTCGGCTAACAAACCCACCCACCCCCGACAGTCGCCGTCTCCTTCTGGGCCTACGACCTAGGCAAGACCCTCGTCCGCACGACCTCCTCCGCCCCCGACGCCCCCCTCACCATAGCCCAGGTCTCCGCCGCGGGCTTCTTCTCCGCCATCCCCATGACCGCAATCACCGCCCCCTTCGAGCGCGTAAAGGTGATCCTCCAGGTCCAGTCCCAGCGCCTGAAGCCGGGCGAGTCCCCCAAATACAAAGGCGGCGCCGACGTCGTCCGCCAGCTCTACGCCGAGGGCGGGGTGCGGTCCGTCTTCCGCGGCTCCGTCGCCACCCTCGCGCGCGACGGCCCCGGCAGCGCGGCCTACTTCGCCGCCTACGAGTACATCAAGCGACGGCTCACCCCCAAGGACCCCGTCACGGGCGAGCCCTCGGGCGAGCTGAGCCTGCTCGCCGTCACGGCCGCCGGCGCGGCGGCGGGCGTGGCGATGTGGATCCCCGTGTTCCCCGTCGACACGGTCAAGTCTCGCCTGCAGACGGCCGAGGGGAACGTCACGCTAGGCGGCGTGGTGCGCGAGGTGTATGGACGGGGCGGTGTGAAGGCCTTCTTCCCTGGTTTCGGACCCGCGCTGGCGAGAGCCGTGCCCGCGAACGCGGCCACGTTCCTTGGTGTCGAGTTGGCGCACCAGGCTATGAACAAGGCTTTCAACTAAGAGGGCGAAAGGAGGTGTAGGAAGGGGGATAAGATGGTGTGGTTCGAGTTCGTGAGAAATTGAGCAGGACAAAGATGAAAAGGGGGCTTTGGTGGTGGAATACGAAGAGGGAGTACACGGGGGGGGGGGGGGCGTTTCTAGATGGAGGCATACTCGTCATAAAGCTCTTACACTGAATAGTCTCGAGATGTTTTCCCTTGTGTCATGCCTAAACAAGACTAGAAGCGAATTATTCAATATTTCACTCATGACACAGCCTCGAACTCCTCTCGCACAGATATAGACATACACGTAAACAAGCAACTGCAGTTTGAACTTTTTTGTGTAATTTTATTCATCTATGCTATCCATCCATGCCTTCATAACAACTATTTGGTGGCTGTTTTTGGGGGGGAAACTTCAAAAAAGGCAAAACCCTCCTGCTAATGCCCCCCTCCCTACTGCGCTATTAAAAATGATATCATGCTCTGGAGCCACTCCAAAACTTTTTGTCCCTACGCAATGCCATAATGAAGATGAAAAAAGTAGAGATTTGTCCTTTTGCCGCCCAGATGCAGGCGTAACAGCGCTGTTGTGATTGTGTGCGCTTTTCCGCTGTAAGATAAAACTTCCATGCTGTGTGATGCCATCCTGTCCTTTGAGGATGTTCGTACGCTTCATTCCATGAGATAGTCCAACGCCGCGTCGCAATGCAATCGTCTCTTGAAGCAGCCCATCAACCGCGCTCGTTCACGGTCCAACGCCGCTTCGAGGTCGTCATGTCGCGCATAATTTCAGTCTCCCCCAAAGGGCGCGGCGCTCCCCATAGACCCCCGCTGGCAAATGTCCCCAACTGAGGAATCTTGTTCTCCTCGTCCGTGCCGTCGCTCGAAGTAGGACGAGAGATCTCTTGCAGTCTGAGGGGGACCTTTGCCGGGCCACCCAGCTGCGGCTCCTTTCTCTCTGGAGTCGGAGGCTTGACAATCTCCTGGCCAGGCTTGGAAAGGGCGGCCAACTTCTTCCGGTGGTCAAAGTCCGGAAAGATGTCGTCCTCCTCGTCCTCCTCCTCTTCTGTCTCCTTCTTTGGTGTGATTGGCGACCACAGCCCCACGGACAAGGTCGGTGATGGCTTCGTAAAGTTTGTTGCGCCGCTGCCGACCGTGATCCCGGTCGTGTTGAGCGCGGGCGTCCTGGGAAGGGAGTATGTGTTATTCGAAACCCGGCGCATGCTGCCCAGATTTGCGTTCGCCGAGTTGCTTCTACTTCCAAAGTCAAACGAGTCGGGGTTGAATGTGATCGGCGTCGGCGTATATGTGGTCGATCCTACGGTCGAGATGCGCCCTCGCGAGTATGACTGTCCGTTTTGTGAGTGATTTGAGGCTGTCGAGGGAGCTCTGGATAGATTGTGGGTGGCCGAGACAGGCTGGCGCAGATGCTCGGTGTTTGCAAATAGTTTGAGATCGTAATAATGATGGACGGGGATGATTCCTTTCGTGCCGGACATTGGGTCGACGTCAGGTTCCGACATGGGCGTATCCAAGCCGGAGGGCTCCGAGTCGCGACCGGGCTTTCTGGCGGCCACGGTCAAAGAAGCCATCGCCACGTCCATCAGGACCGGCTGGTGCGTGATGGCGCCGATCAAGGCGTTGCAACCGGCACCGTGAGATACCAGGATGACCACCGGCTCTACATCGTCGTCTTCCTCATCATCGATAGCACACTCGGTGTCACCATTTTGGGAGGTCTTGACGACCTTGGTGACCATCTCCGCGGGACGCTCGGCCGTAGTGTACCAGTCCACCAGCTTCTGAATACCCTTCCTAAATCGGTGGTGCATGGCTGTCCACTCCTCACCGTACTTGCCACCATCGCCCCAGTCCAGAGGCTCCCGCATCGAATCCCACTGGTAATCTACTGACACGCAAGCATCTCGCGCGTGCGCAACATAGCCGTCGGGGATGGTGTGGTTTGGTGAAATAGCGTAGTGGGGACTGGGGGCGACATATCCGTCATTTGGGTTCGCGGGCTCTGGCAGTGTGAAACGAACGCGCTGGCTTGAGGTGCTAGCCGTACTGCCAGCCCGACTCCGCGGCAGAGCACCAGCCACGGCAGATACGTTTTCGAGACCCAGGATGGAAGGTGAGTTGGAATCCGAAGATCCAGACCTTTCGGGGGCGGGAGCGGGGGCAGCTCTGAACTTTGGGCTGTTCCACAACTGACTCTGGGCTTGGCCGACGGAATTTGCGTGGTGATGGGAGTGCTCTTGGATGTGGTTGTGGGCATGAATGTTCTCCCGTCTGAGCAGATCGGCCTTTGCTCCAGCCAGCATCATCGCGGAACCCGGAGGCGGCGTAATCATTTCAAAGTATTCCGGGGACAGCCACTCCCCCAAGAAGGCATCCAAGCGCAACGTCGATTTCTTGATCATCTTCTTCTTGGCCTGCTCGGGCTTGGTACCGTTCGCGTCGTTCGAGAGGGGATCGACTTCCTCAGCTACGGACGCTGGGAGAACAAAGGGTGAGGCTGAAGGGTTCGCGCTGGGCGAGGGCATCGAGTACGAGGGCGTACCGGGCGGAGGCGCCTGGGCCAGGCCCGCGCTGATGGCGACGGAGGTTTGGACGCATCGCAAGAACGGAGAGCTATGGAGGACAACCTTGAACTTGCGGCGCCTCTTTTGCGAGTCGACAGAGCCATTGCGGCCGTTGGAGAAATTGGAATCGGCATTGACCTCAGCTTCGGCCTGTCTCAGTATGTTTCCAATGCGTATGCCGAGTGCTTTGGCTTGCTGCCAGCCGCCGTAGGTCAGAGGAGGGTCGTAAGGTGTCGGGGACGTGAGATGCCACTTCTTGTCGGCGGCGTCGAGACGTGCGCCGTGCCTAGTAGTCTTGTCAGCCTTCCAGAAGCTTGCAAGCGTGGGTTGTGAGTAGGACCTCTTACCTGACGACGAAAATGTACGCCGGTGGGCGCCCCATGTTGTCGGCGACGCAGGTGAGAATGCGAAAGCCCACTCAGGATATGTGCGGTAGTCGGGGTGGAGAGGATTAGGTGAAAAGATAACGGCGTATGTGACAACCTCTCACAGCGTAAGAAATACGGACGGAGGATCAAATAGCGATGGGTGGAAATGCGGCTAAAGACACCATCCAAGACTTTGCGGACCTAGAGGATCGGATGGCTTGGGTAGGCGGAATAAGCTTCGATGTGCCGGCGGCGGAGGACCGAGAGGGCACGGGCAAAGGTAACAGACTAAGTTGCAGATGGCCGGGACGGTTTTGGTAGTTGATGCACTTGGGACCGTTCAAGTTGTGATATTTCGGGATGGGCGGAGTTGATGTGAGGACAAGCTGGAAAGAAAGACAGGTTGAGTAACCAGAAAGGCAGAACGAGTCGAGAACGTAGAGAAGGCAAGAAGGCGAAGAAGAAGCAGCGAGGTACTGGCAGAGAAGTAGTAGGCAGGCAGGCAGGCGGATTTCAGAATTTCTGCCACGAGTTTTACGTCGGTCATCCGGTGTTTGGGTGCCCCTCTCTCCGTGTCCGACCAGTTGGCACCGACTTCGCAAGCGCTAAGATGATGGGACTATCCGTAACAGACTAACAGCAAGTAGGCAGATGGAGACCGTTGACGAGCATGCCATCGGTCGGTCAGCGGGCGGTGGAGATGGAGGGAGAGAAGAATGAAGGTGGAGCGGAGCGGTCGTGGAGAACCTGCCTTGAGATGCAATCAATCGGCACCGAGTCGCGACAAACGGGCCAGGCTTGGGGAGGGTCAATAAATGTATTAACTTGCGATCGGATCCTGCCCAGACCCAGGTACCCAAGTATCAAGCCAGGTATTGAGGTAAGGTCTCCAGGTACGGATACAAACAGGGGATGTATTTATGTACGCAGTACGTACCAAGATGTATGTATGTATGGTCCAGGCGCAGGTGCAGTCGCAGCCGCAGTCAGTCAGTCGTGCAGGTTGCAGAAGGCACAAAAGAAAGCAGCCTCAGGTACGAAGCATTTAAAGGTACATGACGGATATGTAGAACAGTGACAGAGGGTAGGTAGGTTTTTCAAGGGTTGTCAAAGGCGGGGCAGATTCTCCTCTTCTGCTTTTCTGCCTTTCTGCTTTGTCTTCTGGTCAGGGTCACATACACAAATCGTAAGTGCAAAGACACAATGATGCAAGGACTCGGAAGCGACACATCCCAGAGACTCACACCCTCGCCCATACGGATCATCGCGGACAGCCCACCGGCTACACAAGAATCGTCAAGGGTCAGACGATGGTCCTATAGTGGTGTGGTGATGCCGGGTGCGTCAGTGAGGGGGGGAAGAGTTGGAGGAGGGCGAGGTACCTTTACTGAGGGTTGGAGGGGTAGCAGAGGCCTAGGTAGGTTTGGCGAGTGACAGGCCGGGAAGACACTGCGAGCCGGCGAGGGAGGGGGTTGGATTGTCACTGCCATTGCCGAACATACGCAGTATATCTGCGCCCACCTATGAGGTACCTATGAGGCACCGCTGCTACTTTGAGCATCTCGGAGACGAACCAGAGACGAGACAGGGTCTTGCATGTCTGTTACGCCAGGCGCGTCAGCCGTCGCTACCTTAGCTTGGGTAGTCTTTACTCTTCAGGAGGGGTCGCTGCCATGGATGACGGAGCGGTGCAGAATGCAACGAAAAAAGATTCACTTCCTTGCCTCTTTGCTCTCTGTCACTCTGTCACTCTGCAGTGTGGAAATGTGCATGTGATTGTCCCGCTCTCGCTTTTTTAGCGCCAAACGTAATCACGGCACGTGGGGAGACAGGAAAATTTTAGACGAGCAGAAGACGAAGAAGACTTCCTTCCTTGCTGGCAATATCCGAAAATGCTAGGTGCTAAGGCCCGGTCTACGAGATGAATAAGCTTAAGTAATCAGACTCCGACTGCCCGACACTCTCGTATGGCGTCTTTCGTCTTTTCTCCTCCATTCCCAAGCAAAAAGGCAACAGGTACCTACCAAGGGCAATCAAACCATAAGCTCTGAGCATTCCAGTGCCCCCAGATGCCTTTGTTTGGCCCATTGGTGCATTCTTTGTATTTGATGCATTCTTTGTACTTGATCACGAGTATCCCGGCCCGTATGCAAACAGTATAGCCGCCGTGCATGTTTGACTCAAATCACACAATGCTGACGCAACTCATCAAGCTGACCATGATCAGCTTTCCCTTGCCAGCTGCCAGCTACTCCCGGCGACCAGCCCGAAGCATGAGCGGCAGAGACTCACCACCTCGGACATGAATCCTCCGAAGCTATCCAGGTTCCGCTCGCCGCTCGGTCCAACGCCCCGTCCAGATCCGACCTCCTCCACATTAGCATCTCATGGATAATTAATGGATCCTTTCACCTTGATCCCTTGTCCGGAGGAACCCCACCAGCCATTTCTGGCGTAGGCCATAGGTTCTCTGGTTCGACAGTCAAACAGCACTTCGTTAAGCCCTGAGATTCAGATGAGCTAATCCCCGCAAAGCAAGAGTGGCCTGTGCAGGGCGGCCGCCAGAACATCTCCCAATTACCTAAACTTCCAAGTACCCCAAAGTACTGAATAAACCATCATGCATGAAGAGACCGGGTGACTCTTCAGAATGTCGCCGGCCAAGTGACTCAAATATACAAAAGTTCTTTTTGGTTCAGCAAGCAAGTAAAAATGTCTCCGAGCGCAGATAACCTTAAAAGCCAATATCGCATTGGAGGCTGCGGGTAACATGGAGGAATACACCCAAATCTGATACACTTCACTCTTCGTTACCCCAGATTCCAGATCACACGAACGCTACTACACCACCTACATCTCATCCCCACGCATCACCAGAGTGTCGGAACACAGCAACTTGCCCTTGAGTCTATAGTCACCACCTAGGAATTGAATAGAGAAACCCAATCCAAACCACGAAATGGCAACTGCACCCAAGGACCAGCAGGACTCGGCAGACATTAAGTCCCGCCTCAAAGAGTCCTACGACACCATCGCCACCGAATACAACGAATGGACCCTCCGCCAGACCTCCCTCCGCATCGAGTACCTCGAGAAGTTCATGGAGAAGCTCCTCACCGCGAAGCCCCTGTCGGGCCAAATGTCTCTCGTCCTCGAGCTCGGCTGCGGCTGCGGCCTCCCCGTCACCGAGAGGCTCCTCACCGCGCCCGACACCTACGTCACCGCAAACGACCTCTCCACCACCCAGATCGACGTCGCCCGCAAGAACCTCGCCAAGCACGGCACCGACCGCGTCTCCTTTGTCGAGGGCGACATGATGAAGCTCGAGTTCTCCGAGGGGTCGTTCGACGCCGTCATTGCCATGTACAGCATCATCCACCTGCCCCGCGAGGAGCAGACCGAGATGATCCGCCGCGTCGCCAAGTGGTTGAAGCCCGGCGGCCTGCTGCTCGCCAACTTTGCGTCAAAGGACTTGCCTGCCGTTGTGAATGAGGAGTGGCTTCATGAGAAGGGATGGATGTACTGGAGCGGTTGGGGCGCTGATGCGACTGTGGAACAGCTCAAGGAGGCCGGGTTGGAGGTCATTATCAGGGATATCGTCGATGACAAGGACGACGCCGAGTTCCTCTGGGTCATGGCGAAGAAATGAGCAGTGCCTATTCACATGATTTTTGTCGTTTCAACTTGGGTTCCGGAAAATTCAACATCAAGCGGACATCAGAGACATCCTCCTATCATGTCAGTATACCTATGTAAACTACAAGACGGGATATCAAGGGTTGTCCACGTCGAGGTACCTTGTACTTTGAACTGGTGGGGTTTCGCTTCTTTAAGCAAGTACTTTACGGTATCTTGCGGTTTCTCAATGTCCTATATAGCAAGACGTTGATGGTCTAAAAGTACACAAAGTCAATTGAACATTTACTCTACTTGATGATTATTCTTCGGCTACAGTCTACGCATCATGAAATCCTAAATTGCTCGGTAGCACTGTGAGGTACTAAAGCATGGTAAAATAATCAGATCGCTTCCAAATGGCGGGGAGAACTGGTACCTGAGCCACAACTGCGCTACCCCGGTCAAAGAGGCAACGGCAATGGTCTGTGCCCCAGAGAACCGATCGGCTTACTAAGGCCAACTTTGTCAGGGCGAAGCTCCCGTGGCGGGCCCCCTTACCAAGCTGTTGGTTAATCATTTCGATCCGTCGTGGGATTCTTTCGTTTCCACTCGTCTCCCTTGCGACGACAATTCACGAACTTGTTATACCTCCCCGCCATTCACGACTTTATTGATTTGAATCACCATCATCATGAAGCTGTCACGGTTTCTCCAGTTGCCAGCCCTCCTGGCCGCCTCGACCCTCGCCCCCGCGGTGCTCGCCGAGCACACCAGCAACTGGGCCGTCCTCGTCTGCACATCGCGATTCTGGTTCAACTACCGCCACCTCGCCAATGTGCTCTCCATTTACCGCACCGTAAAGCGCCTTGGCATCCCCGACTCTCAAATCATCCTCATGCTCCCCGACGACATGGCCTGCAATCCGCGCAATGCCTTCCCCGGAACCGTCTACAGCAACTCGGACCGTGCTGTCGACCTGTACGGCGACAACATCGAGGTGGACTACCGCGGCTACGAGGTCACTGTCGAGAACTTCATCCGTCTGCTTACCGATCGCGTCGGCGACGAAATGCCCCGCAGTAAACGCCTTCTGACGGACGACCGAAGCAACATTCTCGTATACATGACAGGCCACGGTGGAAACGAGTTCCTAAAGTTCCAGGATGCCGAGGAGATTGGTGCTTTCGATCTGGCTGATGCCTTTGAACAGATGTGGGAGAAGAAGAGGTGAGAGGATACCCAGGTGCGCATGTGCTACTGCGACGACATTTACTGACTGCTCTTCCCTCAGATACCACGAGATCCTCTTCATGATCGACACCTGCCAAGCGAACACAATGTACAGCAAGCTCTACTCCCCCAACATCATCGCCACCGGCTCCTCGGAGCTCGACCAGTCCTCCTACTCGCACCACGCCGACAACGACGTCGGCGTCGCCGTCATCGACCGCTACACCTACTACAACCTCGAGTTCCTCGAATCGCAAGTCCAAGACCTGAGTTCCAAGAAGACGGTCGGCGAGCTCTTCGACAGCTACACGTACGAAAAGATCCACTCCCACGCCGGCGTGCGCTACGACCTCTTTCCCGGCGGCGCCGACGCCGCGCGCAGCCGCCGCATCACCGACTTCTTCGGCAACGTGCAAAACGTCGAGGTCGACGGCGCCAAGAATATGGTCCTCGACGAGGAGCTGCTGGAGCTCAGCCAGAAGATTGCCGCGCTGAAGCAGCGGGCCCAGGAGGCTGATGCGGCGGCTAAGAATGCGTCGTTGGCGGAGGGTGCAAAGGGCCAGACGCCGGATGTCAAGACGAGGGCTAAGAGGGTGCAGATGGCGAAGCCGCTCACGAATGAGAATTGGTGGGAGAAGAAGATTATTGGAGTCACGGCCTTGATCGGTTGCGCGCTTCTATGGGCTTTGGGGTCGTATTATGAGGCGCCAAAGAGGAAGGCCGATGATTCTAAGATGGCGACGGGGCAGAATGGCCGATCCACCGTGAAAGCGTAATCGTGTCGTCTTTTTTTTTCTCGTTTTCTTGTACTTTATGTCTTTAGTTGACTTGCACGAGGTGCATCAAGGATGGCGTTTCTTGGGATATGGAAGGGAATGGTTCACTCATAGCTTGGGAGCTGGTTTAGGCTTTATCAATCATCAGCAGTCATGATTGCTTCAAACACGAGAAGAAATTCTATACATTGTTCTGTATGCTCATCCTTCATTTTTATGTCAGTTGAACAGCACCCCTTTTCCAATGTTGGGCTGTTGTTTGTGTTTACGCATTTATCCGAAGTATTTCCATGCAGGTCGTTCCTCACCTCTCCTCACCGAGCCTTTCACCGAGGTGTTTTCATCCACTCTAAAATCTTGCTGGGCAAAGTCAATGCTTCTGACGACAGTCCATCAACCCCCATACATCCTTCATGGAGAGACGTAGACATCCCGTAATCTGCGAAAATGGATAGCTCAAAGGTTGGTATAGGAATCTCCTTCCGTTCGGGTGCTTCTAGATTGGTCCTTCCGCGGCATACTGTGCTCCTTCTCAACTACATCCCGCGCTTACAACGGGTCCCCTTACCTTACTGTGGCCTCGTGTAAGTGACAGGTGGAACACTGTCGTTCCTCATTTCATCATCCCCCGAAAGCTTATCGTATTGCCGCGCTTCTCTCACTCACCGGCACTACGTACCTTGTCTTCTTGCCCGCCCCAGCAACCCTCTCGCAAGTTAATCATACACTCACCTCAACGTCGTGATCTTTCATCTCACACGAAGGCTCGTCATTTCCCTTTATAAACCATTATCAGCCCTCTATGAGCGGTAGTCTACTCATACAAATCCTATCTGCCCGCTGAAGTCAGCGATCATGGACGACATCATCGCCCTTTCCAAAACCCTCACCCTCAACCCCAGAAACCACAACCAACCACTAACACCCTTGGACGACGACCAGATCCCACCCCTTAAAACCCTCACCCTCAAATCCAGGCCCCTAGCAAGCCATGCTCTCACATTCTCCTGCGACGCCGAACTCGCCGTCGCCGCAGACGACTCAATCCACGTCTTCCTCCCCGAGTTCCCAACCCCAGAAGAACCGAACGCCAAGCAGGATCCATCCAAAGACGACAAAGAAGATGCCCAGGCTACAGCACCAGCAGATGAAGACCCCGCAGGCGTAGCAGCAGCAGCCCTCGCCGCCGCCGCCGCAGACGCCAAAGACGGCGAAAAGCTCTACCGCCAACAGTTCTACACCTTCCAGCTCCGCATACCCACCTCCCGCAAACCCGACCCGCGCATGAACGCCGCGCTCTTCGCCGCCCGAGGCCTCCCCGTCCCCTCCTACGACGACGACTGGGCCGCCGGTGAAGCTGCTGCCGGCGGCCCCGGGGAAGCAGCAGTCCCGGACCCCTCCTCCGCATTCGAGGGCGTCGGGTCGGGCACGGTAACGGGCTACGGCGCCTCGCTGAACCAAGTCGTGGCGATAGAATGGTCCCCCGGAAACCTAGGCCGGAACCTGAGGGCGGTGCTGACCGTGATGCTGACCAACGGCGCGCTCCTCGTCATCGGCGAGGGAAGCGGGAGCGGAGGCGGTAGTACCAGCCACGGCCCCGTCGACCTCGGCGCGCGGATGAGGAATTTTCGGGACTGGCGGATTTTATGGGGCGTGGGCGCGAATCTGCCGCTGCCGGACCCGGATGCCGAGGAGGGCGGCGACGAGGGGGCGCATCTGCCGCGTGATAAGGTGAGGTCGTTTGCGTGGGCGAGAATGGTTGGGACGGGCCAGGCGCTGTTGGCGTACGCGACGGATCTGGAGGAGGTTGTGGTGTTGAGCGCGCAGTATTACCTCCCCAACGAGATGGACGATGCGTCGGATGCTGGGTCGTATGTGTGGGAGGTGGAGGAGGTTGCGAGGTTTGATGGGCGGGGACCGCACCCGAGCTTGGGCGTGAGTTCTGTTTCTTTCTTCCTCTGTAGATCTCTATTTCTGCTTGTTCATGATCACTCCCAGAAAAGTCTCCCCTCTGAAGGTATGTCTGCTAACGAAACACAGGTTCTGGACCCCGATTACATCCCCTACACCTCAGCCTTCTCCCTAAAATGGAGTCCCTGGTTACACTCAGGCGACACCCGAACCGCCATCCTGTCCTACTGCGCGAGAAACTACGTCGGCTTCCGCCGCATCACGATCCCGGCGGACTGGAAGCGCGGCGCTGCCGTCGAGATCGCCGTCGAGGAAGCCGACGTCACGGGCATCTGCACGAACCTGCTCTCTGACGCGTTCGTCGAGTGGGAGGATGCCGTCTGGGACCGGGACGACGTCAAGGTCTGCAGGGGCGTGATCGCGTCCCCGTTCAAGGCCTTGCCGTTCCAGGTTGCGCTCAACGGACCCGAGGGCACGGCTAAGGAGCCTCATGGGACGGAAGTTTGCAAGACTACGTTTCCGGAGGATACGACGTCTCTGGACGCGACGAATCCCATCACGAGTAGGGTCTCCCATTTACCGGCGTCTAACGGATGATGAAGCTAACAGTGTTGGTAGGCCTGATAATCCACCCTCCAAACCTCTCCAAAGAAACCAAAGCCCCAGGCTACTCCCTCATCCGCCTGTCAGCCACGGCGACAAACGACAATTGGTTCCAGCAAAGCACCGCCGACGGCGCCGCCTCGCCCTCCCCAGACTCCCTACCCAAATGGGCCGAAACAATCTCCTCGACCGTCAAACTCTCCGTTCCCGTCACCATGCTCGGCCGCGGCGGTGGCGCCGGTGCCGGCGCGGTAGGCGGGGACGGCGAATCCGTTGCCTCGGGAGACGACTCGGACTCGGAGGACGACGACGACGATTTCGATTTACCCGAGGACGCGGGCGAGCAGATTCACCCGCACCGCGTGCGCATGTGGGGTATGACGATGACGCCTGCGGGCGGGATGAGCGCTGTTTTAGTATCGCAGCATAGTACGCAGAAGCCGGAAAAGACTGTCAAGACGAAGGTCATGTTTGGGGGACGGGTCGGACATGGGGCTGCGGCTGCGTTGACAACGGCGGCAGGTGAAGGCGATGAGATGGATGTTGACGGAGCAGACGACGGTGGTGGAGCGAGTAGGTTACAGTACTGGCAGAAGCAGAGCACCGAGGCCAAGATGTGGGATTGGATGTATGCCGGCGGACCTGCTGTTCCCGGTACACTGTGGGCTGGTACCGGGGACGAGGCCAGGGCGGGGGGCGATGATTCGTTGAGGAAGAGGTTTGAGGAGGTGAAGAGGAAGCAGACGTGTGTGTTTTGTCATGCTTCTCTTGTTGACGAGGGAAAGGAGTCGATTTGCGAAAAGGGGCATATCTTTGGTGAGTCTTGCTTTGATTTCTGTTTCAGGGGTTTTTGTTCTCCACTAACGTCGATGATAGCTACTTGCGCTTCAACCGGCCTTGCCATCCTCGCGCCTGGCATCTCGAGAGCTTGTGCTGTTTGTGGTCTGCGGTGTCTTGTGGCTAAGGAGGTGGTCAAGATCGCGCAGGAACACATGGGGCCGGATGCCAAGGTTGATGCGTCTGAGGAGGCGTGTGGTGGATGTGGCGGCAAGTTTGTGGTGTAGACAGGAGAAGCGTGCTTCTCACGATACCAAGGGAGACCGAGGTCCAAATAGAGGCAACCGGTGTAGACAAACTTCAGCCTCGCTGTATCATTGAGGCCCAGAAAGACGGGATGTTCTCCTTGGACCCGCGTGACCCAAGCCAGCTAACCTGGAGGCATCTCTGGGTTCACGTCAAGCCTCACAATGACACATTGAGACGGTTAGGCGGAAAAGGAAAGACTGAAAATAGAACAAAGAGTCACTATTCATGATTCGAACTCGGAACCTTCAAAAATAAAAGCCACCGGGGTCAATTACCTAGCGCTGAGGTCGGGAGTGGGCAGTCCCAACTATTACGCCGAAGGCATCTCCTCATCCGATGGGTGACAGTTTTAGCAATCTTCTTACTTATAGACCATAGGTACCCGGTGACCGTATGGCCCCTTCTGTTAAGTACCTAAGGCAGGCAGTTACTTCTCGTTCCTTCCTCCTTCCCGCCTCCAGTTACATCCACTCACGATACGTACCTACCTTACCTTTCTGACCCTTCATCCGATAACCTTTTCCACTGCCCAGTACCTACACAAGAAGCCTTCATATACGCCCCCAAGTCCATTCCTATCACCAGCCAGCAGGCGCCCTCCTAGGTCGGGGGGTCAGGTCAAACTGGCTGGGTGGTGGAGTGGTCCATGGTCAACAATTGAAATCGCCACCCAGCCTACTCGACGACAGGCTTAGCGCATACGAGTATCACGAGTTCGAGTCCCGGAATGAGCACTACCAAAAATCAAAAATTTCCCAGCATGAGCACCAAGAGATATAGCCCCCAGTTCAGCACCGGGGGGGGGGGGGGGGGTGTGGGAAGAACTCTTTTTGGTTCTTGCTTTGATTTTTTGGTGACTCTGAGATTAGGAGGTGAGGTAGCTGGTGTCGACGTTGTGATATCGTCACCTTGAGCGTGAGCTCAGTATTCTCTCGTGTACTTATTCAAGAGTGTTTCATAACAATACTTTTATATCATTGTGTTTGTTGCTGCTAGCTACTGTATTAATTGACATGAGTTTCGGCCATGTCTGCTCTCGGTCTACCTCCTAGGACTGTCGACGGTCCTCAAGCTTCGACACTTTCGTGACAAGGCGTGAAGATGACTGGCTGATCTCCCTCACCAAAGGTAGATTTAACGGCCCCTGAGTACCCACCCCATCAGGAGCACCAGTGCGCATACGATTGCCTCTCTAATAACCCCTACTGCCAGTGTTGCCATAGCAGCCTAGATTGCCATTGGTATCAACCCAGACCACGTTGGCTTGATAGAGAAAACCGTCAAAGTCAGCCGAGAGTGAGCGTATAACCAGACAGAAAAGTGCGCTTACAGATGTTGACCTGCTTGAACGCAAGGAGTTTGTCTTCCTTATGGGCCGGATCTCCGCGCATCCAGCACTGCAGCGTGATATTCGCTGAAGGTTCTTTCCCTACCGGCACGGGCGGCGGGTTCGATATCGTGCAGATTTCACCATTTGAACCGCCACTTTTCGTTTATTCACTTTGCGTTAGTCACACATCATCTCGCGTCTCGTTGGAATAGGTTACTCGAGGATCGGTCGGGACTTGGGTTTTGACTCACTTTTCGCGCGCGACGAGTTCGCCTTGATCGTTGGCCACGCATTTCTTGAGATCGAGCTTGCTCGGCACAATAGTGTTGTTCAACGCTTTGCTTGGACAGTCAGCGAAGAGCCAAGTTTCGTTGAACTGGCGATAGTCCACCGCCGCTCTCCACTGATTGTTCAGGTCGAAGTGGGTGCAGTTGCCCGACACCGTGTGCGCGCAGGGGAATTCTCTGTGACAAGCTGACTTGTTGTCTTCAGCGGTCGCTGCGGCAATGACGGCGAGACTGGCGATGAGATTGAAGAGTTTCATAGTTGCGACGGACCTTGTTGATCGAGCAGGATGGCTTGAAATCTGAGAGGCAGAGGCAGCTTGAAAGTTGACAAAGGCTCGTATGCGTAGCGTGGAAGTGGAACGGAGGTTTTAGAGGTCAGTAGATGTGCGCGTCCTAGAGAAGGTTTGATGGCATTGAATACTGGATTCGCGGAGTCTAGACGGTATCGACTTAGATACTTTATGCGTGAACCAACAGCGAGAGACGTCCAAAGGAGGCTGATCATGAACAGTAGATAGTCGAGAACTGGCAACAAGCAACGATGAAACAGCCCCCGACAGCTTGGGGTCGGTCTGGGCATCGTTGGCATAAACCGACCAGCCAAAGGCAGGGCAAACTGCGAGTAGGGGCATTTGGCCCTTCGCGACAAGGCAGTTGGTCGCTCTAGATCATTCGTTCCATACTGCCAAGATGATGAGTGAATGTTCAGATAATTTCAATAAAGCAATGGCATAATCTTCTGGCAGATGAACATTGCGGCTCATGTTTGCTCCGTATCTCACCGTCAAGGACCGTTGAAGATGACGGGTCACGCGCGCGTCTATCCTTTTCGCCAAACTGACTATTCCCCCAAACTTGAAGCTTGTTCATATATAAAGAAGCTATGTTGAACAACTGTTCTACAGCTTGTTTGTTGAAAGTCTATGATTAGCCGCTCGCCAACAAGGGTGCTCACTTCGCGGCGACTGTTTCTTTGTCTTGAAATGTGTTGCTTGGGTTGCTTGGGTTGCTTCAAGAGCTCCATTCTTTCAATCTACATATACTGCATCTCACGATTTGGGACTGGAAAACACTATCACTCGAACATTATTCGATGTTCCGCAATGGTTATGCAGCCCTCGGATACCCTTGGCAGCTACTCTCTCGACACCAGCCTCATACTTCAATCGTGAAGTCTCTGGGATTCCACTGTGTTGGATGATTTGTGAAATTCCCGACTAGACCTAACGGACAAGAGTTCACTTGGGCGCTACAAAGGGATGCAACGTCTAGATATAGCTTGGTACTTAGGGTGCATGAACCGACCCCAATCTCATGATAAAGCCATGTCTACCTTCTACGAGGCAACAATCTTCCAAGGACTGCGAGAGAACCGGTTCTCCGGATCATACTTGCTCTTCAACTCCACCAACCTCTTCGCATTCTCCCCAAACCCTTCCTTGACACCTACATCGCTGCTCGCATAGTTGTTATACTGTCCCACACCGCCCCTCTCACCAGTGTGGTTCTCGCCTTTGATTCTTGCCGCCAAAGCCCGGTTCCAGCCCCTGATCATGCCGTCCTTGGCTGGGTCCGTCCAGCAAGTCAAGACCATGCAGTCAAAGTACGTTCCGCGGTTCGAGTACGATGTCGCCCCGAACGGCACGCTCACCACCTTGTCCTTCCTGTAGATTTCCACAGCCAGGATACTTCCCCGCATGTCGTTGCCATTGGCCGTCTCCTCGTCGACGCGCGAGTAAAACTCGCTGCTCATCTCTTCCCATTTGGCTAGCTCGAATGGCGCGGTGAGGTTCGTCCCGCCCATCAGCCGTCTTGCGCCGGGGCCCTGGAGCTCATCAAGGATCGTGTTGGCTGTTGGGTAGTCCATCTCGGCCGCCATGTTCACCAGCGGTCCAACGTCAAGGAGTCCTTTGAAGATGCCCTCGGTCGCCTCCTGTGCCGTTCCATTGTGGAATGGCTGCACAATAATCATAGGCTTCGCATCTGGCCCCGGCGGACCATAAGCAAATCCCATAATGACAAACTGCCTCCCATCCATCCTCTCCACAAACTCATTCGCCCAAGTAACCAGCTCAGGCAGCTGCGAGCTAGCAAACATCAACGCCCCATACCACACCTTCCCCTGAGGAAACACCTCGGAAGTAAACCTCGTAACAACACCGAAACTCGCGCCCGCGCCACGCAGCGCCCAAAACAAGTCCGCATTCTCCGTCTCGGACGCGGTAACAATCGAACCATCCGCGAGAACAACCTCAACCTCCACGAGACAATCGACCGCGAGGCCGTGAAGCCCGCTCAACAGCCCCTGTCCGCCGCCAAGCACGAGCCCGCCGACGCCCGTGTGCGATACCGTCCCGCCGACGGTCGCGAGGCCGTGCTTCCAGGCCGCGGCGTCGACGCCCTTCCAGGTGCAGCCGCCGCCATAGGTGACGAGGCGTTTTGCGGGGTCGACTGTCACGTCGCGGAGGTGGGATGCTAGGTGGATGACCATCCCGCCGTCTGAGGATGAGGTTCCTGCGGTGGAGTGGCCTCCGCCGCTGGTGGTGAAGGGGATGTCGTGTTTTGTGGCGAAGCGGATTGCTGCTGAGACGTCGTGGGCTGACTTTGGCTTGACGACTATGCCCTATGGAGGCTTCAGAGGTGTTCTATACGTGCTGGGCCGAAAGGGAGTTAGGGTGGAGGGGCTTACCGCTGGTTTGATGCAGACGATGGACCATCGCACGAGGCTGTCTTCGTATCCCTCATCGCCGGGTAGGAGAACCTCGCCGTTGATGTCTGCCCTCAGGGCCGGTACTTCTTGTTGCCACGATGTCATATTTCTTGTTTATGATTGTGGATGGAGAAGTAGGTGAAGTGTGTTGTGTCTTTGAGAGTTGTGGTTGATTTTATACTCTGTGCAACAGACGGGGATGACAACGCCAATCACCTTACAAGCCCCTCGTTCCGATAAATTAGGCAGAGAACGAGAAACACAAACACCATGGATCAGCATGATTCTGTCAAATCATTGGATGCAGCGTCAAGCAGGCCACGAACTCTGGCCTGTCAGCACTAAAAAGGGAACTAAACGGATCCTTTGTGGGAGGTATATTAGTAAGCTTGTGGACGGAGAGATGTTGTTCACTTGCGGATGCTGGTTTGCGCCAATGACTCTTGTATAGAGGATATGCTAGATAGACAGATGTCCCTCACTATCAAGCAGCTAGATTCCAAAGTCAAACCCCTAAGATTAGAAGATCCGTCTGTCCAGTTTACTTGAGAAGCGCGGGTGTAAGTCAGGAATGTCAGGTACGGGGAAGAGTTGAAGTCTAAGAGACTCTTCGAGTTCGTGTAGTGTTTGACAGCTGGCCATGGCATTTGGCAATAGCACCTCATATCCCGGATTGCTAGCCTTCACGATACGTTCCACAGGTTAACGTCGGTAATAGCGATGTTATTGCTTCTTTACGCTGATTTTGTAGCCCAATGTATCATCAATCAAGCTTGTCTGTACGAGCAACTTACAGCTCAGCCAAACTCTCCCCCTTCACATTCACAACCCTCACCTTACCCCCACCTCTACTCCCAGAAACAACATCAGCCTCACCCACAACCCCCTCCGCATCCCACCCGAAATCAACAACCCCGCCACCCCGGATCCGCAACCCCTTCACGCTCCCGCCGCCCCACCTCGCCGGGATAGCGGGCCCGAGCACCACCGTCCTCACCTCACCCTCCCGGGACCCATACGGCAGCGGCAAATCCACAACAAGCATACTCAACACCGCACCGCTCAACCCGAAGTTCGCATCAATCTGAAACGGCGCTCCCGTCCCAGAATACATGCTCAGCCCGTTCTGCGCAAAATTCACGTCAATCGCGTACCGGAGCTGGTCGTAGGCTCTTTCGGTATCGTTCAACCGCGCCCAGCACGCCGCCCGCCAGACTTTGGCCCAGCCTGCGTTCGCGTCGGGCGCGTTGCCCCTCCCGCGCGAGATGAGCGTCTCCCGGACGGCGGACTGGATTGTAGCGTTGGAAGCGTAGCCGCCTAAGAAGGAGGAGATGGAGGCGCCCGGGTACCAACCCGTCAGGTGGGACAAGTGACGGTGCGTAGACGGTTTATCCGAGTTATACGGCGCCGACTCGGGGAGCTTCCATTCCTTGAGGCCGCCCCATGTCGCGACGTGGACACCTTTATCCAATTTCGCGAGGGACTCGGAGACGGAGTCCAGGAACGTTTGATCCTCGGCAGAAGCAGAGGGGAGGACGGACGCCCCGAGGAGGACGTACTCAAAGACCTGGTGGATCATCTGGTGGTAGTGCGCGCAGCCGAACGTCGTGGGGCCGGTCTCCGGGCTGTTGCAGGGGTTCACTACCAGCGTTCCGTCGCGGGAGAAGGCGTCGTCTTGGAGCTGGGTGAGCCAGAAGGCGGCGACGCCCTTGATGAGGGGGTAGCCTT
The DNA here is from genome assembly GCA_030869315.1 of Colletotrichum cuscutae. Lineage (NCBI taxonomy): Eukaryota > Fungi > Ascomycota > Sordariomycetes > Glomerellales > Glomerellaceae > Colletotrichum > Colletotrichum cuscutae. Next base: position 121,631 of record MPDP01000168.1, read on the forward strand.
GGGAGGCGAACCAGGTTGCGTCGCGGGTGTAGTCGTAGGCGTCGAAGACGTGTTGCATCATCCAGGCTGCTGCTGCTGGGTCTTTGGTGGTGTTAGTTCGGTTCAAGTCTGCTATATAGGGAGGGAGAGAAAGAAGAAAAAAAGGGGGAGAGGGGATAGCAACTTACAGTTCGCCCACTCCGCGCCCTCCTTCAAAGCAGTATGTCCAAACACATTCATCTCATTATGCACAACCCATCCACTGGCATTATATATCAAGCTCGCCGTCTCCGTGCCCCTCGGAACCCACGTATCCTCCATGTAATCCCACAGCGCCCCCTGCGTCGCCTCTCCCAACCCCGTCTGGTCCGCGTGCCAGTAGTTCATCTGCAGGTTAATATTGGCGTGGTAATCCGCGCTCCACGCGGGCCAGAGCTGCTCCGTCCATCGGCCCTGGAGGTTGGCAGGTAAAGAATTTGCGCGGGAGGAGGCGATGAGGAGGTGGCGGCCGTAGTCGAAGAGGAGGGCTTCAAGAAAGGGATCGCCGCCGTTGGGTGTGGTGGAGTCGTAGGAGGCGATGAGCTGGGAGGTTTCTGTTGTGGTGGAGGAGTTGAGGGGGTCCGGGAGGGCGAGGGTGAAGGCGGATTGGAGGGTTCGGTAGTCTTCGATGTGGGAGGATAGGAGGTCGGAGAAGGACTTTGAGGAGGCGGACGTGGAGATGGATTCGATTTTGGGGCCTGGGTCTGCGCCCTTGAAGGAGTAGGAGGAGGCTGCGTTGCCTTTCTTTTGGTCGTAGTTCGTTTCGGCGCTGATGATTACCGTAAGGGTAGTTTGGCCTGGTGAGGGTGTCACTTTGAAGAGGCCAGAGGACGTGCAGTTCGTGACGGCGGCGGATGAGGACTCGGAGGTGAGCTTCGCGATGGAGTCAAACTTCATGCCCTCGGGCGGGCCGAGCTGCGTGACGCCGGTGAAGCGAACGTGGTCCGCGCCGCAAGTTACATTATAGGTATCTGCCTCAACGAGCTGGTTCTCGAGACCTATCGTGACGGCGGGCAAGGTCGTTGTGCCATTGCTTGCGGCAGAAGAGGTGGCGGCGATGTGGTACACGCATACTTGATCCGGGTACGAGCAGAGATTGGTGATTTCGTAGTCTGCTGCGTTTGCAGTGAACGTCGTCGTGTGGACGCCTGTCGTGAGATCGAGGGTGCGTTTGTACGAGGTGTAGTTGCCCACGCCGTCGATCGTGACTGTCAGGTTCGCGAGAACGCGGTTGCCACCGTAGTTTGCTCCTGAGCCGAGGATGGCTGAGACATCTTTGTTATTGAGCGTTAGCAACACGGCCCTGACTTGGTTCTCAAGCGAGGTTCTTGTCTTTACCTCCGGTCCCATTCTCGAAGATGAATGAGCGGATTCCAGGAAGAGCGTTGTACTTTGGCTCTGTAGGGTTACCGCCTGTGTAGTTCTGACAGGAATCACCTTTAGTAAGATGTTTGCTTCTCATTCGACGACTTCGAAGACTCACCGAGGCCTCAAAGGGTCCGCCAGCCCATAGAGAGTCAATATTCAGATTGACCTTCTCCGCATGAGGCGGACCAAACGGAATCGCTAGGAGCGTGTCAACATCATGGTCCCGGATGAAGATGGTAGACTCTCAAGTCTAGACTCCAGACTCACCCCCAAGTTTGCCATTGCCAATAGGATACCCAGTCTTGAGCAAATACGTATCCGAACTCGAATCTCCGTACGTCGCAGGGCTCGAAGACCAGAGAGACCGAGCCTCACATACCGCGAAGCTGGCGCACAGAGCCAGCGCTGGGCTCGACGTAACCTTCATCGTAAATAACAACTTGACGTTCGGGTCCAACTTAACCTACACAGCTCTCCATGACTGAGATTGGCCTTGGCCTTCTTTTAAAAAGGCCATTGACGAATCCGACCCCGCATTTGAATCATTACATCAATACCACCGAGATCTCACGTGGCTGCGTAGTAAACAGCAACATCACCTCACTGCATCTCGGGGAACGCGGTTGCGTGAGGTGAAGCGGGGAGTAGCCCTGGTGTGGGGTTCGATCTGCCTGGTGCGCGCATGCATACCCGTTGTCCGTGATTTCCCTCCAATGAGGTTGTAAGTTCTCAACGATGTGCAGGTTGCAGTTTTGCTCCGCTTTCTTTCTTTCTGTGCCTGGCTCAGTCGCAGTGATCACCTTACTACGTGTCCTGGCAAATCTATTATGCTTTGGGGTATCCGGTGAAGGGGGTGGTTGACCGACCCCGATTCGGGCCGTTGGGGGAAATCGCTTGCTGCGTGGTCAACTGCGGGATTGCGAGCCGAGAACAGGAATCTTGGCGCGGACTGCTCCGGGACCCCAAGCTAGACATGAGCTGAGCGATGGAGTTGCGTAGCGAGTGCACAAGTTGCCTAAAGGCAGTGAGTGCTTCCGCAGTGTTGTATCATTGCTCTGTTTCACCCCTTCAGTCCTGCTAGGCTGTGCGGCTTTCTACCTCGTATGAGCTAGGCATCGCTGGACCTCAAGCCAAGCTGGGTCGAGGATGCAAAACTTGGCTCACGAAAGAGAAGCACATAGATGGAGAGCCGATCTAGCAGTTGACTTCAACTTAGGTTTTAATAGTCTATAGACCACAGCAACTAATTCTAACTGAAATTCGAATTTGGAAGTGGGGAGGGAGGGAAGGGGTGAGGGCTGCATACTTCCGCAGTCAAACCTGACCAGGGCATTCCTCGTTAATCTTGGAAGCATGCAGGCGGGATGATCGTACCGGACTCGATACATTAGAGATCTACTACCCGTCTGGCATGGATGGCGGTACCCAATATCGACATCATCCCACCGGCTGACTGAGGTCCAACGTAGGATGGCAGGTTCCGCCAAACGTCAGATATTCAAGTCGGACGAGCTGCCAAACGGCTGGTATCTACTAACCAACAGAAAAGTGCTCGAATTGTTGGGACTTTTCTTCATGATCATGAGTCTCATCTACCTCCTACCTCAATGACGAATAGGCACAGGATCAACATAGAAACGTTCTGGTGAGAGCATGTAGGCTTGAACTTGGTTGTTATTTCGTTTCGAGTATTCTCTCTCTGGCAGCATGTACATGCCGATAGACTCATGTACCTCACTCTCGTCTCATCACTCTCTTTCCTTCACTCGCACACACGCATATTCCCCCCTCCTCCGTGGCTTGCGAAGCCCGTGGTCTCGGTAAATACCCAAAAGGGGCGGGTTCAATATACAGTTCCTCCAAGGAATCCCGCACGTTTGGTCTTATATGTACACATCAAGAAAAGGGCGACCCTTCCTGAAGAAAAACAAGACATTATATGAATAGAAAAATTGGCACACACGCTCGAACAAAGTTTTGATGAAATGAAAAATGGTCGTAACAGGACAGTTGGCTGGCTTAGCCGGCAACACCAGTGGCGGGGTACCCTATTTGTTTTTGTCAGTATTTGTTCTTGTAATGAAATCCGCAGCGAGTATGACTTACACCATGAACATGTTGCGATAATGGCATACAGACAAATGAGCTGCAGCCCCTCGAGCCAATGACTCTTGCCGTCGGCAATCAGATAGTTGACCAGAAGAACGGCGACGAACAAAACAGCAACCTGGAAGAGGTCGAAGCTGAGCGTCATGGCATCGTTGCCCATCCCCCAGCCGATGATGATCAACAACGGAATCAGGAACAGCGCAACCTGCATAGACGAACCGACGGCGACACCAATGGCGAGATCCATCTTGTCCTTGATAGCGACAGTGACAGCAGTGGCGTGCTCGGCGGCGTTACCAACAATGGGCAAGAGAATGAGACCGACAAACTCCTCGCTGATGCCGCCCTCCTTGGTGACGTAATCGATGGAGCTGACCATGGCTTCGGCGCAGAAGGCGATGAGAACAGTGGCGCCGGTGAGAGTGCCGACGGCGACCAAGAAATGCAACTGGGGCTCCTCCTCTTCGTCCTCTTCTTCCTCGTGACGCTGCATCATCATGCGGCTCAGCTCCTGTCTCTCGTTCTCACTCTCTCCGCGGACACCGGTCTGAGCCATGCGCGCTCCAGTGCCGGCCAATCCGCGAGCGAGAGCGCCCTCCTTTAAGCCGCCGCGGCTCCAGGGCTTGGCGGCGACCTTTTGTGACTCCTCGTTGAAGACAGCGTTGTGCGTCTTGAGCTGGAAGAATAGGTACGAGGCGTAGATAATGAGCAAAATGACGGCTGTGCCACGGGAGAGAGCGGCGACATGGACGGTGTTGTCGGTGCCGTCGTTCTTGTCAAAGACGGTGGGGACGATGACGGAGGCAACTGCGAGAGCCAAGAGTGAGGCGGCGGTCTGGGCAACGGTGGTGTTGAAGTATTGCTCGGGTCGGTTGATTCCGCCAAAGAAGAAGCAGAAGCCCATGACGAGCAACAGGTTGGAGAGAATGGAGCCAATGAGTGACGTCTGCACAATCAAAACCTTTCCTTCGGCCAAGGCGAGAATGGCGACAATGAGTTCGACGGCGTTTCCGAAAGTTGCGTTGAGAAGACCTCCCAATGTCTCACCCGTCCTCAGTGCGATTTCTTCGGTTGCGAAGCCCAGCATGGCTGCTAATGGGATGATGGCGATGAAGTTGACGACGAATACAGCAATCTTGTTGACAGAGGAGACGTAGCTGATGGCGATACCGGCGGGTGCTGCTAAGATCAAAATGTTGATGTATGAACTGAGCAGGGTTCTTTGAAGCTGGTTGGCGACGGTGAATGGCGTTTTCGGCTGGACGTGCCGAATCAGACCGGACTTCTGCTTCTTGGCTTTGGGCCTCTCCTCCTCATCCTGCGGCAAATCCTCGCCTTGTGCGTTTTCCGTCTTTCGATTCCTTACTCCGCCGTCCTCGGGCTTGTTCTCAAACATTGTGTCGCCGCTGCCGCTTCCTGTTCCTGATCTCGTTTCCTTGCCCAAACTGTTGCGTACTGTCTCGGAATCTCTGGGTGCGGGCTCGCTCTGGACGTGATGTATCGCCTCGTCGGTTTCCCTCTCTTCCGCGGGCACCTCGCGCTGTGCCTCAAGATTGGCGCCATCCCAGGTGGATCGTTTACCGGGTTGGTTCTCCCATGATACGTGACGGAAGGGGTTCCATGTTTGCTCCTGACTCCGGCGGCTGAGGCCGTGAGCTTTGCGTTTGATATCGAAGTGGTTGACTGAGCCGATGAGTGACGGCATGGTCAGTTATGTATTTGCAGCGGGCTGAGCGCTGGCGCTTTGTGATTGACGAGTGGAAAGGTGAGGTAGGAAACAAATTGGTTAGGTGAGGTGAGGTATGGTCAAGGGAAATGGTTCGTTGAGTGAAATAGGGTAATGACGTGAAACTAGCTGTGTGGAGTGCAGGTGGGAATGATTTGTGGAGGCGACGGAGAGAACGGGGATAGATAGTGGTGTGGATGAGAGACAACTGCTCGAGGTCACACTTGACACTCGGCGGTTGCACAGGCAATTGGCGGGAGAGGGATGAGACTAGAGTGGTAGTCTAGAAGATAGTCTCCCACCTGCGAGTGGAAAGGGATGGGAATTGGAGGTAAGAGACGGAGGGATAGACACAACAATAACAACAATACTCGGTCGAGAAGGGAAACAAATTAACAGAGCGATGATATGGGAAACGGAATGAGAGTGTGTAATGTGTTTTGCGAGTGTTCCTTTGGGCTGCTATCCTGCCAAGAAAGACGATGCAACGGTGACTGGGGGCAAGATGGGGGGATAGGGGACGGGGGTAGGCGGGTAATGAATGGGATTTCGGCCTTTTGGCTCAAAGTGAAGACTTAGGTAATAAGGGAAGAAAGGTACTCACAGGTGTTCATGCTGTGCTGTGCCGTGCCGCGCCTGGAGGTGACGACGGCTATTCGGATGGTGGATACGAATGTATTCGTAAGGTAAAGGTGGTGTGTTGGTGACTTGGGTGTTGGTGGAGTGCTTGGGCTTGTGCTTTTTGTGGCAAAGATCAGATCGCTTCAGATCAGCGCCCAGATGTTGAGACGAAACGCGAACCGAGCTGTGAGTCGGGGTTCTTGTAGTGGCCTTGTTCCGGGGTTCCTCGTTGGGATGGATGGATATGTCAATATTGAAATGCTGGATGAGAGAAGATATCGACAATGATATTGTTGTTGTTGGTCTTTCTTATGGCGCAGATGAGAGCTTTGCGCTTTGGAATTAGATGATCAACTGTGGCGCGGGAGAGAGGCCTCCTTGGCGCAAGTCTTCCGCGTCTGGGGGCCGGGGTGCCGGAGACGAGACGGGTCCAGTCCGATAGACGGTCGGTACTTTGGGTCAAATGTGAAGGGATTGCAAAATCTGCCAAGGAAATCACCTGTGACCGCAGAGAAGACGCGCAAGCCAAGACCGGTTGCCGCCGCTATAGAGAAGAACGGTGCAGCACTGCAAAGAGCGGGAGAGCCTAACTGACGACAACGACTGGGCTCGGCCGGGCTGTGTGAGGTACTGCGCTGTCGGTCGGCGGTGTGACGGCGGCGAAGGAAAGGTGAACAAGTGGCCCCGCGAGCGCGAGCTGTCTGGTTTGGGCCTTGCGCAACGGCGGGTGTGTCGACTGGAGTAGCGTATATGCAACTAGGTGAGGCAGTGCAAGTGCTTTTTTTCTCTCGGAAAAGTGGGAAGTAGAGCTGGAGGGTACGAGTGCGAGTCGTGTACGAATATCTGTAAGGTCCCTTGAGTCTTGACTCGGTTGTCGGATGACCTTAGTCGACCTTAGTCAGCTCGAGATGGGACGGTTGATGGCTGAGCTCTCAGAGTTTATGTCTGATGGTCGAGGTGTGAGACTCGGTGGTGAGGGTGAAAAAAGGTGTGAGAGACAGGAGGTGAGAAGAACGAGGGACGGTTTGGAAGAGAAGAAAGGGGAGCGAGGGAGCTTTAGCTAGTTCTTGGCCCCTGGATGGCACTAAGATGAAAATCGTCACGGTCCCATGGCGACCACAACATTAACCATACTCCGTACTCAATGAGAGGCGGGAGGAGAGACGAGTGAGAGACGGGAGATGAGAGAATGGCGTTGAATGGGCTGGGGGCGTTTCACAGTGGCAGGCCCTACGTCAGATCCAGCTGTGTAGTGTGTCTGTCCTACCTAACCTTACCTTATTTTGTTTACATACATAGTATGTACGGATACCACCTCACCAAAGGTAGTGACCATAGCAATGAGGTACCAATAGTAGCGAAGCGCCGTTGATTGCAGCCATCCACCGATGCGCAGACGCTAATTTCCCTGAATCGGCACCTTCCATTCTCATTTGAACATTTCTCATTCATCGTCCCTGCCCGATGCCACACATAAAGTGACCACGTAACAAAGGACATGAGAAGTAGGTAAGGAAAGTAGCAAGCGAATAGCAGCTTCTTTCTGTTTCTCACTCCTTCCCAATCTCAGGTAGAAGGTGATGAATAGCAAGTGCAACTGCTTGATGATGAGTGACTTCCCCAAGTCCCCTTTCACGTCTGTAAAGCGGGGCAACGGGTCCCGTCCCTGCCAGTTGTAGCCCCCCTTTCCTCGGTGCCTTTTCAACTTCTCCCACTTCCCTTGCCATTTACACTAAGGCAATGCCCCGTCCGTGTTTATAGCCATTTCATCGAATAAACTCCCTGCGGATGAAATCCGTCCAATTGGGCCATCACGAACAAACCATCCAAACAGCATCCAGACACATCTTGAGGACGTCGTTGATGTCGTCACAACCCCCGGTGACGTGCCAAGCCGACGCCACGCCTCTCGAGTCTCTCCCCAATCCTCCAATCCTACCCTGCACAGCAAAACAAGACACGACAGCACCAAATGCGCGCCCAAAACAAGCTTCTGCCAAGCCCCATTTTTGCCAGGCATCAGAACACAAGACTTGCCAAGGCGGTCACCAGTCGATCGCATCGTCTTGGCTATTGCTTCTTCATATTCATCAGTCTGAGATGAGAAATTGTCTTTCGTCCATCGCCAGTCTGCCACTTTTCTCGAATCAAACTAGAAGGAGGTTCAAGACAAAGTAGATCAAGTCCACCTGCATACATGGAATCATTCGCTGAGTCGCATCATCGTCAGGTCAAATCCATTCAGACTTGGAGTGTGGTGTGTGGGGCGCACAATGACATCAGCCACCTGCACTCAATTCCCAACTCAAATCGTTCCCCAGGCCAGCCACACCTTTCTTCCTTGTACCTCCGTAGTAGACTCGGGACTGTCTGACAGCCAGACCGCAACACCGCTTCAAATCAGGTAAAACCACCTCATACTTTCCCAATACCCCATCCGTGACAAGGGGTGGAACAGACAGTTAGACAGCTGGACCACCAGCTGCCACTTAACCTTTTGCCTCATTCAGGCACGCTCGCCCACCACACCAAAGAATGACGGGTTCCAGACCAAGGTAGATCCCATCCCCATCCCAAACCTATCCGAGTCTTTGGGGCTCCTGGATATGTGTCCGGAGTGTGTGCTTGCTATGCGCCCACCGCTCCCCTCCGGCATCGTCCACTCTCTGCTTCTGCATCCGTAATCTTGACCCATTCGCGATTTCGAAATCGTTACACGCCCACAAAGGGAAATGCCCCGGTATCGAAATTAAACTTCACACAGCCCCCGTAAAGCCACACCTCGGTACGGAACCAACCCGCACGGGAAGTGGTGTGTGTGGCTGGGGTAAGGTCCATCTCCCAGCCTGGAACGTACCGAAAGTCAATCGGCGTTGCCGACAAGCCACCTCCCGCTTCCCGAAAGTCACATGACGCCTTGTCGACGCCACCTGGCCGGTAATGAATTCTCCGACCAGGCGCCTCAACGTGGCGCAGCTACACCTGCAGAGTGCATTTTCCACATCCCAGAGCCTTTGGTCTGCACAGCTGAGCCACACATCACCTGCGCAAACTGCCTGCACTTGATTCGGAAGCAATATTGCTCATCATACCATAAGGGGCGAAGAGCGTACTATCGTGACGTTCTATAGCCCCCGAGTCTTTATGGATCGTGTTGTGGAACAAGAGATCGATCATCATAGAAGCCATTAGGTGAGATCATGACGCTGAAAGTGACTGGTGAGCGGGTGGCCTCCTTGCCCAACCACATCGCATGACTTACATGATGATCGTTCACTTTGGCAGAGTGATTACATAGCAATTGACTCTCAAAGTAAGATCAGAGCCAATAGACTTCCTCAACAACAATGATGGCCGTGTGAGAGAACATGCAAGTCCCTCAATTGGGCAAATATAGACAGATATCGTGAAAGATCACTGTATCAACGCTAGTACTATGTTCATTAGCTTCATAATCATCTACACAGAAAGAACACCAGTATACACTATCCACACAATCACATCACTCCCACTCCCACCCCTACCCTCACAGTATTCTTCCACCATCACTCTCTCTCCCTCTCCCTCTCTCTAACCTCCCTCCTAGGCCCCCCACCCCCTAACCCAAGCCCATCCTGCACACTCGCCCTCCTCAAAAACTGCATCCCCGCCGCCGGACTACTCATCAAGCTCCTCGGCCCCGGGCTCGGGCTTCCACCACCAATATGCAACCCCCGGAGCCCTTCCGGTCCACCCCCACCTCCACCTGCGCCTCCATACCCAAGCCCACCACCACCGCCGCCAGAATGCAAATCTCCAAGAACACCCGCCGGCAGCCCCAACATCGGTATACTCGCCTCCGGCACAGCCTCAAGCCCAACGACAGTAGGCCTCATCGCTCCGGGGGTAGTCATGGCCTGCGGTGGGCCCCGCTCCAGCGTCTCCTTGTAGAACGCCTCCAGCCCCGGCCCGTCGTTGCAAAACGCCTCGAGCTCCTTGAGGATCGGTATCGGGTCCACCGCGGCCGTTGTGTTTGCTGCCGATGACGCCGTCGCGCCAGAAGGCCCGCCAGACGCGCTGGAACTCGCTCTCATATCCGAGGCCCTTACCGCAGGCGACCCACCACCACCTCCGGCATAGAAAACGGGCTTCACCATCGGACTGCTCATCGGCGTCGGCTCCGGAATCACAAAGGGCGTGTACGAGCCCACGGGTATAATCCTGCCCCCACGCTCAACGACATTGCTCGTACCACCACCACTGCCGCCGGCGCTACTATTCGCCTCCCTCATATCCTTGAGCTCCTTATCCCGCGCCGTCCAGGCCCGATTACTAAAAAGCCGGTTGGCCAGCACAAGGAAATGTCCCTCGTCCGTAATCTCCGCCAGCAGCACCCCGGACCGGTGGATATACTGCGAATACTTGAAATCCGGCCGACCCCACGAGTACCTCACCTCGACGTCGCGCGGGAAATTCGACGCGGCCTCCATGTCGAGCACGAAATCGAATTTCCGCATCAGCACCTTTTGATAAAAGTGTTTTCCCGGCGCCGTCTGCGGCGAGAACGAGTTGGGCTCATAGTACGTCACCGGCTGCTGGCTCGGCGGCGGAACCGACAGCTTAATGAGGTACGGCCTCCTAAACGGGTTCACCTCCGTGATAGAGCACGCCTCCTTGATGGGCACCTCGACCAGCCGCAGGCCGTACGTCGCCGCCTCGCGCGCCCAGCCCTCCACCACGTCCTCGATCAGCTTCGCCGTCACGTTCATCCAGTCGATGCGGATGTGGTAGCAGTTGTCCGGGTTGTGGAGGCGGTCGTAGTGCAGGTCGACGCGCTCGGGCCGGTACGACCGCTTGCGGTGGTCCACGTCGTATTTGATGACTTTGCTAAGGCAGACCTTGGGCACCTTTTTGTTGCTGAACATGACAGAGTATGCCGTCGGGGTGGTGGCGCCCGAGATGGGCGAGTTTTCCTCGTTGATAGACGTCGGCCGGGAAATCATGCCCGGCCGCGGCGAGTCGCGCGGGACGTTCTCTGACATGGGCGTCGAAGGCACCGAGACGTCGCGGCCCCGGCGTGAGTTGAACCAGCCGGGAGGGTGCGGTTTCGCGTACTCGGTGGCAATGGTGTAAAAGTACTGTCCGTCCCTGAACACGTGCCGGCGCTCAACGTGCTCAAACAGCCCGCCGCGGTCCTTCTTGTCGTCCGACGGCCGGTCGTACGTCTTGACCATGAGCATGTTTCCCAGCTGCTCTGCCTCCTCGCGGCTGTCCAAGTCCTCAAAGTTGTCCATGAGCCACGTCGTCATGTCGGACCCGATGAAGCAGTTGTAGTGCAGCCGCAGATGCCACCGCCGGTTCTGCAGCTTGACGCCGCCGTTCTCGACAGGCTGCTGAATCGCCTCGGCCAGCGCCGAGAGGTTGAGATTAGACTTGCGAAAGTGCTCCCGGCTCGTGATGAGCTGTCCCTTGCGGTTCTCGCCCAGGCCCTCCACCAAAGGCAAGTTGTCGAGCTCGGCCGCGATGACGACGGACGGGTCTTCCGTCTTGTACACAATGTCCAGGGGGTTGGGATCGCGCTTCGACTTGGCCGTCTGGTATCTCCGCTCAAACGGCGGGATGTACCGGTACTTTTGCCATGATAATGAAAGCCGTCTGATACCCTCTAACCGCACCTCCTCGGCGTTGTCGCCGGCTTGATTCCTAGGCACCGCCGACGACCGCGACACCATGGGGATGAGCACGAACCGCGTCCGCCAGAACCTCAGGTTCTCAGTCATCTCATCGTGGTGGCCCGCAAGATACGAGTCAATGTAGTTCCAGTTCCTCTCGGGTTTCGGCGTCGAGATATCAACCTCCTGCGTCCGATACCCGCTTTCCATCAACGTGCGGATCGCCGGCCTGTATAGCGGGCCGGAATTGGAGTTGCCCACCGTCAGCTCGGCCGGTTTGCGTATGTAGATATTAACCTCCACCTCCGTGCCATTAACACACGAAAGCTGGTGGATCGTGTTGCCCACCGAAAGGAAGATGCTCGTGCCGTCCTCCATCGCCTGGTCGCGTGAGAAAATGTCGGCGATCCGCAGCAGCCTCTGCCCAAACGCCTTGGCGACGGACGGGCCAATGACTACTTGGAAGCCTTGTGAGAAACGGAGACTGATCAGTTCCCGTAGGAACTCCTCTCTTGATTTCGGCTCCTCGGTAAGCTCGTCATCGGCATTCTGTGCAATGACATACGGCTGCCTCTGGTACTCCGTGTCAAACTGTGATTTTGAAGGAAAGTACTCGGTCGTGAGCGGCACAGCGGCCGGACAGCACAGGGCCTTCCACTTCATGACCTTCATCTCCGAAGTCCGGGGGAAAACATGTTGCCACCTGCTGTAGAGCACCGTGTCGTCCACTTTGTTCCTGTCCGGATTCGACGGGTTCAGCACCGTGAGCCAAGGCGAGATGGCCGTCGTCGGCGACAACGTGGACGGCAGTTCGGGCATAGCACCAGCGCGCAGCTTACTATTGAACATTTTCTGATTGTCTTCCTCTGCCCTGAACACGTGAGAATTCCTCTGGTCGGGGTCCTCCCGGAAATGATCCTTGCGCGCCAGCGACGACGACGGCAGAACGGTCCCGTATCTATGCTGCTGGCCGACCGAGCTCTCGCCCCGCCGCGAGGAGGATTTCATGTTGATGGGGATGCTCGGCGTCGAGGGCAAGTCTGTGAGGGTATCCCGCGAATCCGACCGGAACAGCTGCGGCGAGAACGAGGACATGGCCGTCGAAATACTCGGCTTGATGACCTGCGGCGACGACGGGCGCGGCATCGTCGACATGACCAGCGGCATCGTGGGACTCGTCACGCTTTGCTCCGTTGAAGCCTTGACCGTCTCGAAGCTCGCCTCCGCCGCCACCACCTTGGGCGCCGCGATGCCGAAGCCCCGCAGGCCGAGACTGATCTGTCGCATAAATCTAGGAGGCTTGGACGGCGATGCTACAGACATCTTAACCGCCACGCTGTGAGAATCGGGGGTCGTCGACGAGGAAGTGGAAGACGACGTCTGATGAGATGATGTCCCCGCCGCACCCGCGGATGGTGCCGCCGGGGGGTGGTTCGCAGCCTTCCTCGCAGCGGCCACAATCTCCGCCTTTTCACTATCGACAATGTTGACCGATAACTTGCGCCCCGCCGTGACGGCCGCGAGGCTCTGGTTTGGTACAATCTTTTTCTCGGGCAGCGACGTCCCAAACAGCCCAGCGTCCTCCATCAGCTGCCGCCTCGTCGTCTCCTCTAAGTCTCTTGAGGCTCTTGCTTGCGCAGGCCGCCGCGACCTCGGCAATCTCGCCCTAGTCTCGTCATACTCCTGCAGCTGCTTCCACAGCGACTTCTCGCCCGGCTTCACGAGCCTGTCGGGCATGAACTTTTGGAACCCGTACACATGGTCCACGAGCGTGTCCTGGTGGCGCTTCAGGGGTATCATGGCGATCTCGTCTGTCCCGCTGAGCCGCGACCGTAGCGAGCTCTTAGACTCGGTCGTCGTCACAGGGAACAGCGGGTCAGCCTGAAGCGGTGTCGTCTCGATCTCGTTCGTCTCCAAGACGCTGCGCATCTGAAGATCATACATCCTGGCGCGAATAGCAAAGTCTTCGCTCTCATGGCCCTCCTTGTCCTCGGACACCGAGAGGGCGATGCCTTGATACGACAGCGCCTCTTCGGATGTCCCGGTCCAGTAGGAGACGTGCAGCCATTGTGGCACCGCATACGACCACTCGTCCTGCGGATTCGCAAGCCTGTCGATGCGGTGAGCGAGCTCGAGTCCCTTTGTCGGTGACAGCGACTCGGCCATCGACTGGTAACTGCCGATGATGGGCGTGGCCTGCTGCTTCGGCGTGCTCTCGCGGCTCCGTACGGATCTCGATCTCGACAGGCCGTGAGAGCCCTCCGAGGTCTGCGGGTTGCGGTACCGGAAGAGCGGGACGGAGTGGAGCGGCATCTTTGGCACGCAGATGAGGTCGATGCCGATTCCGTTGCCGACGAGGGCCTCGGTGGTCCGGCGCAGAGACTCGTATTCAACCTCGAATACGCCGGGCCCGGGACTAATGACCACAATCGAGATGCCCGTCCGCATGAGGTCGCGGTCCACATAGTCGTGCGCAAACTGTGACGAGGCGAGGTTGATGGCCTCGAGGAAGTTGCCGTACATGGCCAGCGACGACTCAGCCTTGACGCGGTTGGACGCGATCCCCTTGCCGCCGTTCTCCTCGGCCAGCGGCACGAACGCGCTGTTGGCCTTTTGGTGGTGCAGGCTAATGTCCCGCCGGAAGAAGTTGAACTCGCGCTTCAGCTGGTTGAGGATCGTCGTCCACTCCCCGCTCGCCATCTCACTGACGACGACACGGTAAAAGTCCTTGTACGGCCTGCGGTCGCCCGATATTTGCACGCCTGTGTAGTAGTCCCCATGCAGCGTGCTGCTCGCCAGCTCCGTCGTCAGGCCCGTGTCGTATTCCACCCTCGCGAAGAGCACGATGCTCACGAGGTGCTTGGCCTTGAGCTTGGCCCATTTCTTGAACAGCGCCGGCAGGAAGCCGTTGACGACCTTGTTGAAGAGGATCTCACCGGACCCCTCCGAGTCGAAATCCCACATCTCCCGCGCCATCTGGATGAACAGCACATACCGCGCAGACTCGCTCCGGAAAATCGGTCTCGTATTCCTCGTGAAGAAGGCGGAGTGCGTCTTTCGCCCGTCCACGAATACTGCCGTGACCTGCGCTTTTATCGTGCCCATGAACAGTATCGACTGGCCCTTGTAGACTGTCCTTTCCGTAAGTTCGCCGATGGCCAGGCGCCACATGTCGGATCGCGAAAGGTACTGGTCCTTGAACGAGAGCTCAACGTGCGAGGCGGCCGTCGCGGGGTTGTCAGCATCCACCGGCGTCAAGAGTACCTGCGTGCCCTTTTTCATGCCAAAGGCATCTGCGATATGTTTGACAACGTAGATGTCGACGTTGGGCAAGCGGCTCTTGAGCTCCTTGGACATCTCCTTTGCGACGCAGAAGTACTTCTTCCCTAGCGTCGCTCCCTCGGGCGCCGCATCGCCTTGTCCCGCTCCCGCACCTGTGTTGTTCGCAGCATTCCCGCCGCGCGCCGTCGCATGGTCCTTTGTCGCAGCCTTGTCGCCCTCGGTCTTGATCACGGTGATGGCCACGAGGCTCCCAGGTCTGACATCGCCCTTGATCACTTCCGGGCTCAGAAGCACCTCGTCGCGCGAGTATCCCTCGTTGACTCCGACGGTGCACCTCCGCTCAAGTCGGCGCTGTTTCACGGAGCTGGACGAGTTGTCGCCGCGGATGGTCGAGGCACTGGAGACGGTATCGGGGGATCGGGGCGAGTCGACGGACGATGTCGCGGAGGGCGGTTCGAGACTGCTTCGGCTGAACTGGCGGAGGTGGGAGGACCAGTTGGGTCCCTTGCGTAGAGAGGGTGCCGCACCGGCATTGCGAGGCATCGTGGGAGCAGAGCGTCTTGGTGGTGATGGTGTTAGTGGGGGAGGGGGGAGAGGGCTGCTTGTTGCGCGACGAGGGAGGGGCTCGTCAACGGTGGCCTGTGTGGAGGTTTCGCAGTAGCATTTCGTTGCTTGCGTTCAATTCTACTGAGTCTATTCGTATGTTACGTTGGTTATGGGATCGTGGACCTTGCGAATGGCTTCAATCGGCTGTAGTTGAAGCTCCTAGATTGACCGTAGTGGCATCGTCACAGGGTGCAGCTCCGTCGCGACGGCAGAATTGTGGCGCCGAGCTCTCACTACGCCACACCGCCTGCCGCTCTGGCTTAGACAATCCCTAGGTTTTCGACGCTCGCATCTCCCAGGGTCTCACCTGGTCTCAATTGAGCCTATCCAATGTGAGGCCCACGGCCTGTCATCGTGTTAGCCGCACAGCACAATGCATTCTTTTTGAAGGGACTTCGCTTCTGTATCAGACTCAGCTTGTGATTTTCAAGAATACTCTCAAATCAGAAGTTAATCGCACTGATAATACTCATCCAGTATTTAGAAACTTGAAATTGACTTGCCTACTCGTATAAGTCAAAACTACAAGGAATGGCCTCTTTCAAGACTCCCCAACTCTGTTTATGTGACCTCGCTGCCTCAGAAGTCTTGATCGCGCGGACCTCTTTCGGTTCACCGTCACACGCTCTCGTACTAAAGCAGTCAGCCACGTCAACTCAACACCATCCAGATATACAACGAAACTTGTTCACCGTGAGCAACTGACAACCAACTTGTGACACCTTTAATCACCCCGAAGCAAACACTCTGATCCCCTTTCATTCCCGCCAAGGAGGTGCATCGCACAGTGACAACGCAGCTATCCGAATCGATGCCACTAAGTCAACCACCAACCTTTCTTCCTACTCGCCTTCCTCCAAAAGTCTCAATAAACATATTCCATGATCCCAGTATGAACAGGCGAAGTCGCGTAATATCTAAATCCTACGAGCCATCAGCCCCAAACTTTGTTTATAGAACAGAAACAACTTCCGTGCTTCCGTTTCCTTCCCGTGTCTGTATGTGCCAACCCGGGCCGGGACAGAGACACCTTTCTCGTGTCTATGTGTGTCCCGAGTCTTGGGGAAATGACCCGGCTGTACGAGACTCTCATCCGTCGTCTCTTGTGGCTGTACGACCGCTGTCCAAAGCTCTCTTTCGTTGATGGAAAACAAAAAGATCTTGACTATAGCGCGACTTAATAGTATCCGCCTTACGCATGTCGACGCTTCCTTCTCCTTTTTGTCCTTGTTGAAGTTCAAATCTAATCTTTGTAGTGGTTCCACGATAACTTTTCCCGGACGTGGAAAAGCCCGACGAGTATGTCTCGCTTCAAGATCAACAGAAAGCGCCGTATAATCGCCGCAATAGCGATATCTGGCGGCTTCTTCATCGCAGAGCTGGTCGTCGGGTACCGCACAAAGTCTCTCGCTCTTATAGCAGACGCCTTTCACTACGTAAGACGGCGAAAGCCAATCCCCCTATTTCTTAGTGTTAGTTCAGTCGGTTTATCTGACAAACGATCTAGATGAATGACCTGATAGGGTTCGCCGTCGCCTTGATAGCTTTGGTAGTAAGTCCTCCTTCTAAAAACCTGACCAAGCCGTATTTGATCTGAAGACTGATATACCAAAAAGTTCTCAGAGAGGAAAACCCATCCGCCTAAATCCCTACCCTTTGGCTGGAATCGCGCCGAAGTGCTGGGAGCCTTCTTCAACGGCGTGTTTCTGCTTGCGTTGGGTGTCAGCATCCTCTTCCAAGCCATTGAGAGATTCACTCAACTTCCAAGTGAGTCTTGGGCCTTTCTTGCCTGCCAGTCCTGATGGGCTTGGCCTTTGGCAAACGATAGCAACGAGCTCAAAACTGTTGACAAACATTCACAGATCTCAAAGACCCAATACTGATTCTAATCATGGGCTGCGTCGGCCTCGGGCTCAACATGATAGTCCTGAGTTTCCTCCACGGTCAGCAAAATCTTCAACCAAGCCGTCTACAACGAATCTGAACCCAAGACACAGAACCCCACCATCACCAACATACCCGAGAAACCACACATCCCGCCGAGGAGTCAAGAGACCCCCTCTCGCCCACCAATACGCCTATACCAACAACATCATCTCCCAAGCACCACAACCACACCCACCCCCTCAACATCAACATGCTAGGCGTCCTCCTCCACGTCCTAACCGACGCCCTGAACAACCTCTCCGTCATAATCGCCGCCCTCATCATCTGGAAATCTCCCTCCCCCAACCGCTTCTACGCCGACCCGGCAATCGGCATCTTCATCGCCCTAACAATCACGCTCTCCGCTGTGCCCCTCTGCCGGCGCGCAGGCCAGATCCTGATGGAGAGCGCGCCTGCGGGCGTTGACGTGGAGTTTGTCCGGGGGGAGATGCTAAAGGTAAGGTAGTTTTCCCTTTCCATATCATTATGCCTTTTACCCGCCTTACACGCCAAAGATTCAGAGATAGGCGGCACAAAATGCGTGCATGTACCTAAACGTGTATAGGGGGGATGTGGATGTGGATGTTGGAAGCAGGCGATATGGAAAGAGCAAAACGGAAAAGACTGACAATACGTCCTCAGGTCCCCAGGGTCCAAGAAGTTTCAAACTTACTCGTCTGGCAACTGGACCAGACAACAACCCTCGCAACCGCACACATCACCATAACGGAAGACAGCATAAGCAGCTTCGCGTCTGCAGCCGATGCTATTGACTCAAGATTACAACAATTCGGAATCCGCTCCGTCGCACTGCAACCTACCGCCACACAGCAACGACCGCACCACGAAGTCCAGGAAGGAATGAAGATATCTCGATACTCAATGTTTCAAGGCAACGTATAGAGCTGAAAGCAGCTAGCTTCCTACAACCAGTGAAATGGTGCTTCGAGGCCATGGGAATGTTGGACCGGACTAGAATGCGTACGCCCAGTCATCTATCCTCCTCTAAAATTTCATATCATTGGCCAGGAATCATCTTTGCACGATCGAGTACAACTCCCCATAAGCCTCACCAAAAGAAACCACCCAATTCAAACCACATTCACATGATGACACAAAAAAAAACCCCCACGCCCGCAAAACGCTGGAAAGTAAGACTGCTGCCTGTATGCATACAACTCTCACCTCCGTCACACAACGGAGGAACCGTCATCGTCACATCAGAATACTGAACCCCCCCCCCCCCCCCCCCAAGATGATGTGAGAAAAGAAAAGAAAAGCCTTACCACCTTTCCAACTCCCAAAAAGAAATCTTGGCACAGCCTCATATGTAGGGACCTCTTACCACCACATCATATCAAATCAAATCAGCTCAACTAAGATGGGTCCTACTGCTGAAGAATCGATACGACCACGTCCTTCCGGGCAAGGTCACATCGTTAGCCCCTCCGTGCCGCCTCTTTGCCTCGCAAGTATAAGTAAGAAAAACAAAACCCCCCGTCCGACTCGTCGTCCAGCCAGTCCGAGTAACAAGACATGGATAACATCATCACAGTGTTTTCTCTCACCGAATGATTGGTCATGTCCGGGGGTCCAGGGAACAAAGTCACAAGACGGAGACTTGTAAGACCAGGGTAGCAATAGCAAAAACGGCACAGGAAAAAAAAAAGCTACATCTTTGAGCGGAAGTGCCTCACCTCACTCAGCTGGCGTTTTGCAGTCGCCATTCCCAAGTCCAAGACGAAAGAAAGGCGAACCAGCTTCCAAAATCTGATAGAGTACCTTATCGAAGATTCCAAGGACACCAAGCTGAGCTGAAAAGGAAGGACAAAACATCTACCCACCTGACCACGCCATCCACCACATAACATGGCTTGACTAGGGCGGCGCGGAGATGTGTCAAACTCGATAAACAATCACGTTGAAAATACATTGGTCATCGCCATTCTGCAATGCTATCGCCTCATCACTAGCGCTATCTCTCACCGTGGAGATTGAATTGATATCGCCGTCCCGATACCGTGGTAAGCGGTAAGCCTGGTCTCCTCTGCGGGGGACGGGAACCCGCCCCTCGGACGCCCCCGAAATGGCGTGGGGGGAGGGAACCAACAAATCTGCCGAAAAGTGGGATGATTGCATCCATGACATTGATCCAGAGGAGGGAAACGTTGCAGAGTAATGCTGCATTTTCCCAAACTGCAGAATTGCAGAACCGAGATCGACCTTAGTGGCAATGGTTCCTTGAAACGATGCGAATTCAAGGATCCGAGGTGTCCTCGGTTGCTACATTCCCACCTACGAGCCTGTATGTGTACGGTGTAAGTGGCTAGGGAACCGAAATCATAGGCTGGACGCTTCCAAGGTCAGCAAAAGTGCCGGTGTGTCCTGCACCCTCACATCGGCCTCGAGCTATGGCGCCGCACCCCGGGCCGAGTACAACGGGACAGTCCGTTGCTGACATCCATCTAGTACCTTTCGATTCCTATGAGTCAAAGATTAGTGCGTAAGTCTCTTTGGCTGGGCACACCAGAGGAAGCGAGAGTGCGACAGAGGAACAATAATGTGTGGCCCTATCAGCCTTTCGGCTGCGCTAATCCTAGGCATGCAGAAGCCGACCGCCTGTGGCCTACGTCCCGATCATGGCCGCTCTTCAAACTTGTGTGAGCGCGAGATATGTTAGCTCCAAAAGCCGTTGTGATAACCGTCGGGAACGCTACCATGATCCATGGCTGCTGACATCCCTAGACATGTAACCGACATGCCACTTTGAGGAAGATCGTCGCCATCACCGCCGTGTGTAAGCTGGGCTGGCCCGGCCCGTGGACTGAACTGACGGGGAAAACCGAGCCGGACAATGATACCTATTGGCAAGCAAGAAGGATGGTGGGAGCTGGCCGTCGGTCTCCAAAAAGGCAAGGTTGGAGAAATCATCGGAATTATCAGGGACAAACCATCGACCGTTGAGACTCGGGACGATGGTCGGTTGTTGCCGGTAGGTGTGGCGAACACTATGCGATAGATGCATGGAAGGTAGGTACAACCAAATTTCTATCCCAATTTGCGGGAATTCCGAGTAAATTCACCGGCTCTTCTGGATAAGTGGCGAGTTGCGAGTTCCGAATTGGTACGAGACCATAGAAATCGCAGACTTCGGTGAGATATAGCTGACGACAGCAACGCTCGCAAATTGACAAAAGCCCGAACGGGAGAAGACCACTTCACGGCTGATGTCACTGGGATGGTGAATACGGGGAACCGTTCCGCTGGGTGTCCTCAGTCGCATGGTCATGTCTGACAATTAGGATGGCGAATGGACCGATAGGAGGTTCCCTTTACCCCGGCGCTGGACACACCGCTGCCTCTTTGCCGGGCTTGGGTGGCCAATAACGGATAGCTTATTACCTGGCATGTTGGATAATGAGATCATACCACGGCCTTATTGATCAAGAAAGTTTGTAGTGTAGCTTCGCGGTCGTGGAGTTGGATATCGGTGAGGCAGGTTGCAGCTAGACTTTGCGCGAGAACGCCCGCTTCGCCGCGTGAATGCTTCCGGTTCCCGCTTGGCATCTGCGGCTTGTCCGGGAGATGATAGAAGCAAACCAGGCAGCAGGACCATAGCATAACCCAGTCGAGAAGCCAAGGTGAGGCTTGCTGTATTAATGAGCGTTTTGCAAGGACAAACCGGCTGGCGACGGAAGACTACATACGACCCCCGGTGACCCGTGCGCTTGCGACTTGCTGGGCAGCGAGTGGCCCAGGAGCCTGGGAATTGGGCTGAACTTTGAAGCGGCCCCTGAGATAGACAGCCCTGAGAGAACTTGTCTGCCCAATTGTCGAGGATATACAAGCAGTGCCTCAGTAAAGGTGAGGATCATGAGCATCACGCGGGACATCTCCGGGATGCATGATCGAGTGCCTATTGTGGAAGGTGTATCCAGCATCGCGACCTGATCAGCGGGCCCTTGATTGGCGCAGGTAGACCGTTTCGCTTGGCTGGGAGTAACCACAAGCAATGAACCTCTGGAAAGGGCCGATGTGTGTCGAGATGGATGGATTTAGCGAGGATGTCTGCTGCCCGGCGGGGCGGTGCGTGTGTCCATACTCCATGTCCATGAATCGGTATCACGTCGTATGGGAGAAGCTCGGTTCGGTTTGCGCCTCGCGTCGCAGTTGGAGGCGTGGTTTGAGGCTAACAAGAATAGGTGCGCGACGGGTGCGACTTAGAATGCGATACATGGTTATGACGCTGTTCAACGATAAAGTGCTGGCAGTCAAAATTTCAAGCGAACACATGGCGACTAGGACATCTACGCCGAGTTCCCGTAGGAGACGCAGCTGTTAGCTTGCAGCCGCCCTACGTGTATGCGTCTCATCTGCAGCTTGTGCTGCATTTCAACTTGGCACTGGCGCATGGGAGGCGGCGCCTCTATCCGTAGGGGTCCCGACACATCGCCGTGGCGGTGCTACTCGAGACCAGTACGTGTACCAGGCGGGTATTCTGGTGTCACCTGGTGTGTGACTCAAGACGTAGACGACGTGTTTCCATAGTAGATGGTCTCTTTCAGAACACAATCAACAATGATCACGATGGCCACGGCACTGGCCAGAAAAGAAGCTCCCGGGGATGACCGTGAGTGACAGTTATTCTAGGTTGCGGTTCCGAAAGCCGGACAGAAGGCATATACCCTGCTGAGTTTGGGCAACGTTGGGTCGCTGGTCTGTGAGGAACCATAAGGGAAGGTCGGTGAAGCAGTCGCGTGTCGGAAAGGGACGTGCAATTAGGCTGCTGGACGCACCGAGGTCCTTGGCCGGTCGACGAAAGCGAGCATGGGGAAGCTTGATCGGAGCATGGTTGGGCGACCGAGGCAATATGGCGGGAAAAGACGCGGTGAGTTTGTCGGGATGATGGTGCGAGTGACAACCCCCTGTGTTGATGGCTTGTCGCAGTGACACGCTGGGAGATGATGCCTGTCGTATGGAGGTACATACACGCCTCTTGGAGAAGATAGGTATATCCTGGAGTCTTGTTGGAGAGTGTTGCACCGATAATTCGAACTCCAAGGTGTCGGTCTCTCACCGAGGAGGATAATCTCGCTGAGTGACTGGAATCTGGAGACTGAAGCTCCGCACCGTGCGCTGCCGTTGTAACCTGATGTATGTTTCTTATCGGCCAGACGCTCGGTCATCCGCCCCAGACCGAGCCACTTTCAACCAGCACGATGGGATTCCGCTTCTATCTGGGACTTGCGGTGCTGCTCCGCTGCAGTCATGTCGAACAGCAACATGGTTAACGTTGACTCGCATCGCTTCCCCCTCGTGCCCCTCCATTTCTGGTTTGTTTGGACCCGTGAGCATTGTTTCCTGTGGTATTGGAGGGGCTGGCCACAGCGGGGTGGGAGAGGGCAACTATTGAGCTGGAGTAATTGCGAGCGATGAATGGGGCGGTGGCTGGCAGACGAGGACAAGACGAGCAGTCATTAGTCGGGAACAGGACGCTTTTGCCAGCGACTGATGTAATTTGGGGAACATTTATCGGCGCAGCAGGGGTATGCTAGGCCTCGCTGGCTGCTCGTGGTGGGTATCCGTAGAGGAGTGACAAGCAGGCAGAAGATTTACGCCTTGTTGCCAGGGAGGCGTGACCGCAGAGATTGGGGGATGATCGACGAGGTCCGTCGGGGTCGGCTCCGAGAACCAGATGCTGACGGATAAGTGCTGGCATGCATTCGTCGAGTGACCTGATGTTGCAGGTAAGACTCTATGCCTTGTTTCTATTAACTCTGACAGTCGCACGGAGTTTCTGAGACGAGGTATCGTAAGGAATCCATCTCTTTGACGTAGTCGGTGCCCAAGTGAAGTTGAACTTGGTTGTGTATGTTTGAAGTCGGGCTGTGCCATGGGACAAGATGATGAATGCTCCCTCGGTGGCCTCAAATGACCGGGGGAAGAGGCACGGACAAGACGACGGGCGCAAGAAGATGACAAGCGAAGCGAGAACAGCCCAACATGCTCCAAGTTGATTGACATCAGCGTCGGCCACGAGGGTATAAGCTTGAGCCAGGGACAGACGAATGCTGACGCTGGTTTGGGGAGTTACGGTCAGCAGTACTGATGGTTGTCGTCGTCGTCGTCTTGGAGAGCAGGGTCACCAACGATGCTCTTGTTGCAGGGCAGTTGTTGACGAGAGTGAAACCTCGAGGTGGGATTAATGCAAGGGGTAGCCGATGAAAACAGACAGGGCTGACGAGGCAGAGAGGAAAAGACTGGTGCGCAAGAGAGAGAGAAATTCGACATGGGATATTGGAGACATTCAGAATGGTACGTACTGCGTATTGCCGTATGGACAGGAGAGGAAGTCACGGGGACAATGGAAACTCGGAGGAAGGAAGGAAGGAAGGAAGGAAAGAAGGAAGGAAGGGGTCGCCTGGGGACGGAACGGAATTAGAGGGCTGCGGATTGGATGACGGCAGGCACGGCTGAAGACGTTTGGGGCTTTGGGGACCACCTGTGACCCGGGATGCTCGATGCAATTTACCATTTGAACGGGACAGCACCCATCCTGTCACCTGTATTTTTGAGGCTATGGTAGGTCCTTGGCACGATAAAACGGAATGGAGCAGCAACACGGACGAGGCGCATTGCCACTCGGTGATGGTCATCGCCTGTTGTTGTTTTGGATACCTAGAATCGGTAAGGTGAGGTATCGCGGTATCCTAGGGATGAGTGTAATAAGAGAGGAGGGCAATAGTAGAACATGGGGAAGAGAGATCACGAGACACCAGTTCGCCCCAAATTCAGGGTCCTCGAGTCACAAAACATGGGAACATGGGGTGCGAGTGTCAAATGGGGGCTAATTACCCCGCCGCTGTTCAGAGTGGTCGAACTAGCTTCTACAATGGAGTCTAGGGAATTAATTGCACAAGACTTGAGATTCGCTGATTTGGACGAGTCGGTTGAGACATTACCTAAGGGGACCATTCCTCTACCGGGTCTACCCCGGCTTGATACACGTTTTCCTCTTTTCCTCTTCCGTTCGTCTTTTGTATTTTATTTTCCAATCTCAACTCTGCTCTGTTTCCCACGCTCTCTTTCACGACCCCGTGATACGACTTTTGACCTTCTCTTATTCCAATCAGCAAGCAGCATCTTTTCCCAATTCGCCTCCCAGGTCCACTGTGTTGCTCGAATGCTACCCAGTTTTAGAGGGGCAGAGTGAGAGACGTCAAGTAGACGTGGCGCTAGAGCAGAGATGCAGTAGCGAACGAGGCGACACGCGCAAGTGGCCTACGCAGTACCTATATAAAAGATACGTACTTCGGATAGTACTGGATGCAGAGTGGACGCAGTGTGGTAGTGGGCGGGGTTTAATGCAGTCGATGCACGGCAGAGCAAGGGCTGTTTTGTTCACCGCATTTTTTAAGATACATCGAAAGCCCAATTACACAGCATCGGCAGGCGGCAGCCCCCTACCTAAATGTATCTTAGACTACTCCGTAAGGTAAGGTAGGTTTCCCCCATGTTGTTATGCCCTGCTGCCGCTCCCCATACCAGTATCAGCTCTCGGGAAAAGACACTGCGAGATGGGAGGCGGAAAGAAGGAGGGATCTTCAAGACGTCCAACGACAAGCCATGCACAATGAGGTTTTGGCGGGAAGAGATGAAATGATGTGGCTGCTGCCGCCGCCTCTGCCGTTGCCGTTACTGCTGCCGTTGCCATAGGCGCTGACCAAGCCTGACAGAGTCAGAAGTCAGACATGCATCATCTTGCCGTTCACAATGTGCCTCGAGCTAAGGTACACAAGAAGGGCAGGGTCAGGTACCTCCACCACCTACCTTGCCTAAAGTGAGGTATTCTCGGGATGTGCGAGCCAAGGTATCGTAGTACGTACCGGCCGTGCCATATTACTTACCTGCCTCATTCCAAGTTTCTCCGAAGAATACCTCGGGGTGTAGCTGCGATGGGAGGGAAGGAAGTCAGAATGCAAGAGTCAAGGATGGAAAGAACGAGATACTGCCGGAAAGAAAGATGGCGAGGGAAGTGACAACGACGCGGAAAGAACCCAATGGCAGACAACCTAACAACGAGTCCATATTCTGATAGATACTTGACACAAAGTACTGTCCACTTACATAAGGCACGGTTACCCACTGCGTAGTAATCCAGATGCTATTAGTGTACCAGTCCCAGGGCTAGGCCGCCAAAGGGCAGATGGGAAAAAAAGAGAGCACGATCCAATGCTCCGTTCCAGCTCCACTAACCAAAGATAATCCACCTCAAAAGGTCCCAGTCGTTGGGCCGTCGTTGTGGGCATCGCCGCGTTATGAGCGTGGCGTGGAGCGGGCATCGGGGATGAACCGTGAAGACCAGGTTCCTCTCACTTGCAGTATGGAGCACTGCGTAGTATCTACTGTGTAAGGTAGGCTTGAAGTACCTTATGGAGTAGTACCTTACTGCATAGTAGAAAGAGAGAGATATGGAAGAAGAGAGACTTCCATTGATACTCCAACGAGTACGTACCCCACAGCTGCCGCTCCACCCACGATTGCGGCACTTCCGTCCCTCTCTCTCTCTGCCCAGTGCCATGTGCCCGCAATTACAGCTGCTGCTCTGCTCTACCTTACCTTACTCTCTCCTCCTCTCTCTTGTTGCTTGTGCTTGTGCTTCTGCATCTTCCTCCTACCAAAACACCATCATCATCATCAACGCTCGAGTCCCTCGTCACAAAACATCATGGACGCAGCACCATTGACCTGACCGCACATCCCCTTCCCGGGCCATGTCCATGTCCGTGTCAATCTCTCTGCCGTGAGGTACCGACGCTGAGATTCCGGAAACCTTACCACCCTCTCCCGCACCATCATCCTCGCCGCCCTCACCACCACCACCACCACCACCACCATCATCCAAGTACCTACCACCACCACAACGGAGCGAATCGCACTTCACCCGCCCTCGGCCTATCCCTTCCACCCTCTCGACGTACCGCTTGCACCTGCGACTTGCGGCCTGTCTTCGTTTCTTCTGCCTGTTGACCAGGTTTTCCCGTCCTCGACACATCAACTAATCCCCGCCAAGCTAAACCCGCCCTCTCTCTTTACCACGTCGGACACCACACAACTGAAATCGACATTCCGCCCACCTCCGACACTGCCAATCCTCCACCACTAATTACCACAAGTCTACAAGTACACAACCCTTTCTTCGCCTTACTTCATACCGACCTCGTCCACTTTCCGACTTCCACGACGACAATCCCGATACTATTCCGTCCAATCCAAATATCACCACCACCATCCTCGCTCCCACGCTTCACCACAACTGCACTCACTCACTGCAACACCCAACTGTTGCCACAACACACTCTCTCTGCCCCGCGTTCGACGGAAACCAGGTCCCATTCAGCGAATATTACAGATCACTTCTGCCGCCTTCGCTGCTCTTCGCCAAAGTACGAGACCACCTCCAGTCGGCACCGCTCACCCCAGATACCGAGTTCTCAAACCAAACCCCCCGGCCCATCTTGATCCGCCACTGCAAGCGCCGCCGCCTTTGTCCCGACCATCTGGTTCTCTTTGACTGTGTCACATTCAACTGCCTCTCACACACACGCATTTCTCCTTCCGCCTTCGACTCAACTTTTTATCACATCCCAACCCTCTATCGTGCCTTTGCGCCGCCAACGTTACCCCCCTTCGCGCCAGCATTCCTCAACAATCATCGACGCCCGCCCGAACGCGCTCGCTCCCCCGCCCGCGGCTTCGACGTAGAGTTCCTCTCGCGACCTTTTACAACCCTCATCCCCGCAATCCAAATCGGAGCGGCAGCCGCCCAAAGGGGGAAAAAAGAAGACTCCAATTCTGCTCGCGTGCGTGCGTCTCACAGACACAGAGAGCCTGCATCGCAACACTTCAGCCACTTCCGATTTGCCCAACCTTGAACGAACGCCGTCGACTCATCGCCATTAAACTCCGGCCCCCGGCTACCTAGACCTCTCCAACTCCTGTGCACCCCTCAACTCTGTTGGTCTCAGCCCGCCTCTAACCACCATATGCCGACTCTAGATTGAGCCTCACCCTCCACCATCACGGTTCATCGCGTTACTCACCCTCAATCACATGGAATTCCTTTCAGAAGCTATGCTTTTCCATCTAATCTACCAAAATCGTGTGCTTCGCTGAAAACATGGCACACTCCCCCAATTTCTAATCAACAAGAGTCCAGCAGTCCGTTGTAATTGAATAGTTTCCCAGTCATCTCACCCACGATGTTAGGGAAGCTCTTCAACTTGGGCACGCCGAGTGCTTCAGGTGCTTCAGCCTCATCACAATCAAATCACAATTACAACACCATCACTCACAATGAGGCTCCTATGTCTCTCGAATCCAGACAGGAGGATATCCATACCCGGAACCTCTTGTTTCCCGATACCGACGCCCTGTACCAGCACCCAAACGAGAACCTCTTTCCCTTAGGCTCTGGTCTTCCCATGGCATCCCTCGCAGGTGCTTTTGACTACGACGGAGACGTCGACCTCGACACTCGACATGTTCGCATGCTCATCATGCAAGATGCCGTTGCCTCCTTCCCAGCACAGCTGCTTTTCGATAGTCATCCTGGTCCTCCAAAGCCGACTTCCATGGCCGCAGCAGACCGTCCGCCAACTGGTATGGGAACTGTGCAGGACTCATACAGAGGCCCAACTTTGCCGCGAAAGAGCAGTCTGAACCAGTCATCGCGACCTCTGGTAATCCAGCCGGACAGCCCCCAACCCCGCCAAGGAGCGTTCGATCGCAGGGCCTCGATGCAAGGCCGAACTCAATCTCAAGCTGAGACGGATCTCCAGCGCGCACGAAGAGAGTACGCCGACGAGATCCATGCCTTTGCGGGCTCCGTATTTGGAAATTCGGAATTAATGGCCTACAAGGGCACTTCGACAAAGGTCCACATCGTCCCTACCGAAAACCGCCCTGAATACGGTGGCTCCTATCTTGGTGACGGTCGCGGCTCTATAGGTCGGTCGAGCATGCGGTCCAGCAGGCTAGCACAGTCTTACACATCGGACAACGTTTCGCCTCTGCAACCGCAACAATCCTTCACGTCATCTGCACCAAATACACGAAGTCTTCCTGAGAGGAGGAAGATTCTCATTACCCGATTATTCCCTGTACTCTTGCCTAGCGATGACGAGGCACAGAGCGACACACCTTTGAGCCGGTTTTCGGATTACAACACCGGCTTCCCGTTTCCGCAGTCTGCCGAAGACGCGAATGCCCCCAAGAAGAAGAAGTTGCAGCCCAAACAAAAGCGTACGCCAATGTATGCAGTTGTATTGGTGGTCCAGCTTCCTCCCAGTTCTGCGCAGATGGTACCTCCCTCCACTATTAGGTCAACATATCGTGGTGCCAGCTCGTATACAGAGCAGGACTCCTTCCCATCCTCCATGAGCTCCGCCCGCCGCTCAGGATGGAATATGTCTGGGTCCAATTTCCCCATTGACTCCATGGATTCCAGTTGCTCAACAGACGTCGACGACAGGATGGACACCGTCACTCAGCATTGGGACATCATTATGCGAACTTTGACGCACCTCCAAGGGGTAGTTGCCACTACGCTTGGTGTGCTACTAAAACAGGCCGACATCTCTTCGCCGGACCCATATCCTCCTTCGGCATCTTCGTACGCCAGCAGAGGTCCATCCATGGGTGGAAGACGAAGCGACGAACCTCACTTTGTCAAGCCTCCCAAGACTAACGCAAAAGTCATAGCTCTACAGCTTCACTGTTTACAGAACGATAACACAATTGTGCAAGAGGCTGATGCTGCCAGGATTCGAGTGGTGACGGGCTTGAGCGCCCAACGGGTCATCACAGCGCAGGGGAGATGGGGTATCTGGCGGGACGAAGCTAGGTGGATGGCAAGAAAGGCTGGCGAGAAAGAACATGGCTTCTTTTTCTTCAATCTTTTGACTGGCTTTCTTGCTACGCACACCGATTGGCTAAACGCAATGAGTCCAGCATGGTACCGCAAAAAGCACTATCAGCAACAAAAGGCCAAAGGCGAGGATGATCTATCGCTCCCAGCACGGACTATCATCATCTCGTCAGACAAGATGATGGCAAGACGTCTCATCTTCCTTCTTTCTGCCTTTTTGCCATCCCACCAGCATCTTTCTTCCACCAGAGCTCACCGGCCGAGTACTTCAACCTCTTTTGGCGCTTTCTCCCAATCGCCACCTTCGCTGATTATCCCAATTCTCCGCGAAGAGTCATTGCGGCGCAAGATCAACCGACGAACAGGGCCAAGGAGAGTCTCGCATTCCCGTACTGTTAGCCAAAGTACACGAGCCTCCGGTGTTC
Source organism: Colletotrichum cuscutae (assembly GCA_030869315.1). NCBI lineage: Eukaryota > Fungi > Ascomycota > Sordariomycetes > Glomerellales > Glomerellaceae > Colletotrichum > Colletotrichum cuscutae. The sequence continues at coordinate 151,292 of MPDP01000168.1, forward strand.
CACCTCAGCTTGCGCACTTGAGTATGGAGAGCCATCATGAGAGGCGCGTTTCGGATGCTGCTTCAATCCGATCAAATTTGCCCATCCCTGGAAACGACCAGGTCAGTCGGAAAAGTAGTGCAGCAACGACGACTACAATCACCCCAGAGACGACGATCCCACACTTTGCAACCGCTCAAAGATTCGAGACCCGACGAAGTCTAAGACCTGGTAGTAGTGGCAGTGTTGCCGCGGACGACCTCAAACGGACACTGAAGCGTGGTGAAAGCTCGGGGCACGTCAGCTCGGCGAGCACAGATTCTCGCATGTCGGGGTCGCGTTGGGGTAGTGTTATTAGCACGCTGTGGAATGGAAAGAGGAGGGATTCGACAGGCTTGACCACTCCTAGCCAACCCTACAGCAGCAACCCTACATCCCCCACCAAATCAGGGCCGGGAGGACGTCGAGATAGATTGGCAGAAATGGTCAGGGAAGTCGGCCCTGAAGGTTACTGCCGAACAGACATTCACAAGACCGAAAGCAATGGCGACGGGCCTACAACCCCGCGGGGATTCAATGATCAGGCTGTCGAGGATGCTCCTGAGAGGGCCCCCTTCCCGGAGCGAGTTCCTGACCCTAGCGGCGACTTCCGTTCTCCGGTCAAAACATCAATCAATGCGGAGGACGGTGTTATAGACGTTGACATTCCTTTCCCTGACTACATCACCTCTTTCGAAACCGCGGTCAGCTCACCGTCGAGCAGCGGCTATCTGTCTACGCCGGGCATTGGCAACGGTTTGGAGGGCTTCGAGCAGTTCTCCCGCATTACCATTGATGGGGATTCGCCGATGAACGTTGCCGGCTTCCTCCAGCGGTATCATCAGGATTTTATCCTCCAGGCAGTTCCTCCCCAGGATACCCTCATGGATGACATCAAGAGGTCTATGCGCGCCGAGCCGACCCCGTTCATCACGCAACCCTTCTACTCTGCCGAGCAGCCTGCCGATCGATGGGTCGACGTAAGCAGCGCTCTGATTGCAGACACGACGACGCATACGATCAAGCGAATTCGGTACCGCCGACTAATTCGGCCGAAGCCATTCACAGACAGATCAGTACCTCTGGGATCTGCGGGTTCGAGCGCCTATGGCAATGCTCCTATGACGCCGTCCATTCTTCCCTACGAAACGCAGCTTGACGATGAGTTCATCGAAGAGCCGATTGCAAGCCTCGATGAGGTGCTCATTGACGCCGTCGAGAGAGTCATTGCGCAGAGCAACGAAGTGAGCAAACAGAGCTCATCAAATTCGTCCCGGTCAACGAGCAAGCGGCGAGATCGAAGCAATAGCGAAGCATCGGTCTCTGTGGATTCTCGTCACACCACTCGCATGCCGGTTCCATCACAAGAAGTACCTCGAGACCAATGTAAGACGGTTGTCTTGTCCGCCCTCGATGAGATCATTCGCGATGTCATTGGGGAGCGAGACCATGACACGCCTGATGCTACCGTCCACGCGGTAGATAGAGACCGCGAGAGCACTCTCAAAGAGGCTGTTCGGGTCTGGCTCGAGGCTGTTGACCCAAGCGAGCAAGATTGAACCGCACCAAACCAAAGCAGGATTCCTGCAACTACCAACAACAAGCTGCAATTTGCAGCGTTCATGATGTTATGACATCTAACAGACAAGACTGGTCTGCTAGTCCGTGTATCACCACCAACCACCACAAATTTCCTTGGTTCGCAGAAAGACACATAAACTGAGTTGATACCCCAAGCGAGCAAGCGATGCCAGCTTCTCGAGAAAGGCACCTGCACCGGCATGGCAGGGTGCAGACGATGCGGAGGAGGCATAAGCGGCATAGGAAGGAACGGACAACATTCGGGTTTCCGTTTGGCGTTTAGGAAGGCATAGGTCTTAGACGGATGGATCTTTTACCACTTTGTTTAGAGCGAGGGGATTAGGTATGACGAATAGTCACGCCATGGGAGTTTTCAAATTTCATCCAAGGTCAAGGGACCTTTTAGCTAGGAGCGTATACGAACGAATAGGGAAATGAAATCCCTTTTCCTTGGCAAGTCTTGAACATATCTGTGTGCAGTGAAAGCCATTGTGAGACCAGGGACTAGCCATCGACGATGTCCAAGTTTGCAGCTGCAAACCCACATCGTAACTCAAGAGCACACACACATCCTTCACCATTGCTATTCAATACGGCCTCGTTGGTTGGTATTTATTGACGTTGTATCTCAAGTAACTTTCAATCCCTCGCAATCTGACTAGACGGGGGAAAGAAAGGGAGGTATCATCTTGTAGCAAAAATAAAGAAAGAAAAAAAAAAGAGGCAGCAGAAAATAAAAATCGAGTGGTAAAGATAAACTTGGGCATCCCCAAAACCGGCCCCCATCCAAACAGGAACAGGACGCAGAGAGACACATCTTTCCCCATAAGCCTCCCGCGTTCTCTTTTTTCTCATTTCTCGCTTGTCGTCAAGACATAGGAAAAAAACGCCCCTGATTTTTTTTGTAGTACCCGGCCTCCTCTCCTCCATCCCTCCCGAGGTTGGCCAAACACCTCTCTCAAATGTAGTGGAACGAACGGCAAGACCAAAAGAATTTGCAACATGCCTCGACCTGTAAATGTCTTGCCGTTCTTCATGCGACCGACCCTTCCTAAACCCATCGATGCCGTTATATGTGTGCGAATCGAAGATGATGTACATGTAAATTGTGAGAGAAAATCATGCTCGTTGCTCCCCATCTATAGCAGTGGTCGCATACGTAGTGTTCGATGAAAAGCATGTTTGCTCTTGGTAACGCAGTGGTATCGTGTATGAGCACTCAGGCAAAGTCCATGTCGTCAAAGTCGCCCTCTGCATCGTCCTCGACAACTTCCACTGGATTTTTGCGAGGTCGTCCGCGAGGTCTCGGTCGAGAGGTGGAGCGCGCGCGTTTCTTGCGACCACCAGCAAGTGCGCCAGCTTTGCGCTTGCGGCCTCTTCCGTCACCGGTGGGGCCATCGTCTTCACCCTCACTAGGAGTTTCGGCTTCTTCGCCGTCCATATCGTCCTCATCGACAACCTTGAACTCCTTGTCGACGTTCATTAGTTCCACGAAGGCCTTGCATTTCTGTATGGTAGATTCCTGGGTTGCAAGACCGTTCATATGAGAGTTCACTTCCTCCCAGAACTTGTCTCCGGTGACACCCTGCACTTTTGTAGGTGCTTTGCTAAGATCTTTTGCTGCCATCTTGGTCTTGGTCTCGCGTTTGCTGCCTAAGCCGTACAGACGTCGAAGGTAAGTTCTTGCCTCCCAGAGACAGAGAAGAATGATAGATCCGGAAGTGAGCTGCCGAAGCCTCTTAGGAGAAATGTTGAGCTGAGGTTGTTGCGGCTGTTGCTGCTCGCCATTGGCTTGCGGGTCCTCTGGCTTATCGAGGTCCATGCGCATGTTGAAGATTTCGGACTCAATGACGTGCGCCATGCTGGATCCAGTTGATGAGAACATCTTTTCCATCGCATGTACCGTGACCAGCACCTCTCCAACAGTTACATAGTCGAAGAATGCAAGGTTCTCAATCATGAAGCGGGAGAATTCGACATGCGCAGGCAGTTGCTTGGAGACATCGAGCTTCGAAGAGTCGAAATCAACTTGGCCGACAAGTTTCTCTAGGAACTTTTGTCGGTTCTTTGACTTACTCACTTTCAGCACCTCCATCAGGAGATGAAGCTTGGATTGGAAAGGGTTCGTCGTTGCGCCACGAGTATCACCCACGATATCCCGCTGGTATTCGTAGGCTGCTTGGATGGCTCTGGCATACTCGCGTTCAATGACAGTTTCGTGTTTCTCATGAAGCGCCCGATGTTCCATGAATGCGACCTCCGATATCTTGGTCATCGATGACGTTTCAAGGGTGATCAAAGTCACTCCCGTTTCTTTGGGGTGCACAAGACCTTGTCGATTAATGCTGCCAAGTACCTCTACTGCGAGGAATGCGTGCTCGTCTTGCGACGACAGAGCGATACGAGTGACCTCCTTGAGGAAGCGTTGAGTAGTTGCACTCGCCACATCGTCGAAGCTCGTTCCACCCATTACTGTCAGCTCGCGCTTCTTGTCAGTGTCGGCGCCGGCGGCAGCAGCGGCAGTCGCAGCCTCTGACCGTTTTTCTTCGGTGAGGAGGAATTCCTTGAAAGACCGGAGAATAGTACTCTCGAGTGCCGGAACCTTGGCTTCGAAAACTTGTTGGAACTTGGTGTACACGTTCGGTGAGACGTAGTTTCGGGGATGTGCCTGGCAGATGAGACCGATGGCGTCGAGGGCGTGCTTCCGGGCCTCCATGGGCTGTGAGGCATCTGCCCAGGGAGACAGGTTGTCGACCATGAGCTTTGCCACGGATTTGCCAGAGTACTTGGGGAAAATCTTGAGGAAGACAGCAAGCTCTGAGTCCAAGTCGCAATGCTTGCCGACCATTCCAACAATGATCGAATATCTGGCAAACTTCATGAGTTTCGTGGCGTCCATCTGTGTGTTGCGCATGCTGGCAACTCCGCGCAAACTAGAAGCACCTAGATGAGCTAGCTTATCGCGATTATCCAAGAGAGTTGCGATGATCCATAGACATGCGACGACATCATCCAGAAGGTTCTTGTTGAGTCTGCCAACAGAGTTCTGAAGCTGTTCTCTCACTTCTCGAAGGAAGTCAGCATACTTTGCAGAGAGTTGCGGCAAGATCTGGCGATAGATGATTGTGACGGCTTTGAAGACAGCTAGGTCATCAGCACCACTGATGCTAGCGAGATGGGGCTTCAGCAGCCTGATCTCTTCAAAAGTGAAAAGCTTGGGGTCTGCCTTGGCGAAGATTTGCAATACTTGCAATGCATCTCTTCCGGAAGGGATGTTAGGATCGTCAGAATCAAGATTGTCGATAAGCTCGAACATCTTCTCAACCAGCTTCATGCTGACACCAAAGGGGCCATTGTGAGATTTGTTCTGCCCGCCTAGAATGGACTGAAGAACTTTGTCGAGGACTGCGCCAACATTACCAGACTTGACTGTCTGAATCATCAGAGCAACGTGGTCGGTGAGGGATGTTTTGAAGGCTGCTGTGTCGTCGACTTGGTAAAATGGAGCGAACCAGACCTCCTCAATCATCTGGCGAGCAAGCTCTCGAACACCTTCGTCAGGGTCTTGCACACGATGAAGCAAGCCATTGGCGATAGAGCTGCGGATCTCCCTGCTTTGGTTGCGAAGGTAAATATCTTTGGCCAGTTTCATTGCCCTCTTCCTTACGCCGATACCGGAGTCGATAAATCTCTCAATGATTCGTTCCGCCATCTTGTCTTCAAGTCTCGGACGCAGGCCAATGCACTTGCCCATCAAGCCAATTGCCGAGTCGCGTACCTGAGGGGACGAATCACTTGAGCAGTTGATGATCAAATGGACCACCACGGAGTCTCCGTCCAGGATGGCCGGATCTGTCTCCAAGAGCTGATTAATACTCTTGAGGCTCTTGCTGCGGACGGTGGCCTGGTCACTGGCCATGGCATTAAGCAGAACATTGAGCATTGCTCTAAAGTGTTCGCAGAATGGTGACCGGAGAAGAATGATGGAGTATGCCAATTTTGCGTGGTTGTTGTTGACATCTTTGAAAGTGTATTCGTTAGAAAGCCATCGACGATCCTCAATCATCATTCTGAGGCGGAAGGCAAGTCGTCCAAACTCGTGGTCCAGCGAGTCGCTGGTCGCTTGCAAGGCATCATAACCGGAGAAGATCCTTTGGGCCCAATCTGCAATCAGGAAGGAAATTGCGCCTTGTAAATGAGGGTCATCGCCACACCGTTGCTGAAGGCGTTCAAGAGTTGTTCGAAATGGTCCTGACCAAGAGACGTCATGTTCGATTCGACTTTTCTGCTCCAGCGCAGAGGTTGCCAGCTCAGACAGGTACCGCGACAACTCGTTGGAATCGCTTCCATCCATGGAATAAGTGACCTTACGAACATGTGAGCGGAGTTTAGAGACTGCAGCACTCATGACACCGAGAAGTTCAAGGGCCATATTCTTGGCAGGCGCGGCTGTCCTGTCTCCCTCCCAGAGCTTCATCATGTAGAAGGTCATTTGGCGTAGAATAAGCTCAGCAGAGGGCCAATCAGGTGAGTCGAGACATTCCGTAAAGTCTTCAACGAAAAGGTCAAGAAGATTGCGATATGGAGTGTCGCCAGACTTTGTGGACTTCAGCGCACGATTGACCATAAAGTTAACCACGTAATTTGCGTTGTGTGTCGAGCCTTCAGTCAAAGGTAATGCCACAACCTTGAGCTCCTCCAAGGCGAGCACATGTTGTGAAGCACCTGCATCCTCGGACTTGACAGTGGCAGCCACCGTCTGCTTCGTAGGCTGGGCCAACTCATCCTCATCCGGATCTTCTTCTTGCATCATGGCTAGGCGACTGCGCGTGCCCTTCTCATCAACCTTGCCAGAGCTGGCCTGAACAAGGCGCATGATGAGCGCCGATACGGGCTGGATGCTACCGCCATTGGAGAGGCGAAATTGGCGAGCACTCTGTTTTCCAACCGGAAGCTTCTCCAACGATGTGAGGATGTCGTCAAAGATGCCACGGCGCTGGTCGGGTTTGGCGAGGAAAATCTGGCAAAGCATCTCCATTGCAACCAAGCGAATGCCATCGAATCGCTGTACACCAACGACAGAATCTTTCTCTAGGTAGGCATTGTCGACGAAAAGTAGGCTCGATGCGGCAAATTCTAGCATGCCAAGAGCAGTATCCGAAAGCTCTATGCTTGTGACGAGTTTGGCGAGCAGCGCGAACAGCTTCTGGCAGTTCGTGAGAATCGGGCCAATCGCCTTTTTGTGAGGCTGTAACAGCTTGAATAGTGCAGATGTCGGGCCAGTGCCCCTCATCTCGACTACGGGGATGACGATACCCTCGACAACCCCCTTGAAGACATCTGTCGACTTTTGAATAATCTCCTCGGAGTAGATTTGCTTCTCTTCCCTACCACCACACATTATGCGTAGACAAGTGCGCGCAGTCTTCAGGCCCATCTCAATCTCTGGAAGCTGATTCAGCCAGCCGGAGACTTCAGATTCGCCCCACGATTCCTCAATTCGATAATCGAGATTGAGCGTATGCGCCAGACCCGGCTCGCTCAGCTTCTGAATGTACTGAAGTTCTTCGATGGGCGCGTCGCCGTAGCTGCCTAGCTCGATGGATTTTTGGATGGCAGTCTGCAACTTCTGCTGCGTGGCCCCCGTCAAGACAGCCTCGTTGTCGGGGTTCAGCGTGGCGACCTGTTCGTAACCAGGTTCGTTTCCGAGCACACTTCTAGTGGCATCGAGTACGCTCTTGATTAGTCGCTCAAGATCCTGGAGGGCTGCTTCCGCCCGTTGCTTCTGGTTGAGGTTGGTGCTGATATCATCCTGCCGGCTTTGATAAGCACCGTCCTGTCTTCGCATGGACAACCCCGTTGGCTCATCAGGAGAGTCTGGAGCCGCCATCTCAAGATATTCATCCTTATTGAATCCAGGAGCGCGATGCAATTCTATTGCAAACTTCGTCTTCTGAGCTGCAACCGCGGCCGGTGGCCCTTGTGCAGTGGAGGGCGTCAAAGGCTGCGTAGGGGTCGCTTGCACGGGGACAGGCTGTATAGGGACCGGTATCGCCGAGAGCTGAGGTTGAGTAGGCGTCAGCTGCTTCGGAGTAACCTGGCTCGGAGTGACAACTCTCGTGACGTCGGATGGGTTGACGGTAGCAGGCTGTGGAGCGGGTTGATCGGGGACCTCTACATATGCGCTAGGGTCGAATTTTTTGGATGGGATCGCTACTTCGAAGCGGAAGTTGTTTCCATGATGACTTTCTGCACTTGCTGACGGACGCTTCGGCGGCGGTGGGGCTGATTTGGGTGTTGATGGAGGTTGCGGCTGCGGCTGTTGAGCAAGCTGGCCGTTGGCAGAGGCTGAGGTAGTACTCGTTGTTCCCGGAGGCTTGATGAATGTGGGAGCCCTATCGAACACCATCTTCGCCACCGGGGAGAGACCAGCACTCAGACTCTGGGAAGATGCAGCTGGACTATTCGCCATGTTCGGGTTCGCTTTAGGGACAGTCTTGAACTTGCTACAAAACACAGATGTTAGGCAATGATCGGCTCGGAGAAGGGTTCAACTCACAAGTAGGTCCGTTGATTGGGTTTCAAATCGTGAAGTACATGATCCACCGCATATTTCAGGTGCTTCATCCCATGGTTGTGATTTTGCCCCGTTGCTTCCTTGTTTAGACTGTCGAATTCCTGACTGCTGAACATTTGCGATATGCTCGAAGCAAGCGAGCCAGAGCCAAGTGTTGGATCGGGGATGAGATCTGAACCAAGTCAATTAGAGACAAGCGACCATATATTCAGACAAAGACAGCCACCCACCTGAGGTAAAGGGAATGACGGAGGTTTGAGGAGAGTAAGGCAGGGCCTCAGACAGCGTAAACGGTCGCGCCATCGGACGTTGTTCTGCAGCTTGCGGCTGCATATAGCCGCCATTGGGTGGACCGTTCTGGACGGTCCCCTGGCTGTTGACCATTTTTTCTGTCTCCTCGGACCTAATCCGGGCCTCAAGACATGTTATTTCGTGAGGAGGACGGAGATTCGAAGCGACTGGCGAAGCTGATCGGCAAGGGTGTCGGACGTGGAAACGCGCAGCGGAGGAAGTATCGTTTGTCGGTCGAGGAGTTTGCAAATGAGGGAGACTAGAGGTCAGGCAAAGAAGGGAGCCACCTGTCGCATAGTCCCAAGCCGAAAAGTCGCAAATAGGAAAGGACGATGTGTTGCGATCGGGCGTCGTCGTTGTCGTCGTGGATGTGATGAGAAGGTCGGAAAGGTTGCGACAGCCTCGCGTGGAAGGACCCTTGTCCAGTCGCATGGTCCGTGCAGAAGCTTTAGGCGGCAGGAGCGGCCAACCAGTGGCCAGTTGTTCCGTTCTTTCCTGTTTCCCCTGGCACTTTCAAGGTTCTTTGTCTTACGCACCTCGCAGTCTGCAGCAAGCCTGAGTCGGGATTACATAATATGCCACCAGGGTGGAGACGACCGCCAAGACAATCGATAAGATCAAAGATAACGATAAGGAGATAGCGATCGTCCGAATTTCTTGGAAGAAATATTTTGTTGGTCTGTCTGCCGCGATACTCCGTCGATCACCATACACCCCGAACGCCTGTAGACACTCGATACCGTCACACACCGATCCCACCGCAGCCATGTCCGCCATTGGAACTCTCGTCTTCTGCACCGACTGCGGTAACCTTCTACCCGCGTCAATGGGCACGGAGAAGAACACCCTCACCTGCGACTGCTGCGGTGCCGATAACAAGGGTAGGCTCATCGCCGCTGGCGTAGTTGGTTGCAATAGTTTGCAAGACTCCAAACTAACAAGATCAACACAGACACTGGCGCCAAGACGATTACTACACAGACCAAGCCTTCCGATTTCCCTTCCCAACTCAGACAGAAGCTTCAGTCCAACGTTCAGGCTGTCGACAGAACCAACGTCAACACCGAGGCCACGATCAGGGAGACATGCCCCAAGTGCGGCGCAGAGGAGGTCCGCTTCACCGCCGTGCAGCTTCGCAGTGCAGACGAAGGCAGCACCATCTTTTTCACCTGCGAATGTGGTTTCAAGTACGCCAATACCTCCTTTTATTCCGACCGAGCTAGCTATTTCCCAACTTCATACTAACCGATTTGTTTTTCCAGGTGGTCTCATAACAACTGAAATGCACTAAACTTTTTGCCCGTCGCTTTGAAGTACCTAATACCACCCGAATATTTACCTGCCCGACCCAACTTTCCCAAAACCAAAAAGACCACTTCGTGTTCAAGCAGCCGCCTTGGCCGCCTCGGGAATCAACGCATACTCCGTCTGGCCGCTTGACTCGAACTCGGCCATGTCCAGCGCCACGATGACGCTCTCGCGCACAACCTTCTCCTTGTCGTGCAGGAACTTGAGGAGCGTCGCCTCGACGCCCTCCTCGTCGCCCAGGCTACCCAGCGCCTCAGCGGCCTCGTGCCGCACCATGCTGGCCTCCTCGGTGTTGCTGAGCGCCTCGGTCAGCGCGGGGATGGAGGCCGGGTGCGACAGCTGGCCGAAGACGAAGGCGATCTCGTGGCGGAACAGGGCGGAGGAGTCGGCGAGGCCCTTGGCGAGGGCCAGCACCGCGGGGACGGCGGTCGGCAGGTCGGGCGGCGACGCGAGGTCGCGCAGGGCGAACATGGCGCGGTAGCGCAGGAAAAGGGGCAGGCTCGAATCCATGAGAGTCTTTTCGAGCTCTGGCACGGTGCGCTGCGACTCTTCCATAGGAGGCGCGGGGTCGACGGACGTGAAGTCGCTGTACAAGCACAAGGGCATAGGCGTTAGCAAAGTGAATTAAGATACCCCCGTTTCTGGACTCCATGGTAGCAATGCAAGTCGTACCTCTTACGCAACTTCTCCAGCTTTCTCTGCTCAGAGTTCTCCCACTCGAGACGGTCGATGGCAATCTCGCACGTCTCAACAATGCAAATGTCCTCGCCCTCGCGGTCTCTGTACTCCCTCAGGATGTCCAGCTGGCTAGCGTCACCCAGCGCACCAAGGGCCTCGGCGGCCTCGTGGCGGCACATAGGGTCCTCCTGGAGGTCGGTCAGGACATTGCGCAGGTAGGGGACGGCGACGAGATTAGCCGTCTGGCCGAGGCAGTAGGCGAGCTCATGCTTGAGCAGGGCCGAGGGGGAGGCGAAGCCTGCGGCGATGGCCTCGATGGCGGCCTCGCTGTCGGCGCCCTTGCTGTTGCAGGCGACGTGCTTGAGGGAGAAGAGGGCGCGGAAGCGGATGGGGAGAGGGGTCGTCTCGGAGGTGAGCGTCTTGCGCAGCTCGGCGATGGTCTGGGACTGGTCGGCGGCGGCGATGGCCTCGAGGGTCTCGCGCGTCTCGGGGAGGTTGGCGGAGGGTGACATTGTTGCGTTTTCTTTTTGGGTTGTGCGTAAACGGAGAGGGGTATCTTTTATTCTAGAGACTGGAAGAAACTGACAATAATGCCGTCAATGGAAGTTTGTGGTGACTCAAAGTGAGGCTTGAATGGAAAGAAAAAAAAGAAGAAGAAGGGCGTGGGCCGATTGTATTCTAGGAGGGCGGAATATACTAAGACTTACCTCCGAGGGGTGGTCTCTTGCCCGTCGGATCTGATAAAGTCGGGCTGGCTGTAGAAATTTTGCGAGGGGCATAGGTAGCGGGGTGATTGGCACCCGATAAGATCTGCCCCTCACTAGAAAAGGGAACCCTGCAGCCCCGTCCACAGCTGCATTTCCTGCAAAACACAGGCACTTCAGCTGAGAGGGCCTTCGCAGTACGTAATGCTGCGGGCCTGGCAGCACAGAGCGGCTTCATCCATGAGTCGTCGTCTTCGTTCCCTCCATCAGAAGCTAATAGCTCTGATTGGTCTATTAGTCTAGTTGGTTAGGACGTCGGATTCTGATTCTCAGAACGTTCCGTAGGCCCAGGTTCGAATCCTGGATGGACCTCATTTTTTGCCATTGTCACCTAGGATGTACTGTATCACTGGATGTTTGTGACGACTGTTTGTTGATAATCTGTGTCCTTTTGGCTTCCATCTAGAGCAGCTGTCAAGTCCTGCAAAGCTTAACTTTTGGTTACATCAGCAAAGTTAGTGTTGAAGAGTGACTCTATTAAGTGGGGGTTGCAACCGCGGCGAACTTCCAGGGCGGCATTGCCACCACTCACAGCAACTCATTTTGTCAACCGCTCTTCATCTCAGACATTTACCTTATACTTCTACCTTCGTACGATCCACAGTGAACTCTGGCTTCTCCAAGCAGCGAACGAACTGAAACTCACTTGTCAGTATTCCCCGTATAAGTCTTCAACTTGTGACGAGTTCGATCTTGACTGTCGCCATAGAACCGCTTTGCAATCCGGCTTATCAATCAACTTCACCTCACTTGGCCTCACCCCATCGCCGGTGCCGGACCTAAAGACAACTCATCCATCTCATTTACGCGCCTTCAACCTTTCACTATAACCTATAGGATCTGACCGCACATCACTCGCAATCCTCCCCGGAACTCCAAACACCACTCATCTCACGAGCAAACCACAGCGCGCACACAAAGATGGCCCCCTCCCTGGAGGCGGACCCCGACTCAGCGGTCCAAGACGTCCTCGCCAACCCCCTCAAACAGAAACCCTCCCTCGTCGCTCCAGAACCAGAACACTGCCCGGGACCAGAATCCGCCGCCGCCGGCACAGCAGACTCCTGCGCCGGCTGCCCCAACAAGGAAATCTGCGCCGCCACCGCCGTAAAGGGCCCGGACCCGGACATACCCATCATCGCCTCCCGCCTCTCCGGCATCGCCCACAAGATCCTCGTCCTCTCGGGCAAAGGCGGCGTCGGCAAGTCCACCTTCACCACCCTCCTCGCCCACGCCTTCGCCACGAACCCCGACAGCGCCGTCGGCGTCATGGACACGGACATCTGCGGGCCCTCGATCCCCAAGATGCTCGGCGTCGAGGCCGAGACGATCCACGTCTCCGGCGCGGGCTGGTCGCCCGTCTGGGTCCTCGACAATTTGGGGGTCATGTCCATCCAGTTCATGCTGCCCGACCGCGACGCCGCCATCATCTGGCGCGGCGCCAAGAAGAACGGCCTCATCAAGCAGTTCCTCAAGGACGTCGAGTGGGGGCCCCTCGACTTCCTCCTCGTCGACACGCCCCCCGGGACCTCGGACGAGCACCTCAGCGTGAACACGTTCCTCCGCGACAGCGGCATCGACGGCGCCGTCGTCGTCACCACGCCGCAGGAGGTCTCCCTCCTCGACGTCCGCAAGGAGATTGACTTTTGCCGGAAAGCCGGCATCCGCGTTCTCGGCCTCGCGGAGAACATGGCGGGCTTCGTGTGCCCCAAGTGCACGAACCAGAGCGAGATCTTCCGCGCGACGACGGGCGGCGGGCGGGCGCTGGCCGAGGAGATGGGGGTGCCGTTTTTGGGGAGCGTGCCGCTGGACCCGCGGATCGGGATGGCGTGCGACTATGGCGAGAGCTTCTTTGATAGTTTCCCTGATAGTCCTGCGTGTTTGGCGTTTAAGGAGGTGGTGAGGAATGTGAGCAAGGAGATGGGGCTGAATGAGAAGGATGTGTTGCCCGAGGATTAGATGGGAGAGGAGAGGGCTAGATATTGCTCTCCTGATCACGATTTAGACGCTACTTAACGAAACAAAAACAACAAAAGATATCCATCAGCATATTGGGAAGAAGCTGCATCGGCAAAGCACTTGTATTATGTACGCGAAACGCTGCATACTGCCGTCCCGTTCTTCATCATGAACGGGGCTAAGCCTGTGGTCCCCTCTCCTTCGATTGTCTATGTAGATGTTCACTCCCCGCCTTGCAAATGTTCATGCCTCACATCATCTCTTTTCTTTTCCTTTTCTCCAAACTCATATTGCCTCTTTTACTCAGCGCCCAACTTCTCCGGTATCTCCTCCAGATCCTCAGCCTCTCGGATATCAATCACGCGAATGACCTCGCTCGTATTCCGCATCAGCTCCTTGGCGCCGGCGTAGAGCATCCGTATCTCGCTGTTGCAGGTGGTAGGGAGGTAGTAAATCAGGACGTACGGGACCGACAAGCGGCCGGAGGCCTGCAGGGAAAGACAAAAGTCATCAGCCATCAGGTTTCCCCTTTCTCCTCGTCATGGATGTCTCAATGAATCCTGAACATACCAGTGTAAGCGGGTAGCTCAGCAGAATGAAGCGCGGGCTATGATCTGGGAGGTCGTCGCTAATCTCCTCGAGTGACTTGTACACGACCTTGTCGTCGTCTTGCTTGATCTCGTGCGTGTTCTTATCAATGTAGTCTATCAAAGCAGCATAAAGTCAGCATCTAGGATATACACTTTGTTGGTCCGGCGCGCAAGGTATCCCGTCGGGGCTAGTGTTTGACATAAACGAGACATACATACAAATGACAGCTTGAGCGCTGCTAGACCGCGAGGTCCCGAGGCGGAACTTGCGCAGGTGGTCCTTTGTCTCCTGGGAGAAGGTGTAAAGCCGCGATTCGGAGGCCTAATGGTGCAAATACAGCCAGTCAGTCTGGATGTTCTAGTGACAGCTGCGCTTGCGACCGGAAAGCTTGCTTACGCACCATGGCTGGTCTTCGAGGAGGGGTTAGCCAGGGAGGAGCACTTTCAAGTCTCGTTCGAGATATGCAGCGAAGGAAAGCGAGCAACGAAGTTCTCGAAAGCCCGGAGGATCGAAAAGCTGCCGTTTACAATACTGTTACGATATCCCCAAGGGTCCTTGAGGTTTATTTGGTAAGGTAGGGTAGCTTTCGTTGTCGCAAGCACTACGCAGTATACACTAGAAACCGTCAGGCCGAAAGTCAAGCCACCCCTCCCCCGCCTCCGACGGAGTTGAGACCAACGCAACGAAAGCCCCGCGCGCGCCATCTGGGTGGGGCCCCACCGAAGTGACCTCACCCATCCTCCCGCCGGACGGGAGCTTTCAAGTCGTCCAGTCCTTCCGATTATTTGCCGATGTAAGCAATGCACTTCCCATATACCTAAATACCTAAGGAACCTTAACTTGGATTGTTCAGATATAGCATGTTCATTTTTTTATAGCTGGTGATACCATCTCTGGTGATTTCTTTCTATACTGCTATGTGAGGGTTCTCTGGAAATAATCAAGTCGTTGACTGTCCAACTGATTGACAGAACGCGGAAACATGTCAAGAGAAAAGATTAAGCATCTTGCAGTAAGAGCTGGGAGCGGGATGAATGTCTGGGATTTACCCATGTCTCTGATTGATCATCTCAAAGATCAATAGAAACAGCCCAATGGATAAGAACCAGTCACAGCAGTCGCGGCAGTCTTCTAGAACCCATTCATCATACCGGTGATGAGAGCAAACAGTCACGTGATCTCATGTACCGCAGGACCGTCCTCCGCTCACTCCGAACCGGAGCTCGGAGCCTCCAAAAGAGCTCCCGCATCTCAACACTTGATTCGTGCTTTCTGACGCCTTACTCTCGATTCCGCTCTCCTGCTCCTCCTCCTGCCCCGGCCCGTACCCAAAGAGAGACCCTGCATCGCTCTCTTCCGCCCACTCTAATCAGCTCATGGCCCCATTGCCGTAAACCTTCCCGTTTGTCGTGACCTTTCCTCTCCTTTTACCGAAACCTTCGATTTCTTCCCGACATATGACATCATCGATTTTTGTGAGACGAAAACCCATCGGTTCGAGATAAGTTGCGTGAGACAGAGTTGAGGTGCACACACACACACACTTGCACCTCATCCCATACATACACACCGCATCATATCGAGTGTTGTTTTCTCATGTTCGCGCGACTCACCCAGCTGTCTCGGCATCTCCCCTCGGCCCAATCGATCACACAAGCCGTCAAGCCCGCCGCTTTCCCAGTCTATTCCGGCATCGCCCGCAGCAGCAGAATCATGGTTTCGGCAGACGAGCGCAACACCCGCACGATTCACACGGCGGCGTGTCTTATTATCGGAGATGAAGTCCTCGGCGGAAAGGTGAGGAGAAGTCTCAACATCGACACCACTTGGCGTCACACATTAGACGAATGGCTAACATCTCATCGTAATTCGTAGACTGTTGATGTGAGTAAACGGCACTCTGATAGGCCATCTAGACTGTCAAGTAGGCTTGTAGTGACCGACTCGTATTAATTGATCGTCATAGACCAACTCGGCTTACATGGCCAAGTGGTGCTTTTCTTTGGGCATTGTGAGTTATTCAACATGTATTGAGTGCTTCATAGGAGTGTGGCTGATCCCGAAGGCAGAACTTGAAGAGAGTCGAAGTCATTGAAGACGATGAGAGCGAAATCGTCGAAGCCGTCAGGCGCATGAGCGATCGTTACGACTTTGTGGTAACCAGGTGCGTCCCCTCAAAATCTCAATGACACCAAGGCCCCAGCTAACATGATATTCTCAGCGGCGGAATCGGTCCAACGTAAGAAACGTGGAATCCGACCCTTGACGTGAAACTGGATGGTTGACTAGGTAATTTCACAGACACGACGACATCACATACCAGTCAATAGCAAAGGCCTTTGACCTGCCCCTCGTCCTGAACCAGGAAGCCTTCGAAAAGATGAAGAAGCTCTCCAAGCCGCACCCGGGCCAGCCAAATTTCGACTGGGACGTCGACTCGCCCGCCCTGCAGGCGAAGCTGCGCATGGTCATCCTCCCCACCGACGAGAAGCGCGACCCCAAGAAGCAATTCGTCTTCCCCCACGAGGACCTCTGGGTGCCCGTCAACGTCGTCAACGGCAACATTCACATCTTGCCGGGCGTCCCGCGACTTTGTAGGTTCCATCTTTCTGCCCGGATATGGTTCTGATCTAACATTGCTGGGAAACAGTTGAGAAGCTCCTCGACGGGCTGAAGCCGGGCATCGTGCCCCGGCTCACCGATCCCGAGGGCAAGGGCCTCTGCCGCGTGCTCATTTCTACTCCGCTCCCGGAGAGCGCCGTCGCCGGCTACCTGACGCAACTCGCGGCCAAGGTCGAGCCCAAGGGCGTCAAGGTCGGCAGCTATCCCCGGTGGGGCCAGAACGGCACCGTGACGTTGGTTGGAAGGTAAGTCATCAAACTGCGCAGAAACGTGCTCGCAGATCATAGCTGTGGATATCTCCAACATCAAAGTTCAACTTCGGATGGCTGACTTTTTTTTTTTTCGGCTGCAGGGACCAGGCTTACATCGAGAGCATCGTGGCCGAGGTTGTCCAGGGTGTCGAAGGAAAGCGTGTAAACGCGGAGGGTGAGGATGATACCCAGGGCGAAGCAGGGAAAGATCTCGAATAATGTCAGCAAAACCTAAATCTCAAATCAGATAGGAATCAACCCCCACGATCCCGAAGGAAGTGGCTCCGTTGCGGCAATAACAATCTTGTTCGGGATATCCGATTGTAACTCCATCATCTGGAGTATAAAGTGTTGCGGATCAATTCTAGGATGGTGTACTTTCCGTACTGGAGCAGCCTACAGCGATTTGACCACCGTGAGATCGGTTTTCTGTGAAAAGTATTCAACCGTCCCAATATCTTTTCAATGGGATCAGCTGTCAACCTGCCAACATCATCCGCCAGCTATGAATGATGTGTTTGAGCTGTCGAACAAACTCTTCAAGCGACTTCACGATCTGACTTGTGGAGGCGCGGAGACCGCACTCGGGCACGTGGTGGAGCCCTTTCAATGGGCCACAATTTGTGACTATGGCAGAGCTCTCAGTAGAGATATCGCACGAATCCTACATGGCCTGATTCGCAGACACACACAAATCGTTGCGTGTGCATAATCAATCCCATCACTTCAGCCGCGAGCCTGCGACCAACAGCCAACCCGCGATGCGAGGCGAATGCAGCTAGAGAGTATTCGTGAATTGCAGGCATCCTAACTCGAATAAACCAAGAGATCGTTGTTGGACCCATGTCGGACGGAGACGATGGCGGATTGCGTTGCTGCAGGCCAGGGGTGGATCGAAATGATCCTCCAGGGCTTCTAGAATGACAAGCTTCTGCTGCAGCTGTTCAACACACCACGGGCCTGCAGTTCTCGGATTGCTAATTACTGCGTATGATGGCAGCCCGCGAGCGAGATATGCCAGCACGGTTACCTACCGATTGGAGACTGGCTCCCCTTCGCCAGGAGATGAGCTGTGGATTGGGGCCCCGGTGCTATCTCTGACGGTGACAACGTTTGGCTACACCTCCGTCTCGTGACGGCACAATGGGGCCGTCGCTCGCGGATCCTTATCGACGACGACGACTGTTCCCCATGGCTGAGGAAACCTCTTGAGACTCCCAGCAACCACTTCGGCCACGCTATGCCTGTTGCATCGAGTCAGCCGAATGTCAAGACTCGAAAATCGATGGAAGGTCAGTTCATGCTCCACAAAAGCATGTCTGCGACTACAACCCAGTCGTCGCATTGTCGCCCTCCGGACATGGATTTGCCATCCATTAAGTGGCCTGTCCGGAACTTCATCCATCCATGTCATGTCGCACTGTGCGACTGACCGAGATTGGGATAGGTTCTCTAAAAATCTCGTGGAAATCAAATCGGTTTGATATGTCCAAGGTGAAGCACGGTCCGAGAAGAGACCATTGCTGGAGAAGATAGCCTCGCGCGGATGAAAGGACGACACGGGACTATCGCCGCCGCCTCCTGTCTAATGGCCTCATGAAGGCGATAGTGCAAGGTACTCCTGACCAGTGCCGTGCTTATCCGCCGTTCTACCCTGGTGGCCATGCTTGCAGAGGCCAAGCTTCTAGAAACCAACGTGAACCCTCGCTCGCTCGAACTCCTTTTGGACACTGGCAGGACTGGTATGGCGATATGGAAATTTGTGGCTGCGCCTAAACCTGGGGTATTGGCAGCCTGCTATCCTGGGGTATCCCCAATGTGGATTAGATACTGATGTTGATGGCCACCGAGCATCTCTCCAGTTGTTTGAGCAGGTATGCGCCGTGGAAAGAATATTGTTCGAAGCCCTTCAGCGTGCGATAATGGCGGCTTCCACCAGCAGATTAAAGTGACATGACTTGCATCTTTGCTTCGGCAAGTGGCTGTACATCCAACAGCCCAGACTTCAGAAAGCCAGAATCCAAAGATGCAGAGAAACATGGCCCGAGAACACCCCAGCTGCCTCCACTTGAAGGCATGGAAACACGCGGAGGGACGAAGAAAAAGCGATCTGAGCGCAATGTCGCCAGAGATCAACCAAGTTGACGGTGGTGTTTGTGGAAAGATGATCGGCGCTGTCTTGCCAAGTTGCTGGTCGGGCCATGCAAGCTCGGGCGGCGCAAGAGCCAGTATGAGTTTGGGCCGGTGCGAATACCGCGACTACTCATGCGCTATGGCCTTGAAGCGTTACCGGTCAACGAATCAAAGCTGCCTCGCGCCAGAGCCACCAGTCGCTACAGCCTACCAAGCACTGCCAGGGGAAGGATTCCCTGTCTCTCGATCATCAAGGAGTATGTCGTGGACTGGTCGCTCTCTGTGCGTTGCATGGTCAAGACTCGTGAGATCTGACGTGGGCCACGCAACGTGCCTGGCGGTTGTCTGACTAGAGGAGGAGTCAAGTCAAGGCGTTGAGTTATGGCAGAAGCAAGTAAGCCAAAGTTCAGATGTCAGGGCTAGGCGTCTTGGCTCAAACCCGGGATGCAAGGGATGTAGGTAGAAGCAACATCGTTTCGGTCCGTAGTTTTGGGTGTGGTTGCGGCTAAAGTTTAGTTATATCGATGTCGGATTCCATGGCATTGAGAAGCTTCAGAATGCTTTGGACAGATGCACGCTCGACCCATTCTGTCATAATGACAGAACCTCTCTAGCGACTTTGAAGGCTGGGGTGCAGTAGTCCCAGTTGCGCCGTAGAAACGGGAAGCTTGAGGGGTTCAAATCGAGCGCTGACTGTAGTCTGGCCCCAGTACGGCTTCATTGCTCAAAGTGCTCCGTACGAAGTCGGACAGGGGGTGGATCGTAACCATTGGCCCCTCATCTCTTCTTCACTGAGGACGGCGTTCCGTATTCAACAAACCTTTGCTGCGAGGTGCCGTGCTGAAGTATTGGACGTAAAGTTGAGCATGTTGTTCGAGCTGGCTGAACGATACTGATCAGGACAGTTGACTCATTGAGCTCTGATGTCTGCAAGTGTGGCGCAAATCCTCTCAGTACGTAAGATACGATCATGATCTGTTGGTCTGTCTGATGTCTGCAAGTGTGGCGCAAATCCTCTCAGTACGTAAGATACGATCATGATCTGTTGGTCTGTTTCGACGAAAGATCTTTGATGAACGTGATTCCCCTCGCGCTCCTGTTTGAGTTGTCGGGTGTCACCATTACCGCGAGGTGGTCGTCTTTCTTGGTCTACGTCGGCAAGGGTTTAACTGCAGTAGTACTGCGTAGTCTGGCACCTGGTAAATGCGCGTGTACCGTTGTACGTGGATCTGCAATGGCTTGCTGAAGCAAAGCCGCATGAGGTGGGCCTTTGTATCCGTTGATTATAGCTGCGTTCAACCCCTGGCAGGCATACGTACATCGTGGTGGCAAGGGGTTCACAACGTCGGTTGAGAATTGCCGGATTGTGACATGGTGTCCAGCACGTTTTCCCAGGGTCCTGTATCTCGACAACATGTCCGTATGCGTATGAAGTGATCAGCGCCGGCTGGTAACTTCAGACGATGTCGTGTAAGCTCAGGTGAGAACAGCCAAGATGCCATTCTACATTCCAGCGCGTCGTCCCTTACTGCTGTCATGCGTAGGTGAGGGCGTCTTTGATGGATATCTTGGGGTGACGGGTGCGGTGGAAGGGAGCATGTGCTGGAAACTCTCACGGATTCTCCGTGACCTCCGGGCCGAAGTTTAGTTTGGAATGGGATTTGTGCAAGTTGATCTGAGCCAGCCTTTGCGCCACGAACTGGCATAGAGATTGATCGATCGCTATCAGGCTGCTAGGCTATACATGTGCGGAGTAACATGATCGTTCTTTCAAGAGCGGGCTATACGACGAAGATTCACGTGGACGTGGAGACCCCGAAGAGGCTCAAGTCGGCGCGAGGCGCTGCCGCAAACAGACAGGCTCGTAATTACCTAGTGGAGAGAGTTTAGGAGGCGGCGACTTCGCTTTTGTCGCGTATGCTCAGCGCCTGGGCCATGGTGAGGCTTCGGAGACTGCAGCCTGCAGGCAGCTCACCAATTGTTGTTGCATTGGATGGGCAGGCTTTTGAAAGGTGTTAAATAAGGTTTGGGTGCTAGCAAGTGAAAGAGGTTATTCGCAGATATTCGGGCGATGTTGGACAACGGGAACCGTAACAAAATGGAATAAATGTACGTATCTGGATGTTGACCACTAATTATCAGCTGGCTCGATGGATCTCATTCAACCTCGGATCAGCAAAGAAGGTCGTCCGAGTCGGGTTCTAGTCCGCAAAACCAGTATCGTACGCAGGTAAAGTGAGGGAAGGCCTCTCTGTAAGGTTGTGTAAAGTGCAGAGTCTATCAAGCGGATACGGAATACGGAGGGCGTAAGAGGTGCAAGGCTGGAGACATGGCATTGCACCTGCCGTCCAACATACGAATCCTCCCATCCTTCGTACCTGCCTGGTGTCGTAAGAATTCGTACAGTGCGGAGTCAAACAGTAAAATATCAGGAAGCCCACGTGGTCAAAGCTCTCTGCTCGCTGGAAAGAAGGAACCACTCACGCCTCGCCCTCTTTAACTACATACGGCCTCGTCTCCGAGGAAGCTCACTTTGAAGCTCATTTCAGATATGACGACGAGACGGGACGGAACGGAGACATCACAACTTGAACGCATCCCATGTTGACCATTGACTGAAGGATACGCATCAACTTCTTGTCACCAGACGCATGGCTAGGGGTCGTTCCAAAGTGGTAGATTGTCTTGAAGTGTGTGAGTGCATTGGTAAGACCTAGGTGTATGTCTTGGTCCTACGCGTCACCATCGGCCGCAGCAAGCCGCGGACACAGTCGACTTGAGCATCTTGACAATTCTTGGATGAGGTCTCTTTCCCGTTCATCTATCTTATTGAGGGTAAGACTGTAGCAGGCTTCCCGCCATATGGCAAGGCAGAGCGCGTAACGGTGACAAGGAGTCTAATCGCTAAGGACCAAACCCATACTGCGTACAATGGTACACGGGTATGTAAGGAGGTAGACTCTACTATAACCTATCCTGCCGTGTTCTGCGCCGTATTATTACTGTAATCAGAAGTGTGGAGCTGTCGAACCGCAAGATGCGATACGTCCTCTCACATCGGGCTTTCTGCTCTGATGAGGTGACCGAACAACCGGGGCTTATATCCGGACATTGTATTAGGCAATACGACATGGCACCACAACGGGAGCGGTGAAGAGACCGATGATTGCGTACCTCATTCGTTCAGAGCAATCCATGCTCTTATTGACCCGGATAGGTTGGACTGCACTCATTTCTGATAACAAAAAGATATTTGTCTGCTGGTTTCCCATCTAGCTTTTTTCGTGGAGACGGTGACTGAAGTATTTCCTGAATGCGATCTTGATAGATTACATAAGGAAAAGAAAACTTCGAGCTTGACGCTTAAGTGCATCTCTACCCCACCTTTCCCTCTGGTTCTTGCCCCTGTCAGCACTTGGGAATTGCCGCTGGGGGGGTCTAAGTACCTTGTTATCGAAGAAAGTTAATTCTTTCTAAGTCACAAGTACAAGAATATAGTTTTAATAAAATAGTATAGTACCTACCTAGTACTTAAATTAAGATACTTTTTTAAACTTACTATAAAAAAAAGATAACTATATTACTAACTACTTACTATCGAGGTTTATAAGTAGTATTATAGCTTTAACTATAATAGTTTTATTTATAATAAATAAAAAGTTTAATTATAAGTCCTTTAAAAGCCTCTTTTTAAGAACTATAAGAGCGTCTAAGTTAAGTTAAAATACTTATTAAGATATTAATAACTAAACTAACCTTATAATAATAGCTCTAATAAACGAACTAAGAGATAATACTAAAATCCTTACTAATATTAAGTACGATTTACGAAGTATAATAACATAGCCGTAGAGTATTATTAATATATCCTATACTAAAAAGGGTATTATTAGTATTAGTAAGATAGATAGGGCCGTATTAATATATTACCTCAGCTTCTTCTTATAGCTCGAGGATTATCGTTTTAAATAGTATTAGAAGTCTATTAAAAAGCTCTCTTGAGTACTCCGGTATATTTATTACTATTTCTATAATAATAAGACTCCTAGTGCCTACGCATAAGCGTAGGTTACCTACCTCTAAATAATAATACTAGCTTATTAATAAGCTATCGAAACTACGATTTTAGCGATCCTTTGACGAGGGAGAGGGTAGAATAGAGGAAAGGATAGGTGAGAAAAGGGTTGTTGAACAGTGCGGAATTCGAGGGCAGGGTAGCGTCTACATGTACTGCGGCAATCCTCTAGTAATGCAAAACGATGGAGTTAAACAGTACGCTGGGGGGGTCACTCACTCGCATTTGCAACTGTTCCTTCCTTTCCCCTGTCTGATAGATACGTACCGTTTCCTCCTGGTGCCTGAGGTGGGACCCCCCATCTCGCTCCCACTCGCTTCCCACAGTTCCACTCTCGCTCGCACGAACCATACACGACGCCACCCCTCTTTTTTCTTTCCCTTTGGTCCACTCACCAATTTATTCCATCGTTTCTGCGCGTCTTCTCCCCCCTGCGCTCCATCAATGGTCCTCCCACCCTCGGCCGCTTTGCTGCTTTGTGGGCATCTGCAGGCGTCTGCACCAGGCCTCTTTTTTATGGTTTCAAGGGACCCCCCTGCTGCATCCAACGCTACTGCACCAGAAGGTCGCCGCGATAAACTCCCACTTGCAAGTCTCTCTTCCCTATCCCCGGTCAAATCTCACCTTCACTCGAGCCCTCGGTATCGTCTAATTTTTCTGTCAATTCCCTTTGTCTGATGGGATTGTTCACCTTTGCCGCTGTTTCCATACCCAGCGCGGTGCGACCAATGGAGGCATGTATTGAATAGTATCACTATCAACTCTCATTGCGACCCCAGGTTCTTGTAAATGATTTGCATTGATCTTCTCCTATCCTTCCAGATGGGCCCCATAGAATCATTCAAGTGATTGGTAATGGGAGGCGCCTCGCTCGCAAATAGCGCTTCCACGTCGTTATCGATCTGCTTCCACCTGGCCCGACATGAGCTTCGTGTATCCGTAGCGCACGTCGCGTACCTCAAAGTTCGCACAAGGCATGGGCGGACGGAGGCAGTGTGAGCGACGTTGGTGAGGGTGTGTGCCTGTGCCTTCTTCGATCCAAGTCTTCCAGGTCGTCGTCAAATCATGGATCCAGCGCTAAACGCCAAACTGGTGCCAGCCAACCGTTCTTGTCCACTGCGGAATAGAGGGGTGACGAACCAGACACAAGATATCGAGATGTCTTGGCTTACCTTAGATACATGGCATTGTCGACCGCGCGATCTCATCGAAAGAGCGCCTGGTGTGACAGAAGCCGCGCGCATTGGGTCCCTCGTCTCATGAGAAGGGGGGGGTACACTTGGAAAGAGTCTAAGAGATGAAGAACAAGTGCGTGACGGACGGCAAAAAAGGACCTGGCTAGACCTGGTGGCACGCCCGTGTCGACTTGGCCGGGCACGGCAGACGAGACAAGGCCGGCGGAGGGCAAGATGGGCAAGCAGTCCTGGTCCCGTACCTTGCTGTGAGCCTCGAAGTGACCAAAGCAGACGGAACCAGACGTGCTCACTGCTTAGGACTGAGATGGATGGAATGGAATCTTTACAACCACACCCTGGCCAACCCAAGCCAGGCTTCACCTCGTTCTCTCACTCACTTCTCACCTCTCCCGTCACCTCTAATTCCGTCCCAATGTGTGAAAGAGACTGAGAGATGAAGAGAGAGTGTGTGGCAAGCCCCCTCCCCCAGTGCGATGAAAGAGGCACTTTACTGTCTGCCCTAAAGTTACGTACCGTTTCTGGACGAAGGTGGATGAACGGATACAGCACCTTCCCTGCCCTGCTCGTCTGGCAGTGGGAGAATGGAGGTGAGTGTGGAAGGAGCCCAGAGGGAAGAGGAAAAAAAAAAAAAAAAAAAAATAAAAAAAAAAAAAAAAAAAAGAACAAAGGGGTAAAAGAAACAAAGAAAAGAAAAGGAGAGTTAGAAAATAAAGAAAGGGAAAAAAAAAAAAAAAAAAAAAAAAAAAAAAAAAAAAAAAAAAAAAAAAAAAAAAAAAGGCAAGGCGCGGGAAAGAGCGAAGGGGAGCTGGGAGGGAGTGGACACGAGAAGGCAGGGACGGCAGGGAAGGCCGATGTAAGGAAAGATACAACGTGTGGAGTGAGTGGGTGTACTGCGATTTCCGCTGTGCAGCAGCTGCAAGAGCAGGTACCCCAGTATGCTTAATCAGTACCTCAGCTTCGTACCTTACCTTCCGTACCTTCCCTTCCTCCTGTCTACCTAAGCACCTAGGTAGGAACCTTAGCAGGAGAACAGAGCAGAGAGCAGAGCAGGAGCACACACACGCACCCGCACCTGCCCCAGCACACATACCTAGCACCCAGCAGCAGCGCCAGGAGGCAGGAGCAGAGGCAAGGTGCAGGCAGGTCCTTCCTTCCCTACTACTGGACCGACCCGTTCCCCCATCTCCACATTTTGCCAAAAAGCCCCCCCTTAGCAACAACGAAACACCACCCCATTTGTGCCCATTCTCTCATTCTCCTTCTCGAAAGACTGTCTGCTGTCAGTCCCGGATTTCTGCCATCTACCTCGTCGTTTCACCTTTAAACTTCGCAATCCGGCCTGTGCCGTACCAGATCCAGATTTCCACCCGTCGTTTCGCTCGCTGTCGAACCACTCCTTTCAATCCCACCCTCACGCTCACGCACCTCGCCAAAATCAACCTCGCTGAGCCCTTTCCGAATCCGTCGAGACGCCAATCGCCCGGCTGCTCCTGACTGTTTCCCGGATCTCGCCCGTATCTTCACCTCAACAGCAGTTGCTTCAAGCCATCAACATTGCGCGCGAACAAGACCTCTCGAGATTTCAACCATCAATCAACACATCATCACAGCACAATGGCGTCCAAGGTTCGTCGTCTCCCTCGCCTTCGCTCTCGTCCTCGTCCTCGTCCTCGCATCGTCGCGCGACGTTCCACTCTTCGATCCTTGTCTCGTCTCCGTCGCTTCCATCAACGCATTGCTAACCCGTCATTCATTCGCAGTTCTTGAGAGAGTACAAGCTGGTCGTCGTCGGTGGCGGTGGTGTCGGTAAATCTTGCTTGACCATTCAATTGATCCAGAGCCATTTCGTCGACGAGTATGACCCAACGATTGAAGGTACGCTGCCTCGATAATAATCAAATTTCCTACTGCTGGTCGATGCGACCGCGAATCAATCGCTCAAATTAACCTGCTTCTTCTCAACTACAGATTCCTACCGCAAGCAGTGCGTTATTGACGAGGAAGTTGCCCTGCTCGATGTTCTCGACACCGCCGGTCAGGAAGAGTACTCCGCCATGCGCGAGCAGTACATGAGAACGGGAGAGGGATTCCTGCTCGTCTACTCCATCACCTCGCGCCAGAGCTTCGAAGAAATCACCACATTCCAGCAGCAGATTCTGAGAGTCAAGGACAAGGACTACTTCCCCATGGTTGTCGTCGGCAATAAGTGCGATTTGGAGGGCGAGAGAGAAGTCACACGACAAGGTATGTTTTTTTTTTTTTTTTTTTTTTTTTTTTGCTGCGCCGCATTGCTGCATGATCGTGCCTCCAACATATAGGCCTCTTGTCTGATGGTTGATTTAATCGATTGAATTGATGACTGATACGTTTCTTACAGAGGGAGAGGCTCTTGCCAAGTCATTCGGATGCAAGTTCATCGAGACATCAGCCAAGTCTCGCATTAACGTCGACAAGGCTTTCTATGATATTGTCCGCGAAATCCGTCGATACAACCGAGAGATGCAGGGCTACTCTACCGGCAGCGGTGGCGCCTCTGGCATCAACGGACCCCCGAAGCCCATGGACGTTGAGGGCGGCGAGCAAGAGGCAGGCTGCTGCTCCAAGTGCGTAATAATGTGAGCAGTCTTTTTTTGACTTCGACCTGGAGAAAGAGAGAGCGCGCGCACAATGGGGAGAGAGAGCGAGAGAGCAAGAGGGAGGGGTTGTGGCAGACCAAGCGGCTAGAGAGTCGTGAGATACCTTGAGCCTTGACTGGGCTGGTGGATGCCGCTGGTTGTTGCTGAGCGCACGGTTTCTTCCCCGTCTGGACTTTTGAACAGGTCTCAGCAGGCCCAGCATATGTCGTTTGGAGAAAGACATGTTGACGTGGGGGACCAATGATCAAAATCTTGTTTGTGCTGCATCGGACGGGGAGTCGGGTTCTGACTTGCTGCACTTTTTGGAACTTGTTCTTTTCAGGGCAACTTCATGGACATGGTCATCGCACACGATTGTACGTGGCAGGGGACAAGAGAAGAGAGTCCTTTTCACAAGGCTGTCTGGCAGTATCCTCATCGTGTGGTGCGGCGGCAGAGAAGAATGGGTTGCAGACTGGCTGGTCTGTCAGCCAGAGACTGTTGGCCGCAAGACCTTGTGGAGGGTGGACTCGAGATTCTTTACTACACACACTGGGAGGGCTATTTGAGACCAAACATCGGCTTGTCTCTGTCTCTTCTTTATATCGGTACTCCTTTTTTTTCTTTTCATACTGTAATTTCTTCTTTCTTCTGAGACACCGCAAGGTCTTTCTGAGGTCAGAGTCAGTCGCCAAGTCATACAGATTCCCTTTACGTCAGTTCATCTGAGATGTGATATCCTGCCCTCAATGTGATTTTTAACGGTTGAGCTGTAGCTGTGTGAGGATTTGTCCACTCAGGCTTAGCGTTTTTTCGCACTAATGGTTGTTGTTCAAGATGCTACTGCAACGTTTTACGACTTGTGATACCTCAAGATGTTGTGGCTGATGATGAAACGAGGTTATCTAGGAACAGGCTAGTCTGCTTGCTCAAGAAACCGAGTGACGGTAAACAGGTGAGCTTGAATGTGGTTATTTGGATTGATGGATCACAAAGAGAAGACAGATCTCTGTCGGTAAGCGTTCCACCTTCCGAATTTCCGATGCCAATGGAATAAGAAACTCCCAATATCTTAGTTCATTGCTCATATGTCACTACATTAGGGCACAAAATCACAACCCGGAGCACATGCAACTTGCTTATGACATCCCTCAACAAGTTCCCCCTCGCGACTGCAACCCACCACGGAATACATAGCCCGAGGCCCTGAGCCGCCCTGTTGCCCCATGGGCCATGGCTCCTATCGCCTTACATCACCTTAGACATGCAGATGCGAGTCGCTCAGAAACATCGCAGCCATCCCTCAAGTCTCAACGGTGTGCCTCTACGTTCACTCGGCCAACATCTCACGGCCCGGAGCGGAAACGTCAGAATCCGAACATTTTCTTCTTCTCTACATCAAACGAAACACCTGTAATGCGCCATGTATGCTCCACCGCTACCGTGGTATCGACCCAACCGCATTTCTATCCGAATCCAAAGCCAAATCGGAGCAAGATCCCGCCAACCAGTACTCCTCCTTCACTATACCCAGCTTTCTTCCATGAGACATCCAGGGCCATATTCGCCTAATCAGGCGTCCCATTCTATGTCCTGCATAGGCGCCTGCAGCCACGGCTCCGAGTAGAGGGAAACCGGATGACACCCGCCAATCCACTCCTCGACGCCCGGAACGAGCTCCTTCGGGCCGTTCACGCAGACGATGCCCTCACAATTCAGGCACACGTACAACACATCATCCATTATCCCGTTCTCCGACTCCGCCATGCTCCTGGCGAGATGGCCACCCTGCTTACAAAACAGACACATGTCCGGTCCAAAGTTGGTAATCGCCCACTCGATCACCATGGACACCTGAATCATGAGCCGCTGCGCGAGCTGGTACCGGTGATGCGAGCACAGCCGCCGGCCGAGCAGCTTCCTGGCGCAGAGGCAACCAGTCACGGGGTGCAGCGGGTTCGCGAGCTGGCCGTAGGGCATCCTGCCGCCGAACCGCACGTCGGCCTGGCGCGTGTGGGAGCACCCGCCGCAGGCGTAGTTGCGCATGTTGAGGAACTCCATGCGCGTCAGGGGTTGCGGGCCCTCGAAGAGGTGCTTCTTGGAGGTCAGGTCGCAGCCCTCGCAGACGACGTGCGGTTTAGGCTGCGCGGCGGCGTGTTCTAGGTTTTCGCAGTGGGCGCCGTCGGGGACGTGGGCGTTGCAGATGTTACCAGGTGCGCCGGGCTTGACCTCCTCGCAGGGCTGGTTGTCTGGTTGGGCGCCGTTTAGGAGGGAGGCGTCGGGTATGTCGTGGAAGACGTCGTTGGCCGGG
Organism: Colletotrichum cuscutae; assembly: GCA_030869315.1. Lineage (NCBI taxonomy): Eukaryota > Fungi > Ascomycota > Sordariomycetes > Glomerellales > Glomerellaceae > Colletotrichum > Colletotrichum cuscutae. Next base: position 180,262 of record MPDP01000168.1, read on the forward strand.
CGTTTCCATCGTGCGAGAGCGGCGCGGAGTTGGGGGTCGTAGGGGCCCGGGTTCCATGTTGGCGGTCCTGGTGGCTCGCGGGGCGTTTCGGCCGCGTCTTGGTCTGTGAGTTCGAGGATGACGAGGGCGGGAGGGCCGATGCGGGCGGCGGCGGGGGTTTCGGCTACTTCGGGGGGTTGGAAGTTGCGGAGCTCGATGGGCACGAAGCGGCCGTCTCGGGCTAGTTGGGCCATGAAGTCACAGATTCCGCGGGCGAGATCGGATTGTTCGCGTTGGGGGTCGACTTCGAGCTGTGGGTGAATGAGGACCGGCTGTGCCTCTGCCATTTGGACCAGGTTTTCGGGGTTTATATCGTACCCATTGCCCATCATGTACTGGACATCACCCTGGTTCTGCGCCTGGCCTTCGAACAGAGGTAGTTGGGCGTTTTGGTTTGGGCCGGCTTGGTTGTTGCTTGCGTTGTAGCCGCTTACCCAGTCGGAGAACCCTCCGCCCGTCTGATTTGCCGCGACGGCCGCGTTGTTGTCGCCGTACATCATGTTGTTGTGTTGGTCACGGAGGTGGCCTTGGTTGCGGTAGGGGAAGCCCGGGTCGTGGTACGCCATTGGATCGGGCGGTGCGGCGAAACCTTGCTGTCCGGCCGCCGCCATGGGCCGCGGCAGTGGGGCCACGCCGCAGCCGCCGGGCCCGTTGCCGACGACACCTCCGAACTGACGTGGGTTCTGTTGCGCCGCCATGGGAGCATTTCCAACTTTGAGGGGACCAGGACCCGGAGCATTAGCCGGGCTGGCACCGGCAGCGACGGCGGCAGCCACAGCAGCTGCAGGATCCGTCATAACCGCGTACCTCGGTCTATTTGGCCCGAGGAGATTCTGCTCTAAACACAACGTCCGATCATCGTCAATACCCTTGGGGCCGTACCCGAGCGCCATGTAATACTCTGGCTGCTCCACGCCATCCGTTCCGTTGCGTCTAACCAATTCCTTGTTCATCACCCACGAATCGCAGTCCGCCCCCGTTCTGTCGTTCACGCACCTATCACACGGCCGCTTCCGATCGCAGTTATACCCCTTCTCACGACACCGCCGGCACCCGCTAAACTTCATACCCTTGCCGTTGGCAGTGCACTTCGTCCATCCAGACCACCCGATCCTCTTCTTATCGATCCAAGGCAGTTGCCGCGACGGGTGCCGGCTCCCGTTCCCGGGCGTCTCGCACACCAGGCCCCACGAGGTACACCGCACGCACGCAAAGTCTTCCTCGTCGGTGAGGGACCGGCACATGGCTTGGTTCGTCGCGCAGTTGGTGCACCGGTGTCTGCCATCTCGGAGCTTGGTCCCCTTGTCGTAGACAATCTTGTCCCCGTCCCCGGGGGCCCACGTGTACGGCGTATCGTATGTGGCCGCCGTCCAGGGGTCCACGCATGGTATGTTCTTCTCGACGCACGACGTGCACTTGTACTCCCTCAGCCGGAAGTCCCGGATCCAGGAACACGGCTTCGTCTTGCCGGGCTGACACCCCTGACACATCTGCCGCCACCACGGCCGCCGACCCGCGGGGACGGTGCCGTCTCCGGGCATAGGCCGGTTCCACATCACCTCCGCCGGCTGATCCACGTCCGGCTTCTCGCCGCTCACCTTCTGCTCGTCGTACACCCGACATAGCGCCTGGTCATTCTTACACGGCGTACACCCAATCTTGACCCGGTCGTCGATATCGCACAGCACGATCCGCCCGCTGCCCTGGTGCGTCTTGCACCGCTCGCAGACGCTCGAGCTCGTCTCGGTGATCGGGTACGACGGCCGGGAATTGGCGAAGCGCTTCTGCCAGTGTTCCCGGCCGAGGACTTTGCAGATGTGGTTCGGGTCGACGAGGGCGCGGTGGCGGGTGCAGCGGTGGCACTCGATCTGGTTGGCGAGGTCGACGTCGCAGTCCTGGTTCTCGTGGGGGCGGGCGCGGCAGTGGTCGCACGTATTGTCGATGGGGTTGTGCTGGCCGACCTGGGGGGAGTGCGTGATGCGCATGAGGGGCGGTTGCCAGGGGGTTTGCTGGAGTTTGGGTCTTTTTGGTGCTCTTTGTCCTCCGTCTTGGTCTTCCTCGTCGAGGTGTTTGCGGGGCCGGCCGCGCTTTGCTGGCTGGGATGGGCCCGCGGGACGGGGCTGAGCCTGGTCTTGGGGCTGGTATGGATTGGCCCAGCGGAGCGGTTGGTTGTTGTTTCGATGGCTGTTATTCCGGTGGTTGTTAGGGTCCGTGAACTGCGCCGGCGGCGGGTTGAAGTTCTGGTTCGGCATCATGTTCGACACCGGTAACTGGGCTTGCTGTTGGCCCATCTGAGGAGGCACCGCATTCGATGGTCCCGCCTGGGCAGGCACGTTGAAGCCGTTGTTTGGCAAAGCCGGGATCCGCGGGACGGCATAGTCCCATCCGGGCCCGAAATCACGGTCATGTGGCTGCTGTTGTTGCTGCTCCGGTGGCTGTCGGCTTGAGGAGCCATTGTTTGACCTCGGTGGCATTTTCTTTGGTGAAGGAATTTTCTCAAGAAGTTTCGAGAAACTTTGGTCTAAGGCGGCTTCACTTGATGCAAGTCAGCTCGTGATGTCTTGAAGAGGCGTTTTCTGAACTTGAAATGAGGTGCGTCTTCCAGAGACCTGTTTCCAAACGAATTGCGAGAGCTTACACCAAAGTTAAATTGTGCAATTTCCGTTTCATTCATGAGGGTGTGTCTTTGCATTTATTTCTTGTCTTCTCTCTTCCACGGTTTGGCATCATCTGCTATCCCCTCTCTAGTTGAGTACAAAGAAGAGACCCATTCGCAAGTCTCCCTTGCCAGTGAACTTCTTGCAGTCCCTTGCAGTCCCTTGTTGTTGCCGAGGTAGCTTGAGAATCATTGAGAAGCGCTTTGTGCTAATCTAGGTTCGAATCGTTCTTTATCCCCAAATTTCAGTTGTTTCTCTTCATAATTGTTCAAATGGTTGAGACAAATGATGCATTCGGACCAAGAGACTTCTTTGATTCTGCGTCGAGGAGCATTCCCTCCCAAAGTCAATTTCCTCCACATCTTCTCTTATGTCGATAGCCCAGCCGTGGATAGTGCATGGATCGGTGGCATCCGTTATCGTAGATATTCGAGTGTTCGAGCTCATATAGCCAGTGCTTGGGGTGAACGCCAACGTAACATGTGAAGGAAGAAAAGACATGGCCCCAAAGTCGTTCGCAATTCGTAAGGCAACCCATGAGGCGACGATTGGGGGCTGAGCCGATTGCCTAAGACCAATGCAAGCTGCGGTCAAATCAAGCCACCCATATCACATGGAAAGGAGCGAGTGCTATCCAATCGGGATGATCAACACTGCAGCGCAGGAGATGTGCTGCAGTTGCCACATGTAAGGTGCGTGGCAGTGGTGACCATCTTGCTGACCGCAGCCATGGCCCGTCGCTCATAACCCCGCCGTCCCTCGGTTTCAAGACCTATGTATGCCTGAGTTTCAACAAAGCACCAACTTTTGCAACATGGAGGCAGTTTCCGCAGCCGCCAGCGTCGCGGGGCTGCTGTCTGTCGCTGGCCATGTCCTCAATGGGCTTGTCAAGCTCAATGCCTTTATCCAGGACTTGAAGGAAGCGGATGCGCGTGCGCAACGACTGACGGCGGAAGCCCATCTACTCTCTCAGACACTAATTGACTTCAAGTCTCTGCTCAACAAATTGGACGAAAAGGCACTTAATGGAAGCCGACTTCTTTGGGTTCAGCAATTTGCCACTTTTTCTTCCCGTCTCGAAGATTGCGTTCGGGATTTAGATACCTGGACCGAATCGTACCGACCCGAAGATGGGCCATCCTCAAAGCGCCAAAAGATAATTGAGGGGATATCGAATAAGAGAAGCCGGGAGATTTCGGAAATGGAGTCTAAGTTGGCGCGTCATCGGTCGCAGATTGTTCTTGACATGAACACCATCAATGGGTGAGCTAGACCTGGCGTGCGCAACTCAAACCTTGAAGCTGATCTCTCTTCTTTCAGGTGGATGTCCCTCTCAGGACTAGAGAGAATCATCGCCGTCCATGAAGACGTAAAGAAACTCACGGATACCCATAATCAGATGGAACAAGAAAGATTAGATCGCCATCAGCTTTTCACGGAAGAAACAAGTAGAAGAGAACAAGATCTCCGAGACATGATCTTCTCCACTTCTCGAGTTAGTAAGGAACAATTCGCATTGGAACACCACGAAACTCGGAGTCAACTCTCTAGACTGAGCGACAGTGTATCAAGCATGGCCGAATCACTTCAACAGCTCGTCACTCCGCCTTTATCGCAAGTCCCCCGGCGTGGATCAAACAATCACTCGCGAAGGCCGTCCTTGTTTTTGAATTCCGAGGTCATTAGGAAACGGCGACATTCAGGCCTTGAAACGGTTTCTAGCAATCTGAACTTGAAGCCCAGCTTCGTTGGCAGTCCGATGGGGTGGACATGTGCTCAAGCAATAGGCATTGACGATTATTTCATCGAAACCCTGGAGGATCAGCATTTGGGTCAAATGAGATGTGCCTTTTGTGACCAAATCTTTGCAAATACTGAGTCGCTCGACAGATCGAAACATGTCGTGGATTCCCATAATCTCGCAGGGTGCGATCAAGGAGTATGCTATAGGTTCGGCAGAAGCTTCGGTTCTCACTTAGAGAAAGATCATGCAGCCAACGGAGAGGTATTCTCTAACAACATTGCGCATTTCAAGCAAATATTCTTCCAGTCAACATCGACGGTCCAGGATGAGAGGAAAATGTCCCTTTACGGCGAACCACAACAACTGGAGACGTCCACGGCGCCCCTCATTCTCGAAACCCAGCTGCGACATTTGATATCCAGCTTTGTCGGGGTTGAAAGGCCAACCTCGCATGGACTTAATACTTTCCACGACATGCGGCAAAATCTGGAGACGCTATCAAATGCTGCTTACTCTCCAGGGTCTTCCCTCGAACTTGCTACAACTCTGTATGAAGCAGCCAACTTAGCGGAAGAAATGTCTGTTAGCTTCGACAGGATATTCCGTAGTAGATGGCTACCGAAACCGAAATTCTTCTTCCAAAAAGTTCCTGCATCCCAGGAAAAAGATGGTGGACAACGCCCAGTGTACCTCGGTAACTGGTTTCTTTCGTTTGACTCTAGGGAAAGGGCTTCAGTCGACTCATACAAGTCTTGCAGAGAGTGCCAAAGCGGGGCGAGGTACTCTCATCTGAAGAGCGCATTTCAACACCGCGACCGATGTCACCGAGGAGAGCACTGCATCATTGAATTCGAACAGGCGTGCCCAGAGACGTCTACCGAGTGGCCTATGCTTGGCCCTGTATCGAAGGCTTTCCGTGTGTTGACGAAACTTGGAGCTGGAACGTCGGGTAGAGACAGGGTCGACCTTTGGATGTTGAACATCCTTCACGAGTCGGAACATCTCCTGGTAGTATTGAGACATAGCGCCGTCTTCGGTAAATCATCGATACAGTCGACAATAACTGATGACGCGGCACAAGTGGACCGGTGTTCTCCATCATGGGGTGACATATGGAGGCGTGATTTGCTTGGAGCTTTCGAAAGAGAGGAGGAACGCCTCAACGACCATGTCAATTCAACACAGTCTGACGGGGCAGTATACAGCCGTCATTATGAGGTCTCATCTGTGAGTAACGACCAGAATGGCGTTGATGCAGAGACTAGGAACCTACCTCTGCGCTTTCTCTACGCAGACTCGCCAGTGCTTGCTTCAGATGATGAAGTTGAGCTCTGAATTTCGATTGAGGGTGACTGACGACAAGTATGGCTATGGAATAAGGCATGGCTATTGCTCTTGCTTCGATCTGCGTGACTTGAAGTGTCTGCAGCGAGTTAAACACAAAAGGCTCATCTTATTACCACACAAGCTCCGCGATGCGCCGGGCTTTTGAAGATGTCAAAGAAAGAGAAGTTTGTCGACGAACAGGCGAATCCATCTTTTAAGTAGTCTGGCTAGAAGGGAGAGGAGTGAGTAGTGAGGAGGAATGAGGAGCAGCAGCGACGTTCGCCAAGCTTGCCTTCAATAGGCCGCTGGGGACCGAAAGCTCTCGGGCCAAGGCAATGCGGCCAGCATGGGCTTGCAAGTCTTGCGCATTTGCGCAACGGGGTACAGAAATGCCGTAAGAAAGCAACTTTTATCTTCCATTTCCAGCCGGCATGTGACTGTCTTAGGTCTCCGATTGGCTGCGATGCATTCTCAGACACCGACTCCTTTGAGCACAGCACCTCTGTGCTAATTTGACCATCCTGATATCTAAACCACAAAAATACGGGAGCGTGTCTAGGTACCCACGATGTGTAAGGCGGTAACGATGCCTTCTGTATCTTCTCCAATATGACGATGTGTCTTCGAACAATCAAAATTACTTATGAAGCACGATTGCCACCATAAAAATTCTCACGAATTATGCGCCCTTCGAGATTCACTCGAGTATCAAACGACCATGAAACTCATTCATACTCAGTCCTACCAATTGTCTGAGTTCGCGGACCTCAACATACCTCCATTTGCCGTGCTATCTTACGCACCGGCGGCTTTGTTCTCTTGCGACAGCCAGCTAGGCTTCTCGCAACGAACGGCTACTCATCTGAACAACACCGTCTTACAGGCCTGTCAGAAAGCACACGCCCGGGGACTGCAATTTCTCTGGTTCGGAACTATATGCGTTGATAAGACCTCGTCTTTGGGCCTGCAACACGCTGTAAGCTATTTTTTTCGCCTCCTACAAGCAGCAACAGTGTGCTTTGTTTATCTTCAAGACCTCTTGCCGTCTTCTGCCTCACCGGAAGAAAGCTTGGGCCGCTGCAAATACTGGAAGCGAAGCTGGACACTCCAGGAGCTGATTGCACCTTCGAACGTTGAATTCTTCGACGCCGACTGGAACTTCCTTGGCGCCAAGTCTTCTCCGGGCCTTCTTGATCTTCTTCAGACTGTTACCCGGATCGACAAGAGCATTTTGACAGACAGCAACGCCTTCTCAAGGGCCGCGATCGGAGTCAGACTGTCATGGGCGGCCGGAAGAGAAGCCTCTCGCGCCGAGGACGCTGCGTACTCTTTGGCAGGCATTACTGGCGTAAACATGTCCGTTAGATACGGCGAAGGCCTAGACCAGGCATTTGCTCGTCTTGTGAAGAAGATCATTGGTAACAACATGGATGGCTCGATCTTTGCTTGGACCAGCCATGATGACCAGTTTGCCCGGGGACTTCTTCCGCAGTCCATATCTGAGTTCCGCCATCTTTCTAACACTGCCGATTTCCCGTTGTGGCAACAGACTTGGACTTTCGACGGCAATGCCATGCTCAACAGCAATGGTCTACTTCTTGACTCCCATGCAACATTGCAAGACTCCTCCCTCATAATGGAGATCGGCCGGGCTTCCGAAAGTCGACTTGGCATACGCATCCAAATGTGGGAGAGAAAATTCGTTCGAGTCAACTCACAAGACCTGGTGCGGGGGTTCAGGAGTCCAAGGCCTTATCGAATTCTTGCAGCCCGCAATATCGATGCGGAGACGTCTCAGAGCATCAGCAACTCGTCCAAGAAAAGAAAGCGATCCAGTCACCTAGATACTGAACCTAGCGAATACTCGGCTGTTACACTTGGTTCTTCCCCAACTGCCTCGCCTCGTGTCTTGGACGACGACTCCTGGAGCTCATGTAGCTACCCCGACGATACTTTGGACTTGGAAATCCTCAGCGTCGATGACGAGGAGGTGGATGCTTATGACGACGACATGGAGGAATGGTATGGTCAAGTTGACACCCACGAAGGAACCTGCCTGAGTCCAGACCACCCTTATCAATATGAGCGCGATGCCCTGCTACGTCACTTTAGTCAACGAGTACGAAGTTGGGCCCGTTCAGCGACGTACATTGCACCGCCTGAGACTCGGCTATCACGGAAACGACTCAAAACTGTGGACTCGAGTCCTCTCGTCAGCGACGAAACAGATTTCGAAGATGTTGGCCATGTTCCGCACGGTTTCCGGATCGTATCCAACGTCGACGGCTATTTCCATTTCTCTTGTCCCTTTTACGCGACAAACCCCGCTGGGCATCAGGAATGCCTTCTGGAAGATGATCTGCGATCGACGGAAGATGTTGTGCGGCATATCCGGAAACGTCACTCAAAGCCACCGTATTGTCCCAAATGCCAACTGATTCTCGAAACACCGACGGCGAGAGACGAACATATTCGCGGGAAGATTTGCGAGCTCCGACATCCTACAAGAATCGAAGGTGTTGATGGGAGCCAGCTGAGAAAGATCACGAAAGTAATGGCGAGGAGACCCAGAAGGTCGAGTGAGGCGGAGACATGGACACGCATTTGCGCGGTGGCTTGTCCTGGTGCTCTCTCTTACATCTCGCCGTATCTCCAAAATGGCCTTGGTCTTGAGGTATCAAAGGTTCGGGATTATTGGAACGATAAGGGTAGGTGTTGCATTGAGAAGTACATGTCAGGGAGAGGGGTTCTGTGTTCCGAAGATGATCATGAAAATGGTGTGTTGAAAGCCTTTCATGCCCTAACAATGGCGGATCTGGTGCATGAGATGGTCACCTCTTGTGGTCATAGTTCGGAATCACCATCGTTGCGATTCTGAATTAGACTACCATATATAGCAGCCGTGACAAATCCCATTTACTACAATTATAATTTGTGTGTGGAGATATGGGCACAAGCTGACGCGCATTCTCTGTCCTCCATGCGCAGTACTTAGTGAACCGAGCGACACTTATGATGAGTTAGCGACGCGCTCGCGTCTACTCCTGATATCCTTCCTGTCGCGATCCATCATCTAAGTCGACGAATCCATCCATCCCCGTCAAACGGGATGTGTCAGATGGCGGGATAGCACCGGGGTCCCTGATGTCTGCGATATTGCCAATGGCCGGGTTCCAACCCGTGTTTAGGTTGGCTACGTTCCCCGAACCGGAACTTTCAGGGAGACCAGGTTCACAGAGACCAGACGGGGGAAAGACGTTGAGTATATTCGTATCGGTATCCAATGCAATCGCGGGAAGACTTGGCCAGAGAGGGGCAACAAATGTAGTCTCAATCGGGTTTGACGGTCTAGATCGCAAAACCGTCAAGTGTGTGTCGTTGTTGACCAGAATAGATGGATCGTGCTCCGCTCGTATCGGGAAATGTCTAGAGATGCGAGTGTGCTCATGGCGTAAAGTGAGTAACTGAAGGAGGACGTCTTCGCAGGGTGGGCAAAATTTATCCAGAGCCCAACTCGAAAACTCCTCGTTGGTTATGTTGCGTTTGGCGATCCCGACAAGAAGACCGAATGGCTCCCAAATACCTTCGTCAACGTACGGCGACTCTGGCCGTGGATGCGCTGTGAAGAATTGGTCCCATACCCGGAAATACTTTTCTTCATCGTTTAACTTTCCAGGGATCTTCTTCTTTAGGTGACGAACTTCTTCGTCCGTAAAGCTTTCTGGTAAACGCCGAGATTGACAACCCTCCCGTCGTCGGATATGCTGGTCACGTCGTGTCGCCGTCTTGAACGTTTCCCAGCACATCGGACAATAAATATCCGTGAGGGAATGGTTTCGCCACAGCGAGGGGCATTGTACTTACCATCAGAGTCGTTGTCTGACTCCACCCCATTGGCCAACGCCTCTCGGAACTCCCGTGCGTTCTTCGCCATGGTGATGGTTTTGCCCTTTTTCACATAAGGCGTATGACCGGTCTTGCGGATAAATTTGCGATACCTTCCCAGCATCTTTTCCGAGAAGCGCTGGTGCAACACCTTTGTCGCAGCTTGGTCCTCATTATCGTCAGACTCTTCCTCGTTCTCTGAGGAGTCTAATCGTCTCCTTTTGCTCTTGCTTGTGGACTTTGCCCTTGAAATGCTTCATACAGCGTCAGCTATCTTGCAAGATAGGAACCAAGAACCAGAAGACATACTTTTTGGCCTGGGAGGTCTCTTGGTCGTTCTTCATCAACAGTTGCAAGATCAGCGTGTTCTGACGCGCCATCACTTCAAGGTTGTTTAAAATGATCTGCTCGGTCACACTGAGTAGTGAAGCGTCCTTTGGTTGAGCCCAGATCTCCGTTCTTAGAAGATCAATCTCAACATCAGGGAGTTCCTTCGAAGTAGAGGGAGCCATCTCGAATGTGGTTTCGGGATTGAGAACACGAAAGGACAATGCCTTTTAGAAGATCCGAACGCCTTTGCTACGTCTGGGGGAGGGGGGGGGGGGGGGGGGAAACCGCGGGGGACGAAACGAACAAGAATAAAAATAATTGCAAAGGAGAAAATCCGGCGCTGGGGGCACAGCCCCATAGAAAACAGAACTAAGACGGTGGAGACGAGGGGCGGTGGTGGGTGGGGGGGGGGTGGGGGGGGGGGGGGGAGTAACCGCGTGGCAGAACGAGACCAGAATTAACGTAATTGCAAAGGAGTAAATGCTGGCCTGAGGGCAATGTCCTTATCAATTGAAGATTCACGGATGAGATTCAGTGGTTCCGTATTCTGGAAAGGTGGAAGTTCTCGCGAGAGAAGGAGAAGAAGTGGGTGGGAGGCTCGTCGCAAGGACGAAAGTTACGAATTTCTCTCAAAGAGTAAAATATTCTTTCTGTGGGATTTGCCGAGTCGAGACGATACGTATCATAGTCGTCAATGTTCCGAAGTTGCGCCCCCGAGGTACCTTTGTTAGAAAGGAAGGCACGAGGGGAAGGCGCGATGCTCTGCCGGCGCCTTCCTGCCCGACTGGATATTACATGAGGCAGTCCGTTCCAGCAGCGCATCTCACTTCACGAGCTTCTTTTTGGCTCATGGTTTTAGACAAATGCCGCAATGAGCCTCTGGGAAGAAGACACTCGGCCTTGGAACGACCACCTAACATTGGAAGGAACTAAGAACATTGCGTTACTTGTATGATCGCGTGAGAGCTTATCTTGGAACTGCTCTTTCTGGAATGTTGTTGATATTCAGCTTCATCTCGAGTCTCGAGACTCGAGAGGGGTCCAAATGGGCCGTGGCACATCCACATTGCTACAGAAATTCGACGGCAAGCTCGAGACCGATTATTGTCACGATTAAATATGATTGCCATAGTTAAATAGGAAAGAGCTCATCGGTGGATCAGGTTGCGGCTCACACCTTCTTCATCGCGAGGCTGGCTCTTTGGCCGGGCATATGCGAAGCTATTCGGCTCTTTGCTAGCAGAGGTACATCACACGCACACTTTTAGAAAGCTTTGGAACGTGACTCATTGAGATCGGGCGTGATCTTCCGACTGCAGGTGTTCCAGGTACTCGTGGCAACATTCTCAGGCCTGACCCACCTCGTGAGAAATGTTGACCTCTAGCTTGATTCTGCTCTTTGATCTGACTTACATCATATGGAAAATATCCAACACTGCAAGATCATCTGATAAAGTAGTTAAGATAATTTGTTCCTTGGACGAGAGTTTCAGCCTTTCCGTTCTGACCCTTATCACACTTGCGGCGGAGTATAGCTTGCACAGTCTTGTCGACTATGTTGTGGGTTGTGTTCTTACCCGCCGGTGCTCACATAGAAGTAGTTCCGTCGTCTCAATAGAGTATATGACATCATTATGTTCATTCAAAATTAAGAGATAAATAGCCCAACCGAAAACAGAGCCTTGCCCGTAGAGATAGTTTACTTCCTGGACCCAAGATCATCCTCACTCTCGTGAAACATACTCCTTCTCAAAGTCGCAGTACCAGCCGGACTAACCGGCAACATCCTCGCACTAATATAATCATCCCCATCCGATGCTCCAGTCGGCGGGCTCAGCGGACTCGGATGTCCGGGCGTCGGCGTCTCCGGCACCGTCTCCGGGATGCTACGTGGCTGTTCCCGAGCAGCCGGACCATCTTGCTCGCCGCCCGATGAAGCAGAACTGACAGTCGCCTCGCTGATGTGTCGCAGGTGCCGTGCATCCTGGTCGCTGAGGCCGGAGACGTCGGAGCCGACTCGTCCGGTAGAAGTAGCGGGCGCAGCGTTGCTAATGGGCGGCGAAGGCGGACCTGGGTCGGGGGATTGGGCGCGGGTCTGGTACCCGAGGACGCCCGAGGAGCGGGAGAGCGATGAAGCGTTCTCGTTGGAGGATACGGAGGCGTAGTAGGATGATTGGTGTGTTGTTGCGGGGTTAGATGTGCCACCGGTGCCAAAGTGCGTGTGCTTGTTGATGATCTCGATGGGCGTGAGACCTGTACCGTGCAGTTCTGGCGGCCGCGAAGTGTCTGTTCTTGATAAGTACTTGTTCAGGTTGAGATAAAGAATGTCTTACCTGGCAGCTCTGCGATCTGGTTGTCGGCCATCTCGTGATGCACCTGTTGGGGTACAGGCGATGCCGCTGGGGCAGGGGGCGGCGTCCGGACCTCAGCCATATCTTGGGAAGAGGCTTCCTCGGTAGTGACGGTAGGCGCCTTGGCTGGTTCGCTGGGCTGGCCTCTGATCCAGGAGATGATTCTAGATCCATTGTCGTCCGTCTGTGTCGCCGTTCCATTGCCTCTTCTGAGTATTCTGCGACGACGCCACAGGCAGAAGCCGACGAGGATGGCAGTGATGAAGACAAGGCCGAGAACGACGCCAAGGACAGGGGCAACCCATTTCGGGGTTCCTCCGCCGCCGCCGCCGTTGTTGTTGTCTCCGCCACCTGTGACAGTTGGCCGTCCGGGGTCTTTGGCTTCTGTGTATGGGTACCATGTATTAATCTTCGAGGTAACATACGGCGTCGCAAAGATGGATGCCAGTCCTTGGTCAGACCAGCCGGACGGCTCTGGGGTCGTCTTCGTCGCCGAGCCCTTCTCATTGCCTCCAATCTTGCTTCGTACGGCGGTGGGGATGGTATAGTTTGACCATTTCGTCGGGCTGTATCCATCAAGCCACTCTGCACTTGAGAGATTGAAGACCTGCATGATGCCTCCTTCAAGGCATGGTGGAGCTCCGCTTCCAGCCATCGCCGCATAGCCGCCGACGACCATCATCTGATCAGGGTAAGGCATTACGCACTGATGACCGGCACGGGCGTGCAGAGCTGTCCCCTCGTAGACCTTTGTCCACTGGAATGAAGGAATCGAGAGAACCCAGACGTCGTCGCTAAAGTCTTCTTTGGGGTGGATTCCATCGTAGCCGCCGTAGTAGTAAATGTTGAAACTGGAGTAATCCTGAGCGGGCGCAAGCACAGCGCAGCCTCGAGTAAGGGCAGGCGGTTTTGTCCCGTCAACCTTCTGTTGATACCATTTATCACCGGCTACGTCGTAAATGTCGATGGTTTCCATGAAAGCAGGACTTTCACTTGCCTATGAAGGATGTTAGATGGATAGAGTAGAAACTGCAACCGCAGGACTCACGCTCTTGACAGCGTCGTCGGATTTATGACTGGAATTGACATATTCGGGATAGGTCACTCCGCCAAGCACGACAAGGATACCCTCTGCGCCAACTGGAACCCAGACGACCTCAGGATTTGCCCTGGCCTTGATGCTACTTGGCAGTAAAGTCTTGTTGGAAAATTTCTCGAACATTTGGGTGGACATGTCGAGGGTGATGAGGGTATTGGAGGCGTTGACAGCGTTCAGAGAACGATTCGTAGTGCTCTGATACATGTCGCCCCATAGAGGCGACCGCATGCCGCCAACGTACCAGGCCTTATTCTCCGAGGGAGCACTGGCAGCCCCCCCATGGGCAACATATCGAGTCACGCCGTTGTCCAAGGTTCTCTGATCACTTCCATTGTTGAAGGCGGCCTTTTCTGCGCCGTACTCGTAGAGACGCCATACTAGTGCTTTGTCGCCGGGCGGAGGATCGTAAGCGTCCGTTGGTTTGGCAAAGACACCTCCGTACAAAAAGAACTCGGCATCATTGTGAAGCAGAGCACCATCGATAGTATTTGGGGCGAAGCTGTTGGCATTACCACTACCTGAAGGAGCCTTTGAGTGGGTTTCGATAAGCTTAGTGATGTTTGTTGTCTTATCGAAAGGCTTGCTGAAGTTGAGTGAGTACATGAGACCCAGGGGGTTATCTGAAGATGTCAGAAGTCGATCGCAAGTGATGCCAAAATGGACTCACCTAGGGTCGTTGGATATCCAGTCGACCCGTCCCCATATGTTGGGGTCCAATACAGACTTCCACCATCTAGCCATAGCGTATCTCGAATGACGGCAGCTTCAGTCTTGTCAGATGCTGCTAACTCGGGACGATTCGATATTGCAAACCTCTTGGTGCGTACCAATAACACATGGACGAGCTCACTTGGCCTTTCTCAAGATCCCACCCATCATATTGGGCAGTCACGAGGCCCGCGACGGCCACCAGCAAGGCGGTATTCACACAGACCATTCTCTCGACAGCGCTGTGATTTGGCTGATGCGGAAACGCGTTAAAAAGAAATTCAGGCCGCCCGCTGCTGTCTCAGCGCATTGCGGCTGGAGGTGGTGCTTATTTGGGGGAACCGCACTGCGTTACCAGGAGCGGTGGCAACCTTTCTCGAAAGCAGTGGAGGGAAAGTGTCAGAGTATGGGAAACATAAGCCCGGCTGGTTTGGGGCGGGAATGACTGGCGAAGAGAAGGGCACACAATCCGGAGGTAGGGGTGTTGAGGCTGACAGTGTTGGCCGTGCCTATAGTCAAGGGAGGATACCACTGGAACAGCGAAGTTGACCTCTTTGTTCGAGAAGAGTGTGTCGAATGTTTGAGGCGGATGTTGAGAGAGCACATACACACTTCGATCGACCCCGCAGTGTCGCTAACACCGTGTGCTCAAAAAGACGAACCGATACGGTGGCAACAAGGAACTCTATGGGACAGGGCGGACAGAACCAACAAGTCGGCAGGAAAACTGATAAGATGGTTGCCACTGCAGGATTTTGCCCAAGTGCTCACTAGAACTATGTAAGGCTGGGCCGCTGGAATACCATGGCTGGAGCAATGCCTGAGATGGAGGGTGTATGCAACTCATCGGACACCACTCTAGACCGGGCTCGGCGGTCCTTTGGAAGAACACTTGCACACATGGGAAGCTCGTACCGACTCATAAGAGGATGGGAGGTATGTGACGAAATGATTGGTGGACAGAGAGGGGCATTGGATGTCTTCGTCCGCGGTAGAGAGTTGTGCATCTGACAGAAGAGTGCTCAGCCTCATCACCCACTTAGAGCGTCGTTGTGATTTCTAGCTACATTCAGCCCAGAATATACGCCAACGAACCACAGGGGAAAACGAGGTCATCGGAGAAGACACTTGTCTTACCGGCGCAACCTCTGATTGTCAAAGATGCTGCTCCGAAGTCCAAACCTCGTATGAATATTCGGGGCGAAGGCAAACTGCACAATTACAAAAACTAAAGGTGTGTTGCAATCAGGCTACGACTTGGAACACAGCAGCAACGGGGCCACCATGGGGGCAAGCAATACGGTGTTCTTGGCATACGGTGCATACACCGTCCAGCACCACGAGCCTTCCAAGACCAGACTCGGACAACAAACACAAGCCAAACAATGTGTTATGAAGTGGACGACACAACAAAGACACGCCGAAAGGAGAGAATTTTGGCTGCCGAATTGCCCCTGTGATGTTTGCTCAAAGTTGTTGCAAAGCTTGCTGAACCTTATTGTCAGCAAAAGCCCGTGTCTTTACTCGTAGTGGTAAGGAAGCCGAGGCGGCAAGGTGACTCGTTGATATTCCGGATAAACTTGCGGTTCCAGCGGGACACTACATTGACGGAGGTGACATGATTCGAGGTAAGCTACGAGTAGGTGCGTAAGCGGGAGAAAAATTCTAAATGCAAGTTGGACGCAGTAACGTGCCGTCTGTGGCTCTGATCACCACGTTGGGTACAGCGGTCCCGGCATCAGCTTGCATAGGAAATGGTGTGGCGGCAGTGGTTATTGCAGGGGTTGAGCATCTGCAAGTCAGTCAATAGACGGATTGCCAAGTTGAACCTGCGAGGTCTGGATGGGACCAGCACAGTTGGATGCGGGAGCGGGCCAGGATCGGGGACATGGGCGTTCGGATGAGCTGCTTCGTTCGAGTCTCCAGCCTCCCAGACCAGGCACGGATGAAGGGGACGGCTCATTGAAAAGAGAGAAAAGATGACGGTGTCAGCCCTGTGGGATTGACCAAGTAAGACTGATCCTTGTAATATCGACTGTCGGTGAGAAGGATGGTGTCTGAGCCTCTAAGGGCAAACAACGACCCATCATCGGATGGCCCGAATTCGAATGAGGTTTCTCATCGCAAAATGCAAAAAGACGGCAGTAGAGCATGAGAAAGCTCCTGGCTATGCTTTTCACTAAGGGAGCTTATCAGAAACGGAGTTGTAGCCTAGAGACGTACACGACGCCGACTTGGCCGTTGGATGGAAACATTGTTGGTGTAGGTACGGAGGGGGAGGTGAAGAAAGAAAGGTGGAAACGAAATAAAGTGCCAAACGGCGTCGAAGGAAGGTGGAGTGAAGACTAAGTCAAAATGGTTTAGCGTTGATGAGGTAATATACAATCAGAGACCAATCGCAGCTTCCATTCTGAGAAGGCTGGAGGTGTGGATAAGCACGGACGGAAGCGACCCACTGTTGTCCATTTTACCCCTCTTTCCCTCTTCAGGATTAGGTCATCAAGCTATACCTTAAATGGGATGACTCCCATGAGCAGTTCCTCCCATAGGGCGGGAGCACGTTTCCCCTGTTCCTGAGCTAATCTCCTTCCGCCTTAGCTCATCTCTATCGTCACTCACTCAATCACTCATTCACTCGCTCATCCCCCTTGTTCCTGGTCATCTCATCCTTCTGTGCTGACACCTCCGGACCTCCTCATGCTCACTCACACTTTGTCACCAGGCTTCAGTATTTCTCAGTCTAGCCACTCAGATGACTTACGACTTGACTACACAAGGATTGCACAATGCGGGCGGTGGCGAGTAGAGACTTTTCCTCTTCAGCAGCAATCAGATGTGCCGTGATGAAAGACCGGCCAAGGATCAGGTCCCTGCCGGAACCAAGTTCCAATCCTTCAATGACACTGAGATATCTCACCACGAGAGGCTTCTCGTGCTGACTAGCTCTCGGTCGCGACTTTCTGCTCGTCGGCAATACGACCGTAGAGTTGGAAACAGTTCTACGAGGATGAGAAGTATCTGATGTTAATGACTTGTTCTTGATTCGGGCGCACCTCCAAGGTGGTACCGTGAAACCAGCCATCGAATCAATAATCGGACGGCTCATCAGACGTCTCTACCTAGACACACAAAGTCTAGACAAGATCGTCATCCATTGGCACTCTTGAATCGTGCTGCAAGGTTCACCAGTGGCACCTGCTGTGCTACCCGGGCTTCTTTTCGGTCTCACCCGCTGCAATCGACCGGGCAATCACCATCCCAGAAACAAAAAGGCAAGATCGTTGCTCTGTCACTGGCGACCGAGCATCCGCAAGGGGCAGGCGGAAGTTGCTTCCCAGCTTTTCATCAGTCGCACATTGATCGGTTTTCCGGTTCATGTTTATATCTTTTGCCACAGGCTGTCACTCGACCAACTGGATTTTCGTCGTACCTGGCGTGCTGGTTATCCGAAAGCAATATCGTCTGCATATCTGGGTCGATGATCTTCAATCTTCTTCCCCCATGCCGGACCTCGACAGTTGCAGGCGCTTCGCATCCCGCATGTCTGCCACCCTCCCGCTTCCCGGCCATGCTTACTTAGTAGGCTAGGCTTTAAACTTACGGAAATCTGCCCGTTACGTTACCTTTCATCCCACCACTTGGTCATGCCCAAGACCTGGGCCCATCCGACGAGGCAATATTGCACACAGTTTCGAGGGTACGATCCTGGCGTGCAGCTCGACGGTCAAATCTTGCGCAAGAGGGCCAAAGGCCAACCGCTCAGGACCTCCATCTAAGCAAAAGTCCCTTGTATGTGCATCGGTCTTGGCCCTTGCCAATGCCACCCGCCCCCCTCCCAACCCATGGACGACAGAAACGGCCGGCCGATGCCGCCTCGCGGCCGCCCGAACTCAGCCCATGTAGCTCAGGCGCAGATGGGGACGAAGTCCGACAAAATGTGCGCAACTTACTATGAGATCAATCTGTTTTACCCTACCTCACTCTTCGAGCCAGAGTCTCGGCATTTCTGTCTTTTCTCAGGCCCTTCTCTCACCTTCAATCACGCCTGTTTTCCCCGCCACGCCTACATGAATTGGGCTTACACAGTCAGGCCATATCTTCCGCTAGTGGCATCTAGTGATGCTGCCGCAAGATTCTCGCAATGATTTTGCGTCGCGTATCTTATACTTGGCACACATACAGGAAAGTCTTTCTGTGAGCTGCATGCCTAATTCCTCCCGGGACGCGTACCCAAGCAGCCAAGTTACGAGCATCATATCTCGCACCCGCTTGCTGTCAGTCTTCTTGGAGCCGGAACTGTTTGCCGTTGTTGTAGCGACCTCTTTGACCGTTCATATGGCCTACGCCTGCCTTTCGAGGAAACAGCTTGCCAACCACGGTCAATATCCCTGTCGTCATCTCTGCAGGCAGGACCAGGGTCCTGGTGGGCCGTCACACCCCTCCTCAAGTGTCCACATCCATCGGCTCTCTCGCCTTCTGTGCTCCATTGCCCTCGTCCCGATCTTGCATTTGCCAATGGCCATCAAGCGAAGCCTCATGGCAGATAATATCGTCCCCATTCACTCCGACTGCCGTCTGAGGCACGCCCCTCCAGTATGTGGCACATCGACACACGAGAGGCGACGGGGCCTAGAGCTTAGCTCCCCATGTCGCTGGGTTCCTTCGTCATCCTGTTTCCCTGCCTCCTCATTGTGCTGTTTACTTGACCAACACCCTCCCTCCTTGCCTCGAGAGTTGAGCTGGCGAGATGCCCAGCCTATAGATCGCCCAGCTTTGTCAACACCATCTCGGACGGAGGTCCCGCGGAACGGACACTGCGCTACGCAGCTTACGAGGTACGGACTGCTCCCTCTGGCTAGAGCTTGCGGGGAACCTCATCCTGCTGTTGACGGGAGCCCTCCTCATCTTGTTCCTGAGCTCAGGTAAGGCTGCCTTGCCAACTCAGCTCTTCAGCCTCCCGTCTTCCCATTGTACATACATATGTGCCCCCAGGTACCATCCTCAGCTTCTTTGAGCCTGTTCTGCCCCCAATCTCCAACTGGCACTCGTTCATGTGTGTTCAGCTTCGACCTGCGGCTCTCCCACACTCGTTAGTCCATTGTCGCAACGCGACCAGCTTGCATGCTGCATTGATATTGGGCACTTGGGATACCATAGTCTCTCGTTCGTCAGAAGCTCACGGCAATGCGTTGGACATCACTCCTGGCCTTGGGTGCCTTGGCCGCCAGTGTCACGGCACAAGACAGCGGAGCAGTATTTGCGAGACAGAATGATTCCTATGCTGAGCCGTCTGGCGCATACTCGGTTGCCTCTTTGCCAGAAGCCTCATCTCCGGCTTCACTTGAGCCTTCACCCTCGCCATCGCCATCGCCTGAACCTCAACAGTCGTCGGAACCGGCAGCGACGCCCTCGGCCTCAGCTACCAAGGAGCCCGTCGCAGAACCAGCTTCTTCAGTTGAAGCTCAGCCCGCTCCCACAACGACCAGCGCCGACAAGAAGTCGCCAGACTATGGCACCGATACCGATGACTGTAGCCACTGGGCCTCGAAGTGCCCCTGGGGACAGACTGTGACCGTCACCGAGAAGCAGGTTTCGACTGTCACTGAGAAGCAGGTCTCGACTGTTACGGAAAAGCAGATCTCGACCTTGACCGTTGAGAAGCCGGTTGTTTCCACGTGAGCTGCCTTCTCCCAAGGAATCCTAGGAAGGATATCTCTAGATTCTGACTGACCTCAATTAGCCTCACGATCGTCTCCAAAGAGACTGTGTACACCACGCAAGCCTTCACTACAACAGATTACGAGACCAAGACAATTGTGAAGGTCTCCTCCTACCCTGTGACTACCACGGTGGCTCTGTAAGTATAGGAAGCTCCCGCGTACATCCCAAACATTCTCAACCCACCAAGCCATACCCGGCTCCTTATCCTCTTCTATATCCCCTACAACGATTTCAACGTCCCGCCTTCTCTATTCGACAAAGGCGCCTAGTTGGAAAGAGATGAGGAGAGGGCGCCGAGACAGAATGTAGACGACATACGGATCGTGGGTCCATGGCTTGCGATTCTGCATTTCCGAGCCTGCTATTGATTTCATCCCCCGTCTATTAATTTCATCCGGCGTCTGTTACACAATGCGGTAGAGCCTGGGATTACATGAGCTAACTCGCCTCAGTTGCGATCCTGTAGATGCCCCTGGTCCAACCACCTCCCCCGTCCCAACTTATGGAGGTGGCTATGGCCGGAAGCGAACTCCTCAGCAAGTCTGCCGGACGACCACAACCACAATTTGGAAGACGAGCACGACAAAGGTCACGGAAGTCGTCCCAGTTCCCACCACAATCGTACAGACGCAGAAGCAGACAATCCAACTCCCTCCATCCATCGAGACGCAACATGTCACGCAGACGCGAGATGTCACTGCTACTCGGATTCATACTTCCGTCTCGACTTTGGTATCCACCGTTGTATCGACCGAGATCATTCCAACGACAGTGATCTCAAGCAAAACGCAATACGTGACCACGACTTACACGACATTGAAGACCTACTATATCACGGACACTATTACAGAGACTCAGAAACAGCCACCAACAACGATCTTCGAGACTAAAGAGCGAACGGCAACAATCACTCAGCCTGTGACTCGGACGGCTACTCAGATTTTAACGACCACAATCATCTCGACCCTTGTGTATACGACAAGCATCCCATACACTATTACCTCTGCTCACACAATCACCAAGACTTCCTACTCTGTGTCCACTTTCACTAGTCTCGTTACTTACACTTCACCAGTGACCATAACTGCGTCTTACACGGAATTCCAAACAGCAACGGCAACGGCCACAAGAACCGCAACTGTCACGAGGAAACAGACAGAATATTTGACTTCTCTGACAACGGTCTTCGTCTCAACGACTCTCCTCGAAACTCTCACTCTTTCGACGAGTTATCCAGTGACTATTCCCATAACCGTCACCAACGACAGGACGATTCGAGAAACGTTTTACTCGACTGTCGTGGAGACTTCTGTGAGAACGATAGTTTCTTCCTATCCAGTCACTCGAACAGTCACGCAAACCTCACCTCCTCAGACCGTTACTCAGCCTGCTTCAACAGTGACTCTTCCGCCAGTTACGACTACGACAACGATTTCTGGGGAGGCCATCACGATCACCTTGCCTGCTTCAACCATCACCATTCCTGTGACCGCCACTATTACAGGACCCGGGGAGACGATTACTCGTCCTGGTGAGACGATCACTCGGCCTGCTTCAACCGTCACCCTTCCGCCAGTCACAACTACGACAACGATTTCTGGGGAGGCCGTTACGATCACCTTGCCTGCTTCAACCATCACAATTCCTGTGACCGCCACTATCACGGGGCCCGGAGAGACGGTAACGCGTCCCGCTGAGACGATTACCCTGCCGCCCGAAACGGTTATCACTACGATTGCCGGTGAAATCACGACTCTCACCCTGCCAGCATCTACAATTACTCTGCCAGGAGTCACAGATGTCATCACCGTCACACCTCCTCCTGCAACCATCACTCTTCCCGGATCGACTGTAGTTTCGACAATTGCAGGCGAGCTAACGACAATCACCTTACCCGGAACCACGTTGACTCTGGTCACCACTCAAGTAAACACGGTCACTCTGCCTCCCTCTGTGACGACTTTGCCTGGTTCAACAATTGTGACTACGGTCGTCGAGACTGCGCCTGCATCGACATTGACCATCACTCGCGACGGTTCGACAATAACCAGCATCGTGCCAGGGCCAACATCTTTCGTCGTTTCGACCTTAACGTTGCCCCCGGTCACCGTTACCTTGCCACCTTCAACTGTCACAGAGATCACGGCTTGCCCGGCCCCAACGAACACTCCCGGATTAAACTCTGCGGCCGAATACAACCCGAGGTCCAACCTGACGTGGGGCTGTCAACCCGGATACGTCTGCAACCCTCCCAAGCCGGCCGGCTGCAACCTATGGGCAGACCCGCCAGCAGACAATTATATCTGTGCCCCGCAGAACTGTATTCCAGCACCGCCTGTCACTCTAGCAAATTGGAAGGAGAATGAGACAAGCTACTATCCAGTGAATGAGGGATACTTCAACCTGAATCCAAATGCCTTTGGTCTTCCTTTTGACATCTTTGAGTACGAAGTCATTGTGACCAAGGTGAAGGGTAAGAAGGGACACAAGAAGACGACCATCACGACCGGAAACTGGGCTTCAGCTACGGAGCTAACTCACTATCCTCCAACCGCCCAACCCACGATCACGTCTTCCCCTACCCCTACATCCTCTGCTGAGATTGGCAAACACGCCTACAAGCATAAGCAGGAGGGCAAGACCTACGAGCGCCGTGATTTCTTCGGCAAGCGAGATGTTACGATCGCCCCTGCCATCTGCTTCGACAATTGCAACAATGTTTATATCGAGGTTCAGACCGTGGGCAAAAACCCTCAGATTTGCTTAGCGGGCTCCGCCTTCCAGATGAACCTCGAGACTTGCAGGCAATGCGTGATAGACAACGCCGATGACGGGAAGGAGACTCTGCGTCTTTACATCGAACCACAATTCCAGCAGTGGCTAGTATACTGCACCGGCGAGGCACCGCAGACTTCGTCTTCCGCAACTATCCTGCCACCCCAGAGTCAAGCAAGCGGCACGGCTACACTCACGACAGCAAGCCAGGGGGCCGGTTCCAGTGATACTTCGGCCGTCCCTATTCCGGGGTCAACCACAACCACCACTGCTGAGGTGTCTACCACGGTTACACCTACTCCCACTCCCACGCCGTCTCCTAGCACGAGCGTGGCAGCGTCTTCTACATCCTCGACTGCCAGCACAGCAGAAAGCTCTCAATCGTCAATCAGCTCTAGCCCTTCGGTCTCTCCCACGCCATCTGACACGACCTCTGTGGCCACGATTAGCTCCGGATCCACTGCCGTGACTTCCAGCTTTTCAACAGCGACGTCTGCCGCCGTTTCGACAAGCTCGACTTCTGCTGGAACTCCTACTCCGACCGGAAGCGTCTCTTCGGGTTCTCTAAGCGCTTCGAGTGCCTCAGGTACTTCAATTGCTTCGAGTTCCGCTAGCGGGTCAAGCGCTCCAAGTCAGTCGAGTTCTCCAGCAAGCGCGTCATCACTCCCCACGGCAACTTTATCTTCGGTATCATCAGCACCATCCGGAACAGCGACAAGCGGTGCCGGCTCGATTCCGTCGGCTTCAAGCCTTTCAGATTCCGCGTCTGCCGGTCCAACCACCTCAGCCGGATCAGCATCCACAGCAACTGGCGGAGCTGGAGGCTCTCCATCCGAAACCTCAGCGCCATCCTCGACTGTGTCTTCTCCAAGCACCACGACGACAGGCCCCGTCACAGCCGCAGCAGTCAAGCCCGCCACCTCGACCATCTTCGCCATACTAGCGCCGCTCATGGTTCTTCTACTCCTCTAATTCATATTCGATCCTTCTGAACATTATATATTATTCTTCTTCGTGGGTTTATACAATTGGCGGTAAAAGTTCATCATCCTATTCTGCACATTCCTTCCCAAGGTCTGACCAACATCGTATTTGGCGTTTTATGAGAAAGAGACTCATGATTTGGCTTCTTTACAACGAATTCACGACACTCCTTAAGACTAATGAGTAATTGGCATCATTTGGCGGGCATTACTTTTTGGGCAATTTTGCATATTCAATGGGGGATATTTTTGTTTTTTTGTGGTTATGATACCCTTACGCTCCTTAACGACGCGGCTTTGAAGGCTATGAGCCATCACCTAGGTACGACGAGAAGCTTAGCGCGGCTCGATGCGACTTGGTAAATGATGGATGTGGTATTTGCAAATGTTAGAATTCTGATTTGGGAGGGAACGTAATGAGCCGGGGCACTGAATAAGGCAAGGCGGCCTCCTAAACTCCCGGACTGTGTTTGAGATATCCAATGCAATAATTTGTGCTTTTCTATTCCACGCGTTTCGGAGCTGCTTCTTTCAAGTCCTCTTCTTTGTGGATCGCGGGTGGAACGGCCATGTGTTTCAATTTGGGAACTGTTGGTCGTGTCCATGTCTCGCTTGGCCTGGCTAATGTGGTGCCTTATGATGCGACCAACAGTACTCATTGCCTAACTTCCATGCATCTGCTGTCGCCTTCGACCTCATCCAGATCTTTTCAAACAATGTGCTCCGGTACTCCAAAGTTAGACTTCGTGTTTAGGCAGAACATATCTCATCTACATATACACGTATCGAGACGTATAAGTGACCGCTGCCCAAGACTCGAGCAACCAGGCCCTCAACGATCGAATCAGTACCACAAACTCCAGACGACTCCGGAACAAAATATCACGAAAGTACTGTCCACAACTTCCCTCCCCTTCGTCCTCATGTTCCCTTTTCAAAGCCTCATGTCAGCCTGGGAGCTCACGTTTTTCCAGGTCCCACTCATCACGCCCTCGTGGCCAGGCAGCAATGCGACCCCGCGCGTCCCTCAGTTCCTGCTCGACACGGGTCATCCGTGGCTCACCAACCACGCCCGCGAGCTCTGCAGACTCCCGGGCGCGGCATCGTTTATCTGCACACTCCCTACCGGCGATGCTCAATCTAAAGATGGCGACGGCGTTGTGGTTAGCGACAAGACCGCGAAGTTGCGCGAGTGCCTTGAGATGCCGGCGGATCTGTTTCACCGGCTCGAAATCAGAAACATCCGCGCCGGCGTGAGCCGCTAGGGGTGGAAGAATGCTCGCGACAGACTCAATGAGATCAAGGCGTGCCCGAGAGCACTCGCTGAAGCCCGTGAGTTGACGGTGGATGTATATGTCCATACCGGAATGGGGTGGCAGACCTTGGGTGATACCTGGGACACCCTAACCGCGGAATCGACGCTTCCCCCAAAATCCTTACCGGCGCTGTTTTTCGACGTCATGGGGAAGATGAAGAATTTGAGCAAGATCGAATAGATGGTAAGGGGCGTCAACGAGAATGCGGTCATCGGCAGGGCCTTTATCGAGGACGGGACACGGTTGCCTGGTGTGAAGCACCTTGTCTCGACCATGAATGCGCCGTGGATTGTCGACGCTTGTTCTACACTGACATCTCTCGAAGCGAAACGCGATGATTTTGTCTGGGGAGAAGCTGCGCATGAGAAGGATGTGGCCTGGTTTGCTGCTGCGGGGAGACTCAAAGGCCTGAGGAAGCTTGATATGGGAGAAGTCGAGTGGACGGGCACGATGACTGATTGTGAGTACTTGGAGCGGGAAATGTATATGTCAATTCTGTTTTTGACTAACTCACAAACTCATAGGCGTACTTCGAGATACCCCTCACATTGAAGGGCTCCATATAGGTGCGCCAGCCCAGGACTTCAAACATAGAAACATCAACCGGGGAAACTTGCTGCGGGTAAACCTCCCTTCATCTTTTCCCCATTCTTTATCCCTCGAAGGTTGATTCTCACACGTCCTGCTGACCAAATGGCATATTGCGTAACCAGGATCTCATAAAACCCCTCTCTCTTCTTCCCAGCCTCACGCAGCTTCACCTCCCGCGGTCCTCTCAACTGGAACTCGGCTATGACGGGAGATCGATGTGCGGAACCGCATACATGGGCCAAAACGGTGCCAAATATTGGCGCAGTAACATGGCTCAAGACCTCGAGACAACGGAGTTGGCTGGGAAGATTGTTCGGCAGGAGTTCCCGGGGTTGCATGGAGTCCACGTCGGTGGGTTCTGCGGGAACTTCACGACGGGTGCTGAGGCAGAGCAGGTCATTACCTGGGATCGGACTGGGAGGATGTACGAGTGGTTGGGTGAGAAGCAGATGGCTGTCAATTTTACCGAGGAGCCTTGAGCTAGGCTGTGCAGTGTCAGTCGCATTCTAATTGACGAATCTTGCAAGAGGCGGTTCATAGGACCGTTCCTCTTCTCTCGATACCGTTTCTGACAAGTTGAAATCCACCGCACCGTCGCTTCTTGTCCAAGATGAGTTTTCATCTTCTTCGTCAATGTCCATCTTGCTCGAATTGTCTGGTATAGAATGTACTAAGCCGTCCCATGGAAAGGCATCCTTGAGGATCGTCAGGAACTTGCCTGCCCCATCGATCGAGGAAAGAAGCATTCTTTTGCGATTGCCAACAACAGCTTCGTGCCACAGCATGGTGATAAAATGGTCCGACCGGGCGAGTATTCCCAACTTCCACTGGTATATCTTATGTAGGCTTGGCGCCCTGTGGTTCAAACTAGCGACTAGGGGCACCAGATCGTCTCTCCATTGAGATTCGAGCCATCCGTTGAATTTGTTTGGCTGATACTGGTGACAAAATGCTCGCAAGTCAGCCTTGGTAGGCGGAAGTCCTGGAATTTTGAAGTGCTGCCGTTGCAGATGTGACGCTGCCTCTTCAAAGGTACGATAAGTTGCAGCGCCCCGACATTCGGTACACGAGGATTGTTGCTCTTCACTGTCAGGCTTACGCCATCCTGCTTGGCGAATCGCGGTGTCTTTGACGAACCATCGTAGGTTATGATGTGGGGTGGAACACAAGCTCTCTCCGGTCCACCTAGTACCCCCTCTGATCATGTCTTCTGGTATAGGAGCCCAGCTTCGGGGGAATGGCCGATTGAAGTTAACGTTCAACTTCTCTTCTAGTACCGCTGCCTTATAAAGCACCTGGATTAGCTGCTGTGGCGGGTCTTGCACCCAGAAAACACGATGAGCAATCCTCTCAATAACTTGATTCATGTCTCTGAATGCATGTATGCACGACCCCAGGCGTTTTTCAACGTACTCGGTTTCCGAAAGCAGTTGACATATCTGTTTCTCAACATACATTGAGGTCGGCTGCGAGTCCAAAGTTTGAGGTAAGCCCTCAAGATCTGTAAAGCGTTTATCTCGTGACTTGCTGGTGTCAACACGAAAGAGCTTAATAGACTTATCGTTGTGATCCAGCGATGGACGTTGGGCAGAATGACATTCGCATAAATGAAACTTGAAATCTGATAAGGAGATATAGAGCTTTCCCTGATTACAGGCAGCTGGTGCGTGAACGTTTACGACATGCATTGCTTGCTGTTGCGATTCGTTGATGTCGAAGCGTTGTAGACAAAATATGCAGTGGACCAAATCCTCGTTATGGCCGGCAACAAAGTAGTCGTCCATTCCAATTGCCGAGCCGCAGGACCAAAATGTCCTTATTGGTCTGGATGTTTTTGAAGTACCCAAGAAGTCTTGAAGATCACCGTCGTGACTGCCATCCGTTTGAGAAGAGTAACCCAATCTTCTCAGTGAACCCGTCTGAGAATGCGGTTGACTGAGCTGCTCAATAGAGCTGCTGATTGAGCTTGCCAGGCCATATATACTGTCGCTTATGGCCGTGAGCGACAGTCGAGTCTCTAAACGATGCGCTTCGATTTGGTTCTCAAGCTGCCTTAGTCGATCACTCGCAGCGGTTGAGATATGGTCCCTCAATTTTCGGTTCTGAACGGCTGATTCCTCTGCCGCGGATGCCAATGACTCGTCATTCGTGGCGTTTGATTGTAAGTTGAGCTCCGTGAGCTGATGTAAACCTTCTTGAACAGCGTCAATCTTCGCCAGCCCTGCCATAGAAGAGGCGCTGTGAACCAGGCGATTAGCTGATGAAGTCTGGTTGGCTAAGAAACTCACGCATTCAAAACACTGAGGTCAAAAATCAATTGGGAGCGGTGAGCCGTCAATTTAATTTCCATATCCGAGATGCCCCGAAGGCGCTTGTTTTGAATGATGTCTAGGAACTTCCGTCGCTTCGATGTTGACTTCCCGACGCTCTTGTACGACTTGGACCATTCGTCGAGGTCCTTTCCGCAGCGAACGAGATGTGATCGGAGTGTAGAAATGTTCGGCTCCCAAAATGTCTCGATAATCGAGGCAAGGTTTTTTTCATAGACCTGGAGCAAAGCCTTTATGTCTTCTAAGGTTTCAGAAAGAAGCCCAACTTTGGCGTTCAAGGACTCGGTTCGAATGTCCATTTCCTTTGCAGCCTGGACGAATCCATTGAGTTTGATGAGACCATTCACGACATGGCCGGCGACGGAGAGAAGCCCAGCGATGCTGGCCGCCGCTGAGACTGCCTCCATTTTGCCATGGGGTGTTTTGAGAACGTGTCTTTGAACCAACGGGGGTGAAGGGAATCAGCTGTTATGTAGCACTTAGAGGCCTAGACTACTGCAGCACCTGCCATTCGCTATGCATGCACGATCACGCAACACAGCCAAGGAAGGACAGTTCAAGAGACTTAATTGGCTTGACTGCTGCGCCTGGAGGAAACTTGTAACCAACTAAAGGTGCTCGTCAACATGCTCACCATGGCGAACCAGTCAGCCTCAATATGCTACTTTCCGTGGTTCGTCACAGCCTCAGGAGGGCTTCACGTGTCCCCTTGTTGAGTGGATGAGGATTGATTGGATTGGACAGATGCCAGCACTACAAGAGGCGGTCAACTACGTAAGGATAATCGGAAGTGAGGTCGCGTTGCATCCAAATCGAACCGGCGTTGGCCATAATTTGGGGGGGGGGGGGCGGGAGGGGGGCGGTGGTAAGAGAGCAGAGAGGGGCGAGGGTGGGAAGGATGGGGACAAGGGGAGGGGGCGGGGGGGGGGGGGGGGGTGGGAGGGGGGAGGGGGAGGGGGGTGGGGGGGGGGGGGGGGGGGGGGGGGGGGGGGGGAGGGGGCTTTCCCGAGAGTCACTAAGCTATTGCGATCATCACAAGAGATTGAGGAACAGACAAGTGCACGAGAATTATCTCAGTTGCCAACAAGGCTCCTCAATTATCCTATGGGAAGTTCTTGAGAAGCCGTGCTTACACTGAGACTTCTCAATCATCAATTTTTGCAAAGCGAACCGGAAGACGCAGGATGAGGTGGCGAGCGGGGAGAAGGTCATCTGCTTGCCATCTGGCAACTGCTTCTAGTCAGAATGGGAAAGAAGAAGGCGATTGACGCGATTGGTTCCTTACCAAATGGATGGTGTTGTCAGGGACGTACTCATTTACTCTGAGTCACCCAATGGTACGTAGATATCTGGACAGCAGGCTTGGGAAAGAGCAAGAAACTTAGAATCCAGCTGAGCTCCCATGGGAAGAAGTCTTAGGGAATGTAGGTACTGTGGCAGATGATGAGTATTCCTTGTCATTGACGAGAAAAAGTCCAATTTTACTCACATTAGGTAGATAATTTCGTAGGTAAGAGATCTCACTCGTGGTTCCAGTGACGATCTAAGACGTGTCGATGACTCCGATGTATCGAAAGGGAATATTCCATAGTTAGTGAATTGAAGTTTGATTTTTTGGTAGAATAATGCCTTGAGAGGCTAGGCTTTCTGACTACGAAGTGAGATGGGGGGAGAGGAAAAAAAAAGGAAGGATGGAAGATCGAGAGGTCAGCTCAGAGAAAGAAGCATCAAGTCGGAGTGACCAGGAGCGGAGTGGAGCCGAGCGAAGCAGTCACGAATGCGCGTTCTTCCGATCTGCCTGAAAATTAATCCGAATGGTGTAAGTTTGGGAAGGAGAGAGCCACAGAAATGAGGCAGGACCTTGAGCGAGGAGGTGAGGAAGGCGCGAGTGGCCCAGGAAGGAACCAAGGAAGGAGCCAGTCTCTGGGTTCCATACTCACATCATCTCACAAGATTATTTGGACGACCTCGACGATGAGGATTTAAACTGATGGCGGTTGATAAGGCCAGACAAGATGATCAAATGGTCAAGCCTCATTGTCATCCCTGAATCCAGGTGGCCTTCATAAGGTAGGCTCAGGTTGCCACCACCACCACCACCACCACCACCACCAGCCAACTAACCAACCAACCAACACCAAAAAATAGGAAATGGGGTAGAAACCCGTTGGAGCAGTGCATGTATACCATGTTCATTGATCATCTGTTCGCTTCTTCGTTTCGTAAAGTACATTATAATCCCATGCAATCACGACTCGCTAGCCTTCCGCTGCTTCTCCCGAACCGAATTGATGGACGAGCTGATACTAGCCTTGGACGAAGAGTGCCTCAACGACCTCTCCGCCACAGACTCGGCACCGGAACCGCTATCCCCGCGACTGATACTTCCCTCCCTCGCCAACGGCGACGAAATATCAGGCGTGACAGACCTCGACTCAATATTGGGACGCTTCGCCTTGGTCAACGTCTTCTTCCTCCGCTTCTCCGACGCATTGGACCCGGTGCTAGCCTTCCTACTAACAGTACCATCCCCGTCGTCGCTCGTCGCGGCCACGGACGGCGCAAGGCTGCGGCTCGAGCTCGTCGAGCTGCGGCGGTGGGCGCTGGTAGTGCTACCACGGCGTCTATGCTCGCGCTCGATGGCGGCGGCGCGGGGGTGCATCGTCGTCTTCTCGGGCGACTGCTGGCGCGCGGGCGGCGGGCCGGCCTTGTCGATGCGGTGCCACGGCAGCCACCAGAACATGCCCCACCGCTGCTTGGCCACCTGGCGATCGCGCGCTGCGAGCTTCTTCTGGATGAGGGCGCGGCGCTCGTTCTCCTTCTCCCAGTATTCTGTGCGGTAGATTTCCCAGTTTTCTCTAAATGTAGGCGTGAACGGCTTCGCGAGCAGGAGGAGCTTGACGTAATCTCCGCCCGGGGCGAGATCCTCCTCGTGACCTCCTTTTTCTTCGTCTTCGAGCAGGACCGGTAGCGTTGGGTGGCTGTCCGTGGTGAGGCTCAGCTCCTTTTCGACTTCGCGCAGGATGGATGGTTCGACGTAGCGGTAGGACGAGCTGGCGGTGTGGGAGAAGAGTCCGTAGGTCAGGAAGAAGCCAATGGTGGAGAGAAACTCGGCCCACCAAGGTCGTCGGATAATAACCAGCTTAGAATTGAAACCTCGAAGGCCTCTGTTGGAGATGGCGAACCAACGGCGTGGCCACCTGATGCCTCGCTCCCATATTCCTGTAGCCCATACCAGTATCGCGGTCATGACACCTCCCATGAAGCAAATCTTCTCGAATGTTTCGACGCCCCAGTACACAGAGCCACCAACTCCACGTCCATCCTCACGCGGGGCGAAGAAGAGAGCGTAACCAAAGCCGCTGATCCATGCGGTCAGCAAGGTGAAGAAGAACGTGTGATGGCGGCGGCGGGCGCGAAGCTCGAGGTACTGTGCGCGTAGAGAGGCCTCGAGGATGAGGAGGTTCAGGTAGATCATGGACGGAGAGCTCGGGGTATGGATCAACGGGTCGCCTTGCTTGCCAGAGTCGGGGACGACGCCGGTGGTGCCGACGGCGGCCTTGGGCTCTTTGCCCGGCGGCGGGGCGCCCTTGACCAGCGAGTCAAGCTCGTCGGCCATGGTTGCGGTAGGGAGACCTGTCGTCGCTCAGAGGAGATTTCAAGCTTTTCGGTGGTGGTGATGCGGCGGTCAGGTCGCTTTGGGACGGAGGATTGAGAATTGGAGGGGCCTCGGCAGCCGCAGTCAGCAGCGGTCTGCAGACATGCGCGGTGGTCGAGGGGCGGGGGATGGAGATGCGAAGCTGCAGGTGGACGGGGCGCAGGTGTGCAGAAAGGGGTGAGCAACAAGCACAATAAAGCTGCTTTAGCTGCACTGCCCTTTGGAGGTGAGAGCTTTCTGCGTGTGTGCGTTCTGCTGGTGTTCGAGAAGCAAGGGCGGAACTGGAATCTGTCGGTGGTCAGATGTCAATCCAGGCCAGCCGGGTGTGCTTCAGCTGGCGGGTTGGGGGTGGAAATTCCGCTCCGCCTGGCAGCAGGTGTGGACAGTGGGACGTCATGGGGAAAAGAGGCGGGGTGGCCCGAGCGCGGGGTGTCTGGACCATTACGATAAGCGATTGCGATTACGATAAGGCTTGTTGGGGAGCTGCGCATCTCAGTGAGAGCTTGACACGTGCAAATCGGTTGAAGATTTCACGATGGACAGGGCTTGATTGAATATGAAGCTCGAAGAGCCAAGGCTGATGAGCTGCTCAGGGATATAAAGGGCCCCTGCGGAATACAGAGTACGGAGTAATACAAGGTTGCTCTGCTCTGGCTTGTCAGCAAAAGGCGCATTTCCACCTGTTTCCCACACAATTCGCAAAGACCCTGAGTGCATTGTGATTGATGCCCCATTGTGTGGGAGACACTGCACAGAGAAAAGATGTTTCCTCGTCCATGCTTTTGTTTTGAGCCTCAGAATTGAAACATATTCACCAAGCTAGAAAAGGAAGTTTCGTCTCTTCTTTAACTAAACTCAATTACTTTCTTCATGCAGGTCTTACTACGTATGCAAATATTGCCAGCATATACTGGACAAATGCTGGGTACGGAGTACAGTTGTATGGTCATGATCCGGCCACGATTCCACAGCCACGATGCTGTCTTAATTGACAGCTCCATTCAGATTGTTGCCTACATCGGGTAAGCGTGTCTATGATTGCGTAAGGTCCTGGAGAGAAATTGCATCGTCAGCTTCAGGCTTCAGCCTTGAAAGCATCATCTGACTGGGCCAACTACGGATTTCTCCAAGATACGACTTAGTAGTCAGCAACTTAGCCACATGTCCACCGGGAAATCGGAGGCTTGTTTTGTCTCTTACCGCCGACACGGCTCAATGCAACAGCTGCCCCCACTCTTCTACCCGCCAAACTCCGAGTGCTAAGTCCATGAACCGATCCGCATCCCGCTTCTGGGGCACGTTGTTGTCCCCTTGGTGCCACCTACACAGTACCGTAGTCTTTCTCATGTTCCTCACACAATGACCCCTGCCTGCTTACGCCCCTGTCGCTCAACTGCTCAACAAGCTTGTCGGTTTTTTACGGAGCCGTTGACATTCCGGCCGGGGCACCTGGCTTACTTGTCTCTCATCGAACCCTCCCACCTTTCTGTCCACCGTCATTTTTTGCCCACCCCTCTGCCACATCTCCGCGTCACCACTGCCCTGCGCAACGGCGTCTCCGTCCTTCTTTTGTTACTGCACCTGCCTAGAACTCGGGAGGATTGCTAACCCGGCGTTAACTGCATCTTTCTATCCCGCTCCGTCTAGACTGCAGCCCCCGGTCCGCATTCTTTGCTGACTGATGAGTCGTCGCAAGTTTCAGAACATCCGCGCTCCGGACACACACCTCCGCCGCCCGCGGCCACACTGATTTGACGCCTTGCGCTACCTGTACTTTATTTTGCGACTTTTGTATATAGACGGTTGGCCCCCGTCGCCACCACCCACAGCAACATCCGGCATGATACACCAACAAACCGCTTCTTCTCTAGTGAACGGGTCGCGACTCAAACTTGCTTCCTCACTAATTACGTCGTCCTCTGCAACTGTCAAATCTCCCGCACCTAGCGTACGGGCCTCTTCTGAAGACTCCGTCCCTCGCCGATCCCACCAAACAATGGCTGCCGCCGCCGCACCCCCCGCCGCTCCCAATGCGACAACTCGTCCCCCGGGAACCTACTTCCCACTGGGATACAAAGATGCCGTCTATCAATGGGTAAGCAACCCAAGAAAGCCCTTCAAATCGCGGGGTAACGTTGCTAACAAAAAGTCCGCAGTGGACAAGTGTAACTCCGCAAATGGCCGAACGCAACGTCCTGTCACACATCCCTTACCTCAAAGAAGCCCGCGAAAACGCCTCCCTCGACTCGACCAAGCCAGACCCCTTTGGCCAGCGCGTATGGAAGTCCCAAATGGTCGAGCTCTCCGGCAAGAACCGCGCCCTCAACGAATACTCCATCGAGCGCGTCGGCGAGGAGGTCGAAAACAACCTCGTCATCGTCCACGGCTACGGCGCCGGCCTCGGCTTCTTCTACAAGAACTTTGAGCCCCTATCCCGACCCAAGGGATGGAAGCTCTACGCCCTCGACATGCTCGGCATGGGCAATTCCACAAGGCCGCCATTCAAGGTCACCGCCAAGGACCAGGAGGGCAAGACTCGTGAGGCCGAGGCCTGGTTCATCGACGCCCTCGAGGAGTGGCGCAAGAAGCGCAACATTGACAAGTTCACCCTCGCCGGCCACTCACTCGGCGGATACCTCTCCATCGCCTACGCGCTCAAGTACCCCGGCCACCTCAAGAAGCTCATTCTCGCCTCGCCCGTGGGAATCCCCGAAGACCCATACGCAGTCAACGCAGCCATGCCCGAACCCGAAGAATCGACCCTCCAAAACGAGTTCGCACAGGATCAAAACGAAGTCACCAGCAACGCCTCCAGCACAACAGCATCACGAAACGCCAAGCCCAACGCACCCAAGCGTCCCCTCCCGGGCTGGCTCGTCTGGCTCTGGGACGCAAACGTCTCCCCCTTCAGCATCGTCCGCTTCACCGGCCCGCTCGGCCCCCGCTTCGTTTCCGGCTGGACATCCCGCCGCTTCAACCACCTGCCCCAAGAGGAGTCCCAGGCGCTGCACGACTACGCCTTCTCCATCTTCCGCCAGCGCGGCAGCGGCGAGTACGCCCTGCCGTACATCCTCGCCCCGGGTGCCTTTGCCCGCAGCCCCATGGTCAACAGGATAGACGGCGTCGGCCGCCAGGTCATTGAGAAGAGCACGGGCGAGAAGCTTAGGGAGACGGGAATCCCCATCGTCATGATGTACGGCGAGAACGACTGGATGGACAAGAAGGGTGGCGTCGCGGCGGCCGAGAAGCTAAAGCAGGCTAGGTTGCAGGCGCTGCTCAACGGCACGGAGGAAGAGAAGAGGAGGGAGAACGGGTCAGCAAAGGTTATTGAGGTTTCCAAATCGGGTCACCATCTTTACCTCGACAACGCTGAGGAGTTTAATGACTACATCCTCAAAGAGATGGAGGATGTCCAGAAGAGCAAGCTCTAGAACTTTGGCTTACGAACGTTTCGAGAGGGGCGTGATTGGTGAAAATATGGGCAAGCTTCACAGCCTTGCCAGCCAGAGCAGCATGTTTTTTGAGGCGTTTTTCGGGGGATTGCATTGCATGACAACAGATCGAGCCTCAAAACGGCCGACGGGAATATCCAGTGGGAGCGTTTGGCTTGGTATAATAGAGTCTATTCAACCGGCTTATCTAGATGAAGAATATAATTACATGACAATCTATTCGAATATGGTTTCAACTTGCATTGCACAACACATATGTCTTTCAGAATCATAGAATCAGCGATGTCTCTTTGTCTTCCCCCAAGGCATTTCAAAAAGAGACCGGGACCGGCTCCCGCACTTGATCGGCCCCACGTACACCGGCCGGCCGGACATTTGCGCAACGTCGGCCAACGTCAACTACTTATAGAGAAGAGAACACGACGAAGAAACAAACTCACTTCGTGGAAAACATGGATATATATTAAAGGCGAGCTTCGCAACCTGCTTCCAACTGTTGTTCATGTTCATGCTAAAATGTCTTTGACATGCTCAAGGCTCACAACTTCTAACACTTGACACAAGTCTCGGTTTCCTCGAGCAACCTACCCCTATCCTCGAAATTGGCATACTATTCTTGATAGAACTAAACAAGAAGCGGCATCTTTGACAACCATTTCCAAGCTACACGTGATCCAACACCGCCAAACTGCCATAATGAGTCTCAAAACCTCTCTCCGTCCCTCACGATCGTCGTGCCGACCCCGTGATCCGCCCCGTCGTCTCAACTTCTCAACTCACGTGTTGACCTAGACGAGCGAGGCTCAGAATCACTTTTCGAATTCTTCAATAGCTGCATGACCGTTCGTCTGATATTGTTTGCTCGCTTAAAGGCGTCTAATGGGCGGCCTCTGAATAGGCGGTCGAACGACCGAACAGCCGCCCTCTCCCCCTTTTCCATATAAAACCCCCCCCATTCACCCACCCGTCACGATACTTTCACTCCTCTTTTCCTGACCATCATTCTCTTCACTCAAAACACTCTTACCAGTTTCATCAAGTTCATTCTCTTCATTCAGTCACGCCAGTATCTGGGATACTCCTTGACTAGCAAACACCCTTCACTTCTCTCTCCGCAAGCATCGTGACTCTTCGTCGTCCAGAGCAAACATCACGACCAGTCATCAGTCTCACAGCCTTGCGTGTCCCAAATTCGCCCGAACTCAAAGCCTTCATAGCTCCCAAAGATCCGTCGCAAAACACTGCTCAATAACTTCGTCATGTCCGGCCCGTACAGCCAGTTCCTGGATCTCGACAACACCCGGGATCCGTACGCCTTTGAGGATCCAGACATCTTCCAGGACCCAATCCTCAACGACATGTCCCTTTTCGGACCTGATGAGTACCAGCAGTCATACAAGCCTCAGTCGCAGTACCAGCAACCATGCAAACCCCCTCAGTCGCAGTATCAGTCGCCATACACGAACAACTTCCAGCAGTCGAACTACCAGTCTCCATACAACAGTAACAACAACAACAACAGCCCCTACCAGCAACCCTTGAACAATAACGCCTACATCCAGCCTCCCCCTCCTCCCCAACAGACGCTCACCGAAACCGCAGAGCCCCTCTCCAAACGTCTCCGATCTCGTCACCCAAAGCCCATCCCCGTCCCCGCTCGCTCAACGACACCCGACGGTGAACCCCCCTACCACCTAACCCTCTTCTCCTCCCACAACCTCCCAGGCACAGTCTCCTCCCTCCTAACAGCCCACCTCCAAGTCCCCCTCTACACAACCCTCGAAGAGCGCACCCGCCGCGAGAACGAAATCAAGCACCTCTTCTCCGCCAACACAAACACAACTCTCCCCCCTCCCTCGCCGCGCGTGAAGAATCTCCCAGGCCTCACCGACTCCTCCTCCTCCTCCTCCTCGGCCACAAAGATCTACAAAATCCGCGCCGCCCCCTGCCCCCCCGAAATCACCTCCCTCCCCCCTCAACCCGACCTCGGCAAATTCATCAAAATCGACGATTCTCTCGGCCCCAAAGACGACCCCCGGCGCACACAGGCAATGGACTACAACAACCACCTGGCAGCCTTGCGCCTCCGCAACCTCAAGAACCGCAACAACGTCGCCGCGATGCGCAGCCGGAACCGGCGCGACAGGGCGGCGGTGCTCCGCGCCGAGGAGGCGAGCTTCGCGAAGGCGGAGTGTCGGTACTGGAAGGCCAAGGCTATCGCTGCTGGCGCGGACCCAAAGGGTTGGGAGTATTTGCCGGATGTGGCCAAGGAGGCCGTCGCTGCGGATTATCGTATCGATGCGTTGGATTTCTTTCAGGACGTGGGCGAGGTTGCGCCTGCTACGCCCAAGAAGGTCCTCAAGAGAAAGCGTTGAAGAAGGAAAGTCGAAGAGGGAGTAAATCGTCGAGAGAGAAGATTGGGATCTTGCTTCGGTGGGTGCTGTTGGACTATGAATGGACAAGGGACGAGGTTGCGTGGTTTGGCTTTTCTTGAGAGGACTCCTTGTCATTGCTTTGCTCCCCTTTGCGAGTTTTGCACTAGCAGGAGGAATCTCCTTTCGGGGGCTTTTTGACAGAGTATTGTATTTGCAGATACCGCGGGAGTTTGATACCCAGTTCTAGGCGTTTACCTGTTTGTTTCCTGCTTAGCTCTCCACTCAATACTATGACTTCAAATGAACCTTATAGTGACACCTAAAATATCCTTGACTTGGACAACTGGTCTCATTTATTGACCTTGGGCAGGAGCGTTCAATCACACGGCTGTATCGAACAAGAGTCATGTAAGGAATCGAGGACCTTTGAGATAATGTTGCTATTGGCTCTGGGGCAGTGTAAGAGTCGGCTATAATGTAGGCTGCCATACATGAAAAACCTTCCCGTGGTCTCGTGAGAGTATCAACCACAAATAGGAAGGAGGCCAGGCGCACGTAGTGTCCAAGGCATGAAGCGTGTTTGCTAGGGAGTATCTCTTCAAACAGCATTTCAGTAACCCAGCTGGAAGTGAAACTTCAGACTGGGTAAGGCTGGGGGGGGTAAGACAGACACATCACGTTCAGACTCGCAATTGTAGGAGTTCACGCAAAAATAAAATTAGCTACTAATTATAGCCAGTGGTATCTCATCAAACCATTCAAAGACCAGATCATGACTCTCCCTCCAGAACCATCTGAGAGGATTCCGGCCGCGTCGATGTTTCCATCTAAACCATAGAACTCCGTTCATTATCAAGTCCAGATCCAGCTCAAAGATTATCGCGAATTCTCCCCTTCCCGAGTCTGTTCAAATGGGACACCATCACCTCACGCTTGTGACACTTGCAGTCTGCGGAGCTCACGGCTCGTTGACGGAAGGCCGAGACCGCGACTTGCTCTCAGCTTTGATGCTCCCCATCTCCGACCCATGGCCCGTAGACACCCCATAGCAATCCGGGTCGGAAAGACATCCCTTGATGTAATAAAACAACACAATCGTCATCAAGACCCTGAACGCATCTCGTTAGCAACTGCATCACAATCCCACAGCCGAGAACATGGAAAAAAATAAGAGCAACATACCAGTTCACAGCACCGACGGCAGCAGCACCGGCCATACTACCGCCATACCGCTTCTCCTCCGTAGTCGGCCCAAAGCACGTCCCCTGCACGCACGTATCACCCAGGAACAAGGCCGCGATGCTCGCAGACCACGCCCAGCCTGACAACCAAAACAGGCAGTTCGTGCCGTAGCCGATGAGTACGGCGACGCGGAAGTAGAGGTGCGCCGCGAAACGCTCGAGGATCATGGCGCCGCCTAGGACGAGGAGCGTGAGGAGAGACTAAACGCGGGTGCGGTCAGTAAAGTGACATTACTTTTTTGACACGTCTGGTCGTCGGGGCTGGGGATGGACGGCCGAAGGGGGAAAAGGCCCTGGATCAGACGTACGACGAAGAGCATGAAGCCCGGCGGCCCGGCATAGCTGCTCGAGTAGGCGCCCAGCAGCGACAGGCAGTACGCGCACGCGGCGAGCACGGCGAGAGAGAGGACTAGGACGGCGACGCGGACGACGGAGAAGAGGGCTGGTGTCGGCGGGGCGCCTTTGCCCATGAGGCCTCTGATGTTGTTTGCGCCCGTCATTTTTGCGTTTCGATTTCTTGGTACCGTCTTCCCAAGTTTCTGACTCCCTTGTTTCTAGGTGAGGTAACCCGGTGTGTTGGCTGCGGTATGATCTGAAGGCTTCGTGATAGCTTCACTTGTGCGGCTCTTCAGATTGGGTAGGTGTAAGGCACTTTAGGTATTAAGCACTCAAAACGTCGAAGTCAGCAAAAAACAAGACACAAGCGAATGTGGATAGGATACACCAAACGATCAAGTGGACGGTTCGTAACCACGCGCGCATCAAGGGGGGACATCGGTTTCCTTATACCTCCTCTCTCTCCAGCAAGCCCACGTAATAAAGGAGGTGTTCAAACTGCCTCCTTCAAACACGCCCAGTCCGTGGTCTTGCATGACAACGGCCCCAACCATGTGAGATTTGATCCAAGATCCAAACAAGCCTGCAAGGCCTGCGCCACACAAAAAAATACAGAGACCACAGACAGACACCCAGCGCAATAACGACTGGAGAACTACAACCTAAGAACAGGGAAAGTCTGATCACAGTCGGCTGAACGACGCTCGGTTACGGTCCTCGACCACCATCACACTGGCACACCTGTGGATAGAGGACCAGAATGACGGATGATCGACAGATGGAAAACGCACTTTAAAAAAAAAAAAAAAAAAAAAAAAAAAAAAAAAAAAAGAGAAGAGCAAAGAGCAAAACAAACTGAAATCAGACAAAAGAGGAAAAAAATAAAGAAAAAAGAAAAAAAGAAAAAAAACAATAAAAAAAAAAAAAAAAAAAAAAAAAAAAAAAAAAAAAGGGATGCATCGATGCATAAACCACCTTCATTCCCAACATGCAGGGGCCTCTCCAGCTTTTGCGGCATATAATTGGCCGACACGGCCGGTTCCTGATTTATGCTCCTTTCGTCCACCCCAGTCATCGCGGCAGTGCAAAGGCCCAGACACCACCAACAAGCACACGCTCGTCGATCACTGACTGAGCCGGGATGAGAGCCGGGAGCCGGCAGGAGCGATCCAGTGGAGTGGGGGTGAAGCCAGCTGCGACTTGGGGATCCCATTATCCTCCCCCCTCCTGTTAACTGTATTGACCTCTTCGGAGGCGGCGAGAACGATTGGAGTTGAACAGGTTCACACGAGTTTCAAATACTCACCAGCCAGGATTCCTCGTCGCGGAATTCAATGCAAAGAGACCCAGTTGGCCCCTATGTCGAGTCAACCCCTCATAACCCAGCAAGAGATCCAACAAGAAGAGAACATGGTCTTTATCCGGCCCATGTGTGAAATGTTTCTCCTGTCAACGTACCGTCAATCCCAAAAGAAAAGCGACAGAAAAACAAGACATCTTCACATCAGACGAACCTCCCCCCTCTTAAAGAACCTCACGGTCTCAGGTGGGACAAGATGGAAACAAGAAACGCAGAGCAGCACAGGCAAACGCTGAAACAAAAAGAACGCGCAAGCTGAAGGTGCACCACTTCCTTTGCTGAACACTGGACAGCACTTCGTCGCATCTGTCTGTTCACTCCTTTCTTTTGATTCTACACGTATCGTTCAAAGATACACCCACCAACGCGTCAAACACCAGACGCTGCACGTCTAAGCCCGCCTCCTGCCTCACCACCGTGCCGCCCACCACCCTCTGGAAAACCTGCGACGGCTCAGCCCTTGGCCAGAGAGAAGCTTCTGAACTGTCCCAGCGCCAACGCGGTCGCGTTTACCATGGTGCCAACAGCACGTGAAACCCAAACTCCTTCCCTTTACCAGAATAGCATCTCCTCAATTCTCAACTGCCAACATCATTACCAATATTGCCATCACAGTCAGATTCCGTCTCTCCTTTTGACCCCCTTGTGCATGCCAGTCCACCAGTCGCTCGTTCTCAGTGCAGCGATGCGACTGCTGCACCCCCACCTCACCAGTTCGTCCCATTTCATCAGACTGGCCATGTAACGAAACCAGGATCATGTTGCATTCCTGGCATCCTGATCGCCGCTTTTCGCCCGAACAGGTGGGAAAGGGAGTACACGGTCACACAACCTGATAAGCGTGTACATGGCGGGGTAGAACTTGTGTCTGCTACCAGGGTACTCGGAAAAACATGATGTTGGTTGGGTTCATGTCACGTCAAAGGCCGCACCTGGCATCAAATCACGTACACGATTCAAATGGTTGATACAGATTCTATTGTGGCATCGAGGAACTAGCTTCTATCGTTGTTGCGCCGTTCCCAACATGTGCATTAACTCGTCAATTCATCCGACGATGATGATCATGCGACTACACTCCTCCCAAAGTGTACCCGCAGTCTATACTCCCAGGCTTGTATGATGTCAAAAACGACCAAAGTGAACAAGCAAGATCCCATGCCTGCCTATATCCCATGAACTAGAAATGCATTGTACAGTCTACCCGCTTTTTAAAAGTTTGCAACAGCCACCGCAATCGCCTGCGTCTCAGAGTGTGAGATGGAGACGCTAATGTCTGAAAGGCCAACCTTCTTAGCGGCAGCAGCAGCTTCGCCGTGGAGCTATCATCAAATTAGTAAACAGTCTCGAGAGTAAAGTGTATGCTCAGTGAAGCTTACCTTGACAGTAGGAGCGCCAGACTCGTCCTTGGCAATCTCAATATCCTTCAGCGGCGCACCGGCACCCTTGCTGGAGACGCCAAGAGACTTGAAGACGGCCTCCTTTGCGCTCCACCGGCCAGCGAACGAGCTCTGAGGGCTGGGCGCGGACTGGCAGTACTTGATCTCACCGGCGGTGAAGTTGCGCTCAATAAACGTCTCGTTCTCAATGTTGATGGCGGAGATGTCCTCAACGTCAACACCAACGTTGCTGTTCTTGTTGGCGACCTTCTTGGCCAGACCCTCCATCATGTCCTGGGTGGCCTTGGCCGCCGTGGAGGTGACAGTCTTCTCAGACGCCTTCATGAAGTTGGAGGGGTAAGAGATGGTGGAGGTCTTCTTGTCCTCGGTGACGCGAGCATCGGGGTTCAGAAGAACCTTGCTGAGCTGCTCGTCGGTGTAAGGAGCGTTGGACTTGGGCACGAAGAGCGTGTTGTTGACCAGGCCCTTGTGGAAGAAGCTGTAAGCCTTCTTCTGGCGAGCGTTGACCTTGGCGGAGTACTCCTCGTACGTCTTCTCGTCAAGGGTGGCGAAGAGGTACTTGGGGTGCACACCAATGGCCTGGGCACCCTTCTGACCGAAACCGAAAGAGGTGACGGAGAAGGCCTTGATACCATCGGTCTGGATGGTGCGGCTGGGGTAGACAATCATGTCGAACTGCTCCATGATGGGGTCGACATTGTCGGCGTTGCGGTTGCCCGGGACCAAACCGGTGTTGAGCACCTGCAAGCAGCCGTTCATCATCCAGGCACCGGCGGCACCCTTGGGGTGACCAGTAAGGTACTTCTGGAAGATACCCATGACGGCGTTACCCTTCTTGCGGCCAAGGTGGCGGAGCTGCTGGCAGATGACAGAAGACTCGTTCTTGTCGTTGGCCTTGGTGGAAGTACCGTGGAAAGAGGCAACCTCGAGGTCGTCGATGGTGAGACCCCAGGTAGCGAGGGCACCACGGAGAGGAGCAATCTCCGGGTTGTTCTTCCAGAAGTTGTTGCCGAGGCTGCGGAGAACATCCTTCTCCTGGCGTTCGGCCTCCCTCTTGATGTGCTCGGCACGGTCGTGGGCGTACTCCTTCTCGTTGACCTCCTGGCCCTGAGCCTTGATGGCCTCGACCTCATCGTAGAGGTACTCGAGCTCAGACTCCTGCCACTGCTTGATCTGCTTCTTGCGAAGCTCGATCTGGCGGCGACGGTAGTTGATGTCGAGCAGAGGCGAAGGGAACTTGCCGGCGTGCTCGCGGGCAGTGGTCAAGACACCCTGGCCGGGAGCGGGAACGGATCGGCCAATCTTGTCGGTAGCAGTGGTAGTCAAAGCCAGGATACCGTGAATGGGCATGCCCATGTCAAGGGCTAGCTTGGCGGTCATAATAAGCTGGACACCGCAACCTTGAGACTCCATGAATCCGTTACGGGTGGTGGTGGTGGGACGCGACATCTCGGCGGGGGTACGGCCGTGGGCAAGCTCATCGACGGCGTTGCTAGTGGCCTTCATGTTGGCGAACTCGTAAGAGCCCTCCTCACCGAAGTCATCGAAACCACCGACGAAGACGATGCGAGCCTTGCCCTCCATGATGGTCTCGTAACCAATGTCGACGGACTCGACAGCGGTGGCGCAAGCACCGACAGGGGTCTTGATGGGACCGGAGGAAGAGATCAACAACATGTTAACCCAGGCGGCCATGGTGTTGATGAAAGACTCCTGGAGGATGTCGTTCTGGACAGGCTTGTCCAGGTAGCGGTCTCTGTGCATGCCACGGAGAGCGCCAGCACCACCCATACCGGATCCGATACAGTTGCCCACCTCGGAGACGTGGACATACTTGTAGAACTCATAGGGGTCGGTGATACCGGCCGACAACAGAGTCTCGGCAACGGAAACAAGGACGAAAAGGGTGACAGGGTCCACCTGGGAGACAATGTCCTCAGGAACACCGTATCTCTTGGCGTCCCAGCCGGTGGGAATCTGGCCAGCGACGAGTCTGTCGAAGCGGAGAGCCTTGGGGATCAAGAGAGCAGCTCCCTTCTTCATGCGGACAATGTACTCGCCAGACTCGGGGATCTCAAAGATCTCGACCTTGTCGCCGTGCTCACGCTTGAACTCCTCGGCAGTCTCCTTGGACGCCTCGAAGGGCTCGAGGTCTTCCTCGATGACAACCTCGTGAAGAAGCTGCTTCTGCTCAGGGTCGTAGCCGCCGAAGAGCTCAGGCTCAATGAGACGGATACCCGAGTGCTCGAGAATGTACTTCTCGTACTTCTGCTTGATGTCCTTGTCATCGACGGGCTCGCCAGTCTTGGCGTCAACCCAGCCGGAGTAGGGAGCAGGCTTGCCCTTGATGGGACCGTTGTGGTTCTTGATCAGACCCATGATCCAGGCCATCTCAACGCAACCCTCAAGAGAGAACTCGCCGTGAGCTTCCATCTCCCAACGGGTACGGGAGTTACCCCAAGGACCGACCTCAGCGAAACCGGTGACGACGACGACCTTCTCCAAGTCGACCATGCCCTTGAGGCGGTCGTTGAGGGGAGCAATCTCCTCTTCCCAGTCGGGAAGGGTGGGGAAGTCGAACTTGAGGTTGGCACGGGGCTCAACGAGGGTCTTCTTGTAGAGAGCCTCAGAGTTGGGGCCGTTGACAACCTTGTTCTCAATGGCAGTCTCCTTGGTGACAGCGCGGCGGACCTCGCTAGTCTCCATGATGTCCTTGCGGAGCTTGGTCATGGTCTGGTTGAGGTCGGGGATGAACTGAAGACCACCGTTCAGGTCGGCGAAGACGGGCTCACTCTGGCAGAGGTCGACAACAGCAGGAGACATA
Source organism: Colletotrichum cuscutae (assembly GCA_030869315.1). Classification (NCBI taxonomy): domain Eukaryota; kingdom Fungi; phylum Ascomycota; class Sordariomycetes; order Glomerellales; family Glomerellaceae; genus Colletotrichum; species Colletotrichum cuscutae. The sequence continues at coordinate 224,763 of MPDP01000168.1, forward strand.
AGACCCAAAAGGTTGAAGGCCATTTCCTGCTGGGAGAAGGTACGAACGCCGAAAGCCTCGACGCCCTCGGCGACAACGTTGTTGCCGCTCATGAGACCAGTACCACGGGTCCAGCCAATGACGGCACCGCAGATGGTGAGGTACTGACCCCAGTCCTCAGAGTGCCATCTGTTGAACAGAGTCTCCAGGGCAAGCTTGGACTCGGAGTAGAGACCATCGTTACCGAAGGTACCGTGATTGGGGGACAGAGGCAGGACGACCTGGGCGGGACGGGTCTCGAAACCACGCTCAGCCTTCTGGGTCTTGACGCTTCCGAGAATGCGGAGCAGGTTGGTCAACATGATGCGGTGAGCCAGCTCGGAACGAGAGTCGATCTGGTCAATCTGACGTCCGTTCTCGGGAATGGCAGCGAAGGGCACAATGAAGTCCAGATCCCAGCCGAGGCCGTTCTTGGGGTCGTAGATGTAGTCAATGAGAGCCTCGCAGTCCTGCTTGCTACCCTGGTTGAAGGGCACAACAACAAGCTGGGAGCCACGAGCTCCGAAGCGGGTGTACATGGACTGGTAGTACTCAGTGACCTCGCGAGAGAATCTGCTGGTAGTGACGACGACCTTGGCACCACCGCTGATGAGGCCCTGAAGGACCTCAGCACCGATGGAACCGGCACCGGCACCAGTCATGAGGGCGTGCTTGCCAGCGAAGGTGACACCGTCCTTGGCAGCCTCCTCAAGAGACTGCAGGTAGTAGCCTGTGAGCTTCTTGCTGTAGTCCCAGCCGTGGAGGCTCTTGCGCTTGAGGTGCAGGAAGGGGATGGTCTCGACCTTGCCGGGCTTGGCCTTCTTGGAGGGGCTGTCCTCGTTGGGGATGATCTGGTTCTCGTTCATCGCGAGAGAACGCAAGACATCGCCGTAGAGGTTCTTGATCTCGAGCTGCGAGGTCTTGGACATCTTGTGCTGCTCCTTGATGAGCTTGTAGATGCGGCGCAGATCGTTCTGAACCTTGGTGCGGTTGCCGTACTCAGAGATCTTGCCACCCTCAGCCATCTGCTGGACGTAGTGCTCCAACTTGCGGCAGCTGGCGCGGGGGACCTCCTCGTAGTTGAGGTTGCCGCGAGCGTCGACGGTGGTCTGGGGACCGGTGGGAACAGCAACGTCCTTGTAGACGGGGTTGGCGTTGAGAACCTCCTTGCAGTTCTCGATGAGCTGCTCACCAAGCTCCTTGGCGAGCTTGTAGGTCTCTCCGCGCTCCGCAGGGCAGTTGTCAATGTGGTACTGCATGAACTCGACGAGAGTGGGGTTGGAGCGGTTCATGATGCGGATGCACTGGCTGACAATCTCACGGTCAACAGCCTTGAGGCGGCCGAAAATAATGTCGTAGTACATGTGGAGGGCATCCTGGCGCGCCCAGTTCCAGGATGAATCGTAGGAGCGAGCCTTGAGGGAGCTGAAGACGGGCTGGATGCCGGCGGCGTAGAAGTCACCGTGCTCGGCAGTCCAGAGGTCGAGCTGGGACTGGAGGACCTTCTCGGACTTCTGGGAGTTGAGGTAGGCCTTGTCGCCGGCACGGAGATCCAGCTTGAGGTATCTCGCGAGGAGCTCAAGCTGCTGCTTAAAGAGGGCGCGCTGGTCCTTGGTGAGGGCATCGATAGCCGCGGGGTCCATCATCATGCCACCGCCAGAGCCGCCAGCGGCGGCACCAGCCTGAGGGGTGCTCAGGCTGATACCAGCAGTGACGGCGTACTTCTGGGTGACGTCGTCCAGGAAAGCCTTGGCATCAGCCTCGGATCCCAGACGAGCAGGGGGCTCCATGGTGAGAGCGAGCAGGAGAGTGCCATCCTGTCTTCCGGAAGCCAGGCCCCATCTTGTCTCGAGGTATTTTCTCGCGGCCGTGATGTTGAAGCCACCGGGCATCTTGGAGGAGATCAGGCGGGCAATAAGTGCCTGAGATTGCTTGCCAAGCTGGCCGTCGAAAGTGGCCTGCATGGAGGAACCGAGCTCGTCGAGAGGAACATCTTCGGGCTTCTCTGGTGTTGAACCGAATTCCTTGCCGAGGTCACCAAGGATTTCGTTCTGAAGGGTAGATTTGCCTGTGGAAATAGGGGATCAGCAGGTTGCTACAATGGGTAGTGGGGAGTTTTGAAAATTTCGCTACTCACCGCCAACAAGGTCCTTGATGGCCTTGCTCAAGGGAACCTCAGCCAAGGGCTTCTTGAGCTTTTGAGCAATAAGAGCTCGCAGGATGTCGATTGCCTGGACGGGGGCATCGGCAACCTGAGCGGCAGGGCCGGCGCTGGGCGCGGGGGCAGCCGCAGCAGCGGGAGCGGCAGCAGCCGCAGGGGCAGAGGAAGAAGCAGCGGCCGGCGCGCTCGATGAAGCGGCAGCTGGCTCTGGCTCCTCCTCGATGGGGTCGGCCTCGTAGTAGATTTCCTTTGCGTCCTTGTTGTAGCAGAGGATTTGACGCTGGACAGACTTGGCAGCATCGTAGGCTTCGTACTTTGAGGCGAGAGTGCGCTTGGCCATCACACCGAGGGTATCAGCGGGACCGATTTCAACCACCCTCTCGGCGGTCTTCTCGGCCAGGAAAACATCTTGGGTCTCAATCCACCGCACGGGCGAGGCGAATTGGTAGGCAAGCAGCTCCACAAGGAGAGTGTGGGCAAGCTCTTGCTCGACTTCGGGACGCATTATGAACAGCTGGGAGGAGCTGGAAAGCTCAATGACACGGAGCTGGGAGGAGAACCGAGAAATTGAGGGTATCTAGAAGCCGTCGTCGAAGTTTTGACGATTTGGAGGGGTATATGCTGTTCGTGGGAGTCCGTGGGAGAGTCGGAATCCTGGAACAGTGTGTAATGGCGTTGGTGTCTGCGGTGAGGGTATATGTGAAGCAGACAAAGCTCGCAAGACTTTTTTTTTTTCTGGACAGTGGGTGGTGGCTGCTCAAGGGAGAATCAAGTCCGCGCCAGAGAGAGGGAGGGACAAACTGGCGAAGGCGAGCGAGGGAGATGTAGAAGTGGTTTGGAAGTTGGGAGGACCACGGATGAAGGGAAGATGGTTGGATTTGATTGAAAAAAAAAAAAAAGAAGAGACAGGCTCAATGTTGATGGCTCTGGCCCCTCGATATCGGGTCACTGGCACTTGATTGACTTTCTTGGGGGGCGTCTACTTTGTGAGGAGAGGACACCAACTGGAAAGGGAGGGGATGGGATTGGGAACAACAGGTCCCGTCAGGAAAAAAGATGAATGTTGAACCAGGCAAGGGCCCCCACCGGCTCAAGGAAGATGAGCAGAGTGCGTGAGAGTAGAGAGGGAGGGAGTGTGTAGTGTACTGCGTATGGAGGGTTTTCCCAATGTCGAGGTACCTCAGGTGAGGTCAGGTACAAGGTACATGCAAGTAGGTGGTGGTGTACATTCACCAGGGACAACACTCATGGAAGTGAGGATGGATGGATGGATCCATGAGGTGAGGTGGACGGCGGGGGGGTAATGTCTCGAGACATTCGACTGGCCATCTTCTCTCTGTCTTTTTTTTTTCCTTCCTTCCTCTCTCTCTTAGCCTTCGTCCTCTAGTTCTGCCTCCCGAGGGCGAGGGGGTACGTAGGAGGAAAGGCGGCAGGGCCCTGGGAATGGAACATACAAGTGGGCCCGTCTTAGCCTGCCTTGCCTCGCGATGGGAGAGCCGTGAAATCCCCGGCACCTCACGCGTTGTCCCCTTCAAGTTCCCATGTTCCCCCCATGCAGGTGGGAAGAAAGCTGCTGGCGTGTAAATTGCCTGGGAGGCGTGTGGTCACTTTTGGTTCGGTGTGTGTGTGGCTTTACCGCTGCTGGGTGCTGGGTTCCTGGCTTCCATTCTTTTCTTGGGTGGTTTGGCTGCAACGCCTGGTCGGTACGTACCTCGCTGGGTCGAAAGCTCCTCAACCATATTCAGACGCTTTCCCCAATCGATCTTGGTTCGATCAGGGGGGCTTCCCCACAAAACCATTTCATTGGGGGAATGCAGGGTGGGAACCGTGGGACGGGTGGAGCACATCTTTTTGGGAGGGACGGCAGGGAGGGCAATCCGCAATCCGTCATTGATGCCAAGTTGACGTTGGAGTTGAGGCGTGAGGCGTCACCTCCGCAAAAAAGGTTTCGGGTACGGATAGCCAACATCCATCCATCTAGGTATTCATGATCCAGCAAAAACCAGCTCATCAAGAAGACGTGATGAGGGTGTCACCGGTTTCAAGACTTCCAACCTCACCCATCCCGATACTATCTATACATCATACCAATCCGTACTTATTATGTGTAAGCTACCTCAACCTCACCTCTAGAGGTGATATTTGCGTTTGATCCCAAGAGCTTCTTTCTCAATTCAGATCATCGCATCCAACAACTTACAAGCCACGTAAAGCATGAACTCTTTGGGACCAAGCTTTTCTCACCATCGCATACTGATACGTAAGATATCTTGTCACCTGGCTAGACCGAAGCCAGTCAGTGCTCCTCGTCTTCCGTGCGAGTGAACGAGCAAAGTGGCAGCTGCCGCATCATCGTCCTGCATGCATTATCCACCAGTCTCAAGTGACTCCTTCCGTGCGCCTCCTCGCTATCTTATCGCTTCCCTCTATCAAACGAGGCTTTGCGCCTTGTCTCTTGTCTGCCACCTCTTCAAGCCAGCCTGTCGTGTAATGCGAAGTGCGGGTACGTGCCATGTTGCGAGGTGGGATGAGACAAGACCAAGCAAAGTAGCTGTACCTGATTTACAGCTTCACATCGCAAGGCTTGCCAGCTCTCGGGCTCTTTGCCTTGGGCTAGAGGCTGGCACGGCTGCGCGCTGTCGTTAGCCTCGTGTGGCGCGCATTCAATGTCTTGATTCCTTCTCGTCGTCTCTCTGCCCGACTTCTACTTCCTCGCCGTGCTCGCTGCCCTTTCCCGAGCTGCCGGAATGTTGAATTCGGGCTAGTGGCCGCCGTACCTGCCCCTCGAGTCCTCGACTCTACTCAGCGCCTGCAGCAAACGTCTAGCCCTTCGCGAGGCTCTGGGTGTTGGTGATCTTAGTCTGAGACCTCACCTTGGGCCTTGAGATGTACCCGTTCCGATGACCCTTAACTCTGATTGTGCCTCTATCAGCTCACCCTTATCGCTGCATTCCCGTTGGCTACAGTCTCTTGCGACGTTCAAAGATTACCCACACACTTCCCTTTGGAGGGGGAGAGAGCTGGAAGCTTGTTGGAGCTTTGATGCTTGGCGGGGTGTTGATACCGATGCCGATAAGAGATACGGATAGAGCTACGGCTCTTCCCAACGGCCAACGACACACACACACACATATAGCTCTGATGTGAAAAGTGTCATCAACAGCATGGCTTTTGGATACGTGTACAAATCCAGTACGACTGCGGCAAGCTGTGGGAAAGTGGTGCCATGATAAGATATCTTCTGCTCCGTCACCCAACGGGGATCCGGAAAGTAACAGCCGCAACTCCTCAGCAACAAGCCAAAAAAAGCCTCCATGTTGCAAGCAGAAGGCCATGGAAGAGTGGAAGGGGAAATGGGAAATGGAGGGCAAAAGTGGTCTCTGCTCCAGGAACCCGCCACGGTTCGATGGGGGTGTAATGTAGCGATACCTCCTTGGCGACTGGAGTTGTACTCCGTATACAGTAGACGACGGATTGACCCAAGCTTTTCCTGTCGAGGCTCGAATCTGCTGTTTGAGGGGCAGAAGGAGCTTGGTTTGCCTCAACTCCAGCCCTGGCCAGGCCCAGGAGGACCTAATCAGTTCGAAGTTGACTAAGCTCTTGCTGACCTTTCGGTTGCGTACGACGGGTTGCTCCAGTTCTTCAGTAGACGAGCCACGAAAGGTGGGTGAAGATGCCCAGTTGATGGAAGCCTCAGTCAACAAGCCATTGTGATGCGCAACAAACCACAAAGTGCGACCTGTGTCTGACCGCTCATCACCAGGAGCATTCTTCAAACACTCAACTCAGCTCGCCCGAGCCAACCGAGAGACGTCGATGAACAATCGGAGACCGAGTGAATGAGCTCGGTGCAACACTTGTCGATATTCGAGGATTCCAGCCCTGTGCCTCATCAGTTCGTACTCAAAAGCCTGGGCTTGGCTGGGCAGTGGACAAGCAGTATGTCTTACTGAGAAGGTGCCTAGGTACGAATCTCATCGCTATTCGTTACCCCTCCACACATGGCAAGGGAAGATACACAGGGCATTGTGGTACGCAGATGCTAGAGCTTGCATTCCTGGACGACCGACCGCCCGCCCGCGTGGGCGGCGTGGCATGGCAAAGGGATAGCTCCCGCCTCAGCAAGCCAGAGCTGCGAGTGCGGTGTGGCGGCTGGTATCGGTACATCAAACATGTACATGCCGTTCTCCCTGCCGGATCCTCGTCCTCAGGGTCCCGCGCATTTCCCATCCTCCCCAGCATCGAGCCCCAGGCGTGGGGTGAAAGCGGTGGGGAGAAGGAGGCGGCAGAATATCGGATACGACGCTAAAGATGTTGACCGCCTTTCAACCGGCCAGGGAGTTACGGGAACGTAACGGGGGGCCCGGGAGTACATTGTACTTGGTGGGATCCCGCATATCAGGATCTTTGAGGGTCCAAGTCAAAGTGGGCGACACCTTTTTCGCAACTCCCGGTCAGCGAGGCGACTCGATACAAGGAAGAGGCGAGGTTGGAAAACTTCTTTTCCTTTCCTTGCAAGAGCTGCTCTGAGAGGCAACTCGGCATCGAGCGATGTCGCGCAGCAGAACCCGAGATGGCCCGCGACGGCGCGTTAGTTTTGGGCTCGTTATCGTCCGTTTGTTGCATCCGGGGTAGCAACTCGGCATCTTATCGGCGTGCGCGACAAGTGCGATTCGCCTAGCATCAGCACTGATGTTGAAAAGTATGGTGCAAGTCCAGGCCCAAGAGCCGAAATGATGCCATTTGGCCGAGGATTCGTGCGTCCATTGATCCAGCACCTTGAAAAAGAGACGAGACCGGTCCGATGAGCTAAGAGTTGGCGGCAAAGATCCGGAGGCAAGATTGTGTAGAAACGATCCGTTGTGGTTGCGGCGTCCCGCCATCATCCAAGTGTGGCTTGGGAGGGAAACTTGGGAAGAGGATGCTTGGATGAGTGGAAGAGAGGTTGAAGGAGGTTGCGAGGGCATGTACCGGTACATTGGCGCCCGTTCTCCAACAGCGGAACCCTTGCGGATCACTCGGGCTGCATGAAGTCAAGGGTGGAGCTGGAGGGGTGGATTGGGGTGTACGACCATCCCCAACAGAACTAAAAAATTTGGCGAGACATTGAGATTTGAGACTTTTGGAGAGATGCAAAGGCAGAAAAAGAGACGGGAGAGACGATGCTCCATACGAATGCCTACAGTACCGTGAGTACCTACCTTATACACACAGACAATTGGATTGATTAGCATTGACACACGTACCCGTAGCAATTGGTCACTTGGCCGCCCGACCAGGCAGGCACTGCTTGACGCCAGCAAACGGCCAACTGCCACCTCCCCTGTTCTTTCCGCTCTTGAATAGTGAGAGCTGTGGTGCCTCTTGCCTTGAGCCGGCAAAAGATACAAAATACGGAGTACAGGTAAGGGGTACTTTCCACCCGTCAAACCGTACCTGCCTTGCCAGCGCAGTGGAAGTGAACCAGATGGGGCCACAGCGTGGCAGGGACGCAGTACGTACCTACTCAAGATGCGGTCCAACGTGCCTTTCCTCCGTCAGCCCGAACCAACTGGATTCATTCCAATCCAATGTCCCAAAATGACCCCGGCCTATTTTTTCTAATCGTTGAGTTCCATCTCGTCTTCTCTACGTATCGGGGCCATGTACCTGTCCCTGTCCTGGGTACATCCCCTTTCTACCCCTCGTAGACACACCTAAGGGACCCAAACTGGGCCAGATACCTCCAATTACGTTGGTGGGATTGACCTCACTCTCACGAAAAGAAAAACAGAAAAAAGGGTCGAGAAGCAGGCGGTACTTCGTACGGATACTTGGCCCAAAGGTTGGATCTATCAAATTCATCATCCACTTGGAACATCCACACACCGCACACCACAGTCAATGTACCTACACACCACACCCGCCATGCTTCTCTGAGTCTCCCTCCTCAATGATGGCGTGAAAGTACCAAGTCCCGGTTCTCAATCCCACAATCCCAATCAATCCATGTCCACTTATTGAGACAGACCCGGGAAGACAGGCACACACACACACACACACACACACGCACACACAGACGCTCCTCACTCAACTCAACTCAACTCCCACTCCCCCAAGAAAGTCAGCAGGGACCCAGACCAGACCCGGGCCGCAGTAGAAAAAAAAGTCCAAAGGGATACACTTCAATTGCCTCGCCTTCCCATCATAACCTCGTCCAAGAACCCTCCCAACCGTCCCTTGCTCACCATCCTACTCTTCTTTAAGCTGCCATCTGCCACTCTCTTGCTCTTCCCTCCCACAACTCCACGTCAAGGACAGAACTTGCAGGCAGTCTTCTCGTTTCTTTTTCTTGTCCTTTATAGACCACCAATTGCTCTCGGATAATAGGAGAGAAAGCTCTAGACGACCACCCACGCTCAATACCTAAAGACACGACATTACTGCCGCACACTTCCTCCCTCTTCCCCCGCCATACCGGAGCATCTTGAACTAGCTGCCTCCTGCTCTTTGCTGAGTTTACGGAGTCACACACAAGGTAAGCCATCTTGCTGTTTTCCCCATCTCCCGCTGGAGAAACATCTCTGGATCGGCAGGGGAAAGAGGCGGTAAAAAACAAGCACTCCTCGGCTAACAAACGTGGCGAGCAAAGCTCCATTCATAGCACGAAAAAAACTTCTCACCCATTCTTGATACCCCCAAAAACCGTCATCACCATGTACGGCACTGGAACAGGCCCTCAAACGGGCGTTTCTACCCCTCGATCCAACGCTTCTCTGCGACCTCTCACTCTCCGCCACGGTTCTCTCGAGACCTCCCTCCTCGTACCGACCGCCCTGCACTTCCACGCCTCTCAATTGAAGGATCGCTTCAATGCCACTCTCCCCACCGCCACAGATGAGCTTGCTCAGGATGACGAGCCTTCATCCGTTGCAGAGCTGGTCGCAAGATACATGGGCTTCGTCGCCGACGAGGTCGAGAAGGGCGAGGATGACGAGTCAGGCTCTTACGAGGAGGTTCTGAAGCTCGTCCTTAACGAGTTCGAGCGCGGCTACCTCCAAGGCAACGAGGTTCACGCCCTCGCTGCCACGCTGCCCGGCATTGACGCCAAGAAGTTGGTCGTCATCCGCAGCTACTACCAAGCCAGACAGACCACTGGTCGCTCCATCAAGGCCTACGGATCTGCGCTCTTCCGCGCATCCGATGATGGCTCCGCCGATATCTACACCATTTTCGGCGGTCAGGGCAACATCGAGGAGTACTTCGAGGAGTTGCGCGAGATCTACAAGACCTACAACCCCTTCGTCGGCGAGCTTATTTTGAACGCTGCCGAGCTCCTTCAGAACCTGTCCAAGCACCCCGAGGCTGAGAAGCTTTACCCCAAGGGCTTGGATATCATGAGATGGCTTGAAAGCGAGGACGCGACCCCCGATGTCGACTACCTCATCTCAGCGCCCGTCAGCTTCCCCTTGATTGGTCTCGTTCAGCTTGCGCACTACGAGGTCACTTGCAAGGTGTTGGGTGTTCACCCTGGTCTGCTCCGCGACCAGATCAGTGGTACGACTGGTCACTCCCAGGGCATTGTGCTCGCTGCCATCACTGCCGCCGCCGAGTCCTGGGAGTCATGGAAGGAGCTTGCCCCTTCTGCGCTCACCATTCTCTTCTGGATCGGTGCCCGCAGCCAGCAGGTGTTCCCCCGCACCTCGTTGACGCCCACCATGCTGAGAGAGTCGGCCGACAACGGCGAGGGTACCCCCACACCCATGCTTAGCATCAGAGACCTCTCTCAGGCTGAGGTCCAGAAGCACATTGATGCAACCAACAAGTACCTGCCCGCCGATCGCCATATCTCCATCTCCCTGATCAACAGCCCGCGCAACCTGGTTGTCACGGGTCCTCCCATCTCCTTGTACGGTCTCAACGCGCAGCTCCGCAAGGTCAAGGCTCCCACGGGCCTGGACCAGAACCGTATCCCCCACACCCAGCGAAAGCTCCGCTTCGTTCACCGCTTCCTGCCCATCACTGCACCCTTCCACAGCAAGTATCTTGCTGAGGCGACGGAGCTCATTGACGAGGACTTGAAGAACATCAAGATCCCCTCCAAATCTCTGGGCACTGCGGTCTTCGACACCAACACTGGCAAGGATCTCCGTGAGGCCGGCGACAGCAACATTGTCCCTACCCTCATTCGTCTCATTACCAGAGACCCCGTCAACTGGGAGAAGGCCACCGTCTTCCCTCAGGCCACCCACGTCCTTGACTTTGGTCCTGGCGGTATTTCTGGTCTTGGTGTTCTCACCAGCCGAAACAAGGAGGGTACTGGTGTTCGCGTTATCCTCGCTGGCTCCGTTGATGGCTCCATCACGGAGGTCGGCTACAAGCCCGAGCTCTTTGACCGTGACGAGGAGCACGCGGTCAGATACGCCGTGGACTGGGTTAAGGAGTTCGGTCCTCGCTTGGTCACCACATCTAACGGCGATACCTACGTCGATACCAAGATGAGCAGACTTTTGGGTCTTCCTCCCATCGTCGTCGCTGGTATGACTCCTTGCACGGTCCCCTGGGACTTCGTCGCTGCCACCATGAACGCTGGCTACCACATCGAGTTGGCCGGTGGTGGCTACTTCGACCCCAACATGATGACCGCCGCTTTGCGAAAGATTGAGGGTGCCATCCCGGCTGGACGTGGTATCGGTGTCAACTTGATCTACGTCAACCCCCGTGCCATGCAATGGCAGATCCCCATGCTCGGGAGACTCAGAGCTGAGGGTGTTCCCATTGAGGGCCTGACCATCGGCGCTGGTGTTCCTTCCGTCGAGGTTGCCCAGGAGTACATCGACACCTTGGGTCTCAAGCACATCAGCTTCAAGCCCGGCTCCGTCGACGCTATTCAAGCTGTCATCAACATCGCCAAGGCCAACCCAACCTTCCCCGTGCTTTTGCAGTGGACTGGTGGTCGTGGAGGTGGTCATCACTCTTACGAGGATTTCCACCAGCCTATTCTCACCATGTACCCTCGCATTCGTCGCCAGGAGAATATCATTCTGGTTGCTGGCAGTGGTTTCGGTGGTGCCGAGGATACCTACCCGTACCTTACTGGTGAATGGTCCAAGAGCTACGGCTACCCTCCCATGCCCTTCGACGGTACTCTCTTCGGTAGTCGCATGATGGTCGCCAAGGAGGCCAAGACTAGCCCTGCTGCCAAGCAGGCCATCATCGACGCCCCTGGTGTTGAAGACAGCGAGTGGGAGAAGTCCTACACCGGACCTACCGGTGGTGTCGTTACTGTTCTGTCTGAGATGGGCGAGCCTATTCACAAGCTTGCTACTCGCGGTGTCCTCTTCTGGGCTGAGATGGACAAGAAGATCTTCTCCCTCCCCAAGGAGAAGCGTGTCGCTGAGCTGAAGAAGAACCGCGACTACATTGTCAAGAAGCTCAACGACGACTTCCAGAAGGTTTGGTTCGGTCGCAACCGTGCCGGCCAGGCTGTTGACTTGGAGGACATGACCTACGGCGAGGTTGTCCGCCGCATGGTCGACTTGCTTTACATCCGTCACGAGCAGCGCTGGATCGACCCCACCTTCATCAGGCTCACTGGTGACTTCATCCGCCGTGTTGAGGAGCGCTTCACCTCCAAGCCTGGCCAGGTCGCTCAGCTGCAGGACTTCAAGGACCTCCAGACTCCTTATGAGACTGTTGAGAAGATTCTCTCGCACTACCCTGACGCCGAGACTCAGCTCATCAACGCCCAGGATGTCCAACACTTCTTGATGCTCTGCCTCCGTCCCATCCAGAAGCCTGTCACGTTCATCCCTACCCTGGATGAGAACTTTGACTTCTACTTCAAGAAGGACTCCCTCTGGCAGTCTGAGGACCTCGGCGCCGTCATTGGCCAGGATGTTGGACGTACCTGCATTCTCCAGGGACCTACTGCTGTCAAGTTCTCCAAGGTCATTGACGAGCCCATCAAGGACATCCTTGATGGAATTCACAAGACGCACGTTGAGTACTTGACCAGAGACCTTTACAAGGGCGAGAAGAAGGCCATTCCTACCATTGAGTACTTTGGTGGCAAGCTCATCGAGACTGAGATCCCTGTCGAGGATGTCGATGGCCTCACCGTCTCCTACGATGATGCCCACAAGAACACCTACCGCCTCTCCACCTCGCCTTCCGCGACCCTTCCTAGCCTCGATGCATGGCTGGCCCTGCTTGCCGGTCCCGATCGCAGCTGGCGCCACGCTCTTTTGACCTCTGAGGTTGTTGTTCAAGGCCAAAAGTTCCAGACCAACCCTCTCAAGCGTATCTTCGCACCCACCCGCGGTCTCTTCGTTGAGATCCACAACCCCAAGGATGCGAAGAACACCAAGATCATTGTCAAGGAGCAGCCTCGCCACAACCAGTACGTTGATGTTATCGAGGTCAAGCTGGAGGGCAAGAACGAGATCGTTGTCAACATGATCAAAGACACTACTGCTCTTGGCAAGCCCGTTGCCCTGCCTCTCAAGTTCACCTACCACCCTGAGGCCGGTTACGCCCCGATCCACGAAGTCATGGAGGGTCGCAACGACCGCATCAAGGAATTCTACTGGCGTGCATGGTTCGGTGACGAGACCTTCAACCTCGATGCCGATGTTAGCAGTAAGTTCGACGGTGGCAAGGCCACCATCACCGGTGAGAGCATCAACGACTTCATCCACGCCGTTGGCAACACTGGCGAGGCCTTCGTTGAGCGTCCCGGCAAGACTGTTTACGCTCCCATGGATTTCGCCATCGTCGTTGGCTGGAAGGCCATCACCAAGCCCATCTTCCCTCGCACCATTGACGGTGACCTGCTCAAGCTTGTTCACTTGTCCAACGAGTTCCGCATGAAGCCTGGTGCTGAGCCTCTTAAGAAGGGCGATGAGGTCTCCACCACCGCTCAGATCAACGCCGTCATCAACCAGGAGTCTGGTAAGATGGTTGAGGTCTGCGGTACCATCTACCGCGATGGTGAGGCTGTCATGGACGTCACCTCCCAGTTCCTGTACCGCGGTGCTTACACCGACTACGAGAACACCTTCCAGCGCAAGATGGAGACGCCCATCCAGCTTCACTTGGCCACCAGCAAGGACGTTGCTGTTCTTAAGTCGAAGCAGTGGTTCAACACTGATGACCTGCCCCGCGACCTCGACCTCCTCGGACAGACGCTTACCTTCCGTCTTCAGAGCTTCTACCGCTACAAGACCAAGACGATGTACAGCAGCGTCTCCACTCAGGGCCAGGTTCTTCTTGAGCTCCCCACCAAGGAGATCATCCAGGTCGCCAGCGTTGATTACGAGGCCGGCCAGTCCAACGGCAACCCCGTTGTCGACTACCTCGAGCGCACTGGTGCCCCTCTCGACCAGCCCCTCCACTTTGAGAACCCCATCCCTCTCAGCGGTCGTACCCCTCTGCAGCTTCGCGCCCCTGCCACCAACGAGAATTACGCTCGTGTCTCTGGTGACTACAACCCCATTCACGTTTCTCGCGTGTTTGCCAACTACGCTGCCCTCCCCGGCACCATTACTCACGGCATGTACTCCAGTGCTGCCGTCCGTAGCTTGGTTGAGACTTGGGCTGCTGAGAACAACATTGGTCGTGTTCGCAGCTTCCACGCTTCTCTGGTTGGCATGGTCCTCCCCAACGACGACCTTCAGGTCAAGCTTCAGCACGTTGGTATGGTTTCTGGCCGCAAGATTATCAAGGTCGAGGCCAGCAACAAGGAGACTGAGGAGAAGGTTCTTCTCGGTGAGGCCGAGGTTGAGCAGCCTGTGACTGCCTACGTCTTCACCGGTCAAGGTTCTCAGGAGCAGGGCATGGGTATGGAGCTCTACGCCAGCAGTGACGTCGCCAAGGACGTCTGGGACCGTGCCGACAAGTACCTCCTGGACAACTACGGCTTCTCCATCACCAACATTGTCAAGAACAACCCGAAGGAGCTTACCGTTTACTTCGGTGGCCCTCGCGGCAAGGCCATCCGCCAGAACTACATGGCCATGACCTTCGAGACCGTTGCCGCCGATGGAAGCATCAAGTCTGAGCGCATCTTCAAGGAGATTGACGAGAAGACCACCTCTTACACCTACCGCTCGCCCACTGGCCTGCTGTCCGCCACTCAGTTCACTCAGCCTGCCCTTACCCTCATGGAGAAGGCTAGCTTTGAGGACATGAAGTCAAAGGGTCTTGTTCCCCGTGACTGCACTTTCGCTGGTCACTCCCTGGGTGAGTACTCTGCCCTCGCCGCCTTGGCCGAGGTCATGCCCATTGAGAGTTTGGTGTCGGTCGTCTTCTACCGTGGCTTGACCATGCAAGTCGCTGTCGAGCGTGACGCTGCTGGCCGATCCAACTACTCCATGTGCGCCATCAACCCGAGCAGAATCTCCAAGACTTTCAACGAGGAGGCTCTGCAGTTCGTTGTCGACTGCATCTCTGAGGAGACTGGCTGGCTCCTTGAGATTGTCAACTACAACATTGCCAACATGCAGTACGTGGCTGCTGGTGACCTGCGCGCGCTCGACACCCTCACTGGCGTCACCAACTTCCTCAAGCAACAGAAGATTGACATTGAGGAGATGCGTGGCAACATCGACGAGGCCAAGGGTGCTCTCAAGGAGATCATCAAGGGCAGTGCCGAGGCTACCCTCAAGAAGCCCACGCCCCTGGAGCTCCAGCGTGGCTTCGCGACGATTCCTCTCCGCGGTATCGATGTGCCTTTCCACTCGACCTTCCTGCGGTCTGGCGTCAAGCCTTTCAGATCGTTCCTTCTCAAGAAGATCAACAAGACGACGATCGACCCTGCCAAGCTTGTCGGCAAATACATCCCCAACGTGACGGCGAAGCCTTTCGCCATCACCAAGGAATACTTTGAGGATGTATACAAGCTGACCAACTCGCCCAAGATTGCTCAAATCTTGGCGAACTGGGATCAGTACACCCAGGACGGCCCTGGCCCCAACGGAGTCAACGGCCTCGCTGGTGAGCACGAGGGCCCTGGTGCCGCAGCATAAGCTGTGTATGCGCACTTGACAGAAGGAACAATCGGGCTACGGTATAACGAATGATAAAAAGAAGGAGGAGGGCATTGAATGACTCTAGACGGCGTAAGCGTTGTACAAATTAGGGATGTGGTTTCTCGATGACTGTTTTATCATGCTGCGTTTTAGAAAGCTTTGTGTTTGGTCATTACATGAAATGTTTGGGGCGTTTATTATTCTAGAGTTTTAATTGTGGCACAAGAAGAGAAATAGAGCAACCAAGGTTCAACAAGCTGTGTAAAGTTTCCGAGAGGCGTGTGATAAAATGTCCGATGGCATTGCTTTGTCTGACGGGCAAACAAGGCAGAGGGTGATACAATGACTGATGACTGGAAAGCTAGTGGCAGCTGGCAAGCACAGCAGCTATTTTGACAGCGGGGATCTACGAAGAGTGACTGCAGGGACCCGGAACACTGATGCTTCTCCCGACTGGCGCAGCATGCGGGCGGAAGGGCGGGACGGGTTCGACTACCCGTCTCGAGGGGAAGATGAGAACACTATGACTTTGAGAAGAGTCGGAATGGCGGTGGAGGACCATGTGGTTTTGTGATAATCAGCCTATCCAAGAGTGTCCCAAGAGCAAGACATGGCCATGCCGTGCCGCCCTGACGAACAAAGGATGCTTGTCAAACTTATCAGGCGGTGGCTTGAATAGATCGAGGCGTGACTTGGAAGGGCTGAGGAACGGGGGTGATGTGGATTGGAAGAGCTGTGGTGGGAATGCTGGAGAGCTATCCGGATGGAGTCAAGCCGAGGGGGATGAGAGCTGCGGTCGGCCAGCGGCGAGCGCCGTACGACGTGCGGCCGGTGCGTTGCGAAGTGGGGGGCGGGGCGCGCATTGGTGGTGTTTGGCAGCAGTTTGGGGCCGCAGTTCCGTACCTCGAGAAGACTGGTATGCAATTGTAACCCAACAAATCCTACTTCCAGACTTTTGACTAGGACAGTTTTGTTCCTGTTGTTGGTTTAGGTAGTCACATCCAGCTACGCTCAGAGAGGAAAGCTTCTTTGCTTTGACACTTAGTCCCGGGCCCATCCCCTGTCAATCAGTCCGTCTCCGTATTCCGCGTCTTATCTCTTGGAGGGGTAAATTGGGGGGTAGCATCCTGGGGAGACCCGAACGTGGAAGGAGACGGCCGCCGGGCGAACTACGTTTACCTTGACCTTGACAAAAAGGACGAAGCACATGCTTTCTTTGGCTTCGCGTCATCTGTTGCACCGCATATATCTACCGTGTCCCCCTTCTCTTCCTTTTCTTTTCCCTTCGCTTTGCTTTTGCGTTTGAAGAGAGGGGTTTTGGGAAATTTGAACCGAAGAGACGATACCCATCTTTCACCTTTTCTGCCTTACCTCACTTACCTCATCCTCTCCGTACCACCTTTTGCAACGTTCATCCCGTAACTGCCGTCCTTTGAGGGCATTGACCCAGCAATTGCCATTCCGGTCCATCGTTCTGTGGTATCCTCGGTGAGAGGGAATTGTCAGCATTAGCGATCACCTGCGCCTTTTGAAGCACACGGGGAATTGGAAACAAAGAAGACGGAGAGAGCAACGTGGTGGGGGTTTTCGTTTCAACCGCCGCCGACTCTGCCGACGACAACCGAAGACCGAAGACAGAGTATCCCGACGTCACGGCCACCTGCGATATAGTCTACCATCGAACCTTCATTTGGACACTTTTCTCTAGAGAGTCTCAATATCGACTCTGGTCAAAACAGTAGACGAATAGCAATAGCATAATGGGCGACATGATCAGGGACCTACCCCCCGCCGGCGCACCAGCAACGGAGACTCCCACGCAAGCGCAGGCGCAGCCGCGGAATAAGCTCTTCCTCGGCTCCTTCATCCACTCCAAGACAAAGGAGCAGCTCGAGTACCTCCACGGCGCGGCCGTCTGCGTCGACGCCGCAGGAACGATTGTCGCTGTTGAGGCGGAGTGCGATTTGAAGAAGGCCGAGGCGGAGGTTCTGCCGCACTTGGGCTGGGCAGCTGGCGATGTCGAGGTTTGTGTTGGCAAGGAGGGGCAGTTTTTCTTTCCTGGGTTCATCGGTATGTTCAGACCCCTTCTTTCTCTTCGTGCGCCCGGGATAATGATCATCTGTCTCGGGATGCTCTCCCGCCCGTAGTGAGACATCGTACCCAGAGCTAACCAGCCCCACCACCAGATACCCACGTCCACGCATCACAATACCCCAACGTCGGCATCTTTGGCAAATCAACCCTCCTCGACTGGCTAAACACCTACACCTTCCCCCTCGAATCCTCCCTCGCCGACCAGAAAAAGGCAAAACGCGTCTACACGGCCTGCGTGAAACGCACCCTCGCCCACGGCACCACCACCTCGGCATACTACGCCACCATCGACGTCGCCGCAACGAACCTCCTCGCCGACATCTGCCTCGCCCTCGGCCAGCGGGCGTTCGTCGGGCGGGTATGCATGGACCGCGAAGGGTTGTGCCCGGACTACTACAAGGACGAGTCCGCGGCCGACTCGCTGCGCAAGACGAGGGAGAGCGTGGAGCATATCCGGCGGATCGACCCGGGCTTTGAGCTCGTCGCGCCGGTTCTGACGCCGCGGTTTGCGCCGGCTTGTTCGGGGGAGGCGATGAGGGGACTGGCGGGGTTGCAGCGGGAGTTGGATGTGCTCGCGCAGACGCATATTTCGGAGAACGAGGGGGAGATTGAGCTTGTGAAGGAGTTGTTCCCCGAGGCGGAGAGTTATACGGATGTGTATGATAGCCATGGGCTGTTGGGGGAGAAGATGGTGCTCGCGCACGCGATTCATTTGTCGGAGAAGGAGGCGGATACGATTGCGGAGCGGGGCGCGAAGGTGTCGCATTGTCCGTGTAGCAACAGCTCCATCACGAGCGGTGCGGCGAGGGTGAGGTGGTTGTGGGATAAGGGGATCGATGTCGGGTTGGGGACGGATATGAGCGGTGGGTATAGCCCTAGTATACTCGAGGCGGCGAGGCAGGCTGCGTTGGTGTCGAGGCATGTTGCGATGGGGCTGAAGGGGGAGGAGAAGGAGAGGGCTAAGTTGACGGTTGAGGAGGTGTTGTATCTCGGCACGAGGGGCGGTGCCAAGGTTGTTGGGTTGGGCGGGAAGATTGGCGGGTTTGAGGTTGGTTTGCAGTGGGATGCGCAGCTTATTGGGTTGCCTGTTGTCGATGAGGATGGTGAGCAGGAGGAGGACGGAAATGTTGATGTGTTTGGGTGGGAGAGCTGGGAGAATCGGGTTGCGAAGTGGGTGTTTAATGGGGATGATCGGAATACCAGGATGGTTTGGGTCAAGGGGCGGATGGTGCATTCGAGGAAGTAGATACACGGAGAGTTGTTACAGTAGAAGGGAGGCATGAGATATATGGCGTTTGGTTGCCTGCTTATTTGCTGGCCGGTTTGATATCAGTTGGAGTATCGGTCTAGACGTATAATGAAGCTCAGAGCTGCTCAGCAAAATATCCAATCACGAGTCTCTCGTAGTGACAATTGCAGTGCAACTCAACTCGTCCAATCCGGCAATGCAGGAGAAACCTGGACCTGATTGGGTGTGTTTGAACGCCCGTTAGATCACGAGGGAGGCGCGGTTCCTCCAATGAAGTCGAACTTGCCATATCACAATCAGGCTGCGTCTTGCCAAGTGAACGTACTCACCTAACGTCCTCCCAACTCCCCCGCCACCTTCATCTTCCCTTCTCCACCTCCTCGTTCCGCCTCTCATTGAGTCCTTCGTCATCGTGTGTTCCCTCTTTGCTCAAATCCCTCAGCGTGGATCACGCGGATCGACACCTCAGACGATCCCAGCTACCGACAACCTCTAAATTCTACCTTGATCGAAATATCCTACCATCCCTACTGGCCTAGTCACCAGAAACGGCCCGCCATGTCCGGTCTCGAAGGCATCGCGGGCCTGAGCCTCGGCTGCAACGTCATGCAGCTCATCAGCTTCGGCCACGAGGCCATCTCGATGTGTCGACGTGTCTACGAGAGCGGCTCCCCCGAACCTGGTCTCTCTGAACACGCCGAGAGTCTCAAAGCCGTGTGCGATGGTTTGGAGAAGTCCTTGGGTAAACGTCCGACGCCCGTTGCTACTGCTGCTCCCACTGCCGCTGCCACCAGAGCACCGACAATGGAGAAGCGACTTCTCGACCTTGCCGCCAAGTGTGTCAAGAATGCCAGAGATTTGGAGGAGGAGATGAAGTTTTTGTCTCCTAGTCAGCCAGGCAAACTTAGAGCGCTGGTCGCTGCGCCAAAGATACTGTGGCGGAAGAGGAGACTTGAGAGACTCAAGGGGAATCTGGATGACGCGCAGAAAGTCATGGACACATCGATTCTCGAGCGTCTGTTCGCCAGAGTAGAAGCACTCTACCAAGCGAACAACCAGGGCTTTTCAGATCTGAGCCAAGAGCTCCAGCAATTCATCACAGACCATGCGGCTTCGAATAGCATCCTTCGAAATGCCATTGAGACACAAACGAAGGGAATTCAAGACCTCGTCACCATGGAATCCTCGAAGACGCAGAACGAAATCAAGTCACACGTGTCCCTAAAACTTTCTAGTCATGAGATTTCTATCAAGAATCATGTTTTATCAACTGCCCAGGATGTCCAGGATACTTTTTCTCAGAGGATGACGTCCAGAGAGGACTCAAAGGCCAAAGAGCAGGCCTATCAGCAGCTTTTGAAAAGTCTAAAGTATCCTGGAATGAATGAACGAAGAAATCAGATCTCAGAATCGCATCCAGGAACCTTTCGATGGATCTTCAGCGATTCGATGTATCTCAGCGACTCGGAGTCGGATTCGATGTACAGCGTTTCGAGGTCGGAGTATTCTACGGAAGGCAACTCTGGCGCATACAGCGATGAGCCCGTCAACGTCGAAACGTCTAGCATCAGGTCCTATGAGCCATCCGAATTATCGGAGGGTTCTGACCGTACCAGCTACTCCGTGCCTCGTCCCTGGGATAGCTTCGTCGACTGGTTAAAAGATGACACCCAGAAGACATACTGGATTAGTGGCAAACCAGGTTCGGGAAAAAGCACACTCATGAAATACATTGAAAAGAATAGTAGAACCATGGAATGCTGCAATTCAGCATCCCACTGTATTTCTCATTATCTGTGGAGACCTGGTACTCTTTTGCAACAAAGTATCAAAGGCGTGCTCTGCTCTTTGCTTCATCAAATCCTGGACCTTAGGAAGAGCCATGCAATGCAAGTCTTGGGAAGACAGCCGAATCTATCAACGAAGGATGCAGACACAGACTGGACTGCCAAAGAACTTGAGAAAACCCTTCTGGATTTTATGCGAGAGTCAACCTGCAAATACGTGGTGCTTTTGGATGGCTTGGATGAAGTTGCTGATACATCGGACAATGGAGTTGACCGACTTCTGGACCTAATTGATGAGCTTGTCTCCACAAATCAAGTCAAAGTCTGTGTTTCCAGCCGCCCTGAGCCAGCCTTGAAACGCTTCCTTGAGAAATATCCGATGCTCAAGATCCAGGATCTGACCAGGCGAGATATTCAATTGCTTACGCGAGAACGCCTTGAGGCTATAAAAATTGACCTTGAATATGGTGGGACGGATGATTTATCCGAACTTATCTGTGAAAAGGCTGAAGGGGTCTTTGTCTGGGTCGTTCTTGTCTTGAACAGTCTCAAACGAGGTCTCGACAACTACGATGATGTGGACACTCTTTACAGTCGCGTGGAGTCCCTGCCCAAGGACCTGACGAAACTTTATAAGGAGATGTGGTCCCGAATGAAGGAAGACAGCGACCTCTATCGAAGAAAGACAGTACTTCTTTTTTAATATGGCTATGGAGTTCAAGACACAACGTGACCGTGTTCTTATCTGGGAACCCAACGCCAACCTTCTCGGACTTGCCATTTCTACAGACGACGAGATGCTGAAGTCCTTCATGGCCGGTCAAGAGCTACCCGATATGGAATTACTCTGGCAAAAATGGCATCGCTTGGGGAGAAAACTACCAGCGATGTGTGCCGGGCTACTGGACATAACTGATCCCCAAGAAGCTTTCTCGTCCCTTAATGACTACGAGAATAAATCCAAGCCTTGGGGCGAAACAGGCATTGGTTTCACACACCGGACAGCTATCGATTTCATTTGCAATAGCGAGGAGGGCAAAGAACTTTTTGGCCCTTATGTTCCGAAGCAAGACGACCTCCTTTCACGGGCGATAAAACAAGACCTGATGTTACGGCGTATCATCAATAGAACGTATAGCACAACCACTGCCACTGCTAACAAAACCCATTTGTCACTGAAATACGACACAAGCGGAGGGTTACTCCCGAGCTTTAGGCCCTTCCAACATCTGGCTAAGATCTCACCACACCGAACCATACATAATTTGCTTTCTGTAGGTTTCCCTATTACAGGGGAATTAGTTCGAACCGTAGGTTAACGAAGAGATTAATTTAACTATATGAATTTTTGCATAGGTATAAAAAGGAGGTTCTAACCGTAGGTTAGGCTAGCTATAATAATCCTAAATAAGGCCCCTAATTAGCTCCTATATAATCGACTATATATTATAGTTAAATTAGACTTCTAATCTAATACTAACTTTCTTTTTTTTTTATTAATTTAATTACTACGATTAGAGGTATAATTCGACCTCGGGCCTATTTACTAAGTCGTCTCCTTTTCTCCCTTTTCTCTATTTTTTTTATATAACCTATCTTTTTATTTATATATTAACTTTTCCGCTACTTATAAATTACTCTAACCCCTTATTAAGTACTATTTTTATAAAAACGTTAGTAAAGTTATTGTTATTATTAATTTAATAAATTTTAAGGATCTTACGCTTTTTATATAATTACTTAAGGGCTATAATATCGATTATAAACCTCTTTTTTTTTATAGTTCTTAATTTAATAAGATATTTATATAGTAAATAGGAATTCGTATAAACGACCGTTAGGATTAGTAAAAAGCTAAGCTAATTAGTAATTCTCTTTAATATTATTAAAATTATATAAACGAGGTTAATATTATTAACTATACCGTAAATTTTTAATATTAATATACTTCTTATTACCTATTGATTTTTAGTTAACGAGTAGTAGATTATATTATTATATATTATAAATTCGCTCTTGCTTATACTCTTATTAGTAAAAATAATAATATACCCTAATTATAAAATAAGGTCTTAGTTATTTATAAATAAGCTATTTATAAATACATAGAGCTTATTAATTACGAGGTTAATCGGGTAGTAAATAAGACCTTAATTAAGATTCGAGTATTATTACTTAAGCTACTTATTAAGTACCTCGATATCTTATTTATTTAGTTCTATAGCTTATACTATTTTAGTATAGTTAAAAATTATTTTAAGTTAGTATATACTCGTAATATATACCCCTCGCGCGAGCTTAGCTTTATATTACTTTTTAATATTAATTATATTTAGATTAACGAGGCTAATTTTCTTACTTTACCCCTTTTATTTAAAAAACAACGGTTTTCCCCTTAATTATAAAAATCTTATTATTAAATACTAAGGGGGTATTTATTATAAGGACCTCTTTTAGTTTTATTATAAAGCCCGCTTTTTAAAGCTCCTTATCCTCTTTTTTTATAAAATTAATATTAAATAGGCCTAATATATCGTTAATCTATATTTTAATAATTCTAAATTAATTACTTACGTACTTAGAGACTAGTAAGTACGGGTCGTATATAAATATAACTATTAATAATTAATTAATATAAAAATCGTAATAAGTAGCCTATTAATAAGTACCTAATTTTGCGAGCTTATATAGTAGTTTAAGTACTTTAATAATCGTACTTTTTAAGTACTTACTAGCTATTTCTTTTAATAAATAGGCTAGGATTTTCCTTATAAGCCCTGTGGCTAATTAAGTATAGGCCTAAGTAATATTATAGCTCTAAATCTCGTATTCCTTCTTTTATAGTAATACTATTAGTATTATTATTAATTGTTAGCTATAGCGCTATATTATAAGTAATTATATAAGTAGCGTCGCCTTTTTAACGTCGCTATACCCCTAAATTACGTATTTAAACTT
Organism: Colletotrichum cuscutae; assembly: GCA_030869315.1. NCBI lineage: Eukaryota > Fungi > Ascomycota > Sordariomycetes > Glomerellales > Glomerellaceae > Colletotrichum > Colletotrichum cuscutae. The sequence goes on from MPDP01000168.1 coordinate 248,040, forward strand.
TTTATATAGTTAGAGTATTCCTTTTTTTTTAATTTTACGAACTATTTATAATTTAAATATATAAAAGTTTATATACTTCTCTAAGTCGTAGAAAATAAATTAATAGACCCCTCGATCGTAAAGAGTATTTACTTTAATAAGATCTAATTCCTTATATAGCTTTTTAATAGTTATAATTATGCCTTCCTTACGTAGTTTAACTACTAACTCGAAATCGGCTTTTTTTTTTATTATATAAAAAGTATTAATTACTTTATTACTAGTAATAAATTACTGTATTAGTACTTACTGTTATAGTTTTTTATTACGTCTCGCTAGTAGTATTAGTACCCTTTTAGCAATTTCCTCTTCCTTATCGTTTATTAATACTATTACGACGATTTTATTAAGGATAATTTCCTATACCTCTATTACGGGTTATATAGTTTCCCCTAGCTCTTCTTTTTCTTATAAGTTAGAAATTACCTCACTAAGATCTATATAATATAGTTTTATTATTATAATTAATACTTCGAGAGGTTAGTTACGATCCCTCGTAACTATATAAAATCGCTTATTAATAAAAATTAATTTATATAACTTAGCCTACTATTAAATAATTTTATATTATACTCGTATATCCGAATTTAGTAATATATTTAAATTACCCTCTATATTAAGCTTATTACGTATAGTAATTACTTTATTAACTTATTTTTTTATACTTACCTCGCGTAGTACTCGTATTACTTTTTTAATTACTCGGGCTTATTAGCTTATATTTAGTAATAATAACGAGGCTAAGGTCGTTCTTAAATATACTCTAAATACGAGAAGCGTTAGTATAAGCCCGTTAGGCCCTATAGTATTATTATAGTATTTAAATACCGTTTAGAAGTATTTATTATTAATAAAATTTAGATTTTCTTTTTTAATAATTCTAAATACCCTTTTTAGCTACTAATATACCCTTTCTACTTTTCTAATACTTTAGTACGCTTTAATAAGTATAATTTTTAGTTATATACCGTAAGCTATCGTATTCTCTCTAAATTCTATTAATTTAAAGCTAGTATTAGCGTTAGTTCTAATACTATTTAGCGGACCTTAGTATATATCGATCTAGCTTTTTTATAAAGCTATTTATACTATTTTTATTTATAAATTCTAGAAGAATTACCTTATTTAAAAAGATATAGTTATATTAATTATATATAAGACTAGCTAACTATTTAAGTAGAAAATATTAATAATAATTTCCTAATTAAAGTTAAGCTTATTATGTAATTTAAATTTAAACCTACGTAGGCTCTGCGTATTTATTTAGTATTAATAACATACTTTTATTAACTACTCTAGCGCCCCTATTTTAATATTATCGTTACCTAATTACTTTAAGAGGTTATATAGCTTCGTAATTAACGAGTAGCTAAATCTTTAATATAATTATTTAAGCTCACTTTCTATTAAGTAATTAATTAACTTCGTATTATTAATAAGCTTTATAAACGCGTACCCCTATTATTATTTAACTATTTCGAAGTACTTATTACTAGAGATTCTATTCCTCATATTATTAAATATAATACTTAGTTAATCTATATCTTTTAAATATAATAAAAATAGTATATTAATAAGTAAAATATAAAAGGTTATTATTTTAAAATACGTTTTTATTTTTATTATACTTAGTATAACGATTTCTTTACCTAGGCCAAAACTAATCTTTATAATACTTACTATTAATATATTAAGTATTATTAGCGCGATCTTCTATAGTACTTAAAATTACCCCTTTCCTCTTATTAACTATTATAATACCCTAGTATTTAAGATAATCCCTTAGAAAGTTTCTAAGCTATACTTTTTACTTATATAAAATACTTAGATAAGCTTAGTATTTAAGTAGTTTAAGTAATATAAAAAGGACCCCCTTAGTTATTATTATAATTACTTAGTACCTAATTTCTCTTTAAGTATTAAGAAAGGTAAATTTAGTATTATTAAATTTAGTAAGCCGGATTATAATTTACCCTCTTTACCCCTCTCTATACCCGTTATTTAAAGAACTTTCCTTTACTATTTATAAATAAAAGCTTACTTATTAAAAGCTTTTACTACTTTTTACTTATTTATTTTTATATATCCTCCGGAGGCTAATAAAATAAAAAAAGAGTAGTTAATATTGTTAATTTCGTTATAATCTAATTCGTTAGTATAAGGTATAAGGTCTTCCTTATCTTCCGAGTCTCTTATTAAATATTCTAAGCCGTTAATTTAGTTACTTATACTAAGTTTTATACCCCCGGATATACCCTTATATATTATAAAGAATTAGTTAAATTAATTAGGGCTAGTTTTACTTTTTATTACCCTTAACTTTTTATATTATTTATACGATTTAGTACGCTCTTTTTCTAAGTAGTTACTTAACTAATATCTATCCTTTTTATAAATAAAGTATTACTTTTTATATTACCCTACTTATAAGTTAAATCTCTACCTATTTAACAAATACGGGCCTCCTTATTAATAATTACCGTACTTAGTTTTTTTTCTTTTTTTATTATATATTTAATTGACCTAGTATTATTAATAAGGGTTATTATATACTTAGAAGTAAGTTTAGTATAGTATTCTCGCCTTAATATTAAAACTAAATCTTAGCTTTAAATAGAGCGTCTTATAGTCTTTAGGTATTTAGTATAAGGTTATTTTTATTTTTAATATATGTTAAACTACGGTATAAAAATATCTAACTTTTTACTTATTAGTTCCCTTATTTAGCTAGGTTTTTACTAGTTTATTAATTTAATTAATAAGCTCTTTAAGGATTTTTACTCACAATTTACTTTCTATTATCCTAGCTATAAATATAAAAAAAATTACTAATAACTTAGATAGGAGCTCTAGATTCCGATCGTAAGTCTTAAAACGGCTTTAGATTACGTTAATAATACTAAAAAAGTCGTTTTAATTAAGATTATATATTACCTCGTAATAGTAATTAGAAACTTTGCTTATAAATACGATATTAATTACTAAATAATACTAGTATTCCCTAATTCTAACCTTTTTATAATAATTATAAAATATTATTAATATTTTTTATAAGACCTTATACTTCCCCCTAGAGTATAATTTCTTTTTTAAAAAGATCTTTTTAAAGTTTATAAATTACTTCGTATTTATTATTAGATTTTTAATATCTATATATAATCCTTACGTTACTACGTACTATTAATAACTCTAGGTTATCTACCTCCTTTTTTATTAGCTAATTAGTACCGAATTTTATATTAGTAACGGTAACGAGCTATAGATCGAAATAGGTAGAATTATTAATTATCGTACTTTTAGTACTATATTTTACTTCTATATATCCTTTTATAACGATAAATTACTATTAGTAATTATAAAAAAGAAATCTATATCGTTTACTCTTTTTCTAAATTTATTAAAACGATTATACGCCTTATTAACTTATACCTAGTTCTATAATATAAATTCCTTTTTTATAATTATTATTACTAGGATTTTATATAGTTCTCGCGATTATAATTACGCTAGTAATACCCCTTATTTATAAAAAAATCTATTAACTATTTTTATAATTCCTAGGCTTATTCTTATAAACTATTTATCTAGCTAATAACTAAGGTCATTTACGATCTTATAAAATAGGAGTTACCCCTATAGCCCCTTTTTTTTATAAACCTTAGTTAAATAGATTAATATTACGTTAATTTACTTATTATTAAACTAATCTACTATTTTATATATTTACGTTTCTTAATAATCTAGGTTAATATTTACTTATTTATAAAGGATCGGGATTCTATTTAAGATCGGGTTTCTTTCTCTTCTTCCTTACCCTAACTTACTAAGAGTTATACTCTAATTTATACCTATATTAATAGTTATTAACGTATTTAATCTTAATAAGGATATATTTAATCTGCGCATTAGCTATAATAAGCCCGTATTTTTATTACTTAATAAATTTATTAAGGTCTAAGAAATTCCTACTTTCTCTCGCTATCTCGCTACTACTCTTATTTTTATTATTTTTAATAATTACTATTATCTTTTTAAATTACTAACTATCGTACTTATTAAGACCTCTTTTTTATTTAAAATAAAAAGGTAGGTTTTAATAGCCCCCTTTTTTTAATAATAATAATAGACGTTTATATTACTATAAGAAAATATAGAGATTAGTCTCGTAATCTTTATTAGTTATTAATTTTTATTATTCTAAATACTTCTAACCTCTTAAGCCTCGTACTCTCCGTAACCTCTAAATAGCTTCTTTTCTTAACCTACCTCTTCTAGGATAGTATTTTATATAAATAATTAAATATAAATACTAAGTAGCTCGTAGAGGAGTTATATAAGTTATTAAATACGGTTAGTAAAATTAAGCTCCCCCCCTTTTTTTTATAAAATCGCGGGCCTTAAGGACTTATTAAAAATACTACTTATCGCTCGTACTTAGTAAAGTTAGATACCTTAGAAATTTTCCTCTTATAGCTCCTCGGTACCCTATTTTATATTTTTTTTTAGTAGTCTTTTTTTTTATAGCCTAATTATAATTAGGTAATTATCGTTTTTTTAATAATTCTTTTTACTAATTCGGCCGGTTAATTTTCTAATTACGGGCCGGCTATAAAAAAGTTATTTAGTAAAAAAGCTACTTAAAGCGATAGCAAAATACTAGTTACTTAAGTAGTTCTATTAATTAGTATAGTTTAATATAATAAATGTTAACCTCTTATAAGTAATAAAGGGCTACGATTATTTAATTCCGTATAGTATTTAAAAATCGCCTCTTTTTTCGTTACTTTTATAAAGTTAATTAATACGAATTTCTTATCCCGTATAGTATTAAGAGGTCGTCTCTTCTACGTAGTAAAATACCTTACTAATTTATAATAATAAAATTTAATTACTAATTAGTATAAGTTTCCTTATTATAAGGAAATTAGTTCGAACCGTAGGTTAATAACGAGATTAATTAAACTATATAAATTTCTACGTAGTATAAAAAGGAGGTTCTAACTATAAATTAGGCTAGCTATGATAATCCTAAATAGGGCCCCTAATTAGCCCCTGCGCGATCGACTGTATGCCGCGGTCGAATTGGACTTCCGATCCGACACTTTAGGCCCTTCTAACATCTGGCTAAGATCTCACCACACCGAACCATATATAATTTGCTTTCGTTCACATATCAGTGTCTCGAAATCATAGGGCTGTAGGTTTCCCTCTTACAGGGGAATTAGTTCGAACCGTAGGTTAACGAAGAGATTAATTTAACTATATAAATTTCTGCGTACTATAAAAAGGAGGTTCTAACCGCAGGTTAGGCTAGTTATAATAATCTTAAATAGGGCCCCTAATTAGCCCTTGCGTTAATTAACTATATACCGTAGTTAAATTAAACTTCCGATCTAATACTAACTTTCTCTTTTTTTTATTAATTTAATTACTATAATTAGAGGTATAATTCGACCTTAAGCCCGTTTACTAAGTTATCTCCTTTTCCCCCTTTTTTCTATTCCTTTTATATAACTTATCTTTTTATTTATACGTTAACTTTTTTACTACTTACGAATTACTCTAACCCCTTATTAAGTACTATTTTTATAAAAGCGTCGGCGAGGTTATTATTATTATTAATCTAATAAATCTCGAGGATTTTGCGCTTTTTATATAATTACCTAAGGGCTATAATATTAATTATAAACCTCTTTTCCTTCGTAGTTCCTAATTTAATAAAATATTCGTATAGTAAATAAAAATCTATATAAACGACCGTTAGGATTAGTAAAAGGCTAAGCCGATTAGTAATTCTCTTTAGCGTTATTAAAATCGCGTAGGCGAGGTTAATACTATTAATTATACTATAAACTTCTAATACTAATATACTTCTTATTACCTACTTATTTTTAGTTAATAAGTAATAAATTATATTATTATATATTATAAATTCGCTCTTACTTATACTCTCGTTAGCGAGAATAATAATATATTTTAATTATAAAATAAGGTCCTTATTATTTATAAATAAGCTATTTACGAATACGTAGAGCTTATTAACTATGAGGTCGATTAAATAATAAACGAGACCTTGATCGAGATTTGAGTACTACTATTTAAGCTACTTATTAAGTACCTTAACGTTTTATTTATTTAGTTCTATAGCTTATGCTACTTTAGCGTGATTAAAAGTCGCCTTAGGCTAGTATATATTTATAATATATACCCCTTATACGAGCTTAGCTTTATATCGCTTTTTAATATTAATTATATTTAAATTAATAAGGCTAATTTTCTTACTTTACCCCTTTTACTAAAAAATAATAGTTTCCCCCTCGATTATAAAAATCCTATTATTAAACGCTAATAAGTTATTTATTATAAGGACCTCTTTCGGCTTTATTATAAAGCCCGCTTTTTAAAGCTCTTTATCCTCTTTTTTTATAAAGTTAATATTAAATAGGCTTAGTATATTATCGGTTTATATTTTAATAATTCTAAATTAGTTACTTACGTACTTAAAGACTAGTAGGCACGGGTCGTATATAGATATAACTATTAATAATTAATTAATATAAAAATCGTAATAAGTAGCTTATTAATAAGTACCTAATTTTACGAGCCTATATAATAACTTAAGTACTTTAATAATCGTACCTTCTAGGTACTTACTAGCCATTTCTTTCGGTAAATAAGCTAGGATTTTCCTTATAAGCCCTATAGCCGATTAAGTATAGGCCTAAGTAATATCACAGCTCTAAATCTCGTATCCCTTTTTTTATAATAATACTATTAGTATTATTATTAATCGTTAGTTATAACGCTATACTATAAGTAATTATATAAATAGTATTACCTTTTTAATATTACTATACCCTTAAATTACGTATCTAGACTTCTCGTACGGCTATAGTATTTTTTTCCCTTTAATTTTACGAACTATTTATAATTTAAATATATAGAGGTTTATATACTTTTTTAAGTCGTAGAAAATAAATCGATAGACCCCTCGATTATAAAGAGTATTTATTTCGATTAGATCTAATTCTTTATATAGCTTTTTAATAATTATAATTACGCCTTCTTTACGTAGTTTAATTACTAACTCAAAATCGGCTTTCTCTTTTACTATATAAAAGGTATTAATTACCTCGTTACTAATAATAAATTACTACGTTAGTGCTTATTATCGTAGTTTTTTATAACATCTCGCTAATAGTATTAGTACTCTTTTAGTAATTTCTTTTTCCTTATTATTTATTAATACTATTATAACGACTTTATTAAGGATAATTTCTTATACCTCTGCCGCGGGTTATATAGTTTCCCTTAGTTTTTTTTTTTTTTTTATAAGTTAGAAATTACTTTACTAAGATCTATATAATATAGTCTTATTATTATAATTAATATTTTAAGGAGTTAGTTACGATCCCTCGCGATTATATAAGATCGCTCGTTAATAAAAATTAATTTATATAACCTAGCTTATTATTAAATAATTTCGTACTATACTCGTATATCTAAATTTAGTAATATATCTAAATTACCCTTTATATCGGGCTTATTATATATAATAATTACTTCGTTAATTTACTTTTTTATACTTACCTCGCGTAATATTTATATTACTTTTTTAACTACTCGGGCTCGTTAGCTTACGTTTAGTAATAGTAGCGAGGCTAAGGTCGTTTTTAAATATATTTTAAATACGAAAAGCGTTAGTATAAGCCCGTTAGGTCCTATAATATTGTTATAGTATTTAAGTACTATTTAGAGGTATTTGTCGTTAGTAAAATCTAGATTTTCTTTTTTAATAATTTTAAATACCCTTTTTAATTACTAATATACTCTTTTTACCTTTCTAATACTATAGTACGCTTTAACGGGCACGACTTTTAGCTATATACTATAGGCCGTCGTATTCTCTTTAAATTCTACTAATTTAAAGCTAATACTAGCGTCGGTTTTAATACTATTTAGCGGACCCTAATATATATTAATCTAGCTTTTTCGTAAGGCTACCTATACTATTTTTACTTATAAATCCTAGAGGAATTGCCTTATTTAAAAAGATATAGCTACGTCAATTACGTATAGGACTAGCTAATTATTTAAATAGAAAATATTAATAATAATTTCCTAATTAAAGTTAATTTCGTTATGCAATTTAAATTTAAACCTGCGTAGGCTCTGCGCATTTATTTAGTATTAGTAGCACATTTTTATTAACTACTCTAGCGCCCCTATTTTAATATTATTATTACTTAATCGCTTTAAGAAGTTATATAGCCTCGTAACTAATAGGTAACTAAATCTTTAGTATAATTATTTAAGCTTACTTTTTATTAAGTAATTAATCGACTTTATATTATTAATAAGCTTTATAAACGCGTACCCCTATCGTCGTTTAACTATCTCGAAGTACTTATTATTAAAGATTCTATTCCTCGTATTATTAAATATAATACCTAGTCGATCTATATCTTTTAAATATAATAAAAATAGCGTATTAACGAGTAAAATATAAAAAGTTATTGTTCCGAAGTACGTCTCTACTTTTACTATACTTAGGGTAATAATTTCCTTACCTAGGCTAAAACTAATTCTTATAATACCCGCTATCGACGTATTAAGTATTACTAATACGATCCTCTATAGCACCTAGAATTACCCTTTTCTTTTACTTAACTATTATAATACCTTAGTATTTAGAATAATCCCTTAGAAAGTTTTTAAGCTATACTTTTCGCTCGTATATAATACCTATACGAGCTTAGTATTTAAGTAATTTAAGTAGTATAAAAAGGACCCCCCTAGCTACTATTATAATTACTTAGTACCTAATTTCTCTTTAGGTATTAAGAGAGGTAAATCCAGGATTATTAGATTTCCTTTTTTAGCTACCTCCGTATCTATTACCTAAGGGGCCTTCCCTTACTATTTATAAAAAAAAGCCTACTTATTAAGAGCTTTTACTACTTTTTACCTGTTTATTTTCGTATATCCTCCGGAGGTTAATAGGGTAAAAAAAGAGTAATTAATATCGTTAACTTCGTTATAATCTAATTTATTAGTATAGGGGGTAAGATCTTTTTTATTTTTTAAATCTCTTATGGAGTACTCTAGGCTATTAATTTAATTACCTATACTAGGTTCGGTACCCCCGGATATACTCTTATATATTATAAGGAATTAGTTAAATCGATTAGGGCTAGTTTTACTTTCTATTACCCTCGATTTTTAATACTATTCGTACGATTTAGTACGTTTTTTTTTAGAGTAGTTACTTAACTAATATCTATCTTTTTTATAAATAAAGTACTACTTTTTATATTACCTTATTTATAAGTTAAATCTTTACTTATTTAACGAATCTAAGTTTCCTTATTAGCGATTACCGTACTTAGCTTTTTTTCTTTTCTTATTATACGTTCGATCGACCTAGTACTATTAGTAAAGGCCGTCGTATACTTAGAAATAAGTTTAGCGTAGTATTTTCGTTTTAATATTAAAACTAGATCTTAGCTTTAAATAGAGCGTCTCGTAGTCTTTAAGTACTTAGTATAAGGTTATTTTTATTTTTAATATATATTAAATTACAGTATAAAAATAGCCGACTTTTTACTTATTAGTTCCCTTATTTAGCTAGGTTTTTATTAGTTTATTAATTTAATTAATAAACTCCTTAAGGATTTCTACTCGCAATTTACCCTCTATTATCCTAGTTATAAATATAAAAAAAATTACTTATAGCTTAGATAGGAGCTCTAGATTCTTATTATAAGTCTCGAAATAGCTTCGGATTACGTTAATAATACTAAGAAAGTTATTTTAATCGAGATTACGTACTACTTCGTAATAATAATTAGAGGCTTTGCTTATAAATATAATATTAATTACTAAATAGTACTAGTATTCCCTAATCCCGACCTTTTTATAATAATTATAAAATATTATTAGGGTTTTTTATAAGACCTTATACTTTCCCCCAAAGTATAATTTCTCTTTTAAAAAAATCTTTTTAAAGTTTATAAATTACCTCGTATTTACTACTAGATTTTCGGTATTTATATACGATCCCTACGTTACTACGTACTATTAATAACTTTAGGTCGTCTACCTCTTTTCTTATTAGCTAATTAGTACCGAATTTCGGATTAATAGCGGCGATAAACTATAAATTAAAATAAGTAGAATTATTAATTATCAGACTTTTAGTATAATATTTTACCTCTATATATCCTTTTATAATAATAGATTACTATTAATAATTATAGAGAGGAAATTTACGTTATTTACCCTTTTTTTAAATTTATTAAAGTAATTATATACTTTATTAACTTATACTTAGTTCTATAGTATAAATTCCTTTTTTATAATCGTTATTACTAGGATTTTATATAGTTCTTATGATTATAATTATATTAATAATACCCCTTGCTCGTAAAAAAATTTATTAACTACTTTTATAATTCCTAAGCTTACTCTCGTAAACTATTTATTTAGTTAGTAGCTAAGGTCGTTTACGATCTTATAGAATAGGGGTTACCCCTATAGTCCCTTTTTTTTATAAACCTTAGTTAAATAGATTAATACTACGTTAATTTACTTACCGTTAGGTTAATTTACGATCCTATATATCTACGTACTTTAATAGTCCGGGTTAATATTTACTTATTTATAAAAGATCGGGATTTTATTTAAGATCGGGTTTTTTTTTTCTTTTTTACCCTAACTTACTAAGGGTCGTACTCTAGCCTATACTTATATTAATAATCGCTAGTATATTTAATTTTAATAAAAATATATCTAATTTACGTATTAATTATAATAAGCCCGTGCTTTTACTACTTAACGAATTTATTAAGGTCTAAGAGATTCTTACTTCCTCTTATTATTTTACTATTACTCTCGTTTTTATTATCTCTAGTAACTATTACTACCCTTTTAAATCACTAGTTATCGTATTTACTAAGACCTCCTTTTTATTTAAGATAAAAAGGTAGGTTTTAATAACCCCCTTTTTTTAATAATAATAATAAACGTTTATATTATTATAAAAAAATATAATAATTAGTCTCGTAATCTTTATTAATTATTAATTTCTATTATTCTATATACTTCTAACCTCTTAAGCCTCGTACCCTCTATAATTTCTAAATAGCTTCTTTCCTTAACCTACCTCCTCTAGGATAGTATTCTATAAGAATAATTAAATATAAATACTAAGTAGCTTATAGAGGATCTGTATAAGCTATTAAGTACGGTTAGTAAAGTTAAGCTCCCCCCTTTTTTTTTATAAAATTATAAGCCTTAAGGACTTATTAAAAATACTACTTATTACTCGTACTAAGTAGGGTTAGATACTTTAAAGGTCTTTTCTTTTATAGCCTCTTAGTACCCTATTTTATAACTTTCTTAAGTAGTATTTTTCGTAATTTAATTACGCTAATTTAGTAATTATCGCTCTTTAATAATTCCTTTTACTAATTCGGCCGGTTAATTTCTAATTACGGGCCGGCCGTAGTAAAGTTATTTAATAAAAAAGCTACTTAAAATAATAGTAAAATACTAATTACTTAAGTAGTTCTATTAATTAGTATAGTTTAATATAATAAATATTAACTTCTCGTAGGTAATAAAGGGTTATAATTACTTAATTCCGTACGGTATTTAAAAATCGCCTCTTTTTTTATTTACTTTTATAAGGTTATTTAATATAAATCTCCTATCCCGTGCGGTATTAAGAGGTCGTCTCTTTTACGTAGCAAGATATTTTACCGATTTATAATAATAGAATTTAATTACTAATTAATATAAGTTTCCTTCTTATAGAGGAATTAGTTCGAACCGTAGGTTAATAAAAAGATTAATTTAACTATATAAATTTCTACGTACTATAAAAAGGAGGTTCTAACCGCAGGTTAGGCTAGCTACGATAATCCTAAATAGGGCCCCTAATTGGCCCCTGCGTCGATCGACTATATGCCGCGGTCGAATTAGACTTCCGATCCGACAAGGGCTAAACTTGGAAAATCGGGTATCAACACCAACCTTAGCGAAGGCGCATCATCAATTTTTAGCGCATGCATTTTCCGAGGTAACATTCGCCGACTGGGCTGAGAAGACACTGCAGGCAGCCACGGCAGGTACCGAAGAAGTGACCTTAGTAGAGTCGCTTGCTCTCCGAAGCGTGTGTGAAAGCATTATAGCTTTTGGCGGCTACGGAAGCGATAGAGCTTTGGATCCAATGTTCTCACTAGAAGCCAATACTTTTCAGCTCTCAATGGTTCAAAGAGTATTGAGAAAGTACTCGAATACCCGAAGAGGGTTGAATGATAGTTTCATTCGACCATTTCAGCTGGCATCCTACAGAGATGTCTCCATGGCGTGGCGTTGTGTTTTGAGTCACACTCTGGACCAAGTCTTGAAGTGGAACCGCTTCTCCCAGCTTGCGGATGATGCAGAACGGCCGCGATGGTGGTCAAACATAGTGGAGGTCATTCAGTCCTTCTTGTCGGCAAATGTGCTGGAAGACTTGGAAGGCCAAAAGTACCTTGTTTCCATCGTACCGTCAAGCGGCAGAGTCAGTATCATATCGGAAGATCGAACTTCAACTATGCGAACGAATCCAGGGGAAGTTGTTTTTGAAGTCAACGATGCTGCTATGCTAGCAGTCATCACTGAGGCGGCTCAAAGCGTTCTAGGCTCAATTTCCCTGACGAAACTTCTGCTTACGCCAGGGTATTGTCCAATAGCAGCACCAAAGCTTGTTTTCAATCAACAAGAATGGTCAGGAGGTTGGACGATTTTCAACGGGAATTTACAAGATGGAAGCATGGATGGGCAGCGACTATTCCGGCTGGTGTTAAGTGGGGAGTCACCAACATTTAATCACTGGATGTCTGGATATGGTGGGCCCTCCATTCTACGGATAGGTCCTCACCGGCTATATTCATCGGCGCTTCGAGCCATCGGTCTTGAGCTCAGCACCGTAAATAAGGATTATGCATGTTACTACGATGATTTGAGAAGATGGGGGCCTAGAGTAATGAGAAAGGATGAAAGTAGATTCTTACCTAAAGACTAAGTCGACCCACCCCCTTTTGGCCACCCCATTTCTCTATCCCAGCCACCGCCTTAAAACCCTACCCACGATTTTCAAACTACTATAATAATTATAAAAATCGTCTAAATATAATTCTTTTTTATATACTTATTTATCGATATATAATAGTCTCGTATACTAAAAATAAAGTTATTTAAGCTTTTAAGGCTATTAAAAAAGGTCTCTTAGTTAATTAGGCCTTAATTAAGTTCGGAGTTCTAAAGTTAACTCTTTATAATTATAAAAGAGGCTATTAGACGAGGGTAATAATATTTATAAACCTCTAGAGGCTTTTTTTTATAATAAGAAGATTAGCTAGCCTAATAAGTTCGTATTTAGTATAATCTAAGTATTATATTAACTTATAAATAACTTAGAAAATTCGCTAAGTAAGTTCTAAGATCCTAAGGAGATATAAATCCTTTTAAAAAAAGATAAATAGACGCTTTTTTAAGAAAGAATCTATTAATTAAGGTCTAGAGAAGTCGTACTATTAATTCGAGGTATTTAAATAGAGCTATTACTAATATAATTAAGTTATAGTTTAGATTACTTAATATACTAAAGATTAGCGATATTAAATAGGCTAATAAGTATAATATAAATAAGATTAATATCCTAGAGGGTAAGGGATTTAATAGCCAAGTTTTAAGTAAAGTAAAAGCTATAGTAGTATAAAAAAAAGAGCCTAGTTCGCGTACTTAGGTATTTATAATTAAGTATATCTTTATGAATAGTTGAGCTATTAAACTACTAATTATATATAAAGGAAAGTCGGTATAATAGTAGTAGTTTCTATTTAAACTTAACTCTTATACTAATTAGGAGTTTATAATAATAAATAATAGCTAAATAACTAATAAACTACCCTTAAGTAGTTAAAAATAGTGTTCTTATTATAGATTAAGACCCCCCCCCTTAGGGGGTTTAGTATACTTAATAAGCCTCGATTATTAGTTCTAAATAGCTATAGGAGTTATATAACGACAGAATTTATATAAGAATACTATAGAAATAATATCTACTTACTATTCTTACTACTATATACTTCCTATATCCTTTAGCTATTAGATATAGCTATTTTTAAACTTATTAAGTCTAAGTATAGGAAGGAGCTTAGTAAGGAGGATATAGTAAATAATTCTACTATTATTAAAAAGCGGTACTTTTTAAGCTACTATTAAAAAGCTCGTTTAGTTAGTTTAATATCGTTAAATATACGAAGTAAGTAGAAAGTAACTAGACTATATCCCCCTAATATAGCTAGACTACTTACTAATCTAATAGTCCTACTTAACCTAGTTATATTAATTAAAAAGACCGTAAATACTAAGTAAGTAACTAGTAATACTAAAAAAGCTATTAACTAGGTATTAGCGGCGTTTATTATTAACTAATTAACTCTTAGAAAAGCTAGCGAGCTCTATAATTAGTTAAAATTATTTATAAAGCTTAGTCTAGACTATAATACTCAATAACTACTATTTAAAAAAATAAAAAAAGTATTTAGCGAGTAAGCTTATTATTTAATAATATCTTAGCACTATATTCGAGTTCTAAAAGCTAAAATTAACTAATTAAGGCTACGAAAAAAGAAGAGTATATTAATAAACCTAAATACTAAGTTCGTAAATATCTAGGATATATAGAGAGCTTAGGAGGACTCTAACGACCGTTTAGTTAGTCCTAGTCGACTCGTAGGGGTCGAATTACCTAGGGAGAATAATAACTATATTATTATAGTAGTAGAAAATAGTTAATTAATTAAGTATAGTTAGTAGCGATGTTTTAATACTATGTTTTGATAGGGTGGCCAAAAGGGGGTGGGTCGACTTATTAAACGGCTCTTCACTTACTATATTACCTTCTGCATTTTTCCGGCATTAAAACCCGGGTAAAGTTTCCATTCCCCTCGTGTATAACGGCTAATAGCGATGCTGGGAAGACACGGCTTAGGAAGTCTGAATTAGTTGGGTAGTAACTATGGCTCGGTTTCTTTGCACGCCTGAGTGTTGACCATTTCACAATCTTCCACCAGACTAAGTACGCATGTTACACATTTCGTAGTAATAGATCCCTCTGAACTCACGTGTATCTGCTCCCCGGGGACCTTGGTAAGGATGACCTTCTGTCTGTATAAGCTTCGCAGCCACTGGAGTTCTTGAACCCGAATTCACGTGTGTCTTTATTGAATTCTGAGAATGACATTCAAGTTGTACGTTATCTTGATCCTCAGCGTGGACCACATCGCTTGTAAACTGCATTAGGGTTGCTCTGGTCTGATCAAGTAAATCATATCCAGTTTGCACATGGGCGTCGTTCAATTTCAAGATGAAAGAAACTCTCAGCGTACTCACTGCGAGACTTGAAAAATTCCCGAGTTCGATCCCAGAAATATTTCAATCATGGGACGCACCAGAGAAGAGGACTCTTGCAATCGGCTAATAATTCCTTCGCAACTGACCACAGGCCACAGTAGGTCTATCCACCCTCAGAGCCGCAGCTGATGGGTTGTTCCTATGCGAATCAACACCGTTGGAAGAAAGTTTAGGGTTCAATGAAAACGAGTGGATTTCCTTAGCCCTCAGCACACGTATTAGATTCAGCATCGTGCCCGTGTGATGCGGTAAGCTGACGGCAGGAAATCGAGTGACACAAACGCGCCAGCCCCCATACAGTAAGTCTGTGGCATCTACGAACAATGAATCACATGGACCTTTCAATATTGCTCAATGAATAAGCTAACATGTGGGATTCGATTATCGAGCAGAGTGCTCAACCTCCAACACTCGTACTCCCCTCCATTCTGCGATGACTCGCATGAGGCAGTCAACACACCTCTATTTGCCAAGCACACCCGAAATAACAATGCCTAATAAGCTTTTCAGCTCGCACCTGGAGGTGTCCTTTTACTACGTACCTGGAGGCAGCTCAGCGGGAAAGCCTCCAACGCAACCTGATCTCATACAGCAAGGTAACGACGAGAGCTACAACTGAATTCGCACGCTCCTGTTTGTATTTGCTATACCTCCAGTACCTGCATCAAGTGAGTCACACGGGGCTGGTGACCAGGATCTGTTTGGCCATGTTACGAACGTGGGGTTCTTACACTTTGCCTCCTCGTGCGACTTCCGCATGTTCGTCGAGAGCAATGGGGCGCAGCTTGGTGAAAAGGACGAACGCCTCGATGCGACCAGTATTGGGGTGATTGTGAGGTAGTTGACGGTAAGCATCAAAGGCACGTACTTTATCCAGACTCGGCTAGTCTTGTGCATCCGTTCGACCCTTCTAGTTCGCTACGCCGTTGGACAGTGACAGTATTCAAGTCATGTCACCCCATCTAGCAAGTCATGTCTAAGACTATTTGAGCTATTCGTTTGGGAGGGGTCAGACCCGATCGCTACTTCACCACAGCCGCGATGTGGGTTCGTCCGGGAGCAGCTACCGGCGGCTGAGTCCTCGGGGTAGGTTTTAAATCTTTGGCTACTGCAAATCAAATTTGGAAAATCGGGCGGGTAGCAGCGGTGTCTACAGAAATTTGTATAGAGCGCTTGCAGTCAAGTGTCAGAAGTAAACGGAGACGGCTGCGGCTTGAGGGAACAGGAATCATCCAGCAAGGCGCTCGAAGCTCTGAGCATGACTGAGAGTCAAGTTGCAGTTGTTCAAGTAAACACGCTATGAGCCCATGTTGTGACGATCAAAGGCTGGAGTCATGAGTGAGGCAGTTTGTTTGAAACCCTTGAACCTGTCCAATGTCGCCGTTCTAGTTCAGGACTGCACAGCTCAAAGACCATAGTCTTAGACAGATAGCACCCATCATCTATGCGTTGCACAATGTCGGGTGATGAATGGAAAAGAAACCGATCTATTGAGACATTCGGGTGAGGATATGCGCGTTGCAGTTGCACAAACCACACGGTAGCATGCTTGCGATGCGGCGATTGGATCAGCTGTGCGGAACGATTAGCAATGGTTGGCGTAGGAAGGATTGCAATGTGCAATGGGAATCGAATGCAGCCCTTTTGACACTTTTCCCTGTGGAGGTATTCCTTCCAAGTAACATTATATAATTGCCAGAGTCTGAATAGGTTGGAAGTGAATTTAATGGCCTTTATGTTCGGCAACGAAATTGCGGTCTATCAGTTCAGCTCTTCCTATGGCGCCCTATTCTCAATAGACATTCGACGTTGATCACAAACATGAGACTGTATTTCACCTTCAGCATACTGGTGGCAATTGACAGTGTCAGCGCAGTTAGCAGCCAGTTACCCTCCGTCACAACTGCTCTCAGCCCGACAACTGTGTCTACACAGCAGGCGGCCCCAACTAAATATACTCTACCTAACGAAGATACTGACCTTTCCTCAAGGGCAGAGGAAATCAAACTCAGGCAACAGGTAATCACCTATGGAGAACCATTGATAGGAGATACATCCTTCTTCCCCAATGGATCGTTGGGGACCCAGATTTCCTTGCGCGATCAGAGCTTGTGGTTGAAGGATTCGGAACATGTTGCTCGGTTTGCGATCAATGAAAGTGCCGCGGCGCTTGAAGACATCACCAAGGTAGTCCAAATCATGTTCATTAATGCTAATAATCGTCTGGCTAACACTTATGGTTCAAGCATGGTGGCCTCAAGCGTCTCGAGGACTTCAAAATCCTCTACAATGGTCACTGGTCAGGATCGGTCCCTGGCGGCATCGCCAAAGGCCAGTTCAGCAACTTTACATCGGACCTTTTGTTCGCTATGGAGCGCCTCTCAACCAATCCTTACATCATTCGCCGTCTGACCTACAGAAAGGACAAATTACCTTTCCCTCTTGACGATAAGACAGCCAGGAAGATTACTGGAACAACGCTCGACTCACTTCATAGGGACGGTCGTCTATTCTTGGCCGACCACAGCTATCAGAAAAAGTACTTCGCTCAACAAGGCCGATACTCAGCTGCGTGCCAAGCGCTGTTCTACCTTGACAAGCGCTCCGACCACTTTCTTCCCCTGGCCATCAAGACGAATGTTGGCGCTGACCTTACATACACACCCTTGGACACGACTAATGAGTGGCTACTGGCCAAGATCATGTTCAACGTCAACGACTTTTTCCACGGCCAGGTCTATCATCTCCTTAATTCCCACGATGTTGCTGAGATTGTCTACCTAGCTGCCCTTCGCACGCTCAGCAGCCGTCACCCTGTCCTCAACCTCATGGAACGACTCATGTATCAGGCTTATGCTATCCGACCCACAGGCGATAGAGTGCTCTTCAACCCAGGCGGTTTCTTTGACCAGAACTTTGCCTTTTCAAATGTAGCCGTACGCCAATTCGGTGCAGAGTTCTATCCGACTGTTGCCGGTCCGTTTCAAAGCAATTACTTTGAGGGTAACCTGCGATTACGTGGTCTGTTACACTCGCCTTCTGGCCCGAAACTTCCTCATTTCCCCTTTTATGAAGATGGGAAAGAGATCATTGGAGTCATTCGGAAATTCATTGAAGCTTTCGTCGAGGCAACCTACAAGTCTGATCGAGTGCTGTCCAAAGATTGGGAGTTACAAGCTTGGATTACCGAAACCAATGGTCCTGCAGAAGTCATCGACTTCCCATCAGCGCCGCTGAGAAGCAGGAAGCAGCTTATTGATATTCTGTCCCACATGGCATGGTTGACAGGTGTGTCACACCATGTTCTAAATCAAGGTGAGCCCGTGACGGCGTCTGGCGTGCTACCACTTCATCCCCTTTCTCTGTACGCGCCTCTTCCTACGAAGAAGGGACGAATCGAAAACCTCCTCCCTTGGCTCCCCAACGAACAAAAGTCGGTCGACCAGATTACTCTTCTCGCACGTTTCAATAGGCCTCAGGTTGTCGAGAAGAACCAGACTCTGCGATACATGTTCAACGCTGAAAGTCTTCTCGCCGGGACCAACAGGGCTGTTGCGGTGGCAAATGACCGGTTCATGAAAGACATGGGTAGTATCAGTAGGAGGATCAGCGGGCGGCGGTTTGACAGCGAGGGTTTAAGTCAGGGCATGCCATTCATCTGGACCGGCATGGACCCTGGAGTGATTCCATTTTACTTGAGTGTTTAGAAACTGTTTGCACACAATTGGCCAAGTTCTATGGTACCTTTCTATATGGGTCACGCAAACGATTGGGCATGGACAATAATCAGGTTCAATCCCTGCGAGGAGATGTGGGCGAACGTCAACAATTAGCAATCGGCAAGTACGACCCAGGTAAAGGGGACGCCGATAGGTTTAATAATACAACTCTAACCCATGGCACTATCTCCCCGACATCTGAACTAAAGGGGGATGAGCATGGGGACCCAACGTACCCAAGCTTTTCGAACTGGTAAAAACATCGATACTCCAAGCACATTTGTGAGTATTCCCTAGCCTCTAGATAACGACTTGAGGTGCCCTTCTCAACGTCATGAGCGCAAAATTCTCCAGTCTGATTCAAACATTCAAAGGTGGAACCGTTGATCTTCGGACTTTATCAGTACAGAGCCTCCGCGGATCTAGACAGCTGCTGGGGACTTGGCAATCGTTGAAATATCATGGCAGCTGCCGCCGCGCCGCCGACTCCGGGACGGAGAAGTTGTGACTTTCCTAATTAAGATGGCAAGAGATTCCGGGTCCCGAGTCAAGCTTCTTGGCAGATACTGACGTAACAAGGAACAAAGATGCGTATGAGTGGGTGCTGTGACTGATTCCACGGGAACGATATGAGTCGTGTTGCTGTGAATTCGACTCTTGGCTCTGCCGGACCCTTCTCGAAAATCCCCACCTTACAGAAATGCTCTTGTGGGCTGGGAAGAGGTGAGAACTTGTTAGAAATAAAATTTACCACTTACGGCTCTTCTCGCGGACTCCTAAGCTCCCTAGTAGGAATTATGGTACATGCAAAGTCATCATAGGCTCTGCAGGCCAAAAAGGACTGGCTGCCAATAGTTGGGAGGTGAAAAGGGTTCTTAAGGCTACTGATATCATACCGCGTCGGCTCAAATCCGACGCGCCACTCGGGGATTCTGCATAATACACTACCGCTCCTCCAGGGGTCAGTCACCGGAAGTAGTCTGCAACTCTGGAAAATTCGCAACCACTTCGTCAGCAGATTTAACAAGCGAAGGCTCTAGTTGATGCACCTTCTAGATTGAAGAACTTCTGGTAACTGTCGAATGGGACAGCTTCCGATTTTTTCGACGCCCGCATTCCGGTCTTGGGTTGTAATCGATGCGGATCTTGCAATGGCATTTTGCCAAGGCGAAAATCTCCTATCCACACCCATGACAACATCGGCGACACCACATCAGTGGTCTTTCGGCTCGGGTCAACCGCGGCTCTCATCGGTCGCCCAATGCCTCCACTGATTATGCTTGGTCGTCGGGTCAAGGTTGATTCAACGTGCAGTGACCAGGCGGACCGCCCCTGAACTTACGCGGCCAGGAGTCTTGGCGGCCCGCCGGGGATGGCGTCCGGGTGCGGCTTGGGGGCTTCGGACCCCGGAAGTCAACCGTAATGTCTGGGCCGTGATTGGCGAATCGCCTTTTACTATGCGACGAACTGCCGAATGGGGAATTGATCAGAACGTGGTTCTTCGGGATGTGGGAGCGACCTGTGGTGCGAACCCGACGTCAGTGGAGAATTGGAGATCGTGAAAGGTGGACTGCAGCTTGGTTTGGCAGTTTCACGGATCTGAGCGTGATGAGAGGGGGGCAATGACTGACAAAAGAAACGTCCTGATGAGATGAACTTGTTTTCTGGATCCTCGTCAGGGGTCATACGGGACGAAGCAGGGGAGATGATGTTTCTCGTCTATTCGTGGAAGGTGAAGAACAATCGAAAGAAAGGATGAACGTATAAATGAAGGATCAGCTCCCTCGTTGTTGTTCAGTTCTAGCTTGATCAGCAGCTTAGATCTCGGTAGCTTGACTTTGACAATAGGTCCCAGACATTCTCTCGTTGAACAGTCTCTACAACACTCTTTCTCGACTTACACTCTCTTTCAACCTACAACATGCAGTTCCAGCTCCTTGCTCTCGCTACTGCGCTCCTCACGGGAGTGGCCGTTGCTCACCCGGGTCATGACCACACTCTGAGCCACTCAGAGATTGCCCGCCGTTCCAACCTCGCCAAGCGTTGCTCGGTGCAATCCGGCCAGTTCCAGGAGGTTCGCAGGAAGCGTCAGGCCGAGAAGCGCTCGCTCGTCAGCCGCTCTCTCGTTCAGCGCGACAGCAACGTCACTATTCATACTGAGGGTCCCCACTATAACACCCTTCAGAACGACACTTGCGTCCTGACGCCCGAGGTCACCAAGGGACCCTATGTCTGGCCTCAGTCTCAGACCCTACGCCAGGATATGAGCGAAGATCAACCCGGTGTTCCTCTCTATCTGGATATTGGTGTTCTCAACGTCAATACCTGCGAAGTTATGAGCGACGTCTTAGTCGTAAGTACCCCTAATCCCAATCTGAATCATGATATTGAGCGCTGACCATCACCAGGACCTTTGGCACTGCAACGCTGTAAGTAAATCGAAAGGCTTCAACCCTCATACGTTGACTAACTGGATCGCCCATAGACCGGATCTTACAGCTCATTCACGGGCCACAGCCCCAACACTCCCTTCGAAGAGCTCCTTGACCAGCTCAACGTCACTATCGGCCCCGATCTGGACCTGCACACCGACGCCACCACCTGGCTCCGCGGCATCTGGCCTACCGACTCTAACGGCATCATGGAGATGAAGACCGTCTTCCCCGGTTTCTACGTCGAGCGCACCATTCACATCCACGCCCAGGTCCACACCGACTGGTCCGTCCGCAGCAACGGCACCGTCGTCGCTTCCAACATTGTCAACACCGGCCAGCTCTTCTTCGACGAGCCCCTCAGCCAGCAGATCATGGCCCTCGTACGTCAGCCACACCGAGATCAACCGCACCACCAACGACATTGACAGCATCTTTGCGGATGAGAGTAAGGGTAACTGGAACCCCAACATGGTTGTCGAGCCCCTCGACGGTGAGGATGTTACCAAGGGCATGCTCGCCTACATCACCATCGGTGTTGAGGCATAAATGGCGCAAGACGGACTATGAATTTTGTATCGGATATTCTAGAGAGGCCGGCGTCTGGGTTAGTTGATGCTTAGAAGTTCGGAGATGACAAATCGATCACCAAATTATTGGGAAATCCTCACCTTTGCCGACAATAAGACAAGCTACATATTTCTTTCACGTGAATGGAAATTGCACTTGAAAATATTGTACATTGGTATCGTTCATGTCATTATGTACTTTAAGTACACGTCGTTGGTAGTCAACCTTCGCAATACGTGCTCATAGCAGCCTACTTCGTACTTATACCCCTTTAGCTGCGTTCACGCTCTTTGCTGTTCAAAGGTTTTTGGGCTCCAATTGCTCCTCGGGAGCTTCAATGACGCGACGTCCACCCTTGGAACGTCGATCGGCGTCCAGGGATTGAGCAAACTTGGACCTCTCTCTAATGACGGGCCCCTTCCAGTAGATGAGATATACTGGAATGGTGACCATGAATGCCAGGCAGGCAAGGACAGTGCTTGCATACTCAGTGTGTCGTGAACTTCCAATGTTCTCATACAATGGAGTAGAGTACATCGCTGCAATGCCAGCAAGGAAGTCTCGTGCAAACCCATTACCACCGGTAGCAGACGCAGAGTAGGGTCCGTATGCGGCGATCATGTAATCGACCGTGCTCATGTAGATGGCAAAGTTGGCAATGGCGATGAGGCAGGAGAAGATCATGGGCGCGATCCAATGAGATTCGGGAGGTCCCATGGAGGTCCAAGCGAAGCCGAAGAGCCCAATGGTTTCGAGGGGTGCAAGATACAGCAACCACTTCAGGCGACGCTCAGGTGCGAGTGCATCAGGACCTTTCGCCTTGATGACACGATGGTCTCTGATGATCCATGGCACATAGGAGATGTAAGCGAGGATATAGCCGATATTGATTGGGATGAAAGCCCAGGCCTTTTGCAGAGTCCCGAAACCCCACTTGTCGAACACCGGCGTGAAACCTTCTTGGAAGGTGAAGATAAGGGCATCGGAGAAACCTGAAAGCAGAGAGCAGGAGAGAACGATGGGCTCTCTAAGGAACATCTCAAAGGGACGCATCCACGTGATGGCAAACTCGTGCATCGAAAGCCGAGGCTTCTTGACCTCGTAGGGTCCGTAGATATTGGTATCTTCGCCGGATGTGCGTCGCCGCTTTGCTTCCCTGTCCATGATTATGGTGGAGCGGCTCTCGGGCATGAAGAAGTGGACGGCTTGGACGACAACGCCGAAGATCATCTGAATCCACAGATTCCAGTACCACGGAAGAAACTTCTGAATAGGTCCTCCAGCGACAGGGCCGACGGAAGTTCCGAGAACGGAAGACAGAACGACGAAGAGGACTGCCCACTGCTGCTCCTCGGGCTGGTAGAGATCAGCAACCATGCCGAGAGTCACACTACCTCCAGCTGAGCTGAGACCGCCCTATTCAGATCAAGCATAGTCAGTTACTGGCTCACTAGCATAGAAAGATCTCTGACTTACTAGGGCTCGAGCGACAACTATGCTGCCGAAATTGGGAGCCAGTGCAGCAAGGATCTGCCATATGTTGACGAGGAATAGGGAGCATCTAGACTTAATATTAGTTGTGAAAAGCTAGAGTGGCCTCGAAGTGCTTACTGCAAGATCTTCCATCGTCCGAACTCCTCACTCCAAGGAGCCCACAGCTCACATCCAAAAGCGTAGAGAACTAAGAAAGCACACTGTGCACTACGTGCCGCCTGCTCGCTGACATGGAACTCCTCGCTAATAGGAGTAACAGCGCTAGGAAAGACACTAGTGTTGAAGTTCATAGACACCTGAACGGCAAAAATAGAGGAGAGAAGCATCCACTTTTTCCATGCCGGCCACGAGTATCCCAGCAGATGATAGCACTCATCCTCGGTGATGACACGCTTCCCATCGGGGGTGTACTCAGGCTGCTTGCTGCTCGTTGCCCTTGCTAGGTCTCCCTGCCTGCGCGTGCCTTCAGCCTCTTCGTCTCGGCCCAAGCCGCCTTCAAAGAACCCCCCGGTTGGCGCATCCTCGGACTTTTCGTTGAGGGGCTGTTGTGGTTTCTCGCCGTCAAAGCTCCGGTCGACGCGTGTTACGCTGCTGTCTCGGGTCGGAATCGTCTCATCGACGTTGCTTGGTCGCGAGGCCCGCGAATTATCACCGGGAGGCGCTGAAACCATGTTGACAATACTATCTCTGACGAATAGCTGCCTCGACCCAGACGGTAGGTGTGACGATGCTTGCCTTTGACGTCAGATTTAGGTCAGAAGAACCCCAAAATATTGACCTGGTGTGCGTCGCGATCGTCGATTTGAATGTGATAGGTGTGCTGACGGAAATTCATAAAATCAGGAACAACCCATCTCAGAAGTCGATGGTGAATGCTATCTAGAACATCTGCCCCAGATCTCCCTTCCCCGGGTCTTCGGGCTTGTTTATCAACTTCCAAATTTTCCACACGGAAGGCAAAGTTTCCTGCGTTTAGTTGGAGATATGACGCTATCCTGCCAAGAGTCTACTTGCGATGTTACTGCAGCGTGTCTATCGGTGAAAAAGAGGATCCGAGGTAAGGTCCAGAAAAGTCTCCCTTTCTGAGTTGAGGTTCTCCCGCATCCTCCTCTAATTCGGCTTTCCTATCCAGCGGAGCCGAAACACTGGGAACCTTTCTGCCATTTTTTCTGCTCATCTCTGGGGTTTCAATCGAAGAAACGGTCGCATATCTACTGCAACCTGACATCATCATCCCGTAGAAATACTCAGATTTGCGGGTCGGCGGTGGAAACAATGACGGAAATCTGGAGCCGGTGAAGCGCGGGCCACGCAGTTCATCGGCGATACTCGCGGTGTTGATATGGGTTTCGTTCATGTCGCCTCAACCGAGCTTGGAAATTGCACAATTGCGATGGTTTTCAGCTCTCCTAACACGGGCGAAATCCCAGGTCACTCTGATGTTGTGGGATGGAGACTGGCTTATGGTTGTTGTTCAAGCGTAACCGTCTAGCTGGAGACCATGCTGCGCGATGATGTATCCAGAGAGTGGGCACAGTTGGCTCACTCTAAGCGTCTAGTAGGGTGCTTTTGCCAACGTCTGAAACAATGCGATGAAACTACAAGACTCAGGAATTAAACTTGCGTCGATAGGTCGAGCATCAACTGATCCTGTCTTATCTTTTCCACTTGAAAAGCCTTCCGGGATGCAGGAGCTAGTATACGAAGGGCCGGTCGCTCAAAGCGGGGCCGCGTCCGAAGGTGGGGCCGTGGTGAAGTCGGGTTTGTCCGTACCAAGTCAAGCCGAGTAAATACCGGATTTGGACCCTAGTCCCTTCACAAATTCGATTTAGAATGTGATTTACCTCACGTGTAATCGCGTTTGAACTCGTTGCGAAAGAAATTGGGGTGGTCAGAAAACATGTTATACAATAGGGGCAGCACGCAATTTTTGGCTGTGGTCGCGAGCGATCACAACTAGAGGGACTTGCTGTAGAAGATACTTGTTCAAACAAGCAAACTTCTTAAGAAATAGATACTCAATATCTACGATAGACTGGGTTTACAGAGAGACCTTCCTGTCATGGATTCGAAAAGGTACATACGCTGAGAAACTTGTATTTCACTTGTCCCACAGACTGGAGGCATTCTTCTGTGGTCGGGATGCTCCGAAAAAGCCAGCTCAACCAAGCCAGCCAAGCAGTCTTGGAAATTTGACTCGAAACTGTGGCCCTATGGCAGGGCCAGCAGAGGATGGGTCCAGCAAGTTAAACAATAACGCACACTAGTATGTACAGACTCGTCATTCCAACTATGGACAGGCTAGACATTCGCAGCGTTTTCGACGACTGGTTGACGTAGAGGGCGGTGAAAGACCGTGAGACAACGTGCATCAGTCTTGACATGTGAAAGACAAACACGGAAACAAGCGACAAAGATAGCAGCAACCACAAGTTCAGGAATGCTACTGCAATTGGTTGCGGAAATAGCATTAGCCGGTGATAAGGGTTGTGATGCGCTGCGGGTGCCTTGCAGCGCATGGCGTGGTGGCAGCCGGAATCACCAAGACGTGGCGGCTCAAGAGAAGGGTTCCGGATCGACATCGAACACACATTGACAGAGCCGATAATCGCCATTAAAGAACCAGAGGGGTAAGTTGGGCAAAAACTCATCTGTATTTGCTGGGATCGGAAAACGGATCCCGAAGCAAGATTGATTGAAGAGCCGGGGCCTCGTGGCTGAGAATTGCCTATTGTATCTAGATAGGAAATTTCAGTGCGAGACGAACAGTGGCGCAAGGGTCTGGACCCCTGTGAAAGTCTTGCAAGTGGAGCCCCGATGACGGATCTTGGAGGCGGAAACTGCCCGGTTCTATCTAGAATTCTAACTCTCTTTTTCGAGGCATCGAAATGTTTGGTGTTCTTCAGCCCTACAGATAGACAAAAACAGCGACGGCGTAACGAAACGGACCCCCATGCCAAGATGTCTAAAAGTTTTCACTCCGTTGGGTTGAGATTTTCGGCACCACCCCGCCGGTGGCCCCCTCACGAGTCACACACTCACTTAGACCCGGCTCTTAGATTTTACCCAACAGCGCTTGCTTGACAAACATTGGGAAAGGTTCAGTGACAAGGGACACTTGTGGTGTCCGGCGTGAGATTGGCGCGCAAACAAGCCGGTGGAAACCTGTGGAGCATCGCGACATGAGAATCGCCTGAGGTCTGGGAGATGAACATGACAAAAGTCTGCCATGTGGCAAACTCTGCAGCCACTGCCCAACTGATAAGGGTTTATTAGGTTGATATCATTGCAACCCTTCTTTCTCATGGAGCGAGTCCATCGCGAACACTACATTGTTCACCGCGATTTCATGTATTTCAAGATCGTCAGGCGCTGATGAATTTCGAAATCGTTTCCTGTGGTTGACATACTTCCACATAATATCATTTCCCCTTGTAATTTTCACTCTTTCTTGCAACAGAGACGGCGAAACATGCTCCACGACAAGCACTCTCTTGACCACCGGGTCTCGGCGGACGGTGACGGCGAGCCACTCGGCCGCCGCACCTCGGCGCTTGAGGAAGCCCCGACTTTCGTTCCACCAGCTGGTTACCCAGGCATGCCCGTCACTCGCCGCCGAAGCACAGTCTCTCAAACCTCGCGCGTAACATTCGAGCACGACCAGTCAGAGGACCTCGATGAGCCTGTACGAAGCGCATCTGCCATCAGCCGGCACAGGTCAAGGGATAGGCGCGAGTCCAAAGACAATGTTTTTGAGTTGCCAGCCTTCCCCAAAGCCGCGAAACCCGGCCCCGTGAGCACCATTCGCGAAGTCCCTTCCCAGTTCACTACCCCTCAATCAACACGGCCGCCGTCCCCCGTCTCCGGCTTGAGCTCGGGCCCGCCCTCACCCGGAGGTGGGTCCGGTACCCAGACGCCCGCTGAGTACGAGATCGGCGCAGGGCAAGCCTACCCGGACGTCGGCACTGTCGCATCGTTCCGAGGAGCCATCGTGCTGCTCTGCACCTGCGGCGCTCAGCTCATGGACAACATCTTCATGACGGCCGTCAATATTGCGCTCCCCGCCATCCAGAAAGACTTCAAGGTAAAGAATGCAGAGCTGCAGTGGCTGATCTCGGCATACACCTTGACCTTTGGTGGCTTCCTTCTTCTCGCCGGCGTCTTTGCGGATCGCTTTGGTCGCAAGATGATCTTCTGCGCTGGGATGGCTACGCTGAGTGTATGGACAATCGCCAATGGTTTTGCGACCTCGTTCATTCAGCTGGCCATCTTCCGAGCTTTGCAGGGTATCGGCGCTGCCATGACCGTGCCTTCGGCTGTCGGCATCATCAGCAACTACTTCATCGCCAAAGACCGCACGCTTGCACTGACAATCTTTGGTGCTGCGGGTGCCGTTGGGTTCTGCCTGGGTCTTATCTTTGGAGGCTTCTTGACTTCGTCGCTTGGCTGGCGGTACATCTTCTACATCCCCACTGCCGTCACCAGTATTCTTGGCATTATCGGCTGGGGTCTTCTCCCCAAGGACAGACTTGAGGGCACCGCGAAGCCCAAACTCGATTTTGTTGGCGCTGGCCTGTCGACTGCTGGCCTCATCCTGCTCAGCTTCGTGCTTTCGAGTGGCGGTGAGTACGGATGGGGCAAGGCCTTCATCATCGCGCTGCTGGTCGTCAGTATCGCCATGATTGTTGCCTTCACCTACGTTGAGAAAAAGGTTGCCAACCCCATCATGCCGCTGTCGCTATGGAAGCTCGAGAACTTTGCTGCTCTTTGGATCGGTGGCTTCGGTAAGTCATACACCTTTCTTCAATACCAAGACCATGTGCTTACCCTTGAACAGTTTCATATGGAGGATATCAGACCACGATCTACTACACCACTCTCATCGCCCAAGAGGTCAACCAACTTAGCGCAGGTCAGACCGCCCTCCGGTTCCTCCCCATGGGCGCAACCGGCTTCATCTTCAGCCTCTCCATGTCCCGCATGCTCGAGATCTTCAACACTAAGCTCCTCCTTGTAATCGGCATGGCCATCTGCGCTATCGCGCCTATCCCTTCCGCGCTCATGCGACAAGACGACCTCAACTTCTGGAAGCACGTCTTTCCGACCACCGTCATGGGTGTGGCGGGCGTAACTATCGTCTACTGCACTATCACCGTCGTGCTGCTGGCTTCGGTGCCGGTCAACGTCAAGAGCCTTTGCGGCGGCATGATCAACACGGCTTTCCAGATTGGCAGCGGCGTCAGTCTCGCTTTGACAGGTGCTGTTGTCCAGGCTGTTGACACTAGCAAGGGACATAGTGACCTGCGGCAGTACAACACTGGTTTGCTGTGCTGCTGTGGTCTCGCTGGCATCGGCATGATTGCTAGCGCGTTTGGGGTGAAGAACATTGGCAAGGCGGTGGGCGGGCCTGTGATGGCACATTAATGACTTGATGACGAACTCAAAGATAATAGAGGCATAGAAAAAGCGGCCATAACGGAACATCTGAATGTTTGCAGATAGACTGCTGCTTGTTTAGATGCATAATTTCGTATAGACTTAGACTTGGTTCAGTTAGCGATTATAACATGAGGAAAGAGCGAATCCTTTTGCGGTAATTGACTCTTGAGCGTTGAAATCTGAAGTAAGAGATCTTTATGGCTATGCGGAGTAATTACAATGTGTTTTTCTCTCGTGGAAATATACCTTTGGGGGTGCGAGGAGGACTACTTTGATTCTGAGGCGATTTCAAATGACTTAACTTACACAGGCAATTGGGTCATCTATGAATTAGGTACCACTAGAGCGATACTGTTTCGCGTACCATCGATGTCATACTCAGATCGTGCCTATATGCATACACTGGAAAATTTGATGATGCCTCAGAGACCGTTCGAAGATGTGACGAAAAGAGTTGGATCGATTCGCCGTTGCTTGCGTCATCACGAAAGATCCGAATCCTTTCGGGTACACCCAACTCGGCTCAAAGAGTCGTCAGCAACAGTGAAATGGTGAGCAACACAACCAGCACAATCCGAGTCTTCCATCGATCGTTAGAGCAGAGAAAAGGATGCGAAAAAACCTATGAAACCATTGCATATTCTGTAAACAAGCTATCATTCTCACAATAAGATCAACTTAGTATTGGCTTGGATCGTCCGGGCCGCCGTAAAGTTGCCGGTTGGGGCCTACCCTTGCACTCAATCAGGCCCCTCGGCGTCCGTTTTCTTTCCGAAGGTGCTCGGAGCTTACGGATGTGGCAGAACACCGCATCCCGTGTGCTTGTTTCAGCGGCATCAATGGTTACTATATAATCTGACATTTGGATATAGGCTAATGCCTATCAGTTGATCGAATTAATTTCGTATTGACTCTCTCAGTACCACAATGGCGTTCGGAATTCCTTCAATCATGACAACCCTTGCTCCCTACCATATCATCTCTTACGGGACACTACTCGGCACGTCACTGTTTCAGACGTTTATCAACACCAAAATCTGCTATCTCGAACTTCCCAAGTCCGCATTCACTACATTACAGAAGCGCCTGTTTCCGATATACTTCCGATGCCAGGCACTTCTCCTTGTCTTGACAGTCCTCACGTTCCCCCCTCATGGCCCAACATCCTTGTTCAAGGTGAAGAGCAACTGGATCCCGCTCATGGTTGCGGGGGTAGCATCCTTGGCGAACCTGCTCGTCTACGGGCCGAGGTCTAGACAGGCGATGATTGATCGCACGCATCAAGGTGAGCCCGGCCAACACGTTCTTACTACCATTCCTCTCTTCATATCTAACACCGAAAAGAAACACGCGATGCGAGACGTCCTGGGGATGTCGATGAACCAAGTCCAGACATGCTTGCTGTAAGAAGACGGTTTTCAAGAAACCACGCAATGAGCATCCACCTCAACCTCGTCGCGGTCATTGCGACGTTGTGGTACGGTTTCAGCCTGGCATCTCGCATCCACATTGAAGTAGATTCATAAATGCGGCTTTGTGGGTACTACTGCTAGATTTAAGATTGATCTCCTTCCCTGTACCTCGCCATCTCGACATGTACACATGCGCCTTACGTAGACTTGACGCGTAGCCACGAATTAACGGTCTCTCAACTCCTTCAAAATGTTCCTAGTAGCTGGATGATTTGATCGTTAGCTGCGCAGACCTGGGGTAAACTGGGTGTTGCTAGTGCCCTAGAAAAAAGCACTGTAGCGCATGAGTAATGCTAGCCACAGCCGAGAGCCCGCGGCGTTTTGTGACTTGCTTCTCCACATTTCGGTAGTAAAATCTAGTCACCTCGGCTTCTTCAATCTTCAAGCTGGCGACGCCTCCGAAAGAACACACCGTTGACATCGAATAACCTCGCCGACTTGCGAATTACGTGCGCTCGTCCACCTGAGATTTGACTTTGGGATAATGAGCGGAAACTCCTCTTCGACTAGTGCTGTGAAGCCTGGGATTGATCGCGCTCGCGTGGCTTGCAAAGCGTGCAGGTCCAGACGGGTCAAATGTGACGCAAGGGACGCTCATCCCTGCTGGCAATGCCGGACACGCCAGATCCCTTGCGAGCTTGTAGAATCTAGGAGGGGCAAGTAGGTGTTTCCGCCCAGCCCGATGCAAGTCCTTTGTTGAAAAGAAGCTCACGATGCGCCAGATATATACGTAAAAAGCGCAACTTGCAACGCAATGAACATGAACCCCAGGCTCAATCTTCACAAGTACAGCCCGGGAGAAATGAGCAGGGCTTAGTAGAGCAAGAGACAGAAGCCCCGACCGAAGTTTTCATCGAAGACAGCAGCTTCACTAACAGCCCCGTCACGTCCGATGGAATTAGTAACGATGGCCAACTCCAACCAAGTCAAACACAGAGGAATCAAAGGCAACATCCTTGTTCGGTAGATTTGAGTCTATCTTACATCGTCGAGGTTGTCCACAGACCAAAAGATGGCTCAACCGAGCCCGTCAAAGTCCACTATCCTATCCCGGCTTGCATCGCAGACCAGTCTGCCTACAATCATGTACCCAAGGTCATAGAGACGATTTCTCTTCAAGAGGCGCTCACAATGCCGGCTCCACAAATCGCGGACCAGCTCATCCGTCCTTTCTTCGAGATCATGCATGTAGCGTACCCCGTGTTCGACCGAGAGAACTTCTCACGACAGTACCGTCAAGGCCAGGCATCGCCTCTAGTCCTGCAGGCTATGTTCCTCCTCGGTTTCACGGTATGCGATGACAGTCTCATTGAGGAAGCTGGCTTTACTGATCGAGCTACGGCGAGGAGAACGCATTATCTTCGCGCCAAAGCTCTTTACGATGCGGAGTACGAGAGTGATCACATGAATCTTGTGGCTGTTATGCTGCTTCTAGGTTTCTGGTGGGCTGGCCCGGAAGACCAAAAGGATAATTGCTACTGGGTCAATTGTGCCGCGACTATGGCTCAGTCTCTCGGCATGCACAGGTCGTATGTTGCAACTAGCCTATTGCCTTTCTCTCAATCAACAGTGGATGCTCATAATGTTCAGGGTGTCACACTCGGCCTTGAGTCCACGGATACGATCACTTAGGAAGAGGATTTGGTGGGCCATCTACGTAAGTCGAATACCTATATAGGTTACTTGGCAGACTGAAGTTGATCATCGCATTCTCTTAGACCCGCGATAGACACACCTCTGCAGCATTCGGCCGACCATGTCGGATCCGTGATGAGGACTGCGATATAGAGCCCTTAACCGAGGAGGACTTTGAGTTCGATAAGAACGGCGATGAAAGACTGATACCAGCTCAGCACAAGTACCACGTAGCATATGTCATGGAGATGGCGAAACTGACTATAATATGTGAGCGTCTGCCCTCGAGTCTAGACTGATGACCTCTCAACCTATTCCGGTGCGAACCTAACATACCTTCATAGTGGGGGATATAATAGTCGCTGAGTTCAGCCCACGTCGTGCTATGATTGAGAAGTACGAAGCCAAGTCGCTGAAGAAAGAGCTCCGCCGATGGAATTCAAGTCTGCCGGCGCACCTGAGTCCAGCGCCGCTCGATGGCTCGCTCGGCGCTTCATTCTGGGCTAGCATGGTTCAGTTCACTTACCAGTAAATGCCCTGAACTCATCTTAAAATGGAAATCCTGGGTTGACGCTCTATAGATACTGCCATATCCTCCTGTTCAGACCGAAGGCTATCGATAACCTCACGCCGGCAGAGTCAGAAAGAGACAAGCAAGCTCGCATGGCAGCGGACGCCATCACTCGCAATGCAGAAGACCTACTCGCTGCTGAGACTATCAGATCCGCACAGATCCATCTGTAAGAACTACCTAAATGAGGCTTGTAATGCCGACTTCTAACAGTATCCAGTGTCCCGACTTTATTTGGCGCTCTTTCCATCCACACCATTGTCATTTGCCGCAAAGACCCAATCCGCCGGCAACTAGCCGAAAACAAATCACGGCAATGCTTGCTGGCGTTGAGTCAACTGTCGAAGTCCTGGCCTGTCAGGTTATGGATATCAAAATCGTTCGTCAGTCTGATGAGGAGACTTACCGGTCAGGGGTCCATCGTCAACGTGACATCTAGCATCGTGAGTACTCTCGATTTTTCCTCGGCACTACGTCATTCTATAGCGTGCAAGTCCTAACGGGAGTCGAAGCATGGCCCAAACTACCGAACATTTGCCCCGCAGTACGCGGGCGAAGAAGGCAATCCAGCTGTATTAAATTCGTTCCGTGGCAGTGACGGAGTCTTGGATTCTGCAGGCCTCAATCCATCCCAGCCCGAGGCACCATCGGGAACTGAGAGCTTTCATCAGGCAACTGATCAGGTGTTTTATGACACTTTCTGGGCGGACTATCTGGATAACACTTTTGATGTTGATCTTCTCATACACTCTCATCCGGGCTTTCCTAGCAATCCTTCCGGGCAGCAATGAAATATTATTGATTAGATAATTGAGTTGAAGAGAATCCGCTGGAAATTCTGTAGTACTACCAGACGACAGTTTATTATTAAGATCAAGCACAAGAAGTAAAGTGTAATCCTCAGTGTTCGTGCATTAGGCGAACCAATGCTCCCTGGTTTGGTTTGGTGAAAATCCACGCTTAACTATATGTGGGTTCCATCAAAGGATGCTCCTTTTATGTACAGGTTCATATCTTGCTATATCGAAATCGAAATGAAGGAAAACCTGCGGGGTCGGTTTATGTCGTTGTACTGTGCAATTATATACTCTTGAAGAACGGCGCTCTACATTGGTTGAACGTAGCACTGAGTAGGTCGTCTGATCTGGGCATCTGTCGACCCATATGTGCTCAGGCGACTCTCAAGCTCAGGGAACTCGAAGCTAAGAAGAAGCATGCTTATCATAAACTTCATTTCCAATAACGCAATTTTCCTTCCGAAACAACCTCTCGCACCGGTCGAGAACGGCAAGGATGGGCCCGCAATAGCGTTGAATGTGCCATCGGAGCGTATCCATCTCTCCGGCACAAACTGATCTAGGGGTGCCAAGTTGGTGTCCCAGCGTTTGGATTTCCGCTCACTGCCGTACTCTGTATAGTATTCCTGTAAATGGGAGGGTCCACCTGTAACTAGGAGAACGGGGGTCCCAGCTGGGATGTTGACTCCTAGGATCTGGCACCTAGTGATCGTCTCTCTGAAAGCCACAGGGCCAGGATACAATACACGGAGGACCTCGGCAATGAACGCATTCAAGTATGGCACATCTGTTGAAGCGATATCAGAAGCAGTTGGGAGTCCAGGTTTATCGAGCCCGAAAGCGTCAACGAGGGCGCTTCTCAGGCGTGCTTGTACAGCCTGGTTGTCTGCCAGGTGCTTCAACGCCCATCCGAGCCCGGCACTTGTTGTCTCATGGCCAAAGATGAGGAACTGGAATAACTCGTCCCTTATCTGGCCTTGAGTTGAGGAGTCGATGTAGAACATCGAGTTTCTTTTCAAGACTTCCTGTAAGCCACATCTCGGATGTCTCTGGTCTCCATTTTGACTCTGAATGCGAACAAGCGCAGCATTGATCTCATAGTTGAGGATGTTTGTGACGGCAGCCTGGGCACGGCGAAAGTATGAGAGCTGACCTATAACCCACTTCGACAGGCGCACACTGATGCTCGTCGTCACCCAGTTGAGACATTGGAGCAAAATTTCCATTGAGTGAACCAATAGCGGTCCATCCCTGCATGGTCCAAGATCTCTTTTGTTTAGTAATTACGCTTTAGGGTTTACTTTTTGTATCTCTTGTTAGAGCATGCCAAGGTCTAAGCCCAATGAGATTGCGCTAATGGCGTCTAAAGCGGTTAATTTAAGGTCATCTGTTATTAGTATCCCTATTACAGGGATATTAGTCGATTAGTTCGAACCGTGGGTTAATAAAGTAGGTTAATTAAACTATTCTAATATACTACGTATATAGAAAAGGGAGGTTCTAACTATAAGTTAAATAGGTTATAAATATCGTAAATAGGGGCCGTAGTTAGTCCCTATACTAGCTATTATAAGCCGAGGTTAAATTAAACTTCTAATCCGATACTAACTTTCTCTTTCTTTTATTAATTTTAATTAATACTATAGTTAGAGATATAATTCGACCTTAGGCCCGTTTATTAAGTCGTCTCCTTTCTTCTTTTTCTTTACTTTTTTTATATAACCTATTTCTTTATTTATATATTAACTTAACCCTTTGGGGTCCGGTCCGCCTCATTGGGGGCTATCTTCGCCTTCACGGGCAAGCTGGTCTATTAGGGTTAATATTAAGTGTTTTTATTACGTACTTTAACAAAACTTTATAACTAACTATAGCCGGCCGTAGCCGTTACTAAGTAGCTATTAATACTGACTAAACTTAAGATACTAATAACCCCGCCGCCGTAGTATATTAATTACCTTCTTAATAACTAAATACTACCCCTTACTTTCTCCCCTTATCTTATTTAATAATAACCTCTCCTTATTAATATTCCTATTTAATACGCTCGCTTACGCTCTTTCTAAGCTCTTAATTATACTATTAAGTCTAGGCTTATTTATATTACTCTATTATATTAAAAAGGTATTAATAAGGGCGATACTTATTATAATATATTTGTCCGTTTTTTATAAGTTAATATTACGGATATAGTATTTATTAAGGCGGTTTTTTTATAACTCGGGGTCCTTTAGTATAATACTTATAGGATCGAACTTCTAATTATTAAGAAAGCCCTAAGGGTCGACGAGCTATTAATAGCGTCTTAGTATTTTAATAAAGTGTGCTTAAGGTAGACGGTTAAATAGTAATAGTAATAATAATAGTACGATAGTAATAAATAGCGAGGGAAATAGCGTTTTCGATTTTAATAAAAGTAATAAGGTAACGAATATGTATATATGCGAGTTAAAGTTAAAGATATTAATAAGGTTAGTATTATTCTTAATAACGGTAATAAGGGTATTTCCGATATTATACTATTATAAGCTACTATTACTTAGAAGGGTAGCTAACTTAGCTAGGTACGCGGGCTTATAAAGTAGTAGCGTTAGGTACCTAATATTACTATTAATAATCCGTAGTTATAAACTTTATAAAAGGGAAAGTTGAAAAGTTAGAAAATCTAAAAAAATAGTCTAGCGAGATAGTGTAAGTATCTATTGATACTGTATATTAATACTGTGTAAATAATACTGAGAACTGCCCGAGTAGCTAGTAAAGGTAGAATATATAAATAAATAAATAAATATATTAACTTAATTACTACTTATAAATTACTCTAACTCCTTATTAAAAACTATTTTTATAAAAGCGTTAATAAGGTTATTATTATTATTAATCTAACGGATTTCGAGGATCTCGTACTTTTTATATAATTATTTAAAAACTATAATATCGATTATAAGCTTCTTTTTTTTTATAATCCCTAAGTTAATAAGGTATTTATATAGTAAGTAAGAATTAGTATAAATAATTATTAAGATTAATAAAAAGTTAAGTTAATTAGTAATCTTCCTTAGCGTTATTAAAATCGCATAAGCAAGGTTAATACCGTTAACTATACTATAAATTTCTAATATAAGTACACTTTACGTTACCTTCTTATTTTTAATTAACGAGTAGTAAATTATATTACCTTATATTATAAAAATACTCTTACTTATACTCTCGTTAACTAGGATAATAATATACCCTAATTATAAAGTAAGATCGTTATTATTTATAAATAACCTATTTATAAAAACGTAAAGCTTATTAATTATAAAGTCGATTAGGTAATGGATAAGTCCTCAATCGAAATTTAAATATTACTACTTAAGCTATTTATTAAGTACTTTAACGTCTCGTTTACTTAGTTCTATAGCTTATACTACTTTAGTATAATTAAAAGTTAGCTCGGGCTAGTATATATTTATAATATATACCCCTTTCGTAAGCTTAACCTTATATTACCTTTTAATATTTTAATACGTTCGGATTTATAAGGCTAATTTTCTTACTTTATCCCTTTTATTAAAAAATAACGATTTCTTTTTTAATTATAAGAATTCCGCTATTAAATATTAATAAGTTATTTATTATAAAGACCTCTTTTAGTTTCGTTACGAAGCCTATTTTCTAAAGCTCCTTATCCTCCTTTTTTATAAAGTTAATATTAAATAAGCTTAATATATCGTTAGTTTATATTTTAACGATTCTAAATTAGTTACTTACGTACTTAGAGACTAATAGGCACGGATCGTATATAAATATAATTATTAATAATTAATTAATATAGAAATCGTAATATATAACTTATTAATAACCCCCCGATAGAGCAATCCTCCGGGGCCGTACCGTGTATTACGTATTAAAGAAAACTAAGTATATTACGCTCTATACTTAACTACTAATTAAAATAGTAGTTAACTAATTCGACCGTTATCTCTTTTTTATTAACAGCTCCTAACCTTCTGCCGCAGTCCTCCTAAGTTCTAGCCGCCTATAGGGCGAGCTTTACCCACTCTAACGCGTATAGGACTTCTTAGTACTAGCCTATATAAGTAGTTAGGTCTAGTATAATCCCTTTTTTTATATAAGTATTATTACTACCCAGGGGGTCCTATAAGAGCTATTTAAAATACTAGCTTATTACCTTAATTATATATACCTCTAGCCCGTTTATTATAGCTATTATAGCTAGGCTAGCGTTAATATACTAAATCTTAATATCTATACTAACCTAGCTATTTATAGTATTTATAATATTACTTAGCTAAATTCCGTACTACTAAAAAGTACTTTAATACTCCTCGGGCGTACTTATATTAGCTACGATAGCTATAGTATCGAGCTAGCTAAAGAGGGCGCCTAGCCCGAGAGGGGTAGACTTATTAACGGGCATCTTTAGGTTCTTATTGAGGTAGTATTTTAACTAGCTAACCTCTTAACTAATTATTTAACTAGCTATCTAGGTAGTAGTTTATATATTAATAAGTTTATTTAGTAGATTTATTTAGTAGATTTACTTAGTAAATTTATTTAGTTTAAATAGAGAGTAGCTTTAGGTAATATTAAAAATAATAAAAATAAAAAGAATCTTTACGAGCTTTAGTATAAAGAGTAGTAAATATTAGCCTATTTAGCCCTTTTTTTTAAAAACCTCTACGTCGCTATTAAAGTTTAGAACTTCTATAGTTAAAAAAGGCCGCTTCTAATTATTATAACTAACTATTATAGCTAACTATTATAGCCGACCTTTATAGCCGACCTTTACTATTAACCTCTACTATCGACCTTTTCGGCCGGCGCTACTATATAAAGGGTAGCTTACCTATCCCGAATTAAATAGCGGCTTTTGTATCGAAATTACTATATTACGTTAAGCGCATACTTAGGGTATATTACGCGTATTATATAGTTAAAAAATATACTATATCGTATAATTTCTTTTAAAAGCGTGATCCCGTTAAGTTCGATCTTTTGTGCCTATAAAGCCGGAAAAAAACTACTACATAACTTACTAATAAGTACTTAATTTTGCGAGCTTATATAGTAGCTTAAGTACTTTAATAATCGTACTTTCTAAGTAATTAGTAACTATTTCCTTCGGTAAGTAGGCTAGGATTTTCTTTATAAGCCCTGTAGCTAATTAAGTATAAGCCTAGGTAATATTACGGCTCTAAATCTCGTATCCCTTCTTTTATAATAATACTATTAGTACTATTATTAATTATTAATTATAGCGCTATACTATAGGCAATTATATAAGTAGCGTCGCCTTTTTAATATTACCGTACCCCTAAATTACGTACCTAGATTTCTTATATAATTAGAGTATTCTTTTTTTTTAATTTTACGAACTATTCGTAATTTAAATATATAGAGGTTTATATACTTTTTTAAGTCGTAAAGGATAAATTAATAAACCCCTCGATCGTAAAAAGTATCTACTTCGATAAAGTCTAATTCTTTATCCGGCTTTTTAATAGTTATAATTACGCCTTCTTTACGTAATTTAACTACTAGCTCGAAATTAGCTTTTTCTTTTACTATATAAAAAGTATTAATTACCTCGTTACTAATAATAAATTACCGCGTTATAGCTTATTATTATAATCTTCCGTAACGTCTCGCTAGTAGTATTAGTACTTTTTTAATAATATCCTCTTCCTCGTCGTTTATTAGTACTATTACGACGATTTTATTAAGAGTAATTTTCTATACTTTTATTATAAGTTATATAGTTTCCCCTAGCTCTTCTTTTTTTTATAAATTAAAAATTACCTTGTTAAGATTTATATAATATAGTTTAACTACTATAATTAATATTTCGAGTAGCTAGTTACGATCTCTCGTAACTATATAAAAACGCTTATTAATAAAAATTAATTTATATAGCCTAGCTTATTATTAAGTAGTTTTATACTATACTCGTATATCTAAATTTAGTAATATATCTAAATTAGCCCTTATATTAGGCTTATTATATATAATAATTACCTCGTTAATCTACTTTTTTATACTTACTTTACGTAGTACCCGTATTACTTTCTTAATTACTTAGGCTCGTTAGCTTATATTTAGTAATAATAGCGAGGCTAAAGTCGTTCTTAAATATACTCTAAATATTAAAAGTATTAGTATAAGCCTATTAGGCCCTATAGTATTATTATAGTATTTAAGTACTATTTAAAAACATTTGTTATTAATAGAATCGGGATTTTCTTTTTTAATAATTCTAAACGCCCTTTTTAACTACTAATATACCCTTTTTACTTTTTTAATACTATAGTACGCTTTAACGGGTACTACTTTTAACTATATATCGTAAGCTACCGCATTTTTTTTAAATTCTATTAACTTAAAACTAGTACTAGCGTCGGTCTTAATACTATCTAGCGGTCCCTAGTATATATTAATCTAGCTTTTTTATAGGGCTACTTATACTATCTTTACTTATAGATCCTATAGGAGTTATCCTATTTAAAATAATATCGCTTCGTTAATTATATATAGGACCGGTCGACTATTTAAATAAAAAATATTAATAACGATTTCTTAATTAAAATTAAGCTTATTACGTAATTTAAATTTAAATTTACGTAGGCTTTGCGCGTTTATTTAGTATTAGTAGTATACTTTTATTAACTACTCTAGCGCCCCTATTTTAATATTATTATTACTTAATTACTTTAGGAGGTTATATAGCCTCGTAACTAATAAGTAACTAAACCTCTAGTATAGTTATTAGAGCTCATTTTTTATTAAGTAATTAATTAACTTCGTATTATTAATAAGCTTTATAAACGCGTACTCCTATTATTATTTAACTATTTCGAAGTATTTATTATTAAAGATTCTATCCCTCGTATTATTAAATATAATACTTAGTCGGTTTATATTTTTTAAATATAGGAGAAATAGGGTATTAATAAGTAAAATATAAAAAGTTATTATTCCGAAATACGTTTTAATTTCTACCGTACCTAAGGTAACGATTTCCTTACTTAGGCTAAAGCTAATTTTTATAATACCCGCCGTTAACGTATTAAGCGTTATTAATACGATTTTTTATAGTACTTAGAATTACTCTTTTCTTTTTATTAACTATTATAATACCCTAGTATTTAGAATAATCTTATAGAAATTATTTAGGCCGTACTTTTTACTCGTATAGAATACCTATATAAACTTAGCGTTTAAGTCATTTAAATAATATAAAAAGGACCCCTCTAGCTACTCTTAGAATTACTTAGTACTATATTTTTTCTCTTTAAATATTAAGAAAATAGAATTCTGCGCTATTAAATTCGTCCTTTTATTTACCTCTATATTTATTATCTAAGGGACCTTCCCTTATTATTTATAAATAAAAGCCTATTTATTAAGAGCTTTTATTACTTTTTATTTATTTAACTTCGTATATCCTCCCGAGGCTAATAGGGTAGAAAAAGAGTAATTAATCTCGTGGATTTCGTTATAATCTAATTTATTAATATAGGAAGTAAGATCTTTTTTATTTTCTAAATCTCTTATAGAGTATAAATATTATAAACTACTAAGTTAATTACTTTTACTAAGTTCTATACCCCTAGATTTACTCTTATATATAACGAGGAATTAGTTAAATTAATAAGGGCTAGTTTTACTATTTACTACTCTCGATTTTTTATACTTTTTATATAATTTAATACGCTCTTCTTTAGAGTAGTTACTTAACTAATATCTATCTTTTTTATAAATAAAGTACTACTTTTTTTATTACTTTATTTACGAGTTAAATCACTACTTATTTAATAAATCTAGGCCTCCTTATTAGTAATTACCGTACTTAGCTTCTTTTCTTTTCTTATTATACGTTTAATTAACTTAATATTATTAATAAGGGCCGTTATATACTTAAAAATAGGTTTAGTATAGTATTCTTATTTTAATATTAAAGCTAGATCTTAGCCTCGAGTAGAGCGTTTTATAATTTTTAAGTATTTAATATAGGGTTATTTTTATTTTTAGTACGTATTAAACTATAGTATATAAATATTTAACTTTTCGCTCGTTAGTCCTCTTATTTAACTAGGTCTTTACTAGCTTATTAATTCGATCGATAAGCTCTTTAAGAATTTTTACTTATAATTTACTCTCTATTATCCTAGTTATAAATATAAAAAACATCGCCCATAGCTTAGATAAGATCTCTAAATTCTTATTATAAGTCTTAAAATAGCTTCGGATTATATTAATAATACTAAAAAAGTCGTTCTAATCGAGATTACGTACCGTTTTATAATAATAATTAAAAGCTTTGCTTATAAATACGATATTAATTACTAAATAGTACTAGTATTCCCTAATCCCGACTTTTTTATAATAATTATAAAATATCGTTAGGGTTTTTTATAAGACCTCGTACTTCTTTTTAGAGTATAATTTCTCTTTAAAAAAGATCTTTTTAAAATTTATAAATTACTTCGTATTTATTACTAAATTTTTAGTATTTATATATAATCCCTACGTCGCTACGTATTATTAATAACTTCGGGTAGTTTACTTCCTTTTTTACTAGCTTATTAGTACCGAATTTCGTATTAATAATAACGACGAGCTATAGATTAAAATAAGTAGAATTATTAAATATTATATATTTAGTACTATATTTTACTTCTATATATCCTTTTATAACGATAAACTACCGTTAGTAATTATAAAAAGGAAATCCGGGTCGTTTACCCTTTTTTCAAATTTATTAAAGTAATTATACGCCTTATTAACTTATACCTAGGTTTATAATATAAATTTCTCTTTTATAATTATCGCTACTAGGATTTTATAAGGTTTTTATAATTATAATTACGCTAATAATACCCCTTGCTTATAAAGAAATCTATTAATTACTTTTATAATTCTTAAACTTACGCTCGCGAACTATTTATTTAGTTAATAACTAAGGTCGTTTATAATTTTATAAAATAGGGGTTACCTCTATACCCCCTTTTTTTTTATAAACCTTAGTTAAATAGATTAATACTACGTTAATTTACTTACTATTAAGTTAATCCGCAATTCTATATATTTACGTTCCCTAATAGTCCGGGTTAATATTTACTTACTTATAAAGGATCGGGATTTTATTTAAAATTAGGTTTCTTTTTTTTTTTTTATTCTAACTTACTAGGGATTATACCCTAGCTTATGCTTATATTAATAATTACTAATATATTTAATTTTAATAAGGACATATCTAACCCGCGCGCTAGCTATAATAAACCCGTACTTTTACTACTTAACGAATTTATTAAGGTCTAGGTAATTCCTATTTCCTCTCGCTATCTCGCTACTATTCTCGTTTTTACTATTTTTAATAACTATTACTAACTCTCTAGATCGCTAAATATCGTACTTACTAAGGCTATTTTTTTTATTTAATATAAAAAAGTAGATTTTAATAATCCCTTTTTTAATAATAATAATAAACGTTTATATTACTATAAGAAGATAAAGTAATTAGTCTCAGGATCTTTATTAATTACTAATTTCTACTATTTTATATACTCCTAATCTCCTAAGCCTCGTACTCTATATAATTTCTAAATTATTTCCTCCCTTAACCTATTTCCTCTAGAGTAATATTTTATAATAATAGTTAGAAATAAATACTAAGTAGCTTATAAAAGAGCTAGATAAGCTATTAAATATAGTTAGTAAAATTAAGCCCTCCTTTTTATAAAATCGCGGACTTTAAAGAGGATTTATTAAAAATACTACTTATTACTCGTACTTAGTAAGGTTAGATATTTTAGAGATCTTTTTTTTATAACCTCTTAGTACCCTTTTTTATAATTTTTTAAGCAGTCTTTTTCGTAATTTAATTACGCTAATTTAATAATTATTACTTATTAATAATCTTTTTTATTATTTAGTTAATTTTTTAAAATTAGTAATCCCCTACCGGGAGCTAGTAATATAAAAAAAGAGCTTTTTAACGGCCCTTTAGAGGATTCTCTTTTTTTTTTTTAGCTTAACTTTAGTAAGAGGTTACT
Organism: Colletotrichum cuscutae; assembly: GCA_030869315.1. Lineage (NCBI taxonomy): Eukaryota > Fungi > Ascomycota > Sordariomycetes > Glomerellales > Glomerellaceae > Colletotrichum > Colletotrichum cuscutae. The sequence goes on from MPDP01000168.1 coordinate 291,737, forward strand.
TAGCCTTTTTAAACTAATAACTTTTTTTACCTTTTTTAAGTAGCTACTTTTTTCCCTAAGCTAACTTTTAATACTTATAATACTTATAACTCGAGGTTATTAAGACCTCTAAATCCCCTCTTTTTTTATTAAACTATTCCCTATATTATATTCTTAAGTAATACCTAGGGGGTAGTTAATAAGGCTATAAAGAGATTATTTAAATCGCGGGCTTTTTTATATTTATAAGATTTTTATTATTATAAACCCTTTTATATACTATAGATCTCTTAGCTTTATAATTCTTATATAAGTTCTTATTACGCTTATTAAAAATATTTATACTTAGGGATCTCTTTTTTTAATTACGTAATACTTTTTTATACTATACTATTAAGCTCGTTCGTTATACTAATTAATTAAATAAGTAGTCGTTACGTAAGTATTTCTTTTTATTAATTTAACTTATAGGCCGGCTATATAGAGGTTATATTAATAAAAAAGCTATTTAAAGCGGTAATAAAATAGTAGCTATATAAGCGGTTCTATTAATTAGCGTATTTTAATATAATAAACGTCGACCTCTCGTAAGTAGTAAAAAGCTACGATTACTTAATTCCGTATAGTATTTAAATATTACCCCTTTTTTATCAACTTTCGTAAGGTTAATTAGTACGAATCTCTTATCCCGTACGGTATTAAGAGGTCGTTTTTTCTATATAGTAAGATATTTTACCGATTTATAATAGGGAATTAATACACGGGCGTCGCAAATTAATATACGGGCGTCGCTCTTATACGGGCGTCGCTATTCTACTTTTTAATTAGTTTAAAAAAACAGTACCTCCCTACAAAAGTAGTAAGGGTAATTATACTAATATAGCTATTCCTATTATCCTCTCTAACTTAAGCTCTAGTTTAAAATTTCTAAAAGTAAGGATACTACTATACCCTACGTACTCGTTTAGAACTACTATATTACCTATTTAAGATTTATAAATTTTAAATTAGCTAGTAATATAAGTTTTTGTAAATTTTAAATAAGTAAGGCTTTTTTTTATTATATACTTAAGATATATAAAGAGTAAATTATAACGACGTCTACTTAACTACCTCTTTTAACGTAGTTATAATAATTTATTATTATTATAAACTATTTCTTACTAGCTCTGTTTTTTTTAAATACTAAGCTATATTAGCCGTTTACTTATATAATTCCCTATTATTCTCCCCTTACTAAGAACGCTAGACTAACTCCTTATTTATTATTAAAATAAGCTCGATATCTAGCCTTAACTTAGCTAACTTATTTTTTTTATAAGCTTAGTTAGTATTAACTTATTCTTATTCCTAGGTAAGCGGCCTTGTTTTTTATTACTAACGCCTTAGTTATTATAAATAATATAAGCTTAACTAACTAACTAGCCTTTTTTTAATAAGGCTAATTATAATAGAACAAGCTATACTATATTCTTTAGTTTATTATAGAGGGATATAGTAATCTTAAGGTTAAAAATCTAGCGGTATAGATTTAAAAAAGACGTTTTTTAAAAACGCTACTAAGGGTATACTTCTTACTTATTAAAAATAGTTAAATCTAATATTTTAAAGTAGATTTTATAGTAGTATAGGATACTTAGCTTAGTTAAAATAGTATAGTCTAGACTATAGGATCCGAGGGGGTCTAGGAGTAGCCTCTTATTAAATAGTATTATTTTTTTTTATAAGCTAGCCTTATGTCCTAATTAAAATAAAATACTTTAAAAAAAGTATTATTCAAAACTTACCTAAGTACTTAAAGCGAGTACCTATATACTCCCGGCCTATAAGTACCTCGTCCTCTATATAGGCCTAGCAAAAGCGTAGCTCCTAATTACTAATTATATCCTATATAATATTAATAAGCTAATATAAGTAATTAAGATTATTTAAAAAATAACCCTTAATATTATTATTACTTAACTTAGTACTAGAGGTAACATAAGTACTAAAATTCTAGTATTTTTAGATAAAATAACGGGCTTACTATGCTTTTAAAAGTAAGTATATTATATAAAAGTACTAGAGGATTAGGCGTTAGTCGTTAAACTCTTTATAGAGCTTAGTCTAGGCTTTCTTAAAAATATACTTAGTTTTAGTAAAAACAAAAAGCTTTTATATTATAAAAACCCCACGATACGTATAAGGGGGGGGCTTATTAATAAGTATATTAATATAAGCCTTATCCTTATTACTTAGTATAGCTATTACTTATATTAGCAACTAATATCCCTCGTTATTAAACCTACTATTATTATTATTATAGTTATAGTCCTTAACCTACTTTTACTTAGCCCTAAGTATAACGTTAGAGTTAATATAGTAAATATAAAATTATTATTAAATGTTTAAGAACTACTTATTTAGTATAGCTTTTATTTATTTATCGTAGTTTATAATAATAATAATAGGGTAACGGACTAAGTATTAGTTTATAAGTTAGCGGATACTTATTAAAAGAAACCGGAAACTCTCTAGTCTCTTATTATTAATAAGGCCGAACGCGGCGTTATAAATAGATCTAAGGTAGGTTTACTTAGTAGTTTAAAAAAGAGGGAGCTTAAAACAATTAGTATTATAAGTATTATCGAAACTAATTACCTTAGGGAATCGTTTTTATATTTAGAAATAGTAAAAAAAGGTTTAAATAAGGTTAATAAGGTGGTTTAGCTCGTTATTTACTTATTTTACTATATATAGAATATTTTACTTATTAAAAAGCTTAATTAACGCTATAATTAGTGAGTATTTAGCTAGTTTTTTTTAGTTTATATAAGCCCTAGCGTTATCAATATCTTGCTATATAAATAAGAACTCTAAGAACTGCTCTTAAATAATAGTACGTATATTACGAGCCCGAATTCTAACTCGTTAGTTTATAATTTTAATAATATCCTTAACTATTTTAATAAGCTTATAGTATAAAGGGTGCGTAGAGGCTCTAAAACTAGGGTTATAATTATACTATTTATACTAGGGGTCTAGATAATAATATAATAGCTACTTATCCTCCTCTTAAGCCTCGGTAATAACTTACTATTTATAATTATATTTACGAAACTTATATTATTAAATACTAGCGCTTTTTATAAGCCTAGGCTTATTAAACCGATTATATTAAAAAGTATATTAAATAATTTAGCCTTAGGCTTTATACCTATTCTATTTTATAATACTAAATCTATTAGCTCTTATAAAGTTATTAACTTAGTTAAAAAGGGTATTATAAGTTCGCTCTAAATTACTAAGAATTAATAAGTTTAGGATTTTAATTATAAAAAAAGAGGAAAATCGGTTATTTAGAATATAATAAGAGGTTATAGTTTAGAAAAACGCTTTACTTCGAGTAGAAAATAACTATAGGAGTAAATAGGGTAGTAAGTTAACTTAAGGACCTTATATTTATTACTATTAATAAATATATTCTTATAATTAAAGTAGTACTATTATTAGTTATTAATTAGTTTTAATAACTTATTTAATAAGCTAAAGAGTATTAGTAAACTATTTTATTATAAGATAAGAAGGTTATTAAGACTATTCGTTAGGGAGAGAGGGGTTATGTTCTAAAAAAAGTTATAAGAGAGTAGTCCGCTAGGTTTTTATTATTCCCTTAGGGAAATAGTAAGTAAAGTATAATATAAGCTCTATACTAAAGTAATTATTTATAAAAAGTCGTATATTTTATAATATACTAACTAAGAGCTCGGTAATAAGGTTGCGCTACTTTTTAAAATTACTAACTTTATAAAATTAATTAATACTAAAGTAATTATTTTTTAAAAAGGGAGATAATAATAGTTGGCTAAATAATAATAGGAGGTTATAATTAATTAATAGTTATTTTTATAAAGGGGGAAGTCTCTTAGTAAGGGTATTACTTTAAAATTAGCTTTAAAGAACGTCTCTAACTCTAATTATAGAAGCTATTATAAGTAAATACTATAAGTTAGATTTCGAGGTTTAATAATATAACTTAAGTATAAAGGGAGTAAAGGAATAAAAGCTTAGGATATTTTATAATTATTTAGTAAAGTTTAACTATACTAATAATTTTTTTTTAAACTAATTAAAAAGTAGAATAGCGACGCCTGTGTAAGAGCGACGCCCGTGTATCAATTTGCGACGCCCGTGTATCAATTTGCGACGCCCGTGTATCAATTCCCTTATAATAATAGAATTTAATTACTAATTAGTATTAGTATCCCTATTATAGGGATATTAGTTAATTAGTTCGAACTATGGGTTAACGAAGTAAGTTAATTAAACTATTCTAATATATTATATATATAAAAAAGGGAGGTTCTAACCGTAGGTTAGGTAGGCTACGAATATCATAAATAGGGGCCGTAGTTGGTCCCTGCGCTGGCTGCCGTAAGCCGAGGTCGAATTGGACTTCTAATCCGACATCTGTAGCTCTGAAAGGTTGTTAGTTGTTGGCCTTGGACCTGAGCTTCCACAAGTCGATTAGTTGTGATATGGACTCATGGAATCTGGGAGCAGCGACCTCATGGAGGAACTGCGATGAAGAAACAACGCCCCATAAGCGTCGTTGAGACTTCAACTTGTCATTTGTCTTCATACTGAACGTTGCGTTCGGCATGATGAAGCCAAACATGTCGTGAATGAGCGACGCCCTGTCCATCTCACCCAGTTTCCTCATGGCGATTTCCTCGATCTCTGGTAGGTCGGCCAGAATCACAGTGGGTCTCCTGAGGGAGAAGGTCGGGAGGAATATCTGCACGATCGGTGACTGGAGATCGAGTGATTCCCGAGAAAACCAGCTGAATGCTTCGCCGCTCAGGAGCCAGTAAGTGCCGAGGGGGGCGAGGTGTCCCGCTGGCATCCATCGCCATCTCCGTTTGTAAGGGATGCCCGGGATTGGGGGCGGTACCGTCAGGTGGATGATGAGAAGGTAGAACGAGAGTAAGATACCGACGACCAACGTCAAGGTTGTCTCTTGGATGTCGATAATGGGGGTCAAGCCCCAGAATGCTCCAATGCCGCGCATTTTTGGAGGATGGAGATGCTGGTCTCAAACATTGTGAAGTTGGAAGAAAAGTGGGTGTACGACCACCTGAAATGGAAATACGGATTTCCAGGTTGGTAATGTCCAACTGACTTGCTGCAGACAATCACAAAGAAGCAAATTGTCAGTGGCGTCCTCGGCGAAGGCCCCAAATTGTGACTAGGCAACAGCAAACTCAATAGAGGGGCTCTTTAGCGGCTGCGCGGTGAGATAGCGATGCTGTCAACATCATAAGCGCTTGTCTTAGAGTGACAGCACGTAGGCTGAACGAGGATTGTTTCATTGGTTGGTTTTGCCCAGCGATTGGCTGACACGGACTTTGATGCTCAATATAGCAAGCTGATGTTTAGTCGACGCGCCTGGGTTGTGCAGCTTGCATCCTGCGCCGTAAGACGGGGTCTGGATTCGAATCCTTGTCAGCAACTTTCACAAGATTGCCGTCCGCGTGCCGAACCACACATAGGATGACCGCGGTGGTGCCCCCGCAATCTCATTCCCGCCATCCGGATTATGTGAGACCGATGGTCGGAAAGGAATTTAGCTTTTTTGGTATTCTTACCTTGTCTCCTCTGCCCATCTCAACTGTGTCGCAAAGTCGAGAGGCGCTCTAGGATTGAGAGCACGATGATTAGCAGCAACGCAACACCACAACTCATCAGACCTAGGCCCTCTCACGATCTCAACCCACAACTCCACATGAGTTGATCATCAGCGTCGATGGTTTAGTGGTAAAATTCGCCGTTGCCATCACGCAGCGTCGGGGAGCCGGGGGTTCGATTCCCCCTCGACGCAATCTTTTGTATTCTACAGCGGATTAGAGGGATTCTTGACTCTTTTACCTTTTGTTGCAATTGCTCTTAATTTTTCGATGTTGCAAAGGCTTTGAACAAAATGGATTCGTAACTTCAAAGTCTTGCTATAGAGTCCTCAGTCAACATATGCTTTTGGACCTTTCCTGACCCTGTACGAGGAAAGCTCCCGACAAAGACAGTCTCTCTCGGAATCTTGAACCGAGCAATTAGTGACTGACAATGGCTGACCAAATCCCCATGAGTCAGCTGAGAGTTTGGCGCTACAATGACATAGGCACGCCCGGCTTCGCCCCAGAGCTGATCGGAAACGCCCACAACTGCAACTTCTAATACCCCGGGATGCTCAGCCAGTGCAGCCTCAACTTCGGCGGGATACACATTCTCCCCTCCAGATATGAACATGTTCTTGCGCCTGTCGATAAGAAAAATGTAGCCCTCCTCGTCGACCCGCCCGATGTCCCCAGTCCGAAACCAGCCGTCTTCAGTGAAGGCAACCATATTATCGTCTAGTCGATTCCAGTAGCCCGGCGTGACGCTCGGGCCTGAGACCAATATCTCACCAGGCTCACCAACGGGAACTTCCTGGTCACCTCCGTCCACAACTCGGACCGCCGTCAACGGGCCCGGAAGACCCACTGAACCGGCCTTATTGCTAATGAGCTCTGCTGACAGCGGCATTCCAGAGCACGTCCCCATTTCAGTCGATCCATAGCCATCCACCATTCGGACCCCACGACCCAGCCACCACTTGATCCTAGCTGGAGGGTTGGGCGCACCACCAGTAAAGAGGGCTTTCAAGGCTGACCATGCTGTTGGGTTGAAATTCGATGCGCCGGCAAGAGCCTCGGCCATCTGAGGCACGCAAAAGTAGTGAGTGACGCCGAGTCCGGCATCGCTAAGGCGGACATTGGTTGTTTCCGGTTGAAATTTGGAAGAGACGATGAAGGCGCCACCTCTCATGAGCGAGGGCCATATCTGGGCGACGAGCCCCATGAAGTGGAACATGGGACCGTCGCACAAGAAGACGCTCCCCGTATCGACTTCTGTCAAAATGCTAAAATTGAATGTCGTCGCCAAGATACTCTGACCGGTCAACATAACCCCCTTGGGCGACCCAGAGGTTCCGGATGTGTAAAGAATGATGCACGTTTCGCGCAAAGGCCGCGCTTCCAGCCGAGGGCCAGGCTCTGCGGCATCCACGCTCGCACAGAATGTCAAAAACTCAATGTGGCGACAGCCAAGAGGCAGTTCCGGTGGGTCGTCGTGATCTGTGAAGAGAATGGTCGGAGTGCAGTCTGCCAACAGCTTCGCGAGCTCGGGCCGGGCGAGGCGCCAGTTCGGCGGGACATGGATTGCGCCCAGCCTCATCAGTGCTTGTTGCAGAATGATCTGATGGACATTATTGACCGATACGGTCGCCACTCTGTCACCGATCTGGACCCCATGCTCGGATAGGACCGCGGTTGCGCGTTGGATGTCGGCGTTGAGTTCCGCATACGTCCACCGGCGGTTGGTTGCGAGGTCGATGCAGGCCAGACCGTTCGGCCGTAAGCGTGCATGCAGTTGCACTGGGTCTGGAGCGTGGAATTCCATCAGGACGCTGACGTCTCTGCATCAAAAGCTTAAAAGTCTAGAAGAGGTTGAATAATTAGAATGGGGTATGTTGTACGGCGTTGGGCTCTTATTGACGAACCGTAGCCTCGGTGTGGATATCTTCAGCGAGGATTACAATGTGACTTCTAAGAGGGAGTCGCCGCGAATGAACGTCACTTCGTCAACAACCCCTGCCGTATATGATGGCGTGTTGATGATTGGAGCGTCAGATACAACAGCCGGTTTTCCGCAGGGTGAAGTAAGTATGGAGGGGCGTTTTGACACAGAAGAAAACGTGTCGGATTGTGAAGACTTTGCCGAGAGTCCTGGTTGTTGATTATATTGTTGGTATCCCTATCACGGGGATATTGGTCGATTAGTTCGAACCGTGGGTTAACGAAGTAAGTTAATTAAACTATTCTAATATACTATATAAGGTATAAAAAAGAAGTTCTAATTATAAGTTAAGTAGTTTATATTAATTATAAATAAGGCCCCTTATTAGCCCCTATATAACCTCGGCCGTATACTAAAGTTAAATTAGACTTTTAATTTAATACTAACTTTTTTTTTTATTAATTTAACGGCTATTTTTATTACTATTATTATTATTATAATTAAAAGTTTAATTTAACCTCAGGCCCGTTTATTAAATTATCTCTTTTTACCCCTTTTTTTTATTCTTTTTATATAACTTATTCTTTTATTTATATTATTACCTTTTTTTTATTAATAAATTATTTTAATCTCTTATTAAGTACTATTTTTATAAAAACGTTAGTAAGGTTATTATTATTATTAATCTAACGGATCTCGAGGATCTCTCGTTATTTATATAACTACCTAAGGGCTATAATATTTATTATAAGCTTTTTTTTTATAATACTTAGCTTAATAAAGTACTTATATAACGAGTACGAATTAATATAGATAATAATAGGAATTATAAAAAGGTTAAGTTAATTTATAATCTTTTTAAGTATAGTTAAAATTACGTAAGCGAGGTTAATATTATTAATTATATTATAAACTTTAAATACGAGTACGCTACGTATTACTCGCTTACTTTTTATTAATAAATAATAAATAATATTACTCTAAATTATAAATTTATTCTTATTAAGCTTCTTATTAACGAGGATAATAATATATTTTAATTATAAGGTTAGATTGTTATTATTTATAAATAATTTATTAATAAATACGTAGAGCCTTACTAAGGTAAGTTTAATAAGCTAGTAAATAAGACCTCGGTTATAATATTTTTATTATTAATATAGTTATTAATTAAGAGTATTAAAGTCGCTCTCTATAGGTTTTATAGCTTATATAGCTCTAGTATAGTTAAAAGTAGCCTTAGGTTAATAAAATACTCGTAATATATACCCTTTAGGCGAGCTTAGCCCTATATTACTTTTTATAATTAGGGGATTTTTAGTTAACGAGGGTAATTTTCTTACTTTACCCCTTTTACTAAAATACTATATTATCCTTTTTAATTATTAAAATCCTTTTATTAAATACTAATAGGGATTTTAGTATTAGGATCTCTTTTAGTTTAGTTATAAATTTAGCCTTATAGAGCTCCTTATTCTCCTTCTTTATAAACTTAATATTTAATAAACCTAGGGTATTATTTATTTATATTTTAATAATACTAAAGGGGTCGTTTATATATATAAAAATTAAGAAGTAGGGATTATATATTAATATAATTATTAATAATTAGTTAATATAGAAGTCGTAATACGTTATTTACTAATAAGTGCCCGATTTAGTAAAGCTATATAATAGTTTAAGTATTTTAATAATCGTGCTTTTTAAGTACTTACTAGTTATTTTTTTTAAAAAGTAGGCAAGGATCTTCTTTATAAGCCTAGTTGCTAATTAAGTATACGTTTATATAATATTATAACTCTAGATCTAGTACCCTTTTAATTATAATAATATTATTAGTATTATTATAAGGCGCTAGCTATAGCGTTAAACTATAAGCGATTAGGTAAGTAGCGTTACCTTTTTAACGTTACCGTACTTTTATATAACGTGCTTCGATTTTTTATATAGCTATAGGGTGCCCTTTTTTTTTATTTTTTAAACTATATACGATTTAAAGATATATAGATTTACGTATTTAATTAGATCGTAGAGGATAAATCGATAGACCTCTTAATTACGTAATATTTTTATTTTTACTAGGTCTAATCCCTTAAAAAGTCTCTTAGCTATTATAATTATACTATCTTTTTAGAATCGGATTACGAGTACGAAATTAGTTTTCTCTTTTATTATATAAAATGTACTAATTATAGCGTTATTAATAATAAATTATTAAAGTAGTACCCTTTGTTTAGATCTTTTTGTACGTCTTAATAATATGGGTATTATTTCTTTTTTATTATTATTATTTATTTATTTTACTATAATAATTTTATTAAGGATAATCTCTTACTCCTTTTTACGTTACTAAGGGGATTCCCTTAGCTCTTCTTTTTCTTATTAAGCTAATATTTCTTTATTATAATTAATATAATACGGTCGTACTATTATAATTAATATTTTAAATAATTAATCTCGATCCTTAGTAATAATATACGAGCGTTTATTAACTAAGATTAATTTATATAAGCTTAACTATTACTTAGTAATTTTCCTCTAGATCTTAACGTCCGAATTTAGTAATATATTAAGGTTAGGGCTTATATTTAGCCTATTATAAGTAGCAATAGCCTTATTAATTTAGCGCTTTATATTCGTTTTCTAAAATGCTTTTATTATTTTATTAATTACCTAAGCTCGCTAGGCTATATTTAGTAATAGTAGCGAGGCTATTATTATCCTTAGGTATGCTCTAAATACGAAAAGTATTAGAACTAGTCCTTTTAGGCCTATAGTATCGTTATAATACTTAAATACTATCTAAAGATACTTTTTATCCGTAATATTAGGGTATTTATTATAAATAATTTTAAATACTTTTTTTAATTATTAATAAGCTCTTTTTACCTTATTAATACTATAATATACCTTAATAAGTACGATTTTTAGCTATATACTATACGTAATAGTATTATTTTTAAACTCTATTAACTTAAAGCTCGTTTTTATATCGGTCCTTATTTTATTTAATAGCCCTTAGTATATATCGATTTACGCTCTTTTTAATATTAATTAGATAGTTTTAATAAGTAGGTCCTTAACGAATTAGCCTCCTTAGAATAATATAGTCTCGTTAATAATATATAATACTAAGTAATTATTTAAATAAAAAATATTAATAACGATTTTTTAATTAAAGTTAAGCTAGTTATATAATTTAAATTTAAATTTGCGTAGGCTCTGGGCGTTTATTCAGTATTAGTAATATATTTTTATTAAGTACTTTAGAGCCCCTATCTTTATATCGTTCCCCGTTTATTTAAAAAAGTTATATAGCTTTATAATTAATAAGTAGCTAAAGTACTTATATAATTACTTAAGCTCTCCCTTTATAAAATAATTAATAAATTTAACGTCTAATTCGAGCCTTATAAACGTATACCCCTATTACCTTTTAGTAAGTATAAACTATTTATTATTAAATAGTTTATTCTTTATATTATTAAATACGATACCTAACTTATTTATATTTTTTAAGTATAATAAAAATAGTATATTAATAAGTAGGATATAGAAGACTATTATACCTAAACGTATATTAACTTTTACTATACTTAGGGTATATATTTCCTTACCTAAGCTAAAACTAATTTTTATAATTCTTATTATTAACGTATTTAATATAACTAGGAATATTTTTTAAAGTATATAGAATTACCTCTTACTTTTAGTTAACTATTATAATACCCTTATATCTAGAATAATCCCTTAGAAAATATCTAGGCCGTATTATTTATTAGTATAGAATACCTATACGAGCTTAGTGTTCGAGTAATTAGGGAGGTATAAAAAAGATCCTTCTAAGTACTCTTAGAATTACTTAGTACCCTTTTTTTTTTAAATATTAAGAGAGGTACTAATTTTTTTTTAAATATTAATTAAATAGGGTTTAGTATTATTAAATTTATTAATTTATTTATATTTATAATCTAAGGGATTTTCCCTTATTATTTATATAAAAAAGCCTACTTATTAAGAGCTTTTATTATTTTTTATTTATTTAACTTTATATATTTTCTAGAGGCTAACGGGGCGAAAAAGGAGTAGTTAATCTCGTCGATTTTATTAAAATCTACTTTATTAGTATACGGGATAAGGTCTTTTTTATTTTCTAAATTTCTCCTAATATACGGATCCTCTAAGCTATTAATTATTTTTTTAGATCTGTTTTTATATATAATAAGGAATTAGTTAAATTAATAAAAGCTAGTTTTATTATTTACTACTCTTAACTTTTTATATTATTTATATAATTTAGTATACTCCTCCTTAAAGTAATTATTTAATTAATAACCGTCCTTTTTATATATAAAATACTTTCCTTTTTATTACTTCTATCCTAAATCTAATTAGTAGCTAGCTAAAGAGTTTATTCTTCTAGCTTAGTAGTTTTCGTACCTAGTATCTCTCCCCTTACCTCTATATATATAGTCGACCTAGTACTACTAATAAGGGCTATTATATAATTATAAGTACGTTTATTTAAATATCTTTATTTTAATATTAAAGCTAGATCTTAGTTTTAAATAAAGGGTTTTATAATACTTAAGTAATTAGTATAGAATTACCCTTACCTCTAGGACTTTTTATATAGTAGTATAAAAATACTTAACCTCTACTTATTTATTCCCTTATTTAACTACGTTTTTACTAATTTATTAATACGATCGATAAGTTTTTTAAGGATATTTAGCCTTAACTTTCTTTTTATTATTCTAACTATAAACCCGAATAATAATACCCTTAGCTTAGATAGTAGTTTTAGGCTCCTATTTTAGGTCTCGAAGCGACTTCGGATTATATTAACTATGTTTAGAAAGTCCGTTCGGTCAATAGTACGTATTACTTTATAATAATAATCCGTAGCCTTATTAGTTAGTATCACGTTAATTATTAAGTAGTATTACTACTTTTAAATTCTAATTTTTCTATAATATTTATAGAAGATTATAAGGGTTTTTTATAGAACCTCGTATTTCTTTTTTAAATATAATTTTTTTTAAAAAAGATTTTTATAAAGTTAGTAAATTACTTTATAATAGTAACTATTAAGTCGATCTCTTTACGTACCCTTTACGTATTAGAGTAGTTATATTAACTTTATATAGTTAATTATATACTTTTCTAATTAATAAGTAGTAAGCTACGTATTAATAGCGTTACTAAGTTAGTTACTAAGATTAGTAGGATTATTAATAGCCGTTCTTTTTATATAATCTCCGTAGTCCTTATTATAGCGGGCGTTAATATATTATTATTAGTAATTTTTAATAAAAAGTCCGGTTAGTTTACTCTTTTACTAAAGTTATCGTATTTTAATACTACTTAGTTAACTTAATTTTAATCCTATAACGTAAATTTATTAATAACGACTATTATAGCGAGCGTTTTATAAGCTCTTTATTTTATTACCTAGGATAATAAAACGCCTCGATAGTAGAGGAATTTAATAACCCTTTTTATAACGTTCGGATTAGTGCTTACGAACTACTTATTTTTTTAGTTACCTAGGTCGTTAGCGATTTTATAAAATAGGGGTTATTCCTCGAGCCCTTTTTAAGCGTAAATCTTTATAAAATAAATTAATATTATATTAATTTGCTCGTTATTAGGATTATTAAAATCTCTATATACTTATTTTTCTTAATATTCCGGTTTAATTTTTATTTATTTTTTTAGAATAAGAATTCCTCTTTTTTAACTATAGACTAACTTACTCCTTATTATTCTTTAACTCGTACTTTAATTTATAGTAATTAGCGTATTTAATTTTAATAGGGTTATTTTAGAACTACTTACTAGCCTCGGTAATAGCGTATTATTATTAATTACTAAATTTATTAAGATCTAAGACCTTCTTATTTCTTTTTATTTCCTCGTACTAAGCTCTATTACTATTTACTCTTAGTTCTCTTAGTTAAACGTTATATTAGTAGTCTTTTTCTAGTTACTTAATTAATTATTATTATAAGTAGATTTATAAGTAGCTTAATAACGTCTCGATTATATAGCGTTTTTTTTTAAGTTAAAAACCCGAGAGGTGTATATATTTAATAAATAAATTATTACTAGTTAATAATCTGCTTCTTATTTTTTTAAAATTAGTAATTTTTATATTAAGAGCTAGTAATATAAAAAAGGAGCTTCTTAGCGGCCCTCTAGAGTATTCTTTTTTTATTATAATAATCGTAATTTTAATAAGAGGCCGCGAGAGGACCTTTTTAAGAGTAATAGCCTCTTTATTAAACTAATTTTTAATATTTATAATATTCGTTATTTATAGATTATAATTATTATAATTTCTAAATCTCTTTTTTCTTTATTATATTATCCTCTTTACTATATTCCTAAATAATATTTAGAGAGATAGTTAAGAGGGCTATAAAGAGATTATCTAGATCGCGAGCTTTAAGGTCGTATTTATAAAATTCTCGTTATAATAAACCCTTTTATATACTATAAACTCTTAATTTTATAATTCCTACACGGGTTCTTACTACGCTTATTAAGAATATTTACGCTTAGGGATCCCTCTCCTCAATTACGTAGTACTTTTTTATACCGTACTCTCAAGCTCGTTCGTTATACTAATTAATTAGGTAAGTAGTTACGTAAGTAGTTCTTTTTACTAATTAATTAATTAATTTAGTTAATTTCTAATTACGGGCCAGCCGTAAATAAGTTAATTAATAGGGAAGGATTATATAAAGTTAATAATAGTAGCTCGGTTAGTTTAATATTTTTATTAATTATTAAGAGTTATTTTAACGTAATAAACGTCGGCCTTTTATAAGTAGTTAAGGGCTACGATTCCTTTACTTCGTTCTATTATAGAGATTCCGTATTTTATTACTTACTTTTTATAAAGTTAAATAGTATAATTCTCTTATTATATTTTATTTAAAAAGGTCGTTTCTTCTATACTAAGTACTTTACTAATTTATAATAATAAAATTAACTACTAATTAGTATTAATATCCTTATTACGAGGATATTAGTTAATTAGTTCGAACCGTGGGTTAATAAAGTAGGTTAATTAAACTATTTTAATATATTATGTGAGGTATAAAAAGGAGGTTCTAACCGTAGGTTGGGTAGTTTATGTTAATTATAAATAGGGCCCCTCGTTGGCCCCTGCGCAGCCTCGGCCGTATGCCGAGGTCGAATTGGACTTCCAATCCGACATATATTAACAATTTGCCTTTTACTAATAGTTAGTTGAGACAACGAACGCCCGGTGATGTTCGGAGTTGCTTCCAGGTTTTTGTTCTTCAACTCCGGTCACTGCATCTGCCAACGTGCAGGAACCTATCTGCTCCATATCTTGCAACCCATTCGGTATGCGGACACGGGGAGTCGGATCCTCCCTCCCCAGCATGCAGGTCGCAAATGGTGTGGGTGGGGGACAACCACCAAGACGCTGTGCCGTACAACTCTTGATCCTTCGCATCCTACCGATGTTGTGCTGCAGCTCGACAAACCACGCATTCCTCCCATTTTGGAAAAAATGTCATAGGGGTTCATCCCGCAAGAAGATGGTGTGTTGACGTATTCTTTTCGACACTTACCACCAACAAGTCTGCACAGTGCATATTTGTGGACTCAGCAGCCAACGAAGGGGCAGATTTCACCTCAGCTTTGGTGAGAACTTTGAAGGATATCCACCACACTGAAGTCCCGTCTGACCTAAGATATGGAACGCCGTCGGGTTATAAGCTTAATGCGGTTGGATCGTTGGGTCAACTTCGTGTTCCTGCTGTGCCGTACCTCTCCCGACCGAATCAGCTTCATGAATATCACAGGCCACATGAACAGATGTGCGGACCTCGGAAGTTTCCCTTACGTACCGATTCGCGATGATGACTGTAGGGAGCCCCGGACAAGAACCAATGTAATCAAATTTTCCTGAATTAGCCGCCAACTCTTTGCATGCCTAGATTGACGCTATTGGAATGTCACAGGCTGCTTCACTCTTAGACTCATAGCCTCGAAGTAAGCCATGTCTCTTATTTCGGTAACAATCTAGCAGATTTTGTCACGACTGAACCACAGAGTTGCCAGAAAAGCCCGCATATAATCAAGCATTGTGCCTGTTGTCGCTTTTATGGGTAGGACGCAGTGAGTATGGAAAGGGGACTGTACTATCAATCTCTACACATCGACTTGACACCATGACCAATAGCACCAAACCCCCAATGAATGGTTTTTGCAATGAGACCCATCAAGAGCCCTGTCTGTATGAGCCCATCGCAATCATAGGCATGGGCATGAGACTCCCAGGACGCGTCCATAACGCTACCGACTACTGGGACCTCCTCGTCAACGGCAGAAGCGGACGTTGTCGAGTTCCAAAGAGTCGTTACAACATCGACACCTGGTATGGCAGTGGAAAAGCTGCCCAGGTTCCCAGCGAGTTTGGCTATTTTCTCGATGACATCAACCTGGCCCATGTAGACCCTAGCTTCTGGTCTTTCACAAAGCAGGAGGCCGAACTCATGGACCCCCGGCAACGTCTATTCCTCGAAGTTGCTTATGAAGCCCTTGAGAATTCAGGTTCCACGAGATGGAGAGGCTACGATGTTGGGGTCTACGTTGGAACCATGGGAGAAGACTGGAGTCAGCTTGAGTCTCGCGACAGTCAAAGCCTCCAACAGGTTCGACCTGATGTGTATGGAGACTATATCATTGCCAATCGGGCGTCGTATGAGTTTGATCTTACAGGACCGAGGTAAGTCTCTTACCATGGTTTATCTCTTATGATTTCTCACAACATCTCCAGCGTCGTTGTTCGAACTGCATGTTCCGCATCTCTTGTTGCACTGCATCAGGCATGCCAAGACCTCCACAGCGGAGACTGTTCATCTGCCATAGTTGGGGGTGTCAACCTCATCCTCAGCCCTAAGGACACCATTATCATGCAGCAAAACGGAGTGCTGTCTCCGTCAGCAGCATGCAAAAGCTTCGACGCCGAAGCCGATGGATTTGCACGCGGTGAAGGCGTCTCTGCCATTTACGTCAAGAAGGTGTCGGATGCAGTACGCGATGGCGATCCTATCAGGGCAGTTATTCGGTCAACCTGCACTGCGGGAAATGGCAGAACCCTAGGACTGACGACGCCGAACCCTGAAATACACGAAAGGCTCATGAGAAGGGGACACAAGATGGCTGGGATCACCGACTTGTCCAAGACCGCGATGGTAGAGTGTCACGGAACTGGTACTTTTGTAAGTTTATTGCAGGAACTTTTGAAGACATGTCAACTTGGCTAAGTATATGTTTTCATGCTTAGGTTGGGGATCCCCTGGAAGTCAGTGCAGTGGCCAACGTCTGGGGTGATCACGGTATCTATATCGGCTCAGTAAGCAATTGAAAGCCATGGAAAATCTTTCGAGATCGGTTACTTACAAGATCTATTAGGTCAAGCCAAACATCGGTCACGGCGAAGGGGCTTCTGGGCTCTCCAGCGTGATCAAGATGGTTCTGGCATTGGAGAACTCCACCATACCACCAAACATCAACTTCAAGACTCCTAATCCTCAAAGTAAGTGACATCAAAATGCAACACCACTGAAAGCAATTACTGATCAAAACTTTGACTCAAGTTCCATGGAAGAGTGCCAAACTCAGAGTTCCCACAGAGCCTATACCCTGGCCAACTGGTAAAGATCAGCGGGTCTCAATCAACAGCTTTGGTATCGGTGGTTCGAATGCTCATGTGAGTATCCAATTTGATGGATGTAGAATTTCTATCAAGAATTTGGAGCTGACAACTTGGTTTCCGTAGGTGTTGCTGGAATCTGCCTCATGCTTTGGCATATCAACTTCCAGTCTAACGAACGGCCTGAGCGCAGGAACTAACGTTCCAAAACACCAACTCTTGCCACTTTCCGCCACACATCCTGAGTCAATCAGTGCTATGGGCCACAAGATTCAGAGTTATTTGAGTCACAACCCTGCAAGCTTGGGCGACGTCGCACACTCGTTAGCATCTCACCGAGAGACACACCCATATCGAGCTTTCTGTGTGACCGACGGTAGCAATCCCTTTCAGGTTTCATCAGTTGTTAAAGCAACACCGGCCTCGCCAGATGTAGTCTGGGTATTTACGGGTCAAGGAGCCCAATGGGCTCAAATGGGCAAAGAACTTCTAGAGCAAGAGGGGCTGTTCAAAGACAGGATCGATGCCATGGGTGGAGTTCTTGCAGGTCTTCCAGATCCTCCACCATGGACACTACGAGGTTGGTACTGTCTACAAAACTTGCTGAAACCCAACTGATAACCTGAAACTCTCAGAATTACTATCTGCCCCGAAAGGAGAGAGCCGCCTCCATGAAGCAGAGTTTTCGCAGCCATGCTTAGTTGCGATCCAAGTCGCGCTCGTCGACTTACTTCGCTCATGGGACGTTACGCCAGCTGCAGTAGTGGGCCATTCTTCCGGCGAGACCGCTGCTGCCTATGCGGCTGGTGCAATTACAGCTGAAGAGGCTATTTTGGTCGCCTATCACCGCGGTCAGATCACTCGTCTCATCAAAGCTGCACACAACGGCAGCATGGCAGCAGTTGGTCTCGGCAGGAAACAGATTGAGCGGTTTCTTCACCCAGGTGTCATCATCGGCTGTGATAACTCTCCGTCCAATGTCACGCTGTCAGGCGAGAGCGATGTTCTTGAGGAGATTCTTCTGGAGCTCAGCTCTAAGCACCCGGATGTTCTCGCCCGGAAGCTCCGCGTTGAGTGCGGATACCACTCTCGTGAGTTCATGTCATACCGCTCCCGGTTTCGTATCGTGATCGCCGGACTGATAACTGCCACAGATCATATGAAGACCGCCGCCGCAGGTTTTACATCCCGCCTGGAGGGACTGCTTCAGAACAAGAAGCCGCGAATCCCGTTCTATTCGTCTGTGACAGGAGAGAAGAACACAGACATGTCTCATACATACTGGGTTCTCAACGTCATCTCGCCTGTTCTGTTCAATACAGCGGTACAGGGAGTCCTAGACGATTTCAAATCTCCAATTTTCGTCGAGATTGGCCCTCACTCCGCCCTTGCCGGGCCTATCCGTCAAATCCTGAACTTCAATGACATGCCTGCCCAATACATACCGACGCTGGTGCGCAATCAGGATGCCGTTTCAGCCGTTCTGAAGACCGGAGGGGAGCTCTGGTTGGCTAGCATCAATATTAATATGACTGCCGTCAACCCACCGGGACAGCTTCTAACAGATCTTCCGACATATCCATGGCACTACGATGAGGAGTTTTGGCAAGAAAGTAGACTTTCTCGCAGTTGGCGCTTCAGAACTTTCGACCATCACGAACTTCTCGGCTCTCGCGTCGAAGAGATTTCGGACGCCTGCCCCGCTTGGAGGTGTATTCTACGGCTTGAGGATGTTCCATGGCTGCAGGAACACGTCATCCGGGACAACATCACACTTCCTGCCTCTGGTTTCATTTCTATGATAGGAGAGGCTCTGAGGCAGCTTCACGGCTCCGTGGACTTTACACTGAAAGCTGTGTCCATGGAGGCAGCTTTGGCACTCGATGAAAAACCAGTCGAGGTTGTGACGATACTCAATCCGTCAAAATCAAAGACTTCGAGCAAGAAGAGCGTTTACGATTTCTCAATATCCTCGCTTGCAGATGGGAGTGAAGTATGGGTCATCCATGTCTTTGGCCAGTGCAAACCCGGCTCAGATCGGAGGCATGCTGTCCCTGACATGCCCATCCTACCACGTCAAGCTTCAGCAAATTCATTCTACAACACTTGGAAAAGACATGGTCTGAACTACGGTTCCAACTTCAGGGGCTTGTCCAACGTCATTTCACATGTTAGGGAAGCCAAGGCTTTTGCAACACTGGATGGCAAGCTCGCAGGCTATACCAATTCGCCCTATTCGATTCATCCAGTTACTCTCGACACAAGCATGCATGTGGCAATGATATCCGAGGCCCATGGTCTGGAGCGAAACTTTCAGGGTCTAGTTGTTCCCACTTACATCCAAGAGGTGTACGTTGCTCGACCAACCGGACAGATCAATGTTGTCGCTAGTGCCGATAATGAGGCTGAAGTAATTTCCAAGAGCAATATTGTTGGAATTTCCGATGGACAAGTCGTGATCAAGATCTCTGGCTTAGAGGTCACTCAACTCTGTGGAGTTATCAGTGACCAAGAAGCAGATGATCCTCACGCTGGTGTCGTTTTGAAGTGGATGCCAGACATTAACTTCACGAAGCTGACTCAACTATTCCGCCGTCGGGAAATGGATGCCAGTTTCAACGTTTTGAACGAACTGGTTTTGGCCTGCATCGTTGATCTGAGAACTCAGCTTCAGTTTCTTCCTGCCACGCAACCTCACTTTGTGAACTACAAGAGTTGGCTTGATGCGTCATATCGCAAGGCTATGACTGGGCGGTACGCCGATGTCCTCAACGCTTTCGACATCGCAACGATGAATCACAAGGCAAGGCTCGAGGCTATCGGTAAAATGGCAGAGTCTTGCAAGCGGACTCCTGCGTTGGACGCCTCTGTGTCGATCTTCCGCGTGCATACCTTTGGCGCAGACTGCTTCTCCGGATTGCCCCATGCGATGAAGCCACTCGCACAGCCCAGCCATTTCGATGGAGTTGCCAACCTCATAGCTGACGTAGACTTCACCGACTTTGTTCGACTTCTAGGGCACAAGAACCCAGGGTTGAGAGTTTTACACATAGGCGCGAGAGAGAGCGATGACTTGCTATCGAAGTTATTGTGTTCCAATGACATCAACTTTCCATATGGTAGCTACGTTTATACCGGCGCTTTCTCAAAACCGCCGAATTCTTTGAGAAACCGTTTCGAGTCAGCACCGGCTGTTACCTACAAGCAGTTCGTGATGGACGTAGATCTATCATCACAGGGCTTCTCGGGAGAATCATTCGATCTCATCATCTCCGAACCTACGCTATCCTCTTTCTCGAACGTCTCCATATTCAACATGCGAAGACTGCTTAGTCCGCGAGGTCATCTGATTCTTCAACATGCGAACCCCGAATCCAACCTTCTTCGATTCGCATACGGGCTATCTACTAACTTCGATTTCGGCTACGGCTCCCTGGGCAGTCCTGACATATTGCTGAACCAACTAAGTCACGCTGGCTTCGACAATGCCTCAACCTTTACCTTCGCAGGAGAGCATGGTAGGGTCACTGTCGCCACACCATTTGCTGACTGCCCAAAAATGAGCAAGGCCAGCATCATCTGTCGAGACCCAAGTCATCATCTGGTTGTTGCAGCAACAAGCAACTTAGAATCCCGCGGTATTTTCCCACAGTTCTTTTCCCTTGGGCAGAAGCTGCCCCATGGTCAGGCCGTCGTGTGTTTGTTAGATCTGGAAGGCCCCTTCCTTCATGACATGGATAGTATTCAGTGGGAAAACCTTAAGAAGTCTTTGTCTTCTGCGCAGGATGAGAGATTCCTTTGGATCACTGCAGCCTCTCAAGTTCACTGCAGAGACCCAAGGTACTCTTTGACACTGGGTGTGACCCGCAGCATCCGGAGAGAATTGTCGATTGACCTGGTCACCCTTGAACTGGAATCTTACGACGGTAGCGGATGGAATGCTATGACCACTATCTTCGAGTCTCTTGGCGACCGAAGCAGCACTGACGGCACTAAGGCGGATTCTGAATATGTTAGCTCCGGGGGGTTGCTTCAAATATGTCGGTTCCATTCTGTCAAGGTTTCCGACGACCTACGAGAGCGATGCGAGGGTGCACCTAAGGTTTTGAGGATGAAAAAGCCCGGAATTTTGCAATCTTCAACATGGGAAGAGTCAGAAGCCACGACGCTGAGCGATGATCGTGTGGAAGTCTCAGTGAAAGCTGTTAGTCTGAACGCAGAGGTACGTCAACTGAAAGATCTAGAAATGACTTGAAAGGCTCGGAACACTGACCATCATTTTAAGGACTCAAAATTCTCATCGGGTCACTTAAAAGACAGCAGCAGCGCTTGCGCCAAAATTGGCTTTGAAGGTAGTGGTGTTGTGACAGCTGTTGGGCCAAAGGCCTGTCGATTCCGAGTGGGTGATCGTGTTGCGTTCAACCTCTGTAGCTCCTTGGCCACCACAATCATCGTCCCGGAGTCTCTTTGTGCAGATATTCCACACGAGATGACATTTGAAGAGGCTGCTTCGTATCCTTACTCTTATAGCACGGTGCTTTATGGACTTATGGAGCTTGGCAGGTTGAGGAAGAACCAGGTAGGCCCTTCTTGTCAAGATAAGCACATCGTTACTTGGGCATCTGCTGACTCTCTAGACTCTTCTGATTCATTCAACGCCAGGTGCTCTTGGTTTAGCTGCTATCCAAGTCGCAAAAATGGTCGGTGCAGAGGTAAGCTCCATTCGTCCATCCTCGCGCGGACCTATTTGGGATGAAAGCCTGACTCAACTCTGCCCCAGATGTTCTGCACGGCGGAGAATGCGACACAAGCCCGATATCTGCAGAAGTTGTACAGTATTCCGAGCAACCGTATCTCAAGCTCCGGTATCACCTCATTGGTGCCTGAGATCCTACACGAGACAAATAGCCGGGGTGTGGACATCGTCTTCAGCACGCGTCCTGAATATATGCAGGAGAGCTGGGCATGTCTCAAGCCGTTTGGAACGATGGTACAAGTACGACATGGTGGAGATCAAATGGCGGATGCTTTGAAGAGTTGCCGCAACCGAACTTTGGTGAACATTGACCTCGAGGAAATGAGAGTTCACCAGCCCGAGGAGAGTACTCGGTAGGTCCTTGTTCCAAGACCTTAGTCTTGAGATCTTCCACATCCAAAGTTTGACTCACTAACATGAGACCTTGCAGTCTTCTGGAGCAGGCATTCTTGTTCCACAAGTTTGGACTCAATAAGCCCTCGCAGCCCATTACAGTCTTTCCAGCTTCTGACATACTGTCAGCTTTCAAGTACTTGCAAAGTGAAGGGCGTATCGGCCAAGTTATTATCAAGATGCCCGAGAGCATCATAGAGCTCCAAGCTCTTCCCTTACGACGAAGTTTATCTCTTCGTTCGGATAGAACCTATGTCATCGTCGGCGGTCTTGGAGGATTGGGTCAAGCCACCGGAAGATTCCTCATCGAAAAGGGGGCTCGTCATTTGATATTCTTTTCCAGATCTGCCAAAGATGTCGCCCACTCAGCATATTTCAAGGAGCTTGAATTTCTAGGCTGCACGGTTCAAGCCGTTTCTGGTAGTGTCAACGAGATGACGGATGTGGTGAGGATGGTTGACTCAGCAACTACTCCAATTGCTGGGGTGTTACACGCTGCAATGATACTTCAGGTATGTCCTATTTCTGGCATTTTCTGATTTCTGGATAAATACTTACTACGCCCCAGGATGTTCACTTCGCCGACATGACTTTTGAGCAATGGCAGACTGCCGTCTCACCAAAAGTTCAAGGAACTTGGAATCTCCACTACGCTCTCCAAGCACAGAGAGATCCTCTTGACTTCTTCTTTCTCTTCAGCTCCCTCTCGGGTTTGGGAGGACAGATTGGACAGGCCAATTATGCTGCTGGGAACGCATTCCTCGATGCGTTTGTTCAGTACCGGCATTCCCAGGGTCTAGCATGTTCTGTACTTGATATTGGCATCATGGAAGACATCGGTGTTCTTGCCAGGGAGACCAATCGGCTCGAAGCTCTTCGCTTAACTTCTCAGCATTGCCTTCATGAACAAGACCTCCTTGATGCCATGGAGTTGATGATTGAGAGATCTCAAGCGAAGAAGAGGACTCATACGCAGCCCTTATTGCATTCGATGGAAGGCTACTCAAATTCGAGTCAGCTTGCCATCGGAATGCGGTCTTCGTCTTCCATAAACAGAACCGGTTGGCAGCAAGATCCACGGGCCGGATTCCTAGCAAAGACTGTGTCTGTAGACGGTCCTATCGATCAGCACACATCAGAAAGTACTCTGAAAGATTATCTTCAGAGATGTGTGTTAGATCCCTCGCAGCTGGAATCAGACGAGGCGAAACACTTCCTGGCTGGGGAGATTGGTGCAGCATTGCGGGGCTTCATGATGCGACAAGATGAGGACTTCGACCTGACAATGCCGCTGCAAACGGATTCCTTGGTCACAGTTGAGCTTCGAAACTGGCTGAGACAAAAAGTTGGTGTAGTCCTCAATGTTCTCGAGATGAAGAGTGCAGCGAGTGTGATTGCGCTGGGTGGCTTGGTGGCGATGAGACTTTCGGCCGTGTACAGAAATCGTGTGCAAGATGTGGGCATCAGTTGAATAACAAAATTTATTCAAGGTTGAGGTTGGGCTGCTTCAGGAGGGTCTCCTATCTCAGGCACGGAAAAGAAAAGTTACTCCGAGGTTTTTGTTCGATTGCAAGACACTCTCGTTCTAAGATGAGAGTCTCTGCCAGTTACTTCAAATGATTACCATATTCCGTCTAGTCACTGCAAGGTCAGGCGGTCATGATTATCAAAGTAGTTGATGTTGAGATTTGGGGGGCGTGGGGTCGGGAGCCGTGCCTAGACATCGACGCTTCACTACAACGAGAATCGACACTCGCTGTGGGTAATGGCGTAAATTTGTACAAGAATTGTTGCTCAGATTCCTACTTACAAGTGATTTTGATCGTGTACACCGCCCCCGGAGAGACCGGGACGGCGGGTCGGCCCTTTGGGAAATAATAAAATAAACTTCCACACTTGATAGAAGATGCCTGAGAATCCATTGCTCGTCACAAAGTTTGACCGGCTGATGGTTACAATTGAGCTCTGGCTATTAATCTCCCATCTCCATAATAGACTTTGTGATATGAGTCTATGAGTGATGTGGCGAATCATACGGTATACTACTTGATCATTGACCAATACGACGCTCAGCCCTTCGTAGGCCCCAGCCGCTCACTTGAAAGCAAATGCTATGAGGCCGACTGATTATATAAAGTACATAGACTAGTCGCACTGATCAGTGACACCAGTCTGCTTCGATCTTGAGAGAAGTGAACATTGACATAATCAAATGACTCGTCACTTCTTATTCTTTGCGGTCCTTTGTTGGATCGCTACCCATTCGGCCATGGCGGCTAGGGTAGCGGTTGTCTTAACGGATTCGAAAATGGACGACAAGGCCGGCATTGCTGTCGCACTTATGAAAACCGATATCAAGAACCCTGTTAAACCTCAATACGACCGCGTTATCTTAGTCTTTACAGGCGCTGAAGAACGCAGCAAGATGGCCCTTGCGATGTCCGATTATCTTAACCGCGCTGAGAAGCATCAGCCTGCCTTACCAGCTGGGTGGGAAACACGAACTGCATGGTTTCAGACAAAGACCAACGTTCTGGGCCAGGCAGCGCCCCACGAAAGCTGGTTATTAGTATCCCTATCACAGGGATATTGGTCGATTAGTTCGAACCGTGGGTTAACGAAGTAGGTTAATTAAACTATTTTAATATACTACGTAAAATATAAAAAGGAGGTTCTAACTATAAGTTAAGTAGTTTATAATAATTATAAATAGGGCCCCTTATTAACTCCTATATAACCTTAGCTATATACTAAAATTAAATTAAACTTCTAATTTAATATTAACTTTTTCTTTTTTTATTAATCTAATTATTATTTTTATTATTATTATTATTATTACGATTAGAGGTTTAATTCGACCTTAGGCCCGTTTACTAAGTTATTTTTTTTTTACCTCTTTTTTTTATTTTTTTTTATATAACCTATCCCTCTATTCGTATTATTACCTTTTTTTTATTAATAAATTACTCTAATCCCTTATTAAGTACCGCTTTTATAAAAGCGTTAGCGAGGTTATTATTATTATTAATTTAACAGATCTCGAAGATCTCTTATTATTTATATAACTACTTAAGGGTTATAATATCTATAATAAACCTCTTTTTTTTTTATAATACTTAGCTTAATAAAATACTTATATAACGAGTACGAATTAATATAAATAATTATAAAAATCGTAAAAAAGTTAAGTCGATTTATAATCTTCTTAAGTATAATTAAAATTATATAAATAAAGTTAATATTATTAACTATACTATAGACTTTAAACGCGAGTACGTTACGTATTACTCACTTACTTTTTATTAATAAATAGTAAATAATATTACCCTAAATTATAAATTCGTCTTTATTAATCTTCTCATTAGCGAGGATAATAATATATCTTAACTATAAAGTTAGGTCGTTATTATTTATAAATAATCTATTAATAAATACGTAAAGACTTACTAAAGTAAGCTTAATAAGTTAATAAATAAAACCTTAGTTACGGTATTCTCGCTATTACTATAATCGTTAATTAAGAGTATTAAAATCGCTTTTTATAAGCTCTATAACTTATATAGTTTTAATATAGTTAAAAGTAGCTTTAAGTTAATAAATATTTATAATATATACCCCTCAGGCGAGCTTAGCCCTATATTATTTCTTATCATTAGGGGATTTTTAGTTAATAAAAATAATTTTTTTATTTTACCCCTCTTATTAAAATACTATATTATCCTCCTTAATTATTAAAATTCTTTTATTAAACGTTAATAAGGATTTTAATATTAAGATCTCCTTTAGTTTAGTTATAAATTTAGCCTTATAAAGCTCCTTATTCTCTTTATTTATAAACTTAATATTTAATAAACCTAAGGTATTATTTATTTATATCCCGATAATACTAAAGGGGTCGTTTATATATATAGAGATTAGGAAATAGGGATTATATATTAATATAACTATTAATAATTAGTTAATATAGAAATTATAGTATATTATTTATTAATAAGTACTTAATTTAATAAGACTATATAACGGCTTAAGTACTTTAATAATCGTACTTTTTAAGTACTTATTAATTATCTCTTTTAAGAAATAAGTAAGGATCTTCTTTATAAGCCTAGTTACTAATTAGGTATACGCTTACGTAATATTATAACTCTAGATTTAGTATCTTTTTTATTATAATAATACTATTAATACTATTATAAAGTACTAGCTATAGTATTAAACTATAAGTAATTAAGTAAGTAGCGTCGCTTTCTTAACGTCGTCGTACTCTTATATAACGTACTTCGATTTTTTATACGGCTATAGAGTACCCTTTTTTTTTATTTTTTAAACTATACGCGATTTAAAAATACGTAAATTCCTATATTTAATTAGATTATAAAAGATAAATCGATAGACCCCTCGATCGCGTAGTATCTTTACCTCTACTAGGTCTAATCCCTCGAAGGGTCTCTTAACCGTTATAATTATACTATTTTTTTATAGTTAAGTTACGAGTATAAAATCGGCCTTCTCTTTTATTATATAAAATATACTAATTATAATATCGTTAGTAATAAATTAGTAAAGTAGTACTCTTTATTTAGGTCTTTTTATATATCTTAGCGGTATAAGTATTACCTCTTCTTTATTATTATTATTTATTTATTTTATTATAATAATTTTATTAAGGATAATCTCTTACTCCTCTTTACGTTACTAAGGGGATTCCCTTAGCTCTTTTTCTTTTTATTAAGCCGATATCTCTTTATTAAGATCGGTATAGTACGGCCGTACTACCGTAATTAATATTTTAAATAGTTAATCTTAATTTTTAATAATAATATATAAACGTTTATTAACCGAGATTAATTTATATAGTCCTGATTACTACTTCGTAATTTCTTTTTAAACTTTAACGTTCGAATTTAGTAATATATTAAGGTTAGGACTTATATTTAGCTTATTATAAGTAGTAATAACCTTATTAATTTAATATTTCGTATTTATTTCTTAGAGTACTTTTATTACTTTATTAATTACCTAAGCTCGCTAGGCTATATTTAGTAATAATAGCGAGGCTATTATCGTCCTTAAGTATATTTTAAATACGAAAAGCGTTAGAACTAGTCCTTTTGGGCCTATAGTATTATTATAGTACTTAAATACTATTTAAAAATATTCTTTATCCGTAGTATCGGGGCACTCGTTATAAATAATCTTAAACGCTCTTTTTAACTATTAATAAGCTCTTTTTACTTTATTAATACTATAGTATACCTTAATAAATACGATTTTAAACTATATATTATACATAATAATATTATTTTTAAACTTTATTAACTTAAAGCTCGTACTTATATCGGTCTTAATCCTATTTAATAGCCCCTAGTATATATTAATTTACGCTCTTTTTAATATTAATTAAATAGTCTTAGTAAGTAGGTCCCTAAGGAATTAGCCTCTTTAGAATAATATAGCCTCGTTAATAATATATAGTACTAAGCGATTATTTAAATAAAAGATATTAACGACGATTTTCTAATTAAAATTAAGCTCGTTATATAATTTAAACTTAAATCTACACAGGCTCTAGGCGTTTATTTATTAATAATAATATATTTTTATTAAATACTCTAAAGCTCCTATTTTTATATCGTTCTCTAATTATTTAAAAAAGTTATATAATTTTATAATTAATAAGTAGTTAAAGCGCTTATATAATTATTTAAGCTCTCTTTTTATAAAATAGTTAATAAATTTAACGTCTAATTCGAGCTTTATAAACGTATACCCCTATCGCTTTTTAGTAAGTATAAATTACTTACTATTTAATAATCTATCCCTCGTATTATTAAATATAATACCTAACTAGTCTATATCCTTTAAGTATAATAAAAATAGTATATTAATAAGTAGGATATAAAAAACTATTATACTTAAATATATATTAATTTCTATTATACTTAGGGTGTATATTTCTTTTTTTAAGCTAAAACTAATCCTTATAATTCTTATTATTAATATATTTAATATAACTAGGAATATTTTTTAAAGAGCGTATAATTACCCCTTATTTCTAATTAACTATTATAATACCCCTATATTTAGGATAATCCTTTAAAAAATATTTAGGCCGTATCGTTTACTAATATAGAATACCTATACGAGCTTAGCGTTCGAGTAATTTAGGGGGTATAAAAAGGCCCCCTCTAAGTACCCCTAGAATCGCTTAGTACCCTATTTCTCTTTAAGTATTAAAAAAAGTACTAATTTTTTTTAAATATTAATAAAATAGAGTTCGGCGTTATTAAATTCGTTTACTTATTTATATTTATAATTTAAAAGATCTTCCCTTACTATCTATAAATAAAAGCTTACTTATTAAGAGCTTTTATTACTTTTTATTTATTTAGCTTCGTATATCTTCTAGAGGCTAACGGGGTAAAAAAGGAGTAATTAATCTTATTAGTTTTATTAAAATCCACTTTACTAGTATATAGGGTAAGATCTTCTTTATTTTCTAAATTTCTTATTATATACGGATTTTTTAAGCCGCTAGTTATACTTTCGGATCTACCCTTATATATAATAAGGAATTAGTTAAATCGACGAGGGCTAGTTTTACTATTTACTACTCTCGACTTTTTATATTACTTATACGATTTAGTACGCTCTTTTTTAAGTAATTACTTAATTAATAACTATCTTTTTTATATATAAAATACTTCCCTTTTTATTATCCCTATCTTAATTCTAACTAGTAGCTAGCTAAAGAGTCTATTCCTCTAGCTTAGTAGTTATTATACTTAGCGTCTCTCTTTTTATTTTTATATATATAGTTAACTTAGTACTATTAATAAAGGCCGTTATATAATTATAAGTACGTTTATTAAAATATCCTTATTTTAATATTAAAACTAAACCTTAGCCTTAAGTAAAAGATCTTATAATATTTAAATAGTTAATATAAAGTTACCCTTATTTCTAGGACTTTTTATATAATAATATCAAAATACTTAACTTTTTACTTATCTATCCCCTTATTTAGCTACGTTTTTATTAACTTATTAATTTAATTAATAAGTTTTTTGAGGATCTCTAGCCTCGACTTTTCTTCTATTATTCTAACTATAGACCTAAATAATAATACCCTTAGCTTAAATAAGAGCTCTAAACTCCTATTTTAGGTCTTAAAATAACTTTAATTACGTTAACTACGCTTAAAAAGTTAGTTTAGTTAATAGTACGTATTACTTTATAATAATAATCCGTAGCCTTATTAATTAGTACGATATTAATTACTAAGTAATATTATTACTCTCGGATTCCGACTTTTTTATAGTACTTATAAAAAACTATAAGGGTTTCTTATAGAACCTCATATTTCCCTCTTAAATATAATTTTTTTTAAAAAAAAATCTTTATAAAGTTAGTAAATTACCTCGTAATAGTAACTATTAAGTCGGTCTTTTTATATATCCCTTACGTATTAGTATAGTCGTATTAGCTTTATATAATTAATTATATACCTCTCTAATTAATAAGTAATAAGCTATATATTAGTAACGTTACTAAGCTAGTTATTAAGATTAATAAAATTGCTAGTAGCTACTCTTTTTATATAATCTCCGTAACCCTTATCATAGCGGGTACTAATATATTATTATTAGTAATTTTTAATAAAAATTCTAATTAGTTTACTTTTTTATTAAAGTTATTATATTTTGCTATTACTTAGTTAACTTAATTCTAATCCTATAATATAAATTCGTTAATAACGACTATAATAACGAGCATTTCGTAAGCTCTTTATCCTATTACTTAGGCTAGTAAAATACCTTAATAATAAAGGAATTTAATAACCCTCTTTATTACGTTCGGATTAGCGCTTATGAACTACTTATTTTTTTAATTACCTAAGTTATTAGTAATTTCGTAGAATAGAAGTTACTCCTCGAGCCCTTTCTAAGCGTAAATTTCTATAAAATAGACTAATACTACGTCGATTTATTTACTATTAGAGTTATTAAAATCTTTATATACCTACTTTTTTTAGTATTCTAATTAGATCTTTATTTATTTATATAGTATAAGAATTCCTTTTTTTAATTATAAACTAACTTACTCCTCGTTATTCCCTAATTTATACTTCGATTTATAATAGTTAGCGTATTTAATTTTAATAAGGTTATTTTAGA
Organism: Colletotrichum cuscutae; assembly: GCA_030869315.1. Lineage (NCBI taxonomy): Eukaryota > Fungi > Ascomycota > Sordariomycetes > Glomerellales > Glomerellaceae > Colletotrichum > Colletotrichum cuscutae. The sequence continues at coordinate 322,332 of MPDP01000168.1, forward strand.
ACTATTTATTAATCTTAGTAATAGCGTATTATTATTAATTATTAGATTTATCGGGGTCTAGGACCTTCTTATTTCTTTTTATTTTTTTATACCGAGCCTTATTACTATTTACTCTTAGTCCTCTTAGTTAAATACTATTAAAATAGGGTAGGGCGATTAGTCCTAGTATTTCTTTTCTTTAAAACTAATTAAGTATAAGGACCTACGGGAGAGCTAATTAAAAGAAAATATAAGGAGAAGGGCCCCCGATTAAAAAGAGGAGCTTAGTAATACGGATTTTTATTTTAATTATATATATACCTTTTTAAGATTAAACTAGAGCCTTTTTAATAATTTATTTTTAAATACGATAATACGAGATAATTAAGAACTCTACTCTTCTAATCCGGTTAATACTACTCTTTTTCCTTAGTTATAACTCCGTTAATTAAGGCCGTATTAACCTAATTAAAGGAGGTATCTTATATTACTTTTATAAGTATTAGTAGTTCTTCTTAAGCACCGCACCGCAAAAGTCCTTTATACCCTACACCTTTTCACTATCTTAGTAATCTTTTTTTAGTTATTTAATTAATTAATATTAGAAGTAGATTTATAAGTAGCTTAATAACGTCTCGATTACGTAGTATTTTTTTTTAAATTAAAAAAACCTAAGAGGCGTATATATTTATTAAATAAATTACTACTAGTTAGTAGTTTACTTTTTATTTTTAATATTTATAATACTTACGATTCGCAAATTGCGGCTATTATAATCTCTAAATCTCTTCTTTTCTCGTCGTAATATCCTCTTTACTATATTCCTAAGTAATATCCGGGGAGATAGTTAAGAGGGCTATGAGGAGATTATTCAAATTGCGGGTTTCGAGGTCGTATCTATAAGCCCCTTAGGAGTAGTCCCTTTATATACTATAGATCTTCTAGTTTTATAATACTTACGCCTCTTAGTACCCTTAATAAGTATACTATATTTAAAGATCCTTTTTTTTTAATTACGTAGTACTTTTTTATATCGTATTTCTCGAGCTCGTTTATTATACTAATTAATTAGGTAAGTAGTTATATAAGTAATTCTTTTACTAATTAATTAATTAATTTAGTTAATATTTAATTATAGACCGGCCGCAGGTAAGTTAATTAATAAGGAAGGATTATATAAGGTCGATAATAATAACTTAGTTACCTCGATATTTTTATTAATTATTAGGGGTTATTTTAATATAATAAACGTCGGCTTTTTATAAATAGTTAAGGGCTACGATTCTTTTACTTTATTTTGTTATAAAGATTCTACGTCTTATTACTTATTTTTTATAAAATTAAGTAGTATAATTCTCTTATTGCGTTTTATTTAAAAAAGTCGTTTTTTTTATATTAAATACTTTACTAATTTATAATAATAAAAATTAATTACTAATTAGTATTAATATCCCTATTATAAAAATATTAATTAATTAGTTCGAACCGTAAGTTAATAAAGTAAGTTAATTAAACTATTTTAATATATTACGTAAGGTATAAAAAGGAGGTTCTAACCGTAGGTTAGGTAGTCTATAGTAATTATAAATAGAGCCCCTCGTTGGCCCCTGCGCAGCCTCGGCCGTATGCCGAGGTCGAATTGGACTTCCAATCCGACACTGGTATAAGAACCTTCGACCTACCAAAGATCTCCCCGTGGCAACTGGAGAGTCTTTAGCAGCAGAAGTCGCCAGGGTTAGCAGAGGTTCTTTCGTGGACGTCTTCCAGGTCGCGCCCTGCGAAGATAATGATGTCTGGGATTTTATCAATGCATTACCCAGTATCAATGTCTTCCATCTCTTCTTTGTTTATAATTCCCGACAAGGTATCGCCACCGTCGATATGACCCGAGCGAGTAGACTAGCTCTATCACAGAGGCAAGTTCAGTTTCACAAGACCCTACAGGCCCGCCTCAGCGACAAACATCCCAGGGCTCGGGTGATCTTTACCCAGAACGTCCCATCCTTCGCCAACGCCGGAGCCGGCTCTCAGGATCTGTCTTGGTGTAGGAAGTATTTCCCTGAGGAAGACATCTTAATGGCGCTGCGGGATCCTTTCTGGACCGGCCTCATCACCCTAGCCAACAAGTACGCAGAAAAAGCGACGAAACTCCAGCAGATACCCGCTTCACCTGAGGAATTCATGACTCAAGTCGTGTCTGCTCGATTGAAGGAGACGACTCTGCGAGTACAAATTCTGAAGATGCTGGAGAGTGCTGTTTCAAATCAACAGTTTGCACAGGACTCGCCAAGATGTAAGTTATTATTAGTCGTCTTTCGAAAGGACTAGATCACTAACACTCTTCTGTTAGCTTATTCTCGAGTTCGCGACATCTTAGTCGAGGAGTTCACCGGAAAGCCAGCACCAACTTTGGAACTAGGAGACGCAAATCACATGGCGATCGTCTTGCAGTATCTTGACAACGAGACCAAGGACCACAATAGTTACGCAATGAGACTTCTGCCGGCCTTGTGTGACACTAGTGAGGAAAACCCCACTCAACCTCCCCGGGTCTCAGCAGGAGCGCCGGCTGCTCAAAGTCCAGATGGATGGGTTCTTGCAGGGTGTGATATCCAAGACACGAGAGGATATATAGAGGGGCTATTCCAAGAGAATGCACTGCCGTGAATGACTTTATGGCGAGGACATAATACTAAGGTAGCATGGAATATTATTCCCACGACAAAGCCAAAATCAGGAATTATAAAGCCGCCAATGCGCAAGTGTGTAACATCCATATATATATTCTAGGACTTTCTCTGAGACTCTACATCTTGTCATGGAGCGCGAACTTACTCTTCCCCCTTAAAGCATTGCCGTACTTGAAGAACAGCCATGGGAAGGGCATCATAGCAACTGTAAGGAATGCAAGAAGACTTGTTGCCCACTGGTGACCGAGTCTGTCATACATCTGCACGCCAAACAATGGAAACGCAGCTGAAATCGCACAGAGTTAGAGATCTGAAAGGCTCGTGGCTTATTGAGAAAACAAGACTTACCAGAGAACAGGCACCTAGTCAGTCCATTAGACGCCAGTGCCGATGCAGAATACTTTGCATACGCATCAATCTGAAAGTGTGGTCAGTAAAAGAAACTCTTGAGATAGAGGGACACATCTTCAACGTACGAGGAAGGTGTAAATGCCAGTAAAGGCTAGAACCGTTCTGTAGCATTGGACCGATTAGCTTTCATCTGACAAAGAACTTCCTTGTCTCCGATGAGATGATAAGTGTGAAGGAATGAGAGAATTTAGGCCTCTCCAATAAATTTTTGCATGTTCATTGGAGTCAATAGACTTACCCGCAGCCGAAGACGCCGGAGCCGATAATTGGTACTATCCAATGGATATTGGGACTTATCGTCCAGCCGAACCAGAATAACCCGATCGGTATCAGGAACCCGCCCAACATAGCCGGCGGTAATCGGAACTCCGGCTCACTAGTCCCGTGCTTCTCCACAAGTCGCGTGCGGATGTTGGACCAGACTGGTGATGATGCTGCAGCCAAGCACATGCCTACAATAATGCCAAGGAATGTAAGACCACCTTGCCATAGGTTCATCCCATACTCCGTTCGGAAGAGGCGCGGGAACGCCAGGAAGAACAAGTACAGTATAGCCAGTAAGATTGCCGAGTATACGTTAAGGCAGAGGCACATAGGCTCCAAGAAGTTGAACTGTAAGGGTCGTAGCATGGAGGCTGCTATGATGGAAGCCTTCGACGGCTGAACATCTCCGCTCTTCTTCTCCATCGGCGCTCTATACCGGTCATCGCCACTTTGCTGGCGGAGGTGCTTGGCCTTCATGTATAACCTGATTGGATGAAAGGTCTCGGGCGTGAAAAATACAATAATGGCCATCAAAATCGAAGACCAGATGATCATGATATAATAGGTCCATCGCCAATTGATGTTGTAGTTGATGAATCCGCCGACTATTGGGCCCACGCAAGGCCCCATGAACGGCACTAGCGACACAAGAGACATGGGGTGTTGGATTTGGTGTGGTAGGAAGATGTCGCCCACGGTCCCTCCTGACACTGAGAGGAAGGTACCGCCAAAGGCACCACTGAAGAATCGAGTAACCAGTATGGTTTGAATGTTCTTTGCAACTGCTGATGGAATTGTCGAAAGGATGAAAAGAGACCATGTCCCGAGGTAGATGGGACGTCGTCCGTAATACTCACTCAAAGGACTGATCATTGGTGGCCCGAAGGCAATACCCAAGAGGAACGTTGACAGTCCGAGAGTGGAGACAAGAGATGATGTGCCAAATTCGGCATTCATCTGGGTGTATGTGGATGTGTATGCTGAGCTAGTGCAGGTACTGGATCATCCGATGGTCAGTATCAGCTACATTTGGAATAGACTAGAGGCTGCCTTCGGGGGGTTCTACTTACACGCAAATCGTTACATTGCACAGTATTGTAACGATGGTCCACTTCCGAAACAGTGACATGCTGTGTGGGCAAAAAGGGTCGTCGATCCCATTAAAAGATACCTCGAAGGAATCCCGGTCGGTGGGTGGCCATGCCGAAGGCACGGAATACTTCTCGGCGTCATCGCCCGACTGGGAGTCGTAATTATCGCTGTCCATCTGAGCGAGACCTGAGAATTCCGTGGTTGTCAATACTGGGGAGAGAGTTCAGACGCAAGATATTCAAGCCGCTGATGTTCTGAACTGAACATAGTATGAATCGCTGGATAGGGCAGGCCCGACGGTCATTGCTTCGGTAGGACACGGAGCCTGCTTCCTTTTGAGGACGAGCAACCACGAGAACAAATTTACAGCGTTTTACCCTAATGACTCTTGAGTAAATCACAACGAATAATGTTGAAGAACGCGAAGCAGCTAGGTCTTTTATCGAGATATTGACGGCTTTCGGCATTTGGAGCAAAAGTGCGGAGAGCCAATGGGATTATACGGATTTGTCCCATCTCCCAAGACACCTCGGTGTCTTAGGCGATCGGCACAAGACGCCGGACCGAGGCCGGGCTCTTAGCATGGAAATAGTGCCTTTTTCTCACATTCATCACACTAGGCCTTAGAGTCTCATGTAATCCACCGACCTATACGGAATGCAAGGTAATATTCCTGTATCTGATTCATGTTGTCGGTATCAATATGCACGGCTCCTCGGGTGCAAAGCCGATCAGCAGACGTTTACTTGAAGGCCCGAATACTATAGCTCTTTCGAAAGCGATGGCTTGTCCAGAAGACCTTCATCCAACATCGCACTTCAAACTCACTCAGCACCCATCCTCAGTCATAAATATTTCTAATTGAGACTCACGGGTTGTAATGGACCAAAGTATCCTGCGCTCCCTCAGAAGCAATGTCGTAGAAGTCCTTGCAGTCTGAGAAGGAAATCTTGGGCTGTCCGGCGTAAAACTCATCAAACTTGGGATCAAGTGCATCCCGGAGGTTCTCGACGCCACCTTCAGGGTGGATGTGCTTCCATGGAAGCCTGCAAGTCTCGGCCTTGCAACTCTTGAGGACCAATAAAAGGGCATCAAGACGGTCTTGGACGACGGACAAGGGACGATCGAGAAGCTGACCTGAAGCGCTTCCGGCAAGGTTGTTCATCTGACCTGGGTCCTTCTATAACAGGAGTGAGTAACTGGTCATGATTTATGGACATCCACTCCTAGAAATCAGACTTACCTTCATGTCGTAAAATTCGCGTTCGTTACTGCACCAAACTGAGTAGAACAGGCTATAACTGTCGCCGAGAACACGCATAGCCTTGTAAGTGTTGTTCGTAGATGCTAATAGGACGTTAGTGTCAAGTTGCTTGGAACGATGCAATATGAATCAAATGAACTGACCTCCGCCAAACGCTTCATATCCGCGTTGAGTACCCCAAAACTCAACATTGACGTGATCATGCTTAGGGTCATTCAGGGCCTTTTGGATCCCATTCTCAGAGAAGGGAATAGGAGAACCATCAAAGTCGTCACGTAGGGTGATGTTGGCCAACGAGAAGATCGTAGGAGCAATGTCGGTGTGGGTTGTGACAAAGTCCACAGTCTTGCCCTTTGGCACGCCGGGGCCGCGGATCAAGAAGGGCACGTTGATGTCTTCCTCAATCGCGCAAGTCTTTCCTGGCTTAAGACGATGCTGTCCAATGTGGAAGCCATTGTCAGACGTGAAGATGACATAGGTATTGTCGAGGATACCGGCTTGATCGAGACGCTTGACGATGGCGTCAACCATTTCATCAACGGACTGCAGTGTTTGGAGACGGCGGCGGTAGTAGTTATCACCGTATGTTATCTCGGTGGCGTTCAGCTGGGGGATGATGAGACCCCAGTTGGCCATGCTCGGCTATAAAAGTAGCGTAAACGACCAATGACCTGGATCAGGAAGTCGATAGTCTTACCTTGTCAGGGTTAAAATTGTAAGTGCGAGGAACAGTCACGTTTGAGAAGAGGTTTTCGTGCCTCTTCGCGGGGATGGGTGGTGTCGCACCAGCACTGGTCTCGCCGCCAGGTCCGTTGTTGTGAGGACCAATTGGTGCAACACCCAAGAAGAAAGGCTTGCTGCCGTTGAACTTGAGAGCATCATCCAAGAAGCCGAGAGCTCTTTCGGCAACCAAGTCGTTACTGTACTCGCCCGGGAAAGTCTGAGGTGGGCTCTGGTTTCTCTGGAACGTTGCATTCAAGTAGAGATAGGTGTTGGGATCTAGAAGGACTAGGCTAGAGTTAGCAATGAAGCCCCGAATTCTAGGTGTTGTCAATGACTAACAGTCACTCCCAGTCCAGCCCTTGGGGAAGGGATTGTTCCAATTTTGGGTAGAGTGAGAGTTGAAGAGCTTGCCGGTGTAATACGTGTTGTAGCCAGCGTCCTGAAGCCAGACAGGAAGATACTTGTCGTTGTAACCTTGGGAGACAAATTTCGGGTAGCCACCTATAAGCATATTCAGACTATCGTCACTCTATTGGCAGTAGATGCTAACAACTTACCGTGAGGGGGAGTAACATATGTGACATTGGTGTTGTGCGCCGCTTGCCCCGTCAACAAGCTGACACGAGATGGACAGCAAATTGCGATCGTGCAAAAGTGTTTGCGATAGTATGTTCCCTGCTGAACAAAATGCTTCTGAACATAAGGCATGTAGTCAAGGGAACCGAGTTGCTCGTCCTGATCATCAGTCAAGATGAAGACAATGTTCGGCTGACGCTGCTGCACGCTTTGACCGATGACAGCGGAGGCACCGAGGGCCAGTGTCGCCAACGTTGACAGGCTAAGAATTGGCAACATGGTGAAATGTGAAGCCTGTGATCTTGCAACTTCACAGATATCTACTCCAAAACCAAGCAGGAACAGAAAAGCCGCCTGGAGATCGAGATATGTGCTTCCAGGCACTGCAAAGTAACTGTTATATGTCGCGCGTAAGTGTTATGAGTGACGCAGCACCTCCATTGCCGGCTCCCACATTTCAGTAGACTACAACGGCAGGAACCTTCCCCTGAAAGCCAGTAAGAGAATCAAGCCTGAGCGTGTTGCGGTGTTAGCCCACGGGGCCCCGGTAGCTCGGTGGTATTATCGCTGGTGGGTCGTCGGACGGCGCCCGCTCATCGGTCGACCAACCGGCTGGGCTCCAGGTCAGCGAAATGGGTATTTCGACAATGTCAACGGCATTCGCAATCGGGTCTTGCGATTTCGTCATTTCGTCCGCTAGCCTATTTGAACCACGATCACCACCTTATCATCATTAAGAAGACCATTTTTTCGGAGCTGGTTCCAGTTCGAGGTTCAGAGCAATATGTCGGGGCTCCGCTCCGCTCTAAACCGAAGAGACAGCATGGAACGACATGGCAGACAGCTGTCTTAGTCAAGGCTCTTCACATAAGGTAGGTAGTGAGACGCCATCACCTGAGTGCAGTCAAGTAACATACACTACTTTTTATTACCAACAAAGTGGAACAGGGCGAAGATGAACTTGACGATGAACATGACCTCGATTGGTGCAAATGGGCTCAGCGATTGAGAGATTACATCATTCACCCAGTAAACTAAGTCTATGAGCATTTTGCCAGAGCAACCGAGCAAGGCTCATTGGCTGTGAAACCACCTATGAATAACCTTAAAGGCCTCCCGACTCTTCGGGTCACATTTTCAGAAGCGGGTGGTAAGGATTTGCTAAGAGGGATTCATAAAGGTAGGATGCCTATCAGCAGTTTTGGCTCTTGTTCCTGTGTCTTGCTCTTCGGCGGCACAGGGCTTGAGTCGGGGTCCAGGCCAATCCAGCTGAAGCAATCGATCTCGCAAAGCTGTGATTGTTGAAAGCCCAAGAGGGGTTGCGGAACGTGTACTTATATCCTGTGAAGTGGTAAGTGAGTCACTACACTGATACCCCCATTGTTAGCATATGCTGGGACTTGGAAATTCCATTGTCTTTTTACAAGCATGGCCACAAGAAGAAAAGTACATGCATACAGCTAGAATGATTCGTATTGCTGCAATCCAGTCTCCTGCCCAGACCCCAGGGAATCCTTAGCAAAGCAAATGTGGGGTAAGTCGGAACACCCCCATTCGGCCACCCCCCCCATTCGGCCACCCCATCAAAAGTAGGTCCAGGAACATCGCCACTAACTATAGTTAATTAATTAACCACCTTCTACTACTACTATAATATAATTACTACTCTTACTAAGTAATTTAACCTCTACGATTTAACTAGGACTAATTAAACACTCGCTAACGTCTTCCTAAGCCCTCTTTATATCCTTAATATTAGCGAACTTAGTATTTAAGTTTATTTAAATACTCTTCTTTTTCTTAAGAGCTATATACTTAACTCTAGCTTTTAGAACTCGAACTTATTATTAAAATAAAGTTAATAAGAAGGACTTTTTACTAAAGGCTTTTTTAACTTTATAAAAAAGTAGACGTTAAGTATTATAATTAGGGCTAAGCTCTATAAATAGCTTTAGTTATTTATAGAGATCGCTAGCTTTTTTAAGAGTTAATTAGTTAATAATAGATACTATAAAGGTCTAATTAATAACTTTAGTAGTATTAATAATTATCTACTTAGTATTAGTAATATTGTTTAATAATATAACTAGGCTAGATAATATTATAAAATTATTAAAAAGTATAGCTATGTTAAGTAGCTATAAGCTAGTTATTCTCTAACTACTTTATATATTATCCCTTATTAAACTAAGTAAACGAGTTATAATATAATAAGCTAAGAAGTACCGCTTTTTGGGAATAATAATAATATTATTTACTATATCCTCCTTACTAAGCTCCTTTTTATAATTAGTTTTAATAGGACTAAAAATAGCTATATTTAACGGTTAGAAAATATAAAAAGTATATAATAATAAGAATAATAAGTAGATATTATTAATATAGTACTCCTATATAAATTCTATTATTATATAACTCCTATACTTATTTAGAATTAATAGTCAAAGCTCTAGCTATAGGTTAGGTCCCCTAGTTAGGGGGGGCTCAGTCTATAATAAAAAGACTACTCTTAACTATATAAGGGTAGTCTAGTCTATAGTCTACTTATTATTTATTATTATAAACTCCTAACTATCGAGCTTTTTAAGATTAAGAGAGAATTATTATTATTAAACCGACTTTTTTTTATAGATTAGTAGTAGTTTAATAGCTCTATTACTAATAAAAATATACTTAATAATAAAGATCTAAGAACGCAATCTAAGCTCTTTTTTTTATATTATATTAATCTTAGCTATACCTAAGACTAGCTTATTAAATCCCTTATCCTTAAAAATACTAATCTTATTTATATTATATTTATTAACCTATTTAATATCCTTAATCTTTAGTATATTAAGTAATTGGAACTAAGGCCTAATTACCTTAGTAAATACTTTATTAATACGCCTTAAATCTATAGGACGACTTTTTTAGACCTTAATAAATAGGTTCTACTTTAAAAAAGTATTTATTTATCTCTTTTTAAGAAGATAATTATCCCCTTAGGCTTATAGTACTTACTTAGCGAATTTTTTAACTTATTTATAAGTTAGTATAACTTTTAGAGTATACTAAATACGAACCTATTTAGCTAGCCTATTTTCTTACTAAGGGGGAAGCCTTTACTAGTTTATAAAAGTAATTACCTTAGCTTATTAACCTCGTTAACGATTCTAAAGTATACTCTTTAAAATCCCGAACTTAATTAAGGCCCTCTTAACTAAGGTACTACTTCTAATTATGTCGAGCGCTCGAATAACTTTATATTTAATATATAATACTATAGTATAATAAAAAATATATATACTAAAAATAAATACGTTTAGATAATAATTATAATTATTATAGTAGTTTATAAATTGAGGGTAGGATTTTAATTAGGGTAGCTAGGAGGGATTTTTGGGGTGGCCGAATGGGGGGGGGTGGCCGAATGGGGGTGTTCCGACTTAATAAGGAAGATGTTGAAAGCTTCTTTACCAACCCCGAGTAGTATCGGAAGTTGGTGAGGGGAAGAAAACTTGATGCGCACTTGAAGCTTTGTCAAGCTTTTCCCTATAAAATATTGTAAAGGTTTAGATTCAATGAGAGCTTCTTGGCTTCTATGAAAGTCTTCCTAGGTAGCATTACGAACTTCTGAGGCATTTGCAAACCATCGGGATTGCCCAGGACGCATTCTGATTGTGCACGGGGAAGCGTTCATGACACGAGATGCAGCTTCCGCCGTCAACCTGTCCAATCAGCGATTGGTCAGCAGATCTGGCCGGCTGGCGCAATGGTAGCGCATCAGACTTCTATCTCGTCCGTGGCGTGTGGTTATCTGGGGGTTGTGGGTTCGAGCCCCACGTTGGTCATCGTTTTGTTGTTCGGCGTTCTAAAAGCTGTTTTTGTGAAGCGGACACTCAGCACAGGTGGAATTTTTGAGCCAAGCATGAAAATTGCTTTGTCATTCTGTAGAAGAACTCCTCAAAGTGTTCCCTGCATTTCTGAGAGTACCGGAAGTCAATTGGATCGAGGCGAAACTGAATTGGTGCTTGCCCATACGGATAGTACCCCTGCTTGCAACGCAATTAGGATAACTTGATAATTTGTCATAGGATGCTTAGAGGTACATAGCGATGCCTTTTCAGAAGCTTTCGAAAGCCGACAGCTTGCAAATTGTAATAAGAAAACAGTTCAAGTTGCGGATCTCAAGTGTTGTCTTTTCTATTGCTTAAGGTAGGTACCCTGGTACGAGTTGCCATGTCAGGGACTGCTTTCCCTAGGTACCTACCTGTGTTCAATGTTATCGACGTCATGCCGATGTACCCTGGTGTGTCTTCTCTCAGCAACGTCCGCATCCGGCGCTGGTGGTGCGGGTGACCACTCACCGGGCTCTCACCGAACCGACCCACTTAAATCTCCATTGTCGCATAATCGTCAACCGTCCGCGTCAAGCTCCAGCCCAGCTTCCTTTCCCACGGCAAGCTCCAGAGCCCGAATCACAAAATGGTACGTCCTCATGCGCCTCCTCAAATATGCAACATGCGGTAATTGTCGCGCAGCTGTCTCGTGCAATGAAATGTAAGCGCGCTGGCTAACGCAGCTGTCACAGTTACCCCTCGGTCTCTTGAACGCCGCCCAAGGGCACCCTATGCTCGTCGAGCTGAAGAACGGCGAAACACTCAATGGCCACCTGGTCATGTGCGATACCTGGATGAACCTCACATTGAAGGAGGTTGTTCAAACGAGTCCGGTACGCGCCGCCCGCGTCGATGCATCGCCCCCATACCCCGCGCCAGACCACTGACGAGTACATAGGAAGGCGACAAGTTCGTCAAGATACCCGAAGTCTACGTCAAAGGAAACAACGTACGAAAACTCAGATAGCGCAAGTCCCAATCACGAGCGACATGCTGACGAAGCCCTAGATCAAATACCTACGAGTACCCGACGACATCATTGACGTTGTGAAGGAGAACCAACAGAACCAGCAAGGAGGATTCCGCGGTGGCAGAGGTGGATCGAGAGGAGACCATGGCGGCCGCGGAGGTGACAGAGGTCGGGGCAGAGGCCAGGGCCGTGGAGGCAGAGGAAGAGGTAACCGTGGTGGTGGTGGCGGTGGTGGTGGGCAATGATGATATCCCGGACACGATCATGACGAGCCCAGTTGATACACGGCTCCCAGCGGCTACTTTGCACGACTTGCAAGAAGATCGACGGCCATCTGAAGGCTACAGACATCCACATTGGACGTCTCGCATGAAAAGGAATTCGAATGCGGATGCCATTCGGAATTACAACGCCATTGGATCAGCATTGCGTTATCGGCCTTTGGCCGCCCGCCTCGGGAGCACGCATATCAACATAATCATTTTACGTTCAAAAAGCAAGAAGATATTCTCATGACGCGATGCTTATCCATATGCCAGCCGTGATGCTTGTGCATGCTCGTCGTCTATCGCGAAGCGCATTCAATGTCGGGTGAGTCACGTGATCCACTTTTGCACCGGGATTAATTCGGTGAGAGAAGCTCCGAAAAGTGCAAGCTGCAGCTCTCCAGAATTTGTATCCCCCGTGCCCAGCCGCATTGCCAGCTCCATGTCGGGCACTCGAGTAATTTTCGACGGCTTATGGCGCTGTCTCTGCCCCTCTGTCGATACGCAAGCTGCGGCCAGGCTCCTCAATACACAGATTGTTCCCAGAACATCGCTTGCGACGCGCCAACGAAGTCGCCTTGTCCCATCAACCCGCCATCCTGCGAATCGTACACGATGTCGAAGATACACAACCGCCACATCTTCGGCCGTGCAGGCAGAAGGACACTCGAAGCATCACGATAGCGAAGAGCTAGTGGAAGTTGACGCAGCTCGACAAACAGAAGGGTCGGAATCCGTGGACGACAATCTCCCCGCCGTGAACGAGCAGCTCCGAGCAGCCTCGCTGCCTGCAATCCTGGATGCCTTGGAGGTCCTCCGGGGCCAACCCAAAAGTTTTAAAAAGGTCGCAACAATCATCACATATCTAGTGCGGGCTAGAGGCGTTGAGCTCAGCCCAAAACTCTACGAAGACTTGATCGTGGCTACGGCCGATGTTCAAGGATCGGCGGCGTTCCTAGCACAGCTTTTTGCGGAGATGAAACGACTGCAGTTCACAACTTCGCCTTCAATATCCCATGCCGCGTTAGCTGTATGTTTCCTCAAGACGAACCGAATTGCCCCTTGCGCTGACGACGATAGGCTCTCGCGATACATCCTGATTACTTACTTCGAAACGAGATTCTTGCAGCCATGAAGCAGTCGTGGACTGAGGTCGATATCCCAGGACAGGCCCACGTTGCCCTTGGGCTACTCCGCGACGGTCAAATCGAGCTGGCTTTCGACGCAATAGAAAACCTAATTCACAAGCAAGTACCGATGGCTTCATGGGTCTTTGACATCTTCATTTTCACCCTCGCCCAGCGCGGTTTTATAGATGAGGCGATCAAGCTGGCGCATAGCAAGGTTCACTCTTCTGATGGCGAGACAGACGTTGCGTTGTGGTATTCACTGCTCGACAATTGTTCCGAGGCGTACCACTACGAGGGTACGCGATACATATGGGGCAGGATGCTGGAGAAGGACAAGGAGCAACTTTCGGACGGGGTGCTTCTCAACATTATCAACACGGCTGCCAGGCAGAACGACTATCAGCTTGCCACAGGAGCTGCGCGGCTCGTCACGCAGAGGGGTGGAAAACTGGTTGCGCATCATTACGAGGCGCTAATCGAATGCTACGGCGGAGTCGGAGACATCGTGAGCGCATTGCGGGTCTTGTGCATCATGTTCAAGGCCATCTCAGTTGCGCCATACGCCAGCACCCGTCCGATCTACCAGAGAATCAAGAAAGAGCCAGAGAGCATCGACCCGGCTCTTAATACACTTACTGAGCTTGTCCGCAGCTACAAAGTCCCCATTGCCGCGCTCAATGTAATCATTGAAGCCGCTGTCGAAACACACGGCTTCGCGAAAGCGTTGGGGATCTACCAGAATGCGCACAAGTACACCGAGGCCAGCCCTAATCATGTCACCATTCGCTACGTTCTCCAAGCGTGCGAGGATACGGAAGCTCTCAAGGCTCTTGTTGCGCAAAACCCAGAGTTGGCCCTCAAAGGCGATCGCACTGTCTTTGCCAGGGTTGTGCATGAATACGCCGTGGCTGGTGAGCTGGACCTCGCGTACAAGTGTGTGAGATTATTCGGCGAAGCTCCTGCGCCGGTTGAGGGGCAGCAACCCGAACTGGACAGTTTTTGGATAAACAGGAAGGCGCTACTCACCCTCGTCAGGAAGTCCCTTGACGTGCAGGACGTGCGGGTTTGGTGGTTGATCGAGCAGGCCGAGAGACGGAATATGGACGTTCAGTCGGGCTTGTCGAAGGTGATGGCATCCGTTGCCGATGAGATCAAGAGAAGTTCCGGATTGGACCGAGAGGACACCGAGATGACATATCGCTTCCCATCATAAAAATGGCGGGTTCTTGTATATGTTGTATTACCAAGAGCACTCGCATAAACACCTCTTAAGAGAAGATGTGCCGCACCCGGATTTACCCGCGGCGGCTGTATACTACACTTTGGCACAAGCCAGTCAAAATTGCGTTGCAGAAGCTTGCTATCATCGACCAAGTCTTGAATGCCATTTGTACTCATACGGAGTGACTCATTGTCAGCTTATAGCGTCGCAACCTTATCCCGGCCACCGTGGAACACACCGAGAGGCACCAGAGGTTATCTATGTAGCCGATTCCATTAATTTGGATCCGGTCTACAACCCAGCATGCAAGCCCACCGGGCCAATGTTTGACAATTTCTCAACGCGCTGATTGCGAACACCAGCATCCCTTCGTTACAAGCCTCCTCCACTGTGTTAAAGAAGCACTCGCTGTTCCATTACATCATCATAATTTGGTTTCCATTGTCTCATCAGACGACGCAAGCCATTCAGCAGTGCATTAGGAATCAAAGCTGGCACCCTGCCGAAGGCTTTGGTGCCGCCGACTGCAAGGCACTCTTCAACGGCTTGGCAAAAGCCATCGATTAATTAGTCAGAATGTGGCTCGGAGAGAAGACATGCCATCTCAAACACAAGGATCGTGCAGACCAAGTGGCTGAATCATCCGTGGGATGGCATTCAGTTCAAATTTCGATCCAGCTAGACTTAAGGTTCTTGACCGGGCAGCCAATCAGATGCTGCATGGACGGTGATCATTCAAGGGTTCCGGAGCTCGCTGATAAATCGACCAAAAGCCGGACGCGGATTAGTGATAATCTTGAGTATTGTCTGCTAGCTCGTCTTCTCCCATTCACCTCCATGGAACGGACTGGCACTAGCAGCGAGTACTTTCGCGATGCGTATGCAGAGGCTATCTCCTTGACTCTAGCTCCTAATTCCAAAGCCCGCCAACTCTGCGGCACGCCATCTCGTTGTCCCTCAACGTCATGTCAGCCCTAGCACCATGTCTCCCTATCACTCTGGTCGGCAGAATCGACGGGGACGCCCAACTCCAAACGGACGAGAACGGACAAATCAATACCCTGTTGACACGGCACGCACGTTTAGATCTTGCCATGTCCCAGGGAGAGACAGAGATTTACGACGCCTGCTTCCGCGGGGCCCCCCACCCCCTTCTTCTCTCTCAAACGAGATAGCCATCTGCACCAGACGGCTGCTTCGCGCCTATCTCATTCCGGCGCATTCGAAAAACTTAAGCCCGGCTGTGATTCATAATGCCACACGTGCTAGAGTCGCGCCGCATCGTAGTTATCGCTCGTAAGCCCGATGCCGTGGACGGACCAAATTTTGGTACTGATCGGTCATCAGGCTAGTAGTCATGTTGCTTCTTTGGCGTTTGAGTGTTGTCGACGCCAATGTCTGCTTGGCAAAGGTTGAGATGATGGCCAGTATATTAGAAGACGTGATGTCGGTATCATCATCGTCTGTTTTCCTCTCAATCCACACACTTATCTTTCCAGGCTTATACCCTTAGCAACTGAAGACATCTCAACCGCTTCAGGCGCAAGTTAATCCCCAAGAAGTACTCTAATATCCCAACGCCATCAACGTTCTATACATCACATAATCTCAAGCCACATCATCATCATCAGCCGTTTCAATGGCGCAGTTAATTCGAGATGCCCCTGTGGGCCAAATCATCCGCTTCATCACACGGAACAAGTTCCTCCAATACCCGGAAGAGAAGACTGGCTTCCAACTCCCGCAACAATGGCTTGACGTCCTCAATTCTGATAAGTCCAGCCCGGCAGATGCAACCCCAGCCGACGCCGGCGCATCACCCCGATCCTCCGAATCGACCCACGCCGCCGATGAAGAA
Source organism: Colletotrichum cuscutae (assembly GCA_030869315.1). Taxonomy (NCBI): domain Eukaryota; kingdom Fungi; phylum Ascomycota; class Sordariomycetes; order Glomerellales; family Glomerellaceae; genus Colletotrichum; species Colletotrichum cuscutae. The sequence continues at coordinate 338,658 of MPDP01000168.1, forward strand.
AATAAGCTTTCACAGAAAGACGTCGAAGACGCCGCGCCGTACGGCACCTCGCTCCAGCGGACTCGGAGCCGGGAGGAGACGATCCCATACACTGCGGACCGGCTCGAGGTCGACGAGATCCACGAGATCCAAAAGACCAAGAGCATCCCCATCGCACCGAGAAAGACCAAAGATGGTGCCATCCTGGTGGACTGGTACTTTAGCGACGATGCTGAGAACCCGCAAAACTGGTCTAATGCGAAGCGCGGACTCATCGCTGCCATTATCTGTATCTACACCTTTGTCGTCTACATGTCTTCAGCGATTTACACGCCCTCCATAGAGGGCGTCATTCACGAGTTCGGCGTCGACATGACTGAGGTTTCCTTGGGTCTGGCGCTCTTTGTCTTGGGCTATGGTATCGGTCCTCTGCTCTTCTCGCCGCTCTCTGAGATCCCCCGCATTGGCCGTAACCCGATTTACATCGTCACCATGTTCCTCTTCGTGATCGTGTCGATTCCCGCCCCTTTGGCTAGAAACTTCCCCGGGTTGATGGTTCTTCGATTCCTGCAAGGTCTCTTCGGCTCGCCGTGTCTGGCATCAGGCGCTGCGTCTCTGGGAGACATGTACAGCCTTCTCAACCTTCCCTATGCCCTCATTGCTTGGGTAAGTAATTCTAAAATTTGACACCCATCATACGATACCATCATACTGACTCTTCCGATAGGTGTCTGCAGCATACTGCGGTCCAGCTCTTGGGCCCCTCTTGTCAGGCTTTTCCGTCCCCGCCATGGGCTGGCGCTGGTCTCTCTGGGAAATTCTTTGGGCCGCCGCCCCCGTTTTCCTTGTCATGTTCTTCTTCCTCCCTGAGACCTCGACGCCCAGCATCCTCCTCCGCCGCGCTCAGCGTCTCCGCAAGCTGACGGGCAACGATCGCTTCATGTCTCAGTCCGAAATCGACCAGCGCAACCTGAAGACCTCGGCCGTCGTCATTGACGCCCTCATCAAGCCCCTCGAGATCACAATCAAGGACCCGGCCATCCTCTTCGTCCAGGTCTACACCGCCATCATCTACGGCATCTACTATTCCTTCTTCGAGGTGTTCCCCCTCGTGTACCCAGTCTACTACGGCATGCCCATTGGCGAAATCGGCCTCGTCTTCCTCTGCATCCTCGTCGCCTGCCTTCTCGGCATCGCCGTCTACGTCTCCTACCTTGCCTTTTACATGGTGCCCCGCATCAAGAAGTTCGGCTTCCCCATCCAGGAGAACCGTCTCGTACCCGCTCTCCCCGCCTCCTTCGGCCCCACCATCGGCCTCTTCATCTTCGCATGGACCGCATCCCCGGCCATCCACTGGATCGCACCCACCATTGGCATCACTATCTACGGCGCCACCGTCTTCGTCGTGATGCAGTGCATCTTTGTGTACGTCCCACTGTCCTACCCCCAGTACGCCGCCAGTCTCTTTGCCGGCAACGACTTCTTCCGCTCCGCCTTCGCCTTTGCTAGCATCTTGTTCGCCCGCCCCATGTACCAGAACTTGGGTGTCGCCCGCGGAACGAGTTTGTTGGGTGGACTTAGCACAATTGGTATCCTTGGAATCTGGCTGCTTTACTTCTACGGCGGCAGACTTAGGGCGCTGAGCAAGTTTGCGGTCTCGTCTGACTAAGGGGGTTCGGGACGAAATCTGGTCCTTTTGAGTGCAGCGTGGCTTTTGATGATGATGGCATAGCATGGCCTCGTTTCTTGTTTCCTTTTGCTTTCTATGGTCGCTAGAATCTCGAGAAGTAGATCGATCAAGAATTAATAGAGTAATTTCGCGAGCAAAAGTCCCACGCAAATGCCTTTGACGATGTGAATTGACTTTACAAATGGCGGATACTGGTCTTCCTATTGGATTGTACTAGTGACCACGCGATAAATCAACAGTCCTCGGATCACAAGGAATTCTTCAACCAACTTTGTAACTACAAGCCGGTACCGGATCTGAGCGACCCGATTCATGCCGAGTTTCTTCCGTCTCATCTATCTAGACCTATCAACCAGTCTGACTCCGCAACCTTACCATCGCGCAAGGGCACTAACCGAATTAGGGCATTATTTTGAGAAACTTGACAGTGCAGGGTTCCTGGCTATTGTGGCCAGCTCCGAAATGCTCTTCTCTGAGACGAGGTCAATTGCTATCAGCGTGTTCAATGCGATGTGGTGTTCCGCATACTTTAGGACTTGTTTCCTGATAAGCCAGACTGAATACAGGCAATACCTAGAGAGATGACGACTGAGACGTAATATTTGATCCCGACACGAGCAGGGGAAGAGCAGGTGTTAGCAAGATGGACTAGAACGACGGCGGATATAAAGTAGGTTGACCGCTTTCTAAGAGGAATGGGGTCGCAAGAAGCAGCGTCTGGTGCAAGCACGAATAAAGAATATTGAATTATGGCGAATCCCGAGGGAGCTACTTCCCGCCCATCCATTACCCGATGCGATGCAACGGATCCATCAACCACGACCGAGAAGCTCGTCGAGATCATCAACCGTGATGGCGGCGTGATAGTGGAGAAGTTAATCGATCTCCATCTCGCCGCAGAGATCAAGCGAGACCTGAAGCCGTACTTTGACGAAGACATCCCAGACAAGTACGGCTTCTTCCCAGCAACGACGCAGAGAGCATCCGGTTTGCTGGGTATCTCAGACGCCTGTGTGGAGCTCGCGTGCAACCGCTTGTATACTGATGTCGCGAATGCTATGGTCTCTTCATCGTTCACCTTCTGGAGGGGCGACAAACAGAAGACTGTCAGCGGGAAGCCCATCATCTCATCGACAGTGGGATTCCGGGTGAATCCGGGAGGGAAGCAACAAGTGCTACACCGTGATGACAAGTGAGCGTCCGTCTTTATGTCGAAGCGGAGATTCTCTGACCTGAGGCTTGCAGTGATTATCATCCCCATGACAAGCAGATGCCCGTCCTGATCGGTTGCGTCACCGCCTTGACGAAAACAACGGCAGCGAACGGCGCGACTGTCGTGATTCCGGGTTCACACCTGTGGGGTCCCGAACGTCGTCCGCTCGACGAGGAGACCATTCCAGCTGAACTTGAGCCCGGCGACGCCTTGATTTTCCTCGGGAATCTGTACCATGCGGGCGGAGGAAACGTTACCACGTAAGTGCCTTGCCGGCGTATAGCAAGTAGGTATTCTTTGCTAAATTCTCATCGATAGGGATGAATACCGGGAGACTGTCGGCATCTTCCTGTGTCAGCCGACACTGCGTCCTGCAGAGAACCAGTTCCTCATGGTGCCGTTTGAGCGAGTGAAGAAGATGAAGCCGCAGGCACAACGTCTTCTGGGATATGGTTTATGCGAGCCGGGTGTTGGTTTCATGAAGTACCAGGACCCGATGCGAGTGCTCTTCGGTGTGGAGGACGAAGAGACAGTCGACTTCTAGTAGTCTCCAGTCTCAGTTGGTAGGGCAGAATGAAGTTTCCGCCCTTATTCAAAGGACGTTGATATTGCTCATACCACAAGGACTCGCTGCCCTATGGCTTCTCTCATGCGAGCGAGAGGACGCCAGTCGTTATCTTCTCCGGCCCAAAACTCCTTCAGAAAGTTCACCGCATCCAAGTAATAACTGAAACGCGTGCCCTCATGAATTTCCATGAGCAAACCCGCAATGATTTCTTGTCGATACCGATCTCCATGGCATTCGGTACCGGCAATGAACGTCGGCCAGGCTAGATTCTGAACGAAGGCAGCTAGGTCTTCGAATCCAGTCAGTTGGTCGAACAGACTGGCAACGGCCACAAAGCGCTCCGAGGCGTGCTCGGTGGCGTAATCGAGGCACCTTAACGAGTAAAGTAGCCCCGCGTTATGATAAACCTCGACTAAGCGTATGAAGTCAAGAGACATGCTTGATCCTGCCAGTCCGAGTCGTCCGGCCGCCATCAACGTGGCGCCTCTTGCCTGCTCAAACTCGGATTGGATGAGAGGCATCGCGAGGCCGCTGCGTAAGTGCGATATTGAAGGATGAGAATCAACAGCATCTGCCGAAACGAGCGTGATGCGGTGCAAGAAAGTCAGATACCTCGAAAACAGGAGATGCTCTGAGCCAGGTGCTGGTGTGACGGCGTTGCGTATGAGGGGCAGGTCACACGATGTCGTAGCTGCCAGTACATCATCTATAGCTAGTTGATTTCGCAAGAACGCAAACAGATCGCGGTTGTTGATTGAGCTCTGGCATTTGAAAAGGTTGACGATCGTCCTTGCCGCACGTCTGTGATCATCGGCGATTTGGAGGCGGCGACGGGCATTCTCGTAGTTGCACATGATGAGAATCGAAGCCAGCATCCATTCTGCATCAACCACGTCGCCATGGTCGTTCAAGTCATCACCCTTAATAAGCCGTGCCGTCATATCTTGGGCGCGGGTTTGGATTAGACGTAAGCACCTATCGCGAGCATTCTCAGCAACGGACTCATCAGGCACCGTCATGGCGCCGTGTTGAGCCGCGAACGCCATGATGGCGAAGCCGACTGCTGGTTGATTCGCGGCTAGAGGAACAACCTGTGTTCGGTAATGATTTTCGTCTGAGTCCATCCATACCATCAGACCGGCTAAGTTCAGTCTATAATAGTCCATGAACACGCTTGTCAGGGAGTCGGGATGCTTGCAAGGTCGAGTTGCTTGAGCGATTGGCGCATCCAGGACGACAACCGAACTCATGAAGTCTTTACTTTTGTCTAGCTGGGATCTTTCAGTGAAGATGTCTTTCGAGTCCTCTTCTCGAAATGCGGCCTTATCTTCAGAAGACGGCCGCGTTGGGACGGTTCGGCCCCGCAGGTGTCCCCTTGCGGCAACCCCTTCCACCCATCGTAGTCGGCGGTCATAACCAGGACATGGAAGTCCTTTCTTGTCACACTTGGCGCAATGGGGTCGCCGTCGATCGCAGCGAATTCGACGACGCTCACAGTTGGCGCAGCCTGGGGGGCTAATCAGCACAGGGCATTGGCGATCGGCCGAAGGAAGGGACGAGCAATTGACGCACCCTTGAGTTGCTTTGGGGGCACTTCCACAGTAGACTCAGCAGCACCTCTTTGAACTTTCCCCTCCAACATGCTGCCGAAATCCCATGGCTCCGATAATCGTGATATGGATTGTATGCGAATGAGTGTGCAATGCTCAGTGGAGCTAGCCCGCGGTTGAATAGGATTTATCAACTAATTGCGGGGTTCCTGCCCCTCGACCTCGTCTGGTCTCTGGCCACGTGCTGATTGATCAACGGAAGGGCGTCCGATGCTTTGAGTTGCGAGGCTTGTACGCTAAAACAACACCCTAAGAACAATTCAACGAACAGTACATATTCATGATGATCTAGAATTCCGAGAAGCAACTGAGACGTCCTGCCAAATAAGCACGCGCTCTACCATGGCATTTGTGAGCACATAGCGTTCGAGGCGAGTCATGTTGACTGGCCACCGAAGAGGAGGATTGAATTACCAAAGAAATACTACAGTGTCTCTTACTCCGTGGTAACATTGTTCCAATCGTTCGTTCATCCCGTCGGTCCAAGTTTCCCTACCCCTCGCTATTCTATCTATAAGAGTAATAATAGGCGTTGTATCCATACTCAAAAAGAGCTGATCAATTGCGGCGTAAGCTGGCACCGCGTCTTGTCGCCTGCAGCTACCTTACCTCGCGCAGTTGCCAACTGCACCAATGACCACTTAGTGCTGCCTAAAGTCTTGCATTTCTCAACCTCCTTCTGAGCTGTGCCGACCCCTCCTTATTCTCCTCTTTCAACAGACGAGTGTTCGAGATCCTGCCATCTATGTTCATCCAAGCTTTGTTTCAGCGAGCGAATCGCTATGGAAGATGACTACATCCAACAAGCTAGAGTCTCCCCACACTGGGTGTTCGAGGGTAACACCTTCTGGTATCGCCAGAACCTCCCAGCCGGTAAATTCGTCTTCATATATGTTGACGCCATAGAGAAGCAGCGACGTCCAGCTTTTGACCATGACAAGCTAGCAAAGGCGCTTCAAGAGGGAACCGACCAAAAAGATGGAGAAATTGACGCTTTCAAGCTGCCCTTCACATGGATCGACCTTGAAGCCGAGTCATCCTCCTTGCGATTTCTCTATGAGGGAAAGAAATGGCGTTTTGACACTGAAGCAAACCTCAGTGAATGGGAGGGTGCGCTCAATCTGCCTACGACGCCATTCATCTCCAAAGAACGTGCATCTGTGCACTCGAACCACTCCGTCACTATCACTTTTGTCAACAACAGCAAGGCAGACTTGAAGAAGTATTGGATAGACTGGGAAGGCAAGCCAGTGCTTTATGGAGGGATTGGAAGTGGGTTTAGCAACACTCAAAGAACTTATGCCGGCCATGTCTGGAAATTTGTCGATGAGTCGGAGAATGTTAAGGCAATCTACGCCACACCCGAAGAGATTGTCTCCTCTGTGATCATTGATGAAAACACGATGGATGAGATCGGTCCTCGGGACTCAGAAGACGGTGTTAAAGAGAGAGATGGCGAGGAAACAAGCCCAAAGTCAGACTTGAGCGAGAAGGGCTCGCCCCGCCTCTTTGTGCGAGGTTTTGAACTTTGGTGCCGGAATGCAGACAAGGAAGAGGTTCGTCTTTCAGACAACGGCGCCGAAGACAATCAGTATGATGATTCAGACATCTGGATATCTTCAGACAAGAAGTTTTGTGTCGCCTGGCAATTCGTCCCTGAGGAAGAGCACAAAGTGCACCTTCGCGACTCCGTTCCGAAAGATCAGCTTGAGCCGAAGCCTAAAAGCATCCGGTACCTGAAGGCTGGAGATCGCGTCAGAGTTGATCGTCCTCGTTTGTTTAACCTAGAAACGAAGAAAGAGGTCGTTACAGACGCTACTTTGTTTCAGAGCCCCTACGAACTCCGGAACATAGGATGGAGCCGTGATTCTTCGGAATATCGCTTCATATACAACGAGCGTGGCCATCAACGTCTACGTGTCATAGGAATCAACTCAGACGGCTTTGTTAGGGCTCTAGTTGAAGAGAGCAGTGGCACATTCATTGACTACTCCACGAAGCTCAATCGACGTTTGATAAAAGATACCGATGAACTCATTTGGGCTAGCGAACGAGACGGCTTCAACCACCTTTAACTTTTCGATCTCTAATCAGGGAAGTTGAAAAGTCAGATTACAACAGGAAAATGGAATGTGAAAGAGTTCGTTTGTTTTGACGAGGAAGCGAGAGTGGTTTGGTTCTCAGCTTGCGGAGTAGTCCCTGATCAAGATCCGTACTATACGCACTTGGCTCGCGTCAACTTCGATGGGACGGGATTCAAAGTGCTGACCGATGGAGATGGCACACACCACTGGACAATCTCTCCGGGGCAAGGATACTTTTTCGACACATGGTCGCGGGTGGATTCGCCCCCACGCACCACTCTGCGAAAGATGGAAACTGGAGAGCTGGTCGTACATCTCGAAGGTGACGAAGGGGATTCTCATCGTTTAGAATCAGACGGCTGGGTAGTACCTGAAAGATTTAACTGCCCTGGGCGGGACGGCGAAGAGTCTATTTACGGTATGATTGTTCGCCCTCCAGATTTTGATCCCAAGAAAAAGTACCCCATTCTAGAATCCGTCTACGCAGGCCCGCATGGGTTTCACGTACCAAAGGAATTCAGTGCCCTGCGTTCGCGCCGACAGTGGGCAGAACAGGGGTATGTTGTCGTTCAGATTGATGGCATGGGAACGAATTGGCGATCAAAAAAGTTCCAAGACGTTAGTTGGAAAAATCTCAAGGATGCCGGGTTCCCTGACCGCATAGCCCGGATCAAAGCTGCAGCAGAGACTCGGCCATGGATGGACACGAACAGAGTTGGGATCTTTGGGGGATCGGCAGGCGGACAGAATGCCGTGGGGGCACTTCTGTTTCATGGCGATTTCTACAAAGCAGCCGTCGCCGATTGTGGATGCCACGATAACAGAATGGACAAGATATGATGGAGCGAGCAGTGGATGGGTTATCCAGTCGACAAGGCATACGAGGATTCATCGAATGTGGTCCATGCTAGCAAATTGACGGGAGCGTTGTTACTAATCGTTGCAGAGATGGACGACAACGTTGATCCCGCGTCGACTCTGCAGTTGGTGAATGCTTTGAATGATGCAGACAAGGACTTTGAGTTACTCTACATGCCTGGAGCTTATCATTGTTCAGGCAGGACCAAGTATGCTCTGCGGCGACAGGAGAAATTCTTCAGACAACATCTGCAAGCCTCGCAGTAGCAGCACGATCCTTCCAACTCAAGAGTCTGTTGAGAAATCCACTAGTTAAGAGGCATGTAGAATCTGCCACAAACAAGCGGTTACAACCCGAAGTCCAATTTTCCTGAGCTTGAAATTGGAAGACATTTCCTGTGATATGGGATCTCCCAACGCTAATTCTATTACGCTACTCTACAAATTATGATTTCCATGCCGGGCTCTAATACAGATGAAAGTCGAAAAGCTGCCGATGATGTCGGTGCAGATAAGCTCAGGTCGCATTCTTAGAAAGCACCCTGATGATCTCAGACTTTCCGTGCTCGAATCAAAACCTGATGCTCCGGATCTGGGAGCACGTTCACTCCAAATTCCACATTTTTGGATCGGGGCTGTCCATCTAAGTCCTTGATCTCATAGTTTAGAAGGAACTCCGCAAACATGAGCTTAATTTCGACATCGGAAAGGGATCTGCCCGGGCACGCATGCCTGCCGAAACCCCAACCAAGTTCCGTAAGAGTGACGCTGACAAATGAGTGCTTGTGTGCCATCCCATCTTGCTGGCGTTGACGGTACGACCGCATGCCATCGAACTTATGCGGATCGGGGTAGATGGAAGCGTCAAAGTTGATAGCGCTGGTTGGTAGTTCCATCTTCGTACTAGCAGAGATGTAAGTTCCGTCTTTTAGGGTCACAGGCTTCGTGGCCATGCGCTGGAAGGTAGCTTCGAACTCGTAAGAAACCGAACTTGATTCTGGTGGGAAGACGCCGACTTACTCAGATCAGGTGCATTCATTCTCAAACTCTCCTTCATCTAGCTGTCAATTTTCTTCATCTCAGCAAGTGACTGCTTGGTAAAGATGCCACCAGAACTCTCCAAAACCTCCACAACCTCCTGACGAAGCTCTTCGGTGTACTCAGGGCATGCGGCAAGATCGTACAAAACTTGGACCATGGAAGACGAGGTTGTGTGGATGCTCGCTACGGCGAGAGTCATCTGCAGCAAGAGTTGTAGGTCCAGGTCACCAGCCTTATCTGCGTGTTCCCCGTTAGACAGGTGATCGATCATGGTGGGAGGGTTCTCCAGAGGTGCACCACCCAAGGCACTTTTCCTGGCCATGGACTTTGCGACGATTTCGCGCCTTTTTGCCCATTGTTTCTCCTTCTCTAGGCGTTCCGGGAGGAAGTAGGCGACGAACGGACGCAGGAAAGGAGGCCACTGCTTGAGAGCCGAGCCGTATTCGATTGCAGTGTGTACGAATAGCATTGAGAGATTGGTCCATGCGGGATTTCGGGCTGCTTCATCGCTATGCATGATTCTCGCAGACAGGATCGCCACAAGCTCGAAGAAGTGCTGATAGGGTTTTACTGGTGTCCAATCTGGAGGAAAATTAGGCAGAGTGATGTTGGTATCCCTATTACAGGGAAATCGGTTCGAACCGTGGGTTAACGAAGAGATTAATTAAACTATATAATTTTCTACGTAGTAAGTATAAAAAGGAGGTTCTAACCGCAGGTTAGGCTAGCTATAATAATCGTAAATAAGGCCCCTAATTAGCCCCTATATAGTCGGCTATATACTACGGTCAAATTAGACTTCTAATCCGATACTAACTTTCTCTTTTTTTTATTAATTTAATTATTATAATTAGAGGTATAATTCGACCTCGGGCCCGTTTACTAAGTCGTCTCTTTTTCCCCCTTTTCTCTATTCTTTTTATATAACCTATCTTTCTATTTATATATTAACTTTTTTACTATTTATAAATTATTCTAACCCCTTATTAAATACTATTTTTATAAAAGCGTTAGCGAGGTTATTATTATTATTAATCTAACGGATCTCGAGGATCTTATGCTTTTTGTACGATTACTTAAGGGCTATAATATCGATTATAAGCCTCTTTTTTTTCGTAGTTCTTAATTTAACGAGATATTCGTATAGCGAGTAAGAATCCAGCGCACATACCTATTTAAATTAATTAAATAAATAAGTTAAATAAATAGTCAAATATAGGAATTTTAGTAAGTTAAATAATTAAATATCCTATATTTAACATATTTGATTAAATATAAGATCACCCGAAAAAAGGAAAATCCGGGGCCGGGCTAATTAAAAATTAATATTCCTAACTACACCCTATAAAAGTTTATAATTAGGAATATAAATACCCACGGCGGGATTCGAACCCTCGACTCCTCACTTATAACTATAAGTTCAGTATTATACTACTTAACTAAATAGATTACTAGTAATTATTATAAAAAAAAAAGCCTAAGTAGTACAGAGCACTAGATTTAGTATCTTACTATATCTAGGAATCTAAAAAACCTATAGTACCCCCTTTTTTTAATATTAATAAAATTAACGAAGTTACGTACTACTACTTCTAACCCTTTGCGACTACTATAATTATTATTAGAATTAATTAAATTATATATTAATTAATTCGCTATATTATAATTAATTAATTAGTAATAAGTTATACGATCTTTAGTACGTAGTAGCTACTTCGGATTACTTCGTAGCTATAGACCCTAACTAACGCTAGTCTCGTATTATCGACCGACCTTAATAATCGTAATAACCTCCTCGCCCTTTTAAAAATAATTTAAAAAGGGAGGACTTTTATTAATAACAATTTAATATTATAAAAGGGCATAAGGCTAAGGAAGTCATAGATCTACTTAGAGGGGGTCTTTGCTCGAGAGATCTATAATAAAAATAATTAAGGTAAAGTCTTTTAGTTTTATTATTACTATAATAAAATAAGTATTATTATTTATTTTAAAATAGTAACTACGAGCTTAGTAATAACTTACTTAAAATTAAAATACTAAATAATAAATCTAAGCTTTAATAAGTTATTATATTTATTAAAATCCTTAGAATACGACTCTATATTAAAAAAACAGAAACTTATTTCTAGTACTATTATAAAGGGCTAAGTAACGAGAATTAAGGAATTAGTAATTGAGTATATTATTAATAATAATAACCTATTTATAACTTTCTAAGATCCTTACCTCCGGGCCCTCCTTTATTAGTTAGATTATAATATTACTAACGAACTCTTATTATTATATAAAAATATAAAAAAAGAGCTAAGTAAGATCTTTACTAAAAAAAAAGATATAATTAGGGTAGAAATCCGGAGGTTAATAATAAAAGTCTATTTATTATTCGATTTATAGACCTCGCTAACGCAGAATACTATTATTACTATCTTTACCTACTTTTTAAACTATACTAAGTAATAAATATAATACCTTATTACTCTATAATAATAGTATAGTACCTATAATAGGGCTAATATTACCTAGACTATAAAATCGGTAATAGATAACTAAGAATTAGGTAACTAAGTTAGAGTAGTTATTTATAATAATACCTTAAATAACGACACTTACCTCGGTTACTTATATCCTATATTATCTTATACCTATACTTAAAAAGATATTCTTAACTAGAGGATTAAGTACTACGGTCATATTCTTAACCTCGTTAATAAGGCCTTTTTATTTAGTAATAATAAAGAGGTATTTAAATAAAAATTAAATATATTAATTAATATTAAGTAACTTTAAGAAGATCTTAATTTTTAATATATAAAGGGCCCTATTAGTAAGCTTCGGAACGTTATTAAATTTATTCGCTCGTTACCTTAACAATATAAGGCCTTTTTCGAGGTTAGTAATAAGATTAATAAGAATAATATATTTACTCTCTTTAAGGAGTTATTATAAGAGCTTATATTAACGCTTAATAATAATATAAAGTAGAATTCGATATACTTTATAATATAACGCTCTTTATAAAAGAGAAAGTAGATTTATACTTTTTTAATAACTAATTAAGCTTATAAAGATCTAAAGTAACGGATCCCTATTAAGGACGTTTTTAATAATAATAATTAGTAGCTACTAGCTAAGCTAAAGGTAATACTTAAGCTACTTTATTTCTAAATAATAAGATATTAGAGCTAGGGTAAAAGAGATAGTTATAGCCGTTTATAAAAAGTAATAATAGGTCTCGAGTACTTTATTAACTATCTCGAGGAGTAAAAAAAGTTATATAATAAACCTTTTAAAAAAGAGATAGATCTTATAGCTTTTTAAATCATAGCGTTATAATCGTAGTTAATATAAGTAATACTATTTTATTAGTAGTTAGCTCGTTATTAATTTATATTCTAACTTCTTTCTTAACCTCTAACCTTAAGTAATATCCCTCGTTATATTTAGTCTAAGTATATACTTAGGGAGCGGGTAGAGCTACTTTTTAATAGTGATTTTAACTCGCGAGGATATTTTTAATTATTAGTTATTTATACTTAGTAGGTCTTTAATAAGTATTATATTAAGTTAGGCAACTCTCCGTTCTATATTATAATAATTATTCTTTACCCTAAGTAAGGATTAAGATAGCTAGAAAAGAAGTAAGATACGCCTGAGTAGAGCTACTAACTATTCGATACGAAAAAAGGACTCTACGATTATTAATAAAAATAGTATATAAACGAGATAATAAGTCCTCTTTCTCCTTGTTATTTAAGTCCTCCTCCTTCGTTACGATAGTTATAAGCTATTTTTATTACCCTTATAATTCTAAAGAGTATTATAAAAGACTTATAGTATTAGTAATAATTAATATCTTAAATAATAAAAGTAGTAATTAACTACGTACCTAAACTTAATTAATATTACTTATAGATTATTTCTTAGCTAGTCCTTAACCTAATCTAATAATAAATTAACTATTAACTAACCTATTTAATATTAAATAAGCTTATGCTTAATATCTTTATAATCCCTATAATAATAATAGACTACGAGAGGATATTTAGCCTTACGAAATTAACTTTAACTTTATAACGATTATTAATAAGATCTTTTATACTAAAAAAGGTCTAATATCTTAAGAACTAGCTTCGTAGCGGTACTATAAAAGTAAGAGGTTAATTTTATAATTAAAAGAGCTAATTGAGGTAAAGTTTATAAGTTAGTACTATAAGGACTTTCGTAATAGCTTTATTTAATTCCCGATTAGGAAATTAGTTAAATCAATTAATTATTTATTAAATAAGTTAAATAATTAAATATAGCACGAGAAATTAGTCAAATAATTAAATATAAACCTCATATTTAATTTGTTTATTTAGGTATAAGCGCTATAAGAATCCGTATAAACGACCGTTAGGATTAGTAAAAAGCTAAGTCGATTAGTAATTCTCCTTAGTATTATTAAAATCACGTAAACAAGGTTAACGCCGTTAACTATATTATAAACTTCTAATACTAGCATACTTCTCGTTATTTACTTATTTTTAGTTAATAAGTAATAGATTATATTATTATATATTATAAATTCGCTCTTATTTATATTCTTATTAATAAGAATAATAATATACCCTAATTATAAAATAAGGTCCTTGTTATTCGTAAATAAGCTATTTATAAATACGTAGAGCTTATTAACCGCAAGGTTAATTAAGTAATAAATAAGACCTCGATCGAGATTTAATTATTACTACTTAAGCCGCTTATTAAGTACTTCGATATTTTATTTATTTAGTTCTATAGCTTACGCTACTTTAGTATAGTTAAAAGTCGCCTCGGGCTAATATATATTTCTAATATATACCCCTTATATAAGCTTAGCCTTATATTACTTTTTAATATCGATTATATTTAGATTAATAAGGCTAATTTTCTTATCTTACCCCTTTTATTAAAAAACGACGATTTCTTTTTTAATAATAAGAATTCCGCTATTAAATATTAAAAGAGTATTCGTTATAAAGACCTCTTTTAGTTTCGTTACGAAGCCCGCTTTTTAAAGCTCCTTATCCTCCTTTTTTATAAAATTAATATTAGATAGGCCTAATATATTATTAATCTATATTTTAATAATCCTAAATTAGTTACCTTCGTACTCAGAGACTAATAAGTACGGGTTATATATAAATATAATTATTAATAATTAATTAATATAAAAATCGTAATATATAGCTTACTAATAAGTACCTAATTCTATAAGCCTATATAGTAGCTTAAGTACTTTAATAATCGTACTTTTTAAGTACTTACTAGCTATTTTTTTTAATAAATAGGCTAAGATTCTCCTTATAAGCCCTATAGCTAATTAGGTATATGCCTAGGTAATATCACAGCTCTAAATCTCGTATCCCTTTTTTTATAATAATACTATTAATACTATTATTAATTATTAATTATAGTACTATATAATAAGTAATTATATAAGTAGCGTCGCTTTTTTAACGTTACTATACCCCTAAATTACGTATTTAGACTTCTCATATAGCTAAGGTATTCTTTTCCTTTTAATCTTACGAACTATTTACGATTTAAATATATAGAGGTTTATATACTTCTTTAGGTCGTAGAAAATAAATTAATAAACCCCTCGATTATAAAGAGTATTTACTTTAATAAGATCTAATTCCTTATATAGCTTTTTAATAATTATAATTACGCCTTTTTTACGTAATTTAACTACTAGCTCGAAATCGGCTTTCTCTTTTATTATATAAAAAGTATTAATTACCTCGTTACTAGTAATAAATTATCGTATTAATACTTATTATTATAGTCTTCTATAACGTCTCGCTAATAGTATTAGTACCTTTTTAGTAATTTTTTCTTTCTCATTATTTATTAGTATTATTACGACGATTTTATTAAAAATAATTTCCTATACTTCTACTATAGGTTATATAGTTTCCCCTAGCTCTTCTTCTTTTTATAAGTTAAAAATTACTTTACTAAAATCTATATAATATAGTCTTACTACCGTAATTAATACCTCGAGGGGTTAGTTATAATCCTTTATAACTACGTAAGAGCGCTCGTTAACAGAGATTAATTTATATAGCCTAGCTTATTATTAAGTAATTTCGTACTATACTCGTATATCCGAATTTAGTAATATATTTAAATTACCCCCTATATCGGGCCTATTATATATAATAATTACTTTATTAACTTACTTTTTTATACTTACCTTACGTAATACTTATATTACTTTTTTAATTACTTAGGCTCGTTAGCTTACGTTTAGTAATAGTAACGAGGCTAAGGTCGTTTTTAAATATATTTTAAATACGAGAAGCGTTAATATAAGCCCGTTAGGCCCTATAATATTATTATAATATTTAAGTACTATTTAGAGGTATTCGTTATTAGTAAAATCTAGATTTTTTTCTTTAATAATTCTAAATACCCTTTTTAGTTACTAATATACCCTTTTTACTTTTTTAATACTATAGTACGTTTTAACGGGTACGATTTTTAGCTATATACCGTAAGCCGTCGTATTTTTTCTAAACTCTACTAACTTAAAGCTAATTTTAGCGTCGGTTCTAATACTATCTAGCGGTCCCTAATATATATTAATTTAGTTTTTTTATAAAGCTACCCACACTATTTTTATTTATAAATCCCGGAGGAATTGCCCTATTTAAAAAAATAAAGCTACGTTAATTATATATAGGACTAGCCGACTATTTAAGTAAAAGATATTAACGACGATTTCTTAATTAAAGTTAAGCTTATTACGTAATTTAAATTTAAACTTACGTAGGCTCTGCGCATTTATTTAGTATTAGTAATATACTTTTATTAACTACTCTAGCGCCCCTATTTCGATATTATTATTACTTAATTACTTTAAGAAGTTATATAGCCTCGTAACTAATAAGTAGCTAAATCTTTAGTATAATTATTTAAGCTTACTTTTTATTAAGTAATTAATCGACTTTATATTATTAATAAGCTTTATAAACGCGTACCCCTATTATTATTTAACTATTTTAAAGTGCTTATTACTAAAGATTCTATTCCTTATATTATTAAATATAATACTTAGTCGATTTATATTTTTTAGATATAAGAAAAATAGGGTATTAACGGGTAAAATATAAAAAGTTATTATTCCGAAGTACGTCTCTACTTCTACCGTACCTAGGGCGACGATTTCTTTACTTAGGCCGAAGCTAATTTTCATAATACCCACCGTCGACGTATTAAGTATTACTAGCGCGATCTTTTATAATACTTAGAATTACCCTTTTCTTCTTATTAACTATTATAATACTGAAAAGGTATAGGGTATAAAGGACTTTCGTAGTACGGTGCTTAGGAAGAACTACTAATACTTATAAAAGTAATATAAGATACCTCTTTTGATCGGGTTAATACGGCCTTAATTAACGGAGTTATAACTAAGGAAAAAGGGTAGTATTAACTAGATCGAAAGGGTAGAGTTCTTAATTATCTTATATTATCGTATTTAAAAATAAATTATTAAAAAGGCTCTAGTTCGATTTTAAAAAAGGTATATATATAAATAAAATAAAAATCCGCGTTACTAGGCTCTTTTCTCTAATCGGGGGCCCTTTTTTTTATATCTTTTTTTAATTAGCTCTTTTATAAGTCCTTATACTTAATTAGTTTTAAAAAAAAAAAATACTAAGACTAATTACCTTACCCTATTTTAATTATTTTTTAATTTTCTTTTTCTAATCCTTTATAAAAAAAAATTATTTTAAATTAGTCCTAGTTATTATATATAGTTAATTAGATTAAGTTTTTTATTTACTTTTTTTTTTATAATCGCTTTTTTTATTTTCTCTACTTTTACTACTTTTTTTACTAGCTTTATTTAGTTTTTATTTTAATCTTTTTTAGTAATCTCCTAATCTTAACTTTTATTAGCTTAATTCTCTTTAAATTCTTTTATTAATAAAAATATTTAAGGAGTATAAGTTAGAGTTATATATATAGTTTTTATAATTAAGTCGTCGTACTAATTAACTTATTATTTCCTTATACTCTTATTAATATTAGTTTTATTTATATATATATTATAATATTATAAGAGATTTTAATAAAACTTAGCTAGCTCTTAATACTAGCGTTTATTATTTTTTTATATAACCCGATTATACTTAAAAAACGTGCGTTTAATAGCTTTTTATTTTAATTAAACCCTCGGTATTTTAATTAAAATTTTTATAATAGGACTATCCCCGCCCCTAATTAAAGTATTTAAAAGATTATTTCTTTAATTACTTTAACTAGTTTTACTAAGAGCTAGGCTAAGGTATAGTAACGACTTAGGTAATAATATATTTAATAAAGATTTTATAACTTAATAAGTCTTAAGAGTGTTAATTAGGTATATAAGTTAATTATTAATAATAGTATTTAGACGCCGGTTAGTAGTTTTTATTAATTTAATTACTTACGGAGTTTAATTAGGGTTACTATTTATTATAAATTCTTAAGTACTTTTTAGTATTTTTAAAAATCGAGATAGTAAAGGTAACTTTTTAAAAATAGTAAGTTCTTACTTAAGGTTTTTAATTATTCTATACGTTTTTTTAAAATACGTAAGATTAATAAGAGTATAATAGCTATAATTATAGGGGTTATAAATTCTTAGATCTTAGTTAATAAACCTAAGGCTAAGTAAATAAGAACTAGATTTTTAAAGAGTTAGTGTTTTAGGGGTATTAGTTATAGCGTAATTAGAGTTATTTAAGTTAATATAGGGCTTATTTCTAAAGTCCTATTTATTTATTATTTTATTAAAAGATTTTTCTAAAGGAGGTCTTATTATATTAAAAGGGTAATAATTATTATATTAGAATTTATAACTAATTTATTAAATCTAAGCTACGTAGAGTTTATTATTAAATAATTTAAGGTATTTATAAGTTATTTAATATATATTATAAGTTAAGTTAAGCTAGCCGTATTAAATTGCGTTACGAAACTATTTAAGTACGTATAAACTGTATTCTTATTTACTTAGTTATTATACTATAAGGATTACGTAAGTACTTATATTAATTAGTTATTAAATATAAAGAGGTATATCGATTTAGTTATAGAAGGCCTTTAGTACTTAGATATTATTAACGAATATCCTCTCTAAATACCTAAGAGCTTATTTTAAATCGTATTAATAAATTATATTATCCTACTAGTTAATAATTATTTTTATAAAATAGCTTAGATTATTAACGTAGAGAGAGAAGATTATTAAGTACGCTAAAGTCCTAATTTTTTATATAGTTTTTTAAGTTTAAGGAATTAGGGTAGGGGTCTTATTTAGTTTAAAAGTACTTTTTTATCCTTTTTTAATTATAATTATATTACGTACTAGAGCGAGGTCCCGTATTATAATTTTTATTATAAATCCGATCTTATATTTTTAAATTTAATTTTTATATAATAAGCGTTTTTAAAGGTTATAGTAATTAGTTAGGATCTCTATTACTTTATAATAAGTCTAACTTATTTAAGTTTTTTAGTTTTTTAGACCCTTAAAAGCCTTAGGGTGCTAATTAAAAAAAGGAAGTTTATCCTCTATACTAAGCTAATTAAGAAAGTTAATTTTACGAGGGGTTAGGATTATTTAAAGAAAACTAGTTTATTTAAGTACTAAGTTTAGGTAATAGTTAGTATGTGTTTTATATTAATAGTTCGTATTAAAATTAACGAACTAAGAGTTCTTAGTATTTATTATAGTCCTAAGGTTAGTTTTATTAAAAATAATATATCTATCTAAATTCTATTTTCTTAGTTAGTATTTAGTATTATTTTTAAGGTTTTATATTATAATCGGGCCCTAAATTTACGTTATATTCTTTTTATTATCTAGCTTAGAAAGGGAGATAGGAGGTAAGGAGGTTATTATAAATCGCTAGGTTAGTATTTATATAGTAAATTAGAAAATAAAAATTAGAGGAAGTTTAATTAGTAATAGTTATAGGGAAGTGGTTAAGGAGGGAAAAAGGAAAAGTTAAGTAGCTAGGTAGAAAGCTATTTTTTTATACTAATCGCGAGGGCGGCCTTTATTAATTAAGAAGGAAGGTGTTATATTATAAATAATAAGAAGGCCCTAATCCTATAATTTACTCCTTTTTTTTTTATATAGTAGTTATAATTTAGTGCTAATTAGCTAAGAGGCCTGTGGTACTTTCCTCTTTAATACCCCGGATCTAGGGGGGGGGGGGGGGGTTTATGGGGGCCTTTTTTTATTTCTTTTTTTTTTTTTTTTTTTTTTTTTTTTATTTATTTTTTTGTTTATTTATTCTGGTGTGGGGGGGGGGGGGGGGTATATAGAGGCCCTTTTTCGATTCCTTTATTACTTTTTATTTCTTTTTTTAAATAATAGCTTTTTAATTATAATTATCCTTTTTTACTCGGTCTCTTTTCTTCTTAATAATATAATTTACTTATTTATTATATTTAATACTTTAGTTACTAATAACGCGTATTAAATTATTAAAACTACTTATTACGACGTTTAGCCTTAGTAGTATTTTTTTTTTATTCTTAAGAAGGTTTATTTTTAGAAAACTTAGGGTTATAAGTTTCGAGAGGTTAGCGAAAAGTAAACTATAATAAGTACTACCCTATTTAATTTTTTTAATTTTTATTTTAATCTAACGTTACTCTTTTTTAAATCCTTAAGACTACTAGTTAATTAACTCTTTTTAAATTAGCTAGAGAGCTTTATACTAAATTTTATATTATAAATCCTTAAGTTAATAAGTATATTAAAAGAGAAATAGTTTAGAAGTTTTAATAGTTAATTACGAATTAGAACGTTATTAAGAAGTACGTTTATAATCTGGGTATTATAAGCGGATTATTTTTATAGAGCTATTAAGTTTTTATTAATTACGATTACGCTAGTTATTTTAGCCTTTTATCCTAGCGATTAGGCAAACGAACCCCTATTATTAATTTTTTATTTATTTAGGTTTATAGTATTCAGAATACTATACTTTATAATTATTATACGCGGTCTTTTTAGAAGTATATTAGTTTTAATACTAAGGAGCTAGTTAAAAAAATAGTCCTCTACTTTAAGTACGTTTCTCTTTTAGATTATTTTAATAATCGATATAGTAATTATATATATTTTAAAAATAAGAAATACTATTTTAAAAAGAGTAACGACTAGTAGGCTATTAGTTAGTCCGGAGCTAATTTTAAATAAAGCTATTATTATTATTATATAATAAGTAGTAGTAGGGTAGCGTTTTTAATTTTAATTAATATTAAAAAAGTTAAGATTTTAGTTTATATAGTCTCTAACTAAATCGATACTACTAAGATTAAGGAGGATAAGTACAATTCCGTTCTTAAGGACGCCCCTCTTATATACCCTATTAAAAACTATATATTTATAATTTATAAAGGTTATTAATATATTAAAATAAAATAAGTAGAGTAAGAGGTTATATAAGCTAAGTTAGATATTAAACAGGCTCGATTAAATAGGGAATTAGGCTTAGATACTTAAAAAGAGGAGTAAGGTTTTTTAATATAATTATATAGTTAGTAAGTAAGGTCGTTAGGTTTTTAATTATAATAGTTAAAAAATAATTCCTCTCTTTTTATTATCCTCTTATATTTTTATCCTAGATCTAAATAAAAAGATAACTAAAGAATTAATAAGATTTAATAATATCCTTATAAAATAATATTTAATAAATAAAAAGAACTCGTAATCTATACTAGGGATTAGTAATAATAAGGGGTAATTTAGCCCTCTTAAGAGGCCCTTACTTATAATTAGGTTTACTTAGTAACTAGTTAAGTATCTTCGTTCTTAGAGTTTATTATATTATTATTATAATTAAGAAGTAGAATTACGGCGTTAATTATATTATTTTATAAGGATAGAAGGTTAGTTAAGTTAGAAATAAAGTCTTTATAAAAATTAAATTTATTAAGTAATAAGTAAAGGCTTTCCGGAGACTTTAAGAACTTTTTAAATTAATTATTAATATAAATAGCCCCTATAATTAGTTTATTAATAAGCGTTTCTAATTAATATAACGATCTGTTTAAAATAGCTAAATAAATATAAAAAGGTCCTTATTAATAATAATCGAGTTTTTTAAAAGTTAATATATTATTCTTTTATTAAATATTAAAAATAAGAACTAAATTATTAATTTATAACTTTACTAATTAGAGGGTATATAAAGAGTTAAACTAGTTACGGGTTTAGGCTTAGTATTAAGCGATTTTATTAGCTATAGTTTCCTAGTCGTTTATTAAGAAGGTAAAAGTTCGTAATTAAGCTTAGACTTTTTAATCTATTATATATATATTTTCTTAATTAAGTACTTTCTAAGTTACTATTCTTTTTTTAATCGGGGTCGTTATATAACGATTATAAATAAGATAGAACGGTATATAACTTAATAATACTTTAATAATTATCCTATTTATAAAAAGGGCTATGGCTAATATTAGTCTAATATTTTTTTTTAATTTAATTAAATACGAAGTATGTGCGCGATAAGTTAATAACCCTTTTTAAAGAGCTCGTTAGCGCGAGGGTTATAAGCTAATATAACCTTTTATTAAGTACTATATTATTAATTAAGCTATATTATAGTACTTATATTTTCTTATCCCCCGTTAATAATTAGAGTACTATAAATCTTATAGTAATAAATAATATCTTCTTAAATAAACTTCGTAATATTTTTTAATATAGCGTTCGTTATAATCCGCGTTTTTAAATATCCCGTAAACTTATAATACGCTTTAATAATTTTTTATTTACTTATATACTAAATATTTAAATAAACCTTAGAACAAGGTTCGTAGATCGGAACTATAAATATATAGGGGTTATTAAAGCGTTATAATCTAGCTTTTTAATAAGCCTTATAAGTTATAATTAGCTCCTGAGTCTAAGCGTATATTCTTAGTTAGTAATATTATTTTATAAAATAGAAATATATAGCCTCTTATCCCTTATGCCCGGACTTATTATATACTTTACTAATTAGGTTTATTTAATAGCGCTTATTATTAATTATTTAAGTAAGTTAGGGACGAGTTTTCGTCCCTTATTAAAATAAAAGTTTATTTTATATAATAAATTATATTATTATTTATTTAAAACGTTTGAACTAATTAAAGGGTATACTAGCTAGCCTTTTTAAAATAAGAAGGAAATAAGCGATCTGTTTTAAGAAGTCTAACTATTATTTATTTAGCACTAGTATATTGGCCGGAATATTTATTTCTTATATTTAATCGACGTTAGTATTATTATAATTATATATTATAATAAAAAAGTTCTTTATAACTCGTGTTCGTAGGACTTATATATTAATAAAGTTTTTAATATCCTCGTTAAGCTTTGTTTTAATTAGGTTAGATTAACCAGGGGGTTTTCTTAAAAGGCTATCCGTTATAATAATCTTTTTCCTATTAATATACTTAATTTTAAAATTAAAAAATCTAATTTAAGAGAACTAGCGTATTATTATTACTAATAGTAGGTTATTTATTATATTATTAATCTAAGCGATTAGGACTTAGGCATCGGTTTTTAATAAGAAGTTAATTCTAAATAAATAATTATAAAAACGCTTTAGGCTTATTAAAACGCCTCGTATTTTAAGCTTTTTAAAGTTATAATTAAGCTTTAGCCTGCGCTATATCCCGCTCTCGTATTAAGTAATAATACGGTTATTATTAATAATCTAACTAAGCATACTACCCTATTTTTTAATATTAGCGTCCGTTATAAGGATAATCTATCCGGCTTTAGTACTATAGTTTAGTAGAACTAAAATAGGAGTTATAGTAATCGCCTTTTTAAGCGTCTTTATAGTTTTAATTTATAGCACTCCCTATTTAAAAGATTAGTTCTTACTAAGTAAGGAGTATAACGGGGCTATTTTAGAAAAAAATTACTTAATTTAGTAATAATAAAAAGTAATAATACTAAGAAATAATTTAATTTCTAAGATGTTCGAGTATTTTATTTATTTAAGGATCTTAAGGACTTTAGCTTAATTAAGCTATTTCCTTTTTATACTATAAAAGTAGCTTATAATAACTATAAA
The DNA here is from genome assembly GCA_030869315.1 of Colletotrichum cuscutae. Classification (NCBI taxonomy): domain Eukaryota; kingdom Fungi; phylum Ascomycota; class Sordariomycetes; order Glomerellales; family Glomerellaceae; genus Colletotrichum; species Colletotrichum cuscutae. The sequence goes on from MPDP01000168.1 coordinate 361,821, forward strand.
TAGCTAGTACTATTATAACTTTACTCTAGAAATAGTATAGCTAACTAGCTTAATATTAATTAAGATTTAATTAATATTTTAGAAGTATTTATAAATAAATCACTAGATCCTAGGATAGTTAGTTAGGTACTTATTATTATAATAGGATCGCGGGCCTTTAATTATAATATTATTAATAAAAGCGTTATAATATTTTAGAATTAAGTTATAGAGAATGCGGGTTATAATTTAATAAAATTAGGCTACTAAATTTATTATTCTTATTAAGAGGGTATAGTATTTATATAGCCCGAGTAGAGTTAAGAAGGTTATTAAATCGTAGCTCTTTTTATCTAAAGAGATTTAATCGTAGTTAGAAAAGAAATTTAAAAAAGAGATAAGTTAATTTATAGTAAATTCTTTTAAGAATTTATTAATATTAGGCGGTTATTAAGCGTTTCGAAGGGTAATAGTATTAATTTTAATTACTAAGTTAATTAGCTAAAAACTACTATTCTTTTTTATTACTAAGAACTAGGGGTTTTAATACGTAGTATAGCTTTTTTTAATAATACCCTAGGTAATACGTTCTTAAATTACTTTAAAAGCTTTTAATAATAGAGCTTTTAAGATTAGGATACTTTTTATTTACTAGGCTTTATAAAATATAGTCTTAATTAATTATAATAGTACGATTATAGGGTTAAAATAGTTATATTTAAAAAAGTTCTATACTAGCGCTTTCTCTTAATTAAGGAGTATTTACCTAAGGAGATCTTATTTACGAAATAAGAGATAATTATAATCCTTAAGAATAGCTTAGAGGCGGTCGTTTATTAATTTAGAGCTTAGTTTTATATTTAAAAACTTAGGTATAATAATATCCTTATAGGGGCCTAATTAGTCTCGTAGCTTATTTTTAACCTTTTTAAGTTTCTTAAGCTTTTAATAAGGATTACTATTAGGTATTAATTTATTAAAAAGTACGTTATTAACTAGCTAGACCTTCTAGTCCTTCCTCTTATATATTGTATTAGCTTTTATAATATAAGGAATTTTATAAAAAGCTTTTTTAGCCGTTTTATACTATTTTAATACTTTTTACTCTAATTTTATAATTTATTATTTAATATATAACTCCTCTCGTCGAGAGGTAAGTATTCTCATTAAGAGATATAAATTATTTTAGTTAGTTAATCTATTTAGTCTATTTCTAGCCTTACCCTAAGCGGCCGCTATTATTTTCTTAATTTATATAATCTAAGGCTAAATTATATAGAGCATAACTATAGTTATAATCTAATTAGCTTAGCTTTAGTTTAAGATTATTATAATACGCTCGTCTTTTTTTAGTTTAAATTCTAAGTAGGGGTTATTAGAACTAGTAATATCCCTAGTTATATTATTAGTATTTAGTTTTCTAATTTAAAAACTTTTTTTATATATTATTTAAGCTAAGGTAAGATGTTTTTTATATTTTAAAAACCGTTTATCCTAATTATCCCTACGGGGATCCTTAGCCTCGTATTCTTAATATAAATTAGAGTAGTAATTATTAACTTATTATATTTAAAAAATAGTTTAGTATTTTATATAAATAGAAGACCTAGTAATAACGGATCGGAGGTCTCTTACTCATCCTTAATAAAAAAATAAGTAGTTATTTTAAACTTACTAATTTATATATTTATAAAGTAAAAGCTATTAAAAGTTATTTAGCTAGCTAGATTATACTTAAACGTTTATATTTAAAGCTTTATTATTATATAAAAATTACTAGCTTTTTTAATATATTATTTTAAGAGGATATTAACTTATACCTTAGTAATTAAGATAATAATAATTATCGAACCCTTATTATCCTAATTTACGTTAAATATTTAGATTTCTAACTAGAGGTAGGCGTTTAAAATTACGGAAGTTAGGAACTTAAAAGTCGGGTTAGCGCCTCTAACTCTACTAATCTTAGCTATATAACTTAGCCTTAAAAAGAGGTTCTAGTTATATTTATTAAAGAGATTTTTAATATCTTTTTATTATTACCTATTCTCTACTAGATTTATTAAGGATTTCGGAGTTTTTAATAGGAATTTATTAATATTAGAGTATCTTTAATTACGTATTAAAGTTATTATTATTATAGTATATTTTAATATAATTTTTTATAAAAGGTTTATAAGAAGTAAGATCAGGGCCTCGAACCTTTTTTTTATTAGCTTTTTTACCTCGGCCCTGAGGTTAAAGTTATAGGTCTAATTAGTAGTTATTATTTTCTAAGTTTTATAAGGAAGAGGTTTTTAAGTTCTTTAAGTACTAGTATTAGGGGTACTAATTAGGACTTTAATAAGCTAGGGCTTAGAAATAAATATAGAGGTTACGTTCTCTACCGTTTTAAAAGCCTCGTTATTATTATCGATTTTTATAATTTCTTTTTTTTAATTAAAAAAAGAAACTATTTTTTTTTTAAATTATAAAGGCTAGTTTAGGCTATTAATCCTATATATCTTTTTAAAGTATAATATAGTTATTAAAGTACGGTTCTTAGGTAGTCTTCCCCTATAGATAGTATAAACGTCCGCTTAGCTATAGTAGCCTAAGTTAAGTTATATTATATAAACGTATTTAACTATACTCGTAGGATTAGCCGAGGGAAGTATAGGTATAGTTTACTAGGGTAGTCCGATTTAATAATCTAGAATTTACTTAGCTAAAAGCTTAGTATTTTTTTTAGTTAATATATTTATTATATAAAAAAAAAGGGTAATACGATTAGTAATCGTACGCTTTTTTTTATTTTTAATTATAATAAAGGGGATATTTTTTATAAGCTTTTAACTATTATACTTTTTATAATACTAAGCTCTCTAAGCTAAAATAATAAGATAAGTGTCTTTATTAAGAGTATACTAATCGTAATCCCTAATAATCTAATAGTATAGACTCTAGTAGTACTAGTAGCGGTCTCTAGGTCTTATAATCGGGGGCTAATTAGAACGCGTAGTACTTATATTAAATATACGGGTAGGACCTCGAGAGTAAATACTATTTTAATAGATCTTTAGTTTACTTATTTTATTAACTAGGTTAGAATTAATAATACTATTAATAGCTACCTAGGTAACCTAGGCCCCTATTATTAACTAGCGATATTATTAATAATTTAGATACTAGTACTAAGTATTTTTATATACTTACGAAGTAGAGAATTATAGTGAGGTTTTAGGTTAACTTTAATTATTTATAAAGAGTGGGCTATATTCTTTTTTATATACGATTACGTTAAGAAGTCCTACTTTAAACCTTACGTATTTTATTAATTTAATAAAGTTATTTAAAGTAATCCCGACTTCCTTTGCTACTTCTTTTATAATATTAATATAGAACTACTTATATATAACCTTAATTAGGCTCTTATTAGTTATAATATAAAGGTTTTATTATTTAGTAAGGGTAATTATATTATTAATCTTAGTAAATAGTACTTAAGTAGAGTTTAAGTTAGAAAATAAGATAGGTAGTTTTTTAATAACTCTTTTAATCTACTCTTTTTTATTTAAAAAGCGGTTAGTATCCTATTTTTTATATTTTTTTAAAAAGAAATCCTTAGCTTAGGCCTAGGGTAGTCCTCTAATTACGTTCTTAACTAGAGTTTATATTTCTAAATTAGTCCGGGACCTTATTAATCTCGTACTAGTCCTCGAACTTTTCTAAAAAGTCTATAATATTATCGTTTTTAAAGATTATAGTCCCCTCTTAACTAAGGAATAGTATTTTATAAAACCCTATATTTTTTATTAAATTAGGCTAAAGAATCGTAAGGTCCTTAGTTTAAAGTACGGTTATCTAGATCTAGGTAATAATAGTACTTAGGAGGGTATTAATCGAAGTATTTATCTTAATATAAGCTATAACTAGCTTTTTTTAATTAGATTAGTAAGTAAATCTATTACTAAGGGTAGGCTTTTTATTATTAAACGACTTTATAGTTTATAAGTTTTAATAAATTATAAAGGCTAGTTTAGTAAACGGTCTATTTAAAATAGAAGGGTTAGGTTTATATAATTAAACGTCCTAAGGGGCGTTAATAATAGTAAAAGTAACGTATTAGTTATTTATATTTATAGTCCGAGGTTATTAAAAATATAGTTCGTTAATTTTATTTATAATCTTAATAGTCTTATATTAGTTTATTTATTTTAAATAGAGTTTAGAAAGAGAGGAGAGGAGCCGTCTTAATAGCTAGAGTATAGTTATTATTTTAATTAGTATAATTTAGGCCGTCCTTTTTAGCCCTTACTAAGCGTATAACTAGAGTTTTAATTAAACTTTATATTAGGCCTATAGTAATACTAATTAAAATTATTAGTAAGTCTAGTTAAAAACTAGTTTTTTAAGCGCCCTTAGTTTAATATATTTATATTTCTAAATAGGTTTATTATTAAATCTCTAGGCTATATTAATTAATAAGGAATAGTTTAATTAAATAACTAGTTATATTTATTAAGGTATTTTATTAGTTCTAATCCTAACTCGTCGTTCGTTTTATTATATTATTATAATATCCGTATTTAGGCCCGATTTAGTCCTAAGTATTTACGTATTTCTCTACCTATCTATCTCGCTCGCTTATTAAGGTTTATTATATCTCCCTCTTATTAAATAAGAAACCCTTTTTTATATAGCTTTGTTTTTACGTTTTAATTATTTAGTTTTTTTTTAATTAGAGTTTTATTACTCGTATTTATTTTAATTATTATACTGCTTTTTTTTATTTATTTATTTAAATTATTTTTAATTAAGTTAAGCTTTTTTTACTTATTCTTTTATTTAAAAAGGGAAGGGATTTTTAAAAGGGGAGACTATTAAAAAGGTATAGGGTATAAAGGACTTTTGTAATACGGTGCTTAAGAAGAACTATTAATACTTATAAAAATAATATAAAATACTTTTTTTAATTAGGTTAATACGGCCTTAATTAACGGAGTTATAACTGAGGAAAGAGGGTAGTATTAACCGGATTAGAAAAGTAGAGTTCTTAATTATCTCGTATTATTATATTCGAAAGTAAATTATTAAAAAGGCTTTAGTTTAATTTTAAAAAAAGTATATATATAAATAAAATAAAAATCCGTATTACTAGGCTCCTCTCTCTAATCGGGGGCCCTTTTTTTTATATTTTCTTCTAATTAGCTTACTTATAGGTCCCTATACTTAATTAGCTTTAGAGAAAAGAAACACTAGGACTAATCGCCCCACCCTATTCTAATACCCTAGTATTTAAAATAATCCCCTAGAAATTATCTAGGCCGTACTTTTCGCTCGTATAAAATACCTATACGAGCTTAGTATTTAAGTAATTTAGGTAGTATAAAAAAGACCTCTCTAGCTACCCCTAGATTTGCTTAGTATCTTATTTCTTTTTTTTAAGTATTAAGAAAGATAGCGTCTTTTTTTTAAGTATTAAGAGAATAGACTTTAGCCTTATTAAATTTAGCTTTTTAACTACTTTTATATTTATTACCTAAGGGACCTTCTTTTACTATCCGTAAATAAAAACTTACTTATTAAGAGCTTTTATTACTATTTATTTATTTAGCTTTATATATTTTCCCGAGGCTAACGGTATAAAAAAAGAGTAGTTAATATTATTAACTTTATTATAATCTAATTCGTTAGTATAGGGGGTAAGATCTTCCTTATTTTCCGAATTTCCTATAGGGTATAAATACTTTAGGACGCTAAACTAGCTACTTTTACTAGGTTCTGTGCCCCCGGATCTACCCTTATATATAATAAGGAATTAGTTAAACTAATAAAGGCTAGTTTTACTATCTATTACCCTCGACTTTTTATATTATTTATATAATTTAGTACGCTCTTTTTTAAAATAGTTACTTAATTAATATCTATTTTTTTTATAAATATAATATTACTTTTTTATTACCCTGCTCGCGAGTTAAATTTTTATTTATTTAATAAATTTAGGCCTCCTTACTAACGATTATTATACTTAGCTTCTTTTCCTTTTTTATTATATATTTAATTAACTTAATATTATTAGTAAGGGCTATTGTACGTTTAGAAATAGGTTTAATATAGTATTTTCGCCTTAATATTAAAACTAAATCTTAGCCTCGAGTAGAGCGTTTTATAGTTTTCGAGTACTTAGTATAGGGTTATTTTTATTTTTAATATATATTAAATTATAATATAAAAATATTTAACTTTTTACTTATTAATTCTCTTATTTAGCTAGGTTTTTATTAGCTTATTAATTTAATTAATAAGCTTTTTAAGGACTTTTATTCGTAATTTACTTTTTATTATCTTAGTTATAAATACGAAAAATATTACTTATAGCTCGGATAGGAGCTCTAGATTCTTATTATAAGTCTTAAAGTGGCTTCGGATTACGTTAATAATACTAAAAAAGTCGTTTTAATCGAGATTACGTACCGCTTTATAATAATAATTAAAGGCTTTATTTATAAGTACGATATTAATTATTGAATAGTACTTATCGGATTAGAAGTCCAATTCGACCGCGGCATATAATCGACTACGCAGGGGCCAATTAAGGGCCCTATTTACAATTATCGTAGCTAGCCTAACCTGCGGTTAGAACCTCCTTTTTATACCTATTACGCAGAAGTTTATATAGTTTAATTAATCTCTTTATTAACCTACGGTTCGAACTAGTTACCCTGTAATAAGGAAACTAACACTGATCAGTAGTTAAATTCCACTATTACAGATCGGCAAGACGAAAAAGGAGACGATTCTCGAATGCTGCACGGAATCGAGCAATCGTAGCCCTTTACTACCTACGAGAGGTCGACATTTACTACGTTAAACTACGTTAATTAACGGAACTGCTTAAGCAACTAGCTTTTTATCGTCGCCTTAAGTAGTTTTTTTACTAAATAACTTTTTAATAGCCGGCCCGTAATTAGAAATTAACTAAGTAATAAAAGGGACCGTTAGAAAAGCGATAATTACTTAATTATAATTAAGCTATAAAAAAAGACTATTTGAAAAAATATAAAATAAGGTACTAAGGAGCTATAAAAGGAAAATTTTTAAAGTATTTAACTTTATTAAGTATAAGCGATAAGTAGTATTTTCGATAAGTCCTTAAGGTTTATAATCTTATAAAAAAAGGGGAGCTTAACTTTACTAATCGTACTTAATAGCTTATATAGCTCCTTTACGAGCTACTTAGTATTTATATTCGACTATTTTTATAAAATATTACCCTAGAGGAGGTAGGTTAAGGAAGGAAGTTATTTAGAAATTACAGAGAGTACGAGGCTTAGGAAGCTAGAAGTATATAGAATAGTAAAAATTAATAATTAGTAAAGATCCCGAAACTAATTACTATATCTTCTTATAATAATATAACGTTTATTATTATTATTAAAAAGGGGTTACTAAAACCTACCCTTTTATACTAAATAAAAAAGAGGTCTTAGTAAGTATAATAGCTAGCGATTTAAAAAAGTAATAGTAGTTACTAAAAATAATAAAAATAAGAGTAGTAGTAAAATAGCGAGAAAAAGCGAGAATTTCTTAAACCTTAATAAATTCGTTAAGTAGTAAAAATATAGGTTTATTATAGCTAACGTGCGGATTAGATATATCCTTATTAAAATTAAATATATTAATAACTATTAATACGGGTATAAGTTAGAGTATAACCCCTAGCGAGTTAAGGTAAGAGAGAAGAGGAAAAAACCCGATCCTAAATAGAATCCCGATCTTTTATAAGTAAATAAATATTAACCCGGACTATTAAAGAACGTAAATATATAAGATTATAAATTAGCCTAATAATAAGTAAATTAACGTAGTATTAATCTATTTAACTAAGGTTTATAAAAAAAAGGGGTTATAAGAGTAACCCCTATTTTATAAAATTATAAACGACCTTAGTTATTAACTAAATAAATAGTTTATAAGTATAAGCCTAGGAATTACGAAAGTAGTTAATAGATTCCTCTATAAGTAAGGAGTATTATTAACGTAATTATAATCGTAAGAACTATATAAAATCTTAATAATAATAATTATAAAAGAAGAATTTATACTATAGAACTAAGTATAAGTTAATAGGGTATATAATTACTTTAATAAATTTAAAAAAAGGGTAAATAACGCAAATTTCCTCTCTATAATTACTAATAATAATCTATTATTATAAAAGGATATATAGAGGTAAAATATAGTACTAAAAGTCCGATAATTAATAATTCTACTTATTTCGATCTATAGCTCGTTACTATTATTAATACGAAATTTAGTATTAATTAGCTAATAAGAAAAGAGGTAAACGACCTAAAGTTATTAATAGTACGTAGCGACGTAGGGATCATATATAAATACTAAAAATCTAATAATAAATATAAAGTAATTTATAAACTTTAAAAAGATCTTTTTAAAAAAGAAATTATACTCTAGAGGGAAGTATAAGGTCTTATAAAAAATCCTAATGATATTTTACGATTATTATAAAAAGGTTAGGATTAGGGAATACTAATACTATTCGGTAATTAATATTATACTTATAAGTAAAGCCTCTAATTACTACTACGAAGCAGTGTATAATCTTAATTAAAACGACTTTTTTAGTATTATTAACGCACTCTAAAGCCGCTTCGAGACTTATAATAAGAATCTAGAGCTCCTATCCGAGCTATAAATAATTTTTTTTATATTTATAACTAGGATAATAAAAAGTAAATTATAAATAAAAATCCTTAAAAAGCTTATTAATTAAATTAATAAGCTAATAAAAACCTAGCTAAATAAGAGAACTAATAAGTAAAAAGTTAAATATTTTTATATTATAATCTAACGTATATTAAAAATAAAAATAACCCTATACTAAGTACCTAAAGATTATAAAACGCTTTACTCAAGGCTAAGATCTAGTTTTAATATTAAAACGAGAATACTGTACTAAACCTATTTCTAAGTATATAACGGCCCTTATTAATAGTACTAGGTTAATTAAATATATAATAAAAAAAGAAAAAAAATTAAGTATAGTAATTACTAATAAAGAGGCTTAGATTTGTTAAATAAATAGAGATTTAACCCGCGAGTAGGGTAATATAAAAAGTAGTACTTTATTTATAAAAAGGATAGATATTAATTAAGTAACTATTTAGAAAAAGAGCGTACTAAATCGTATAAATAATATAAAAAGTCGAAGGTAATAAATAATAAAACTAACCCTTATCGATTTAATTAATTCCTTATTATATATAAGGGTAGATCCGGGGGCACAGAACCTAGTAAAAGTAGCTAGTTTAGCGTCCTAAAGTATCCGTACTCTATAAGAAATTTAGAAAATAAGGAAGATCTTACCCCTTATATTAATAAATTAGATTATAATAAAGTTAATAATATTAATTACTCTTTTTTTATACTATTAGCCTTAGGAGGATATACGAGGCTAAATAAATAAAAAATAATAAAAGCTCTTAATAAGTAGGCTTTTATTTATAAATAATAAGAGAAGGTCCCTTAGGTAATAGATATAGAGGTAGTTAAAAAAGTAAATCTAATAGGGCCAAAGTCTACCCTCTTAATACCTAAGGAAAAAACGCTACCTCTCTTAATACTTAAAAAAAAAAAAAAATACTAAGTAAATCTAGGGGTAGCTAGAGGGGTCCTTTTTATACTACTTAAATTACTTAAATACTAAACTTATATAAGTATTTTATATAAATAAAAAGTACGGCCTAGATAATTTCTAAGGGATTATTTTAGATACTAGGGTATTATAATAGTTAATAAAAAGAAAAGGGTAATTCTAAGCGTTATAAAAGATCGCGCTAATAATATTTAATACGTTAATAATAAGTATTATGAGAATTAGCTTCGGCCTAAGTAAGGAAATTATTATACTAAGTATAATAAAAGTAGAGACGTACTTTAGAACGATAACCTCCTATATTTTACTTATTAATACCCTATTTTTACTATATTTAAAAGATATAGATCGACTAGGTATTATCTTTAATAATACGAGGAATAGAATCTCTAGTAATAAGTACTTCGAGATAGTTAAATAACGATAGGAGTACGCGTTTATAAAGCTTATTAATAATATAAAGTTAATTAATTACTTAATAGAAAATAAGCTTAGATAATTATATTAAAGATTTAGCTACCCGTTAATTACAAGGCTATATAACCTCTTAAAGTAATTAAGTAATAATAATATTAAAATAGGGGCGCTAGAGTAGTTAATAAAAGTATATTATTAATACTAAATAAATACGCAGAGCCTACGTAGGTTTAAATTTAAATTACGTAATAAGCTTAACTTTAATTAGGAAATTATTATTAATATTTTCTATTTAAATAATCAGCTAGTCTTATACGTAATTAATATAATTATATCTTTTTAAATAAGGTAATTCTTTTAGGATCTATAAGCAAAGATAGTATGGGTAGCCCTATAAAAAAGCTAGATTAATATATACTAAGGTCCGCTAAATAGTATTAAAACTAACGCTAATACTAGCTTTAAATTAGTAAAATTTAGAGAGAATACGATAGCCTATAGTATATAACTAAAAGTCGTACCCGTTAAAGCGTACTATAATATTAAAAAAGTAAAAAGGGTACACTAATAACTAAAAAAAGTATTTAAAATTATTAAAAAAGAAATCTAAATTCTACTAATAACGAATACCTCTAAATAGTACTTAAATACTATAATAATACTATAGGGCCTAACGGGCTTATACTAACGCTTTTTATATTTAAAGTATATTTAAGAACGACCTTAGCCTCGCTACTGTCGCTAAATATAAACTAACGAGCCTAAGTAGTTAAAAAAATAATATAGGTACTACGCGAGGTAAGTATAAAAAAATAAGTTAATAAAGTAATTATTACGTATAATAAGCTTAATATAAGGGGTAATTTAGATATATTACTAAATTTAGATATACGAATATAGTACGAAATTACTTAATAATAAGCTAAGCTATATAAATTAATTTCTATTAATAAGTAATCTTATATAGTCGCGAGGGATCATAACTAACCCCTCGAGGTATTAATTACGGTAATAAGACTATATTATATAGATTTTAATAAGGTAATTTCTAACTTATAAAAAAAAAGAGCTAGAGGAAATTATATAACCTATAATAGAGGTATAAGAAATTATCCTTAATAAAATCGTTATAGTAGTACTAATAAATAACGAGGAAGAAGAAATTACTAAAAAGGTACTAATATTACCGACGAGACGTCGTAAAAAACCACGATAATAAGTACTAATACGGTAATTTATTATTAATAACGAGGTAATTAATACCTTTTATATAATAAAAAAAAAAGCTAATTTCGAGCTAGTAGTTAAATTACGTAAAGAAGGTATAATTATAATTATTAAAAAGCCGTATAAGGAATTAAATCTTATTAAAATAAATACTCTTCGTAAGCGAGGGGTTTATTAATTTATCCTCTACGACTTAGAGAAGTATATAAACCTCTGTATATTTAAATTATAAATAGTTTATAAAATTAAAAAAAAAGGAATACTCTAACTATACGAGAAGTCTAAATACGTAATTTAAGGGTATAGCGACGTTAAGAAAGTAACGCTACTTATATAATTATTTATTATATAGCGCTATAACTAACGATTAATAATAGTACTAATAGTATTATTATAGAAAAAGGGGTATGAGATTTAGAGCTATAATATTACTTAGGTATATACTTAATTAGCTATAGGGTTTATAAGGAGAATCCTAGCCTATTTACTAAAAAAAATAGTTAGTAAGTACTTAGAAAGTACGATTATTAAAGTACTTAAGCTATTATATAGGCTCGTAGAATTAGGTACTTATTAATAGGCTACTTACTACGACTTTTATATTAATTAATTATTAATAGTTATATTTACGTACGACCCGTACTTACTAGTCTCTAAGTATGAAGGCAACTAATTTAGGATCGTTAGAATATAAACTAATAATATATTAGGCCTATTTAATATTAATTTTATAAAAAAAGAGAATAAGGAGCTTTAAAAAGCGGGCTTTATAATAAAACTAAAAGAGGTCCTTATAATAAATACTCCCCTAGTATTTAATAGTAGGATTTTTATTATTAAAAGAAAAACCGTCGTTTTTTAATAAAAGGGGTAGGGTAAGAAAATTAGCCTCGTTAATCTAAACATAATTAATATTAAAAAGTAATATAAAGCTAAGCTTATATAAAAAGTATATATTATAAATATATACTAGCCCGAGGCGATTTTTAATTACGCTAGAGTAGCGCAAGCTATAAAACTAAATAAATAAAACGTTAAAGTACTTAATAAATAGCTTAAATAGTAGTACTCGAATCTCGATCGAGGTCTTATCTATTACTTAATTAACCTCGTGGTTAGTAAGCTCTATATATTTATAAATAGCTTATTTATAAATAATAAGGACCTTATTTTATAATTAGAGTATATTATTATTCTTATTAATAAAAGTATAAATAAGAGCGAATTTATAATATATAGTAATATAATCTACTACTCGTTAACTAAAAGTAAGTAAGTAATAAGAAGTATATTAGTATTAGAAGTTTATAATATAATTAACGGCGTTAACCTCGCTTATGCAATTTTAATAACGCTAAGGAGAATTACTAATTAACTTAGCCTTTTACTAATCTTAACGGTCGTTTATACAGATTCTTATTTACTATACGAATATTTTATTAAATTAGGAATTACGAAAGAAAAGAGGCTTATAATTAATATTATAGCCCTTAGGTAATTATATAAAAAGCGTAAGATCCTCGAGATCTATTAGATTAATAACGATAATAACCTCGCTAACGCTTTTATAAAAATAGTACTTAATAAGGGGTTAGAATAATTCGTAAGTAGTAGAAAAGTTAATATACGAATAAAAAAATAGGTTATATAAAAAGAATAGAGAAAAAGGGGAAAAGGAGACGACTTAGTAAACGGGCCCGAGGTCGAATTATACCTCTAACTATAGTAATTAAATTAATAAAAAAAAGAGAAAGTTAGTATTAAATTAGAAGTTTAATTCGACCGCAGTATATAATCGACTATATAGGGGCTAATTAGGGGCCTTATTTATAATTATCGTAGCTAGCTTAACCTGCGGTTAGAACCTCTTTTTTATACTTATTACGTAGAAGTTTATATAGTTTAATTAATCTCTTCGTTAACCTACGGTTCGAACTAGTTACCCTGTAATAGGGAAACTAATAGTATTAGTATTCCCTAATTCCGACTTTTTTATAATAATCGTAAAATATCGTTAGGGTTTTTTATAAAACCTTATACTTCCCCCTAGAGTATAATTTCTTTTTTAAAAAAATCTTTTTAAGGTTTATAAATTATTTCGTATTTATTGCTAGATTTTTAGTATCTATATATAATCCCTGCGTCGCTACGTACTATTAGTAACTTTAGGTTATTTACCTCTTTTTTTATTAACTAATTAGCGCCGAATTTCGTATTAATAGTAGCGATAAGCTATAGATCGAAATAAATAAAATTATTAATTATCGTACTTTTAGTACTATATTTTACCTCTATATATCCTTTTATAATAATAAATTACTATTAATAATTATAAAGAGGAAATCTACGTCGTTTACCCTTTTTCTAAATTTATTAAAGCGATTATACGCCTTATTAACTTATACTTAGTTCTATAGTACGAATTCCTCTTTTATAATCGTTACTACTAGGATTTTATATAGTTCTTATAATTATAATTACGCTAATAATACCCCTTACCTATAAAAGAATCTATTAACTACTTTTATAATTCCTAAGCTTATGCTTATAAACTATTTATCTAGTTAATAGCTAAGGTTATTTATAATTTTATAGAATAGGGGTTACTCCTATAGCCCCTTTTTTTTATAAACCTTAGTTAAATAGATTAATACTATATTAATTTATTTATTATTAAGCTAATCTACGATCCTATATATCTACGTCCCTTAATAATCTAAGTTAATATTTACTTATTTATAAAGGATCGGGATTCTATTTAAAATTAGGTTTTTTCCTTTTTTTTTTTATTTTAACTTACTAAGGGTCGTACTCTAGCTTATATTTATATCTATAGTCGCTAATATATTTAATCTTAACGGGGATATATCTAATCCGCGCGTTAGTTATAATAAACCCGTACTTTTACTACTTAACGAATTTATTAAGGTCTAGGAAATTCCTACTTTCTCTTATTATCTCACTACTACTCTCGTTTTTATTATTTTTAATAATTATTATTACTTTTTTAAATCGCTAGCTATCGTACTTACTAAGACCTCTTTTTTATTTAGTATAAAAAAGTAGGTTTTAATAACCCCTTTTTTTTAATAATAGTAGTAGACGTTTATATTACTATAAAAAAATATAGTAATTAGTCTTAGGATTTTTATTAATTACTAATTTCTACTATTCCGTATACTTTTAACCTCTTAAGCCTCATACTCTTTATAATTTTTAAATAGCTTCCTTCCTTAACCTACCTCCTCTAGGGTAGTATTTTATAAAAATAGTTAAATATAAATACTAAGTAGTTTATAAAGGAGCCGTATAGGCTATTAAGTATAATTAGCGAAGTTAAGCCCCCCCCTTTTTTTATAAAATTACGGGCCTTAAGGACTTATTAAAAATACTACTTATTACTCGTACTTAGTAAGGGTAGATACTTTAGAGATTTTCCTTTTATAGCTTCTTAGTACCCTATTTTATATCTTTTTAAATAGTCTTTTTTATAGCCTAATTATAGTTAAGTAATTATTACTTTTTTAATAGTCCCTTTTATTACTTAGTTAATTTCTAATTACGGGCCGGCTATAAAAAAGTTATTTAGTAAAAAAGCTACTTAAAATAATAATAAAAAGCTAGTTACTTAAGTAGTTCCGTTAATTAACGTAGTTTAATATAATAAACGTCGACCTCTCGTAAATAATAAAGGGCTACGATTACTTAATTCCGTATAGTATTTAAGAATCGCTTCCTTTTTTATTTATTTTTATAAAGTTAATTAGTATAAATCTCTTATCCTATATAATATTAAAAAATTATCTCTTTTATATAGTGAGATACCTTACCGATCTATAATAATAGAATTTAATTACTAATTAATATTAATATCTTTATTATAAGGAAATCGGTTCGAACTATAGGTTAATAAAGAGATTAATTAAACTATATAATTTTCTACGTAGTAAGTATAAAAAGGAGGTTCTAACCGCAGGTTAGGCTAGCTACGATAATCGTAAATAGGGCCCCTAATTGGCCCCTGCGCAGTCGGCTATATGCCGCGGTTGAATTAGACTTCCAATCCGACAGTGATGTATGATAGGACCATGGATCTCACCTGTCGGAGATCCAAGAAATTTCGGAAGGTGTTCTTGGATCATTTCATGGAAGACAGGAACGTAAGCACCTTTTGCCTTGGTTAGAATTGCGCTCCTGGAAGATTATAAAGAATTCAACAAACCCAAGCTGGGGTTCATCTTTGCTAGAATCTGATGTACTCCCCAAGCGTCGACACCTCCAATACCTGTGTAGTTGATCAAGGCATCCTAGAAAGCAATGTCAGCATACATCATGACTTATTGATAATGAAATGAACATACATTGTCGATCGAGGCTTTGAAGCTCAATGCCGGGTGACTCTTCAGCTCATCGACACTTGCAAGGGGCAAGACGACTTTGACACCTACACAAAGTCAAAAGCTTTTTCACCAGTTCTGCAAAAAAAAAAAAAGTAGACATACCATTCATGGTGTCGATTCCAAAAGGCTTGCTTTTGAACTGATCAGCGCATTAGCTGTGAGACGCACTGCAACTGTTCTGTAGGTCTACTTACCCGCTCATAGTACTTGTCGAGTAGTTTCCTGGCGTTTGCCCCGTATGACCGTTTTCTGTTGAGGATATCGGATACCTCTTCCGAAAGCGGCGTAGGTACTTTCAGTCTCCGGCTCAGGACTTGTGACAGTATCCCCAAAAGCAGCGATGAGAGTAGCAAAAAGCTTGCTGTTGAAGAAAGATGATGCCAATTCAACAACGAAGCATCGATGCGAATCGTCGTGGGTAGCAGGGAACCCATTTTTCTTCGAGCTTGGGGTCTAAATACTTGAGGTTAGGCAGAAGGGATACCAAAAGTGCTTCAAGGAGAAAAGAACGCAAAATTGACTTCAAGCTCTGGCCGTCTTTGAAGCGATGAAGGTTGCAGGTTCGTCTTTACATATGTTTAAAAGTTGAGAACTGGCTGTAGTTGATTCATAAGACAGCTTTGGAAATTTTAATAGACCTTAAATAAGACCTTGGTGCAGCATGAACATCTTACTACCAGGCGCTAGCTTAGACGATGAAGCACGTCGTGGACTGGGTGGATCCGTGAACCGGACTGGCGCAGATCGACACCGCCCACTTCGAGGCGGACTCTCGGCACGCACCGAGTCCTCCATGCCAAGTAGCGAGCGCGTCATTCAGTTTCTCAAACCCCAAGTCTCAAGCATTTCTTATCTTGGTGGACTTCAGTGGAATCATAGATACTCCGTGTCTCAGTTTGGTAGCCGGCGGGAGAGTGCAGGTTTCATACGATTTCGAGGAAATGGTGGCACGCGCCGTTAAGTCTACTGTCAGCACTGCTTAGTGTCCATGTATGCCACAATTCAATATCTAAATTTCCACCGGTAAGTCTTTTCATGGGTTTGGTAGGCTGTGTGAGCATACTGCTCACTCCGAGAGCTTGCTCCAAAAGCAGCTTCCCAGGCTTCCAATAAGCGAGTGTGTTACTTCCAAATGCTACCTTATACACGCAGTTCTACAGAATCTGGGAAAAATTCTTACTGCCTGCATGGTTGATTTTGGAGTGTATGGCCTCTGTTCACCGTCCCACTGATCTCAATTACAGATAAGAACTAGGCACAGGATTCAATGATTTTGGTGCACTTCGTCGGGATTTGAATCAAAACAGGTACAGATAACTACAGAATGCTTGTGTTACAATATCTCAGGCTCTACGCCTTCCTGGACAGCATTAGAGATACTTGACCTGGAAGCGGATCTCACTTCGAAGGTCAGTGATTGTTTCTAGTTGTTGGTATCCGTATCACAGAATATTTGGTTCGAACCGTGGGTTGACGAAGAGATCAATTGAACTATATGAATTTCCGCGTGTGTGTAAAAGGGAGGTTCCAACCGTAGGTTGGGCAGGCCGCGATAATCGGAAGTATGGGCCGTAATTGGCCACTGCGCGGCCGGCCGTACGCCGAGGTCGAATTGGACTTCTAATCCGACACTAGTACTTGTAATGTAATGCCTGTAGGCAGTTGAAGTATGGGCCATAGCGACCGACAACTTAGCCACTAGCGTACTACTCTGTCCAAAAAGAAGCGGTATTAACACGTTTACCGAGCTCTAACTCACCGCTGTCAGCTTTGACTTGTTATTTTCTACGGCGATGCGGTGTCGTGTGTTTAAAAGCAAAGTGTGGGAGCCGTTACAGTGACATTGCGGGATCTGCATAGCTGTCAATGTTACGGAAAACAAGAATATTGGGTTCATGAAGCCGAACGGGGAATTTTGAACCTTCGCGGGACTGCGCAGGAAGCCGCCCCCGGGTATTGATCCCACTCATGCCGATGTGGAGTCTTTGTCGGGTCTTGCTGTTCGGCAGACGGCGCCTTCGGGCGCCGGTTAATCACAGAAGACTCATAAGTGCATGCGTCAGATATTGACATCATTACCAAAGTAGAGTGTTAAGCAAGGCTGAAATGCGGCTGGTGCTACGCTCGTACAACTTGGCAATTGGCGCAGCTTGGCTGCCGGTCCTGATGCCTTAAGCCTAAACGACAGCGCGGGTTTTTCGCTATGTGGAAGTCCGAGAGTCCGAGGTTCAAGCATAGTGTACATGATTTTTTCACCAAGCTTGTTTAGCACTTGTAACACTCTTGCACCGCATTCCATATTTTTCCTCATTCTATCCTCCTGAACCTATTTATCTTGACGCAGGTTGCGGCCGTCATGTCGACCGTAGTTTCTACCCCACTCATCAACGATAAAATACCAAGTGAGCGGGAGCAAGGGTTTTCACATGGTGGGCCTAGCAACCAGAAGCCCGAATGTACTTAGTCTTAGATATCGGCGTTCTTGGACTCTCATTACTGGAAGTCACGCCATCCATAATAGAGCTCTTATGTCTTCGACGTGTTTTGCTAAATCGTCCAGATCCTATCCCAGGCCCCTTTACGCTCGCTTTTGTAGTGCTTGTTACTAAGCAAATCACCCCAGAGCTAAGAGCCCGCGGCCTGTCCCCCCGCAAAGCGTGGTCAAGCTCTTGCGTAAGATTTTCTTCACGCCCATGCAATCAGTGGATCTAACTGGCACCCAAACTCCGTCTTCAGGACCACAATCGATCGAGTGATCCGACAAGTTGATAATGACCCCCCCCCCTAGTTGAGGTGGGAGTCCCGTGTACGATCTAAGCCTATTATAGCTAGAGCTAGAGGTTAGGGTGGGGCTAGGGTAGGTAAGGGTTCGGGTTATTAGCTAGGATTCGGGTTATAGATAGTCTTCGGGTTTATAGAGTATATATTTTTTTGTTATTTTTAGGCGAAGTGCACGGGACTCCTACCTTAACTAGGGGGGGTTATTATCAGTTTATGTGTAGACTCTAATCGATCTCTCCGCTGACTCTCTGCTCCATCAACTTTGCGGGGAGGAAGATTCGCATTTTCAGAGCACGTAACGGCTCGATACCTCCATCGCTTTCATGTATTGCGTGCAGTTTTACTACCAGACTTGGAGTAGCGCTGGATCATGAGCTTAACCTCAGTAAGGGTGCCCAGCGACTGGGTTCAGTGACATTCCCGGATAAGTGTACGGCACTTGAATGGCCAGCCTAGCCAATCCCTCCCCCTGACTGGGAGATATTTCAGGGATCTCTGGTTTCTAGTGGCGATACCGATATCAAAAGGGATGATTCCCTGCGACCCAAGTCGCACCATCAGACCATTGGCACATTGAAAGCAGCGCACATACCCATTCAAATCAATCAAACAAATAAGTCAAACAAACAATCAAATATAGGAATTTTAGTGAGTTAAATAATCAAATATCGTGAGGCCTTATATTTGATATATTTGATTAAATATGAGATTACTTAGAAAAAGGAAAATCCGGGGCCGGGCTAATTAAAAATTAATATTCCTAACTATACCCTATAAAAGTTTATGATTAGGAATATAAATACTTACGGCGGGATTCGAACCCTCGACTCCTTACTTACGACTATAAGTTCGGTATTATACTACTTAACTAAATAGATTACTAGTAATTATTATAAAAAAAAAAAGCCTAAGTAGTATAGAGCGCTTATTAATGAGATCCTCTACGCTAGAGGAGGTCTAATGTCTTAAGAACTGGCTTCGTGGTAGTACTGTAGAAGTAGGAGGTTAATTTTATAATTAGAAGAGCTGATCGAGGTAAAGTTTGTAAGTTAGTACTATGAGGACTTTTACGATAGCTTTATTTAATTCCCAATTAGGAAATCAGTTAAATTAATTAATTATTTATTAAATAAGTTAAATAATTAAATATGGCGCGAGAAATTAGTCAAATAATCAAATATGAACCTCATATTTAATTTGTTTGTTTGGGTATAAGCGCTGATTGAAAGAGTGCCGCCGGGCATCTGGAGTATAACAAGTTGGGGGCGCCGTCGGCGAAATTGATCAATTGAGCAGCAATTGGAATGACAAGACTGCCGATATCGAAATTTCGTGGATGCCGCTACTGGATCTCTCGGGTACTTTCAGGTAGCACCGGGCCGGTCGCGTTTGGATGTCTATCTAGACAGGCCCGCCTCGACTTTCCTCCCCAGAACTTCTCGGAGACCAGCAGCAGGCTCGTATGCATCTTCCTGAGTCTCAACACGCTCCAAGCATGGATCGCGATGCGAAACTCCACGACGAAAGCGAGGCCACGGCCCCCAATGTCAACAAGACACGATCGGCCGACCAACACGATGTAGCCATCAACGCGTCTGGCCACGTCCAAGAACTTGAGCGCAACTTCAATCTACTCTCACTCGCCGGTGTTGGGTTGGTAGTCGGCAATGTCTGGCCAGCTATCGGCGGCTCAATCCTCGTCGCCATCTTCAACGGCGGTCCCCCGGGTGTCCTATACGAGTTCATCGCCGTGTCCGTCTGCTACTGGACCGTCGCGGCCAGCATCGCCGAGCTAGCAAGCGCCATCCCTTCGTCTGCCGGAGTGTACCACTGGGCCTCCGTCACACCCGGCCGCCGATGGGGCCGCGTCGTGGGCTTCTTCGCCGGATGGTGGAACTACCTTGCGTGGATTCTCGGCGCGGCCAGCATGGCATCAATTTTCGGCAACACGGTGGTCCAGATGTACGCGCTCAACCACACGGGTTTCGAGGCTAAGCCCTGGCACGTCTTCATCGTCTACATCATCGCGACATGGCTTGCATGCGCCATTGTCTGCCTGGCTAATAGTGCTATGCCGCGGATTAACGATTTTGGTGTCTTTGCGATTGTAGCAGGTTTCCTCATCACCGTCATCACTGTAGCCGTCATGCCCGGTCGAGACGGACGGCCGCCGCATGCATCATCCTCCTTTGTTTGGACCGAGTGGACCGCCGACATCGGATATCCGAACGGCTTTGTCTTTGTGGCCGGAATGTTAAACGGAGCTTTCAGTGTCGGTGCCGTCGATGCTACGACCCATCTAGCGGAAGAGATCCCGAACCCGCAGCGTAACGTCCCCATTGCTCTCGGGCTCCAGCTGGGCATTGGCTTCATCACCGGGTTTTGTTACTTGGTCACCATCATGTACGCGATCAACGATTATGATGCCCTCTTTGAGTCTCCGTATCCCATCGCCGAAATCTACCGTCAGGCCACCGGCTCCGCTGCTGGCGCGACTGGGCTGCTCGCCCTCGTACTCATATGCATCGGTTTGACGCTCATGGGTCTATACATCACCTGCGGTCGAACACTATGGGCCCTTGCCCGTGACGGCGCAAGTCCCCGTCCCTCCCTTCTCGGACATGTAAGCCCAAGGCTGGGCATGCCCATGTGGTCTACAGTCTTGTCAGCCATGCTAGTCACGGTTCTTGGAGCAATCTACGTCGGTAGCACGACAGCTTTCAACGCTTTTGTCGGGAGCTTCATTCTTCTCTCGAGTAGCTCCTATCTCGCTGCCATACTACCTAACCTCCTTTCAGGGCGGAAGATGGTCGCGTACGGACCCTTTCACATGCGTGGATGGATTGGGTTCGCCATTAACGGCATCGCATGTTCCTACATGTTGGTGTGGTTCGTCATCTACTGCTTCCCTTTCGCTCTGCCGACCAATGCCCAGTCGATGAACTACGCATGCTTGATATGGGGCGGCTTCACCATTTTTGTTGGTCTATGGTGGTTGCTGGGGGCAAGAAAGGGGTATGAGGGTCCGACAACGACGGGCGGTGCCGTGATAGAGGCAGCATCTCACCGCCATGCGGCCTAAGCTACTTTATATTCAAAAGCATGAATGTCTTTTCAATGTCAAGGACTTGTACCAAATACGTGTCTACAGCTCATGCGTCCCTGCGTGCAGTAGCCTTCTTGTGACTAGCACCAACTACTTTACACAGATATGCATTGCCCCATGGAGAGATACCCGCTCTATTGAATATTCAAGCGATTTGAGCACAGATTTCTCCGCTCACTCAAATGTTTCCGCCGTTATGAGGAATAAAAGTTTCCGGACAAAATGTTGTCCTGTATCGATACGGGATTGATTCAAGGCAGTCGTGGCTTGGCACTACAGCGGGAAAGTATCTAGTTCGTGAGACACGTCTTATGACACCTCAGCCGACCGTTGTGGCAGCGCAGAATCGGTTTCGCTCGGCTCGTGAAGTCGTCCAAGCTATCAACCATGTCATAGAAGCAGGAAGCTACACCACAGCCCGTGTGAGATGCACAAGACTCCTCTACCTTTCGACTATCACTAACACGTAGAAGCAAGCGTTCAGATGAATATGTGCGTATCAGTGCTTTGACTTACCGGGGTTTCAGCAATGTTTCCGGGCGGAAGGTTTTTAGGTTTACGACGTGGGACAACGGGAACGGTGGGATTGAGGGGGGAAACTACGCAGGCGGCGAAATGATAGTCCGACGCGGAACGTCTACTAATACATCATTGACGGCAGTTGTCTCAACCAATCGACACCCACCCCAACATCCCCTTCCTCCCCCAGCTCTTGCACCCCCGGGCTTTCACCGGTACGATTTGATATAGGCAAGATCTCCCGTCAGCCAGCTAGCGCCAAGCATCTGCCAAAATGAGAAGCAAGGCTACATCGTCTGCCCTCAGCTCGTATAACGACACCGCCTATGCGTACAACCTCGGCACATTCCATCGCGCCGTGAGTACTACAAGCCAAGATGCCCAGGTCTGGTTCAACCGCGGCCTAACGTGGGCGTATGCCTTCAACCACGAGGAGTCAGCGAGGTGCTTCCGGAAAGTCATTGAGTATGATCCCTTCTGCGCCATGGCTTATTGGGGGCTCGCATTCGTCCTTGGGCCCAACTATAACAAGCCATGGAAGGTCTTTGATGGAGAGGATCTTGCCGATACGACCAAACGCGCACATCATACGATCATGCAGGCAAAGAGCCACTCAGGGAAGGCTACGCCGGTCGAGATTGCGCTCATCGATGCACTGTCTTGCCGTTATCCGCAAGAGAAGCCGGCGGAAGATTGCTCTAAGTGGAATGAGGATTATGCCCAAGCCATGGACTCGGTGCTTCAAGCCTATCCCGATGACCTCGACGTGGTCGCCTTGTGGACAGATGCCACGATGAACGTCACGCCTTGGAAGTTGTGGGACTACAGGACTGGAAAGCCAACGCCAGGCGCCAGGACTTTGGAGATCAAAGACGTGATGGACCGCACATTCAGGCTAAGAGGCTCTTTGCAACATCCCGGCCTACTTCACTTATATATCCATCTGATGGAAATGTCGCCAACTCCGGAAGCCGCCCTGACTATAGCTGATAATCTCCGCGGGCTTGTCCCAGACGCGGGGCATCTCGAGCATATGCCCACGCATCTAGACATCATATGTGGAGAATACCGTCGCGCCATCGCTTCCAACTCTGACGCGATCCGTGCCGACTCTAAGTTTCTCGCTCGCGAGGGTCCTCTCAACTTCTACACGCTGTATCGGTCTCATGACTTCCACTTCAGGCTATATGCCGCCATGTTGTGCGGTCAGTCCCGGGTAGCCCTCATAACGGTGGAAGAGCTCGAGTCGACCATATCCGAAGATCTACTACGGGTCGAGTCACCACCAATGGCAGACTGGCTCGAGGGTTTTCTCGGTATGCGAATGCACGCTCTGATACGCTTTGGACGTTGGGAAGCTATTCATGCTCTTGAACTCCCGCGAGACCCCAAGCTTTACTGCTCAACCACCGCCATGACACATTATGCAAAGGGTATAGCCTACGCTGTGCAGGGCCGAATTGAAGAGGCGGAAAAGCAGCGCGTATTATTCGCCGAGGCAGTTAAACGGGTACCGGAATCACGCTCAGTCTTCAACAATACTTGCCTGTCAATTCTCTCCATTGCCGAGGCAATGCTGGATGGAGAGTTGGCGTACCGAAAGAAGGATTACGACGTCGCTTTCGCCTATCTGCGCAAGGCCGTGGAGAGAGACGACGCCTTGCCCTACGATGAGCCTTGGGGCTGGATGCAACCAGCACGACACGCGCTCGGCGCGCTGCTGCTGGAGCAGGGTCATGTCGAAGAGGCAGCGGCTGTCTATAGTGCAGACCTGGGAGTTGACGAAACCTTGCCCCGGGCTCTGCGGCACCCCAACAATGTCTGGGCACTCCACGGATTCTACGAGTGTCTGATGAAGTTGGGCAGGGTTGACAAGGCCAAGATCCTCAAGCCGCAGCTCCAGCTAGCTCTAGCCGTGGCGGATGTTCCTGTCAAGTCTTCATGCTTCTGTCGCTTGAAGACGGTCGATTGACAGGTGCGGTCCCTGAGGCCTCCATTCCAGCGTCGCCTCAGAGACCTTGCGAGACCACGTGCCAGTTTATGACACTGGTCCCTGGGCGAGGAAATGGACGGTGTAGTGAGATAGATCATTGAAACACACATCTTCAGACTGACAAGAGCATTGGACGGAAGGGACTGCATCTACGGAAAGCATTCGTTTCGCGCTTTAGCAGAACAAGAAGAGACTCCTTTTGCTTCACTGGGATTGCAATTTGCTATGGAGACAGGTAAGGTCACAAATATGAAAGGCGTTGGTTTGTGAATGCTTTGCGCGCATGCGTGTGGGATCCGTCTTCTCTTAGTCTTATCAGTTCCGTGATCAAGTCTCCCTGTCTTTAAGCATTCCAAATGATGGATACACTCCAAGGGTGTTGATTTCACTGTTTACTTCAATCTAGAGAAAGCTATAAATTTTACACAACACAGAGGTCTCAGTTCTATACACGTAGATTCCAGAGCAGAAGCCCAACTAGTTCATGGCCAGTGAAAGTGGGTCAAGGCCACCGTTTTGACGATTTACAGACTCTATTCTGCCCATCAGTCTCGCAAGCTCCAAAGAAAATATGACCTCGCATCGGCGTTTGTAACTCGCGCTGCTGCAAATGTGAGGCCACTTCACAAGTTTAGAAGATAAGGGAAGCCGGTGGGCAGCGGACTTCCGACTGCCTAATTGGCAAGTTCTAGGCCGACGCCAAGAAGAATTGCCAAGTGATGCAAGTCTGAACCTACCAATTTACTTTGAGTTACTCTCGGGGAGGAGCTATTGTGAAACACCGGTAGTCATCAAATGAGAAATATAGCAACGCTTTACAGTCGCAAAGAGTTTCGGGTCGTACCTGCAAAAGTTGAGTAGCCTGGATGAGCCAAACTGAAATTATTCGAGAAACAGAGGCAACACTTTCCATCCCAATGGTCAGTGTGAATTTTACAACTACTTGGAGGAATGGATAGTGCAAGTATATACGTGGCCTCCCGGTTGTGTTTGTATAGATATGTACAAGAAGTCTAAATGGACTAGATCTAGCCCAATGTTAAGTTTTCCAAAGTTCCCGGTGTGGTCTTACAGCCGCCGGGGCATTGAACAATGAAGTCTACAAGAAACCGTGCCTTGTGTGCTTAGCCGGAGCAGGTGCCAGCCTTGGAGGGTTCGCATCCACCAGCGCAGCCGTTGTACATCTGGCACTTAGTCTTGGTGTCGGCGCAAACATTCTTGAGGGTGGCGGTGTCCTTGTAGGTCAGGTTGATTCCGGCCAGCTCTCCGCCGTTCTTGGCAGTGACGCCCTCCATGTAGACGTTGCGCTTGCACTGAGTCTTGCACTATGAAGGTTGAAAGTATGGTTAGCTGGTTTTGTTGCCAGACAAGAGGTATTTATTCCAGGGATTATCAACGTACGTTTCCGCAAGAGCGGTAGAGCTTGCCGTAGTCCTCGACGTAGTAGTTGATCTTTGGTCACCGTTAGCATTGCTTATTTGAGAGCAAAGAGCAGTCGATCGACAGTCACCACGTTGACGGTACCGCAGCCGTTGTGCTGAATGACCTTGTCAGAGGCGTGGTACGCACCACCACCGACAATCCAAGTCTGGGTTCCGGCCTTGTCGTTCTTGATGGAGATGGCGTCCTCGCAGACGTCCTCGAACCAGACGAACTCAAGAGTGCAGTGTCCATTGCAGTGGACACCCTCAGCCTGGTTCTTGCCAATGATGGCATTCTTCAGGGTTCCGCCAGCCTGAATGTAGAAGACGGAGTCCTTTTAGTCTTGGAGAAGGGAATCATGTTAGGTACCTGCCCTCGGGCACAGCTAGTATGCGTATGATGAAACGTTGGCTACTCACCACCCTCGGACTGGCCACCGCAGGCACCGGAGCCGCGGTCGAAGCGCTGCCACTTTCCGTCATAGACCTGACCAGCCTTGATCTCGATGTAAGACTTGGAGGTCACGGTACCGGTAGCCTTGGGAACACCGCCAGTGTAGCCGTTGCAGGCGAGAGCGCCGGGAAGGGCGGCCAACAAAGGCACCAGGCCAAACTTGAGGAATTGCATGATGAACAAGAGTATATACACTTGCAGAAAGAAAGAATGAATGTAGTAGTTGGTTTAAAGTTGAAAGAAGGTGAGAGTGATGGTCAGAAAGAACTGGATACGAATAGGCTGGACAACCCAAGGACTTATATGCAAACCTTCTCAAGACAGAGGTTCCTGGTTCACACAAATTCTGCCAAGGCTGGAAGGCTCACACTATTCCTATCGCAACTTGGCCACTCATCATAAAAGTCTAGGCAAACGGGCCGTGTATTGCCTGTGTCAGGACTAGTTGAGGGGGGGTTCCCCAAACCCGCGGCTGAAGAAACGACGGATCGCACGGGGATTCGGATCATTGGTGGACATATAAACAGGCGTGCCTGGGAGATGCCTGCATGGTTGCTTCTGCTCGATGCTTGTAGTCACTAATAGAGTCACTTTGGAGATTTACCCCGCGTACCAGCGTCTGCGTTGGAAACTTGGTTGTGTTCTGGTCCCGCCGAATGCTGTGCCTGGCAATCACTTGTTGTCAACACGGCATGTAAGAGGCGGCACAGTACATGTAATGAAACTGCTGGGCTCAGTTGAACCCGAAGGAGCCTGACTTAAGAAGCGTCCTCCACTGTCGAATCACAGGATTCTGCCATATTGTAGATTGCCACCAAGCCCTGAGTCTACGGTGTACCTGCAGATATGTGAAATACTGAATCGGATCACGGATGACGGTGTGACGGTAAGTTGTTCATCTCTTCGGCGTTCGGCCAGAGGCGACCCAATGAGACGGCAATTCCGACCTCAAAAAGAGATTAAGCTAGGTGGTAACGAATCTGGGAGCCCGACGACCAGGTTCTTTGCGCGAGGGGCTCCTCTGAGTTGGCCTCTTCCCGAGCAGTAGACGAATCAAGCGTATCCAACGAAGGTGATACCGTGATCCTGCTGACATCCTGTCTCGGAGGTCACAACAACAGTGGTCTGTCGGCGAGGATGGGATCAACGCGAAAAAAGAGTCCATTCCATCAAATGGGTTGTTGTTGGTGGTGGTCTGTAAGGCGGAGTTGCCAAGACTCTTGTGTGCACAATAGGATGGATTGCCGCAGCTAACAACCCAGTCCGGTGCTGGATGTTAATTAATGCCAAGAGCCGAAGGCTCTTCTTCGAAAATTGCCAGGGGAACTTTGCCCCGCACACCGTTCTTTTGGGCGGTGTTTTTCCATTATTCCTATGACAATCTTACAAAGAAAAAGAACTCACTATTAGTTTCCCTATTACAGGGTAACTAGTTCGAACCGTGGGTTAACGAAGAGATTAATTAAACTATATAAATTTCTACGTAGTATAAAAAGGAGGTTCTAACCGCAGGTTAGGCTAGCTATAATAATCGTAAATAGGGCCCCTAATTAGCCCCTACGTAATTAACTATATACTACGGTCAAATTAAACTTCTAATCCGATACTAACTTTCTCTTTTTTTTATCAATTTAATTATTATAATTAGAAATATAATTCGACCTCGGGCCCGTTTACTAAGTCGTCTCCTTTTTTTCCTTTTTTTTATTCTTTTTATATAACCTATCCTTTTATTTATATATTAACTTTTTTATTACTTACGAATTACTCTAACTTTTTATTAAGTATTATTTTTATAAAAGTATTAGCGAGGTTATTATTGTTATTAATCTAATAAATCTCGAGGATTTCATACTTTTTATATAATTACTTAAGGGCTATAATATTAATTATAAGCCTCTTTTTTTTTATAATTCTTAATTTAATAAGTATAGGTTTCCCTATTATAAGGGAATTAGTTCGAACCGTGGGTTAATAAAGAGATTAATTTAATTATATAAATTTTTACGTAAGTATAAAAAGGAGGTTCTAACCGCAGGTTAGGCTAGCTATAATAATCCTAAATAGGGCCCCTAATTAGCCCCTACGTAATCGACTATATACCGCAGTTAAATTAGACTTCCGATCTAATACTAACTTTCTCTTTTTTTTATTAATTTAATTACTATAGTTAGAGGTATAATTCGACCTCGGGCCCGTTTACTAAGTTATCTCCTTTTCCCCCTTTTCTCTATTTTTTTTATATAATCTATCTTTCTATTTATATATTAACTTTTCCGCTACTTACGAATTACTCTAACCCCTTATTAAGTACTACTTTTATAAAAGCGTTAGTAAGGTTATTATTACCGTTAATCTAACGGATCTTGAGGATTTTACGCCTTTTATATAATTACCTAAGGGCTATAATATTAATTATAAGCCTCTTTTCTTTTATAGTTCCTAATTTAATAAAATATTCGTATAGTAAGTAGGAATCCGTATAAACGACCGTTAGGATTAGTAAAAAGTTAAGTTAATTAGTAATTCTCCTTAGTATTATTAAAATTATATAGGCGAGGTTAACGCTATTAACTATATTATAGACTTTTAATACTAATAGACTTCTTATTACCTACTTATTTTTAGTTAATAAGTAGTAAATTATATTACTATATATTATAAATTCGCTCTTACCTATACTCTCGTTAATAAGAATAATAATATATTTTAATTATAAAATAAGGTCCTTATTATTTATAAATAAGCTATTTATAAATATATAGAGCTTATTAACCGCGAGGTTAATTAAGTAATAAACGAGACCTCGATTAAGATTCGAATACTACTACTTAAGCCGCTTATTAAGTACCTTAATGTCTTATTTATTTAGTTCTATAGCTTACGCTACTCTAGTATAATTAAAAGTTACCTTAGGCTAGTATATACTTATAATATATACCCTTTGTATAAGCTTAGCCTTATATTACTTTTTAATATTAATTATATTTAGATTAACGAGGCTAATTTTCTTACTTTACCCCTTTTATTAAAATATAATAGTTTCCCCCTCGATTATAAAAATCTTACTATTAAATACTAATAAGTTATTTATTATAAGGACCTCTTTTAGTTTTATTATAAAGCCCGCTTTCTAAAGCTCCTTATCCTCGTTTTTTATAAAATTAATATCGGATAGGCTTAATATATTATTAGTTTATATTTTAATAATTCTAAATTAGTTACTTACGTATTTAGAAACTAATAAGTACGGGTTATATATAAATATAACTATTAATAATTAATTAATATAAAAATCGTAGTAAATAGCTTATTAATAAGTGCCCGATTCTACGAGCCTATATAGTAGCTTAAGTACTTTAATAATCGTACTTTCTAAGTACTTACTAGCTATTTCCTTTAGTAAATAGGCTAGGATTTTCCTTATAAGCCCTATAGCTAATTAGGTATACGCCTAGGTAATATCATAGCTCTAAATCTCGTACCCCTTTTTCTGTAATAATACTATTAGTACTATTATTAATCGTTAGCTATAGCGCTATATAGTAAGTAATTATATAAGTAGCGTTACTTTCTTAACGTTACTGTACCCCTAAATTATATATCTAAACTTTTTATATAACTAGAGTATTCCTTTTTTTTTAATCTTACGAACTATTTATAATTTAAATATATAAAGGTTTATATACTTTTTTAAGTCGTAAAGGATAAATCGATAGACCCCTCGATTATAAAAAGTATCTACTTTAATAAGATCTAATTCCTTATATAGCTTTTTAATAATTATAATTACGCCTTCTTTACGTAGTTTAATTATTAGCTCGAAATCGGCTTTCTCTTTTACTATATAAAAAGTATTAATTACTTCGTTGTTAGTAATAAATTACTACGTTAGTACTTACTATCGTAGTCTTTTATAACGTCTTATTAGTAGTATTAGTACTTTTTTAATAATTTCTTTTTTTTTATTATTTATTAATACTATTATAACGATTTTATTAAAAATAATTTCCTATACCTCTACCGCGGGTTATATAGTTTCCCTTAGCTCTTTTTCTTCTTATAGATTAGAAATTACCTCGCTAGAATTTATATAATATAGTCTTATTACTATAATTAATACTTCGAGGGGTTAGTTACGATCCCTTATAACTACGTAAGATCGCTCGTTAACGGAGATTAATTTATATAACCTAGACTATTATTAAATAATTTCGTACTATATTTATATATTTAAATTTAGTAGTATATCTAAATTACCTCTTATATTAGGCCTATTATATATAATAATTACCTCGTTAACTTACCTTCTTACGCTTACCTTACGTAATACTCGTATTACTTTTTTAATTACTCGGGCTTATTAGTTTACGTTTAGTAATAGTAGCAAGGCTAAGGTCGTTCTTAGATATACTCTAAATATAAAAAGCGTTAGTATAAGCCTATTAAGCCCTATAGTATTATTATAATATTTAAGTACTATCTAGAGGTATTCGTCGTTAGTAAAATCTAGATTTTCTTTTTTAATAATTCTAAATACCCTTTTTAGTTATTAATATACCCTTTTTACCTTTCTAATACTATAGTACGCTTTAATAAGTACGACTTTTAGCTATATACTATAGGCTATTGTATTCTCTCTAAATTTTACTAACTTAAAGCTAGTATTAGCGTTAGTTCTAATACCGTTTAGTAGTCCTTAGTATATATTAATCTAGCTTTTTTATAAAGCTGCTCATACTATCTTTGCTTATAAATCCTAGAGGAATTACCCTACTTAAAAAAATATAGCTTTATTAATTATATATAGGACTAGCCGATTATTTAAGTAAAAGATATTAATAATAATTTCCTAATTAAAGTTAAGCTTATTACGTAATTTAAATTTAAACCTACGTAGGCTCTACGTATTTATTTAATATTAGTAATATACTTTTATTAACTACTCTAGCGCTCCTATTTTAATATTATTATTACCTAATTATTTTAAGAGGTTATATAGCCTCGTAATTAATAAGTAACTAAATCTTTAGTATAATTATCTAAGCTCACTTTTTATTAAGTAATTAATTAACTTTGTATCGTTAATAAGCTTTATAAACGCGTGCCCTTATTATTATTCGACTATCTTAAAGTACTTATCGCTAGAGATTCTATTTCTTATATTATTAAAAATAATACCTAGTTAATCTATATCTTTTAAATATAATAAAAATAGAGTATTAATAAGTAAAATATAGAAGGTTATTATTTTAAAGTACGTCTCTACTTCTATAGTACTTAGTACGATAATTTCCTTACTTAGGCCGAAGCTAATTCTTATAATACTTATTATTAACGTATTAAGTATTACTAGCACGATCCTCTATAGCGCCTAGAATTGCCCTTTTCCTCTTATTAACTATTATAATACCTTAATATTTAGGATAATCCCTTAGAAAGTTTCTAAGCTATACTTTTTACTCACGTAGAATATTTAAATAAGCTTAGTATTCGAGTAGTTTAGGTAGTATAAAAAAGACCCCCTTAGCTATTATTATAATTACTTAGTACTTAATTTCTCCTTAGGCGTTAAGAGAGGTAAATCTAGTATTATTAAATTTAGTAAGCCGGATTATAATTTACCCCCTTTACCCCTCTCCGTACCCGTTATCTAGAGGACTTTCCCTTACTATTTATAAATAAAAGCCTACTTATTAAGAGCTTTTACTATTTTTTATCCGTTTATTTTTATATATTTTCTAGAGGCTAATAAAGTAAAAAAAGAGTAGTTAATATTATTAATTTCGTTATAATCTAATTCGTTAGTATAGGGTATGAGGTCTTTTTTATTTTCTAAGTTTCTTAGCGGATATTTTAAGCCGTTAATTTAGTTACTTATACTAAGTTCCGTGCCCCTAGATATACCTTTATATATAACGAGGAATTAGTTAAATCGATAAGGGCTAGTTTTACTATCTATTACCCTCGACTTTTTATATTATTTATATAATTTAGTACGCTCTTTTTTTAAGTAGTTACTTAACTAATATCTATCCTTTTTATAAATAAAGTATTACTTCTTATATTACCTTACTTATAAGTTAAATCTTTACTTATTTAACGAATCTAAGCCTCCTTATTAGCAATTACTATACTTAGCTTTTTTCCTTTTCTTATTATACGTTCGATCGACCTAGTACTACTAATAAGGGCCGTTATATATATAGAGGTAGGTTTAGTATAGTATTTTTATTTTAATATTAAAACTAAATCTTAGCTTCGAGCAGAGCGTCTCGTAGTCTTCGGGTACTTAGTATAGGGTTATTTTTACTTTTAATACGCGTTAGACTACGGTATAAAAATATCCGACTTTTTACTTATTAGTTCTCTTATTTAGCTAGGTTTTTACTAGCTTATTAATTCGATTAATAAGCTCTTCGAGGATTTCTACTCGTAATTTACTTTCTATTATCCTAGCTATAAATATAAAAGAAATTATTTATAGCTCGGATATAAGCTCTAGATTCTTATCGTAGGTCTTAAAGTAGCTTCAGATTACGTTAATAATACTAAGAAAGTCGTTTTAATTAAAATTACGTACTACTTCGTAGTAGTAATTAAAGGCTTTACTTATAAGTACGATATTAATTACTAAATAGTACTAGTATTCCCTAATCCCGACCTTTTTATAGTAATTATAAAATATCGTTAGGGTTTTTTATAAAACTTTATACTTCCCCCTAGAGTATAATTTCTTTTTTAAAAAGATCTTTTTAAGGTTTATAAATTACCTCGTATTTACTAATAGATTTTTAGTATCTATATACGATCCTTACGTAGCTATGTACTATTAATAACTTTAAGTCGTTTACCTCTTTTTTTATTAGCTAATTAGTACCGAATTTCGTATTAATAATAGTAACGAGCTATAGATCGAAATAGGTAGAATTATTAATTATCGTACTTCTAGTACTATATTTTACCTCTATATATTCTTTTATAATAATAAATTACTGTTAGTAATTATAAAAAAGAAATCTACGTCGTTTACCCTTTTTTTAAATTTATTAAAACGATTATACACCCTATTAACTTATGCTTAGTTTTATAATATAAATTCCTTTTTTATAATCGTTATTACTAAGATTTTATATAGTTTTTATAATTATAATTACGTTAATAATACCCCTCGCCCATAGAAGAATTTATTAACTACTTTTATAATTCCTAGGCTTATGCTTATAAACTATTTATCTAGCTAATAACTAAAGTTATTTACGATTTTATAAAATAGGGGTTGCCCTTATAGCCCCTTTTTTTTATAAACCTTAGTTAAATAGATTAATATTACGTTAATTTACTTATTATTAAACTAATTCGTAATCTTATATATTTACGTCTTTTAATAATCTAAGTTAATATTTACCTACTTATAAAGGATCGGGATTCTATTTAAAATCGGGTTTTTTCCTCTTTTTCCTTACCCTAACTCGCTAGGGGTCGTACTCTAGCCTATACCTATATTAATAATTATTAATATATTTAATCTTAACGAGGATATATCTAATCCGCACGTTAGTTATAATAAGCCTATACTTTTACTACTTAATAAATTTATTAAGGTCTAAGAGATTCCTACTTTCTCTTACTATCTTACTACTACTCTCGTTTTTACTATTTTTAACGACTACTACTACCTTTCTAAATTACTAACTATTATACTTACTAAGACCTCCTTTTTATTTAAAATAAAAGAGTAAGTTTTAGTAACCCCCTTTTTTTTAATAATAGTAATAAACGTTTATATTACTATAAAAAAATATAGTAATTAGTTTCGTAATCTTTACTAGTTATTAATTTCTACTATTCTATATACTTCTAATCTCCTAAGCCTCGTACTTTCTATAACCTCTAAATAGCTTCCTTCCTTAACCTACCTCTTTTAAAGTAGTATTTTATAAAAATAATTAAATATAAATACTAAGCGGCTTATAAAGGAGCCGTATAGGCTATTAAGTATAGTTAGTAAAGTTAAGCTCCCCCCTTTTTTTTATAAGATCGTAAGCCTTAAAGACTTATTAAAAATACTACTTATTATTCGTACTTAGTAGGGTTAGATACCTTAGAGATTTTCCTCTTGCGGCTCCTCGGTACCCTATTTTATATCTTTTTAAGTAGTTTTTTTTTTCGTAGCCTAATTATAGTTAGGTAATTATTACTTTTCTAGCGGTCCCTTTTATTACTTAGTTAATTTCTAATTACGGGCTGGCTATTAGAAAGTTATTTAGTAAAAAAGCTATTTAAAGTAATAGTAAAATACTAGTTACTTAAGTAGTTCTATTAATTAACGTAGTTTAATATAATAAACGTCGACCTTTTATAAGTAATAAAGGGCTATAATTATTCGATTCCGTGTAGTATTTAAGAATCGTCTCTTTTTTTATCTACCTCCGTGAGGTTAATTAGTACGAATCTCCTATTCCGTACGGTATTAAGAAGTCGTCTCTTCTACATAGCGAGATACCTTACTAATTTATAATAATAAAATTTAATTACTAATTAGTATAGGTTTCCCTATTATAAGGGAATTAGTTTAAACCGTAGGTTAATAAAGAGATTAATTTAACTATATAAATTTCTGTATAGGTATAAAAAGGAGGTTCTAACCGCAGGTTGGGCTGGCTACGATAATCGTAAATAGGGCCCCTAATTGGCCCCTGCGTAATCGACTGTATGCCGCGGTCGAATTGGACTTCCGATCCGATACTCACCGATCCAGTCGTCGTTCAGGACGGACTCTCCTTAAGACTGGAGTATCATCGGAAGCGAACGCCATTCATCGGCCCCACCGCGATCGAGACCGAGGACCTATGATCTGTTCTCCGGGAGTCTGTCTGACCATGCCTAACCTTATGAAGCACCCATGTCGCCAACAGTGTTCTACCAGCACGTTTGGCGGCTGTCATCTGAAGTTCTGAAGCAGCCCCGCCTACCCTTGCTGCCATTTCCTCATTCCTAAGAATCCTGGCCACCTGTTATCGAGGTAATTGGACCAACATTCACGCTTCCCACGTGCCCAGCCCTTGTGACCTACCTGTTGCCTTTCCTCACTTCAAAGTTCAGGGGCATTTGGGGTTATCTCCCGCTTTTCCTCCATCCGAGGGTCCGTTTCTGAGGCTATGCTGGATGTCAATCCGGCTTCTCTCCGGAACCCACAGGGAGCCGGGCGAATCGTTCTCTTCCCGCCGCCTTGTGGGCATTGGAAATGGACATGTTTGCCCAGCTCACCGTATGATGGTATCCATCACCTGAAATTTTTAGGTTGACAGAAGCAATGATCTTGAGAATGGAGAACTGGCAATCACACAGTTCTTGGTATTTCCATCAAATACTTACTTGGCGTTTCCAACTGAGCTCATCCCCGATAGTTCCCCCAGGAGCGTCTTCTGTAACATGGCCCGACATTCCATGTCAGGGAGAGGGGTTGAAGTCTGTCTTTCCAGGCTGGGCTCCCTCCTTTCCAAACGCCCCACAATCTCTCTGTGCAGACCCAAGGATATTTGAGGCTATCACCCGCATATGGCTTAATAGGATTAAGACTTCGGCCGACTTTGTTAACAACGGATCCAGACAAGGAATGGTCGGACACTCTCCCCATGAGCTTCGTCCACACGATATCACTTACAGAATGGGGGCATCCAGTTAAGCTCACGGGCGACCTTTGTCAAATGTGCGGAGTCCGGACCAGCGGCATCCATGATGCTTTGGTCACATAACCAACCGTGCTTGGAAGACCAAGAGAGAGGTTTTGAGAGGCAAAAGACTCATTCTGGCTCTCGAGCGCTCCCCACGTTTGTTTGCCGCTAGAAAAAAACCTCCTAGCTTGACCCGAGCGAAAACTGACACCACGGAGTTTAGCAGAAAAAGTCGGATGTTGTCAGCTTTCGTTATCAGTCAACACCAAGCGCCCGTTTCACGACGACCTTCCCTACTAGGCCTATAATTATGTCACGTAATCCGCATCTCACGAAGTGCCCGTCACGTGCTAAATTACGTGTCTATCTCAGATATCGTATATATAGACCTTTTCCTTTTATCTATTTTTACTTAGATAGTTAAGCTACTTTTATTATACTCTATATACCTATTATTACGTACTATAACTCATAATAATTATAAGCTTAGCTCTTAATTAAGACCCTATATTATAATAACGCACTTATTAATACGATTCCTATAATCTCTTTAAAATAACTAATATACTCGTACCTATTTTAACTTAAACTAAGTTAACTAATTATAATAGTTAGATTAAATAATTTAATACTTTTTATACTATAAGTAAGGGCGTAGGGGTCTAAAAATACGTTAACTTAGACGCTCTAAACTCCGATATACTCCTCGACCCTTCTATAGTGCTCACTTTACTTTCTAAATTTAGATAATTAGTCTTAACCCGTAATAAAAAAGAACTACGAGCTTATTAGGTACGTTATAAAGTATTTAAATACGACTAAAAAAACTAAGAAATCCTTTACTAAGAGCTTCTAAACCTAACTCCTAGTATAACCCCTTTAACCTCTTTAACTATAAATAACTTATAAAACTAAGCCGGGTTTTTTTTTATAAAACTAGTTTTATTACTTATTTTACATAACTAAATCTATTCTTATACCGTATTTATAAAAAGGATTTATATACTCGAGAGTATTTAAAAATAATAAGAGCTCGATATTAAATACGAATAACTTAAAGCTTAAGAACGTAATATAATTAATATATATATTAAACTCCTTGCTTAGTAGTTAGTAAAATTAGTTAATACTACTCTTTATAAATACGTATTTTAAAAAGTTACTAAGGGAGGATCTAAGTTTAATATATAACGACTTATTAAATAACTAAAATAAGAACTTTAGCCTTCCGAAGTAGTAATTAAGAATACGGTTTAAAAAGACTATTATTAAACCCTTAATAAGGTAAAGACCGGAGTTAACCTATAATACTAATATAAAAAGTAGTAGTTTATTTATTTCTAAACTAAATTATATAATATTTTAAAAATTAATAAAGAGATCGCTATATCTAATTTCTTAGTTATAGTTAAGTCTAGACTTAATTTTATATAAGGCTAATATATATACGAGACTTTTAATAAATTAATAGCCTTTAGAATAAATACTAGGACCCTCGAGGAGATTACGTATATATTTAGCCTCGTTACCTAGGACGTATATACTAAGTAGTTTTTAGGATAAGGAGGGGCTTACTCTACTTTTACAGGACGTTCTAATATAACTAATAACGTAAATAATAAGAATAATATTATATACTTTTATAATTACGTATACTTATAAAAGCCGACGGCTTATTAAAAGTTAAAATAAGTATTTATAAGCCGAAACGTTAATAAGTTATTAATACGAATACTAAAGGGCTAAGTAGAGGAGGTCCTCGCTATTATTAAATTAAATAAGTAAAAATTACTTTATAATAAGCTTAAAAAAGTTAAATAGTTAAAGAATAATAGAACCCCTAAAAACCCCGGTTTTTTAAAAGGATCCTCTAACTAACCTAAAGCGAGCTTATTAATAAATATT
Source organism: Colletotrichum cuscutae (assembly GCA_030869315.1). Lineage (NCBI taxonomy): Eukaryota > Fungi > Ascomycota > Sordariomycetes > Glomerellales > Glomerellaceae > Colletotrichum > Colletotrichum cuscutae. The sequence goes on from MPDP01000168.1 coordinate 399,358, forward strand.
AATAAGGGCTACGTAGTTATTATATTTATAAAGGGTTAGGACTTAGAAGTAAACGTAATTTTTAATACCCCTATAAGTAGTACTTATTTTTTATTTTAAAATATAGTAATAGATAGCTATAAAGTAATATATTTAGTTAATAATAAGAGCCTTTTTAAACCCGAGAGTTACGTACTCTTTAGTAATAACGACTATATTAAATTAAAAACTACTATACTACTTATTACTATACGTAGTACTTATATTATAAAGGGCGTTTTAAATAGCTTTAAAAAAAAGGGAACTTATAACTTAAAGCTTTAAAACGTTACTTATATTAAGGAATTCTATATTAATATAATTTTAAAAACTTTACTAAATAAAAGCGCACTTTAGTACTACGGTCTAGATTATACTTTATAATAAGGAATATTTTAAAAGAGTACTATTAAAAAGTAGCTTATTTAAAAAAATAACCTAGTCTTTTTTAAATATAAGCCTTTTTAATCCTATCTTTCTTTTATAATCCTTAAGCGTATTTTATAAAGCTTAGCTAGTATAATATTACTAATTAGCTAAGGAAAATTCTATTGCTCGTATTAATATACCCGTAAGAGGTCTAATAATACGCTCTTATAATACCTTAAAATAGGTTATTTTAGACTTAATACTCTTTATTAATTATTATATAAGACTCGTAATATACGTATTAAACCTTTATTATAAGTTAAGTATAAAATATATATATTATCCGAGGCTAAGTTAATAATCTTAAGAGGACTACTCTTAAAGAGAGCCTCACGGCCATAGTACTATATATACTAAGATCTGTTCTATTTCGAGCTATTTTTTAGTAAATAATAGTATATACTTATAGCTTCTAATAAATATACCGGGTAGTTTAGGGGGTTCCTTTTAAGGACTAAAATAGAGAAGTACTTATTATACTATAGAGCCTTAAAGTAGCGATCCGCTATTAAAAAAGGACTCTAATTTACTTCTTTAAAAGTAATAATAAAATAGCCCTCCTAATTACTAATATTAGATACGTATATAAGATATAGTATAGCGAGCTAAGAATCGGAATAAAGCTTCTATTTTTATATATAAAAAAACCTATAAATAACGTAAAAAGAGTAGGTTAATTAGTATTTACTAAAGCTCGTAAAATATGCCTTATTATAAACCTCCCTACGAATCTATAGGACGAAATAGTATTAATAATAATCTTTATTTATAATATTACCCTATGGGAGGCTAATAATAGAGATTTGCCTATTATAATAAAAATTAACTAGTAAAAGCGGTATTAATACTAGTAGTAAATAGGTTACTAAGTACGTAATTCTAAATTAGTAACTCCGTATTTCGGTAGTTTTTATATATATAACTACTATATATACCCTTTTTATAAGGATCGTAAGAGGGGTATACGTTAAAAAGAGTTTAAAATACTTCCCTACGGGTATATAAGATACTTAGTTAAATACGTACTAAAAACGTATAACTTATATAGGATCTAAGTACCTGCGCTCGAGTAAGTATTTATTATGAGGAATATTAGGTTTAATAAAGAAGTTTTTTATAATCCTATATATAAAGAATAAGCTATCGTAAGTAAGTAAGTAAATCTAATAGTCTAAGAGCTATAAGAACTCTTTAATATTAATAATAAGTTAATTTAAGTATTTAGAAAAGTAGATTTAGATTTTAAAAATATTAATACTTAAGATAACTCTATAATCGAAAATAGTATTACTATTAGATTTTTAATTATTTAGGATACTAAGTAATTAATAAGCGTACTATAAAGTACGGTTAATAAGATTAAATAGACTATTATAGTTTTATTATTATTATTAATCCCTAAAATAACCCCCTTATATAAGCTCGGGGGTAGGAGTAAAAAAGGGGGTATAATAACCGGATTATAAACGGCTCTACGTAATTTACGTTCCTCCCTACGAGCGTTTATATATATTACGGAGGTTCTTAAGCTTTTAATTCTTAATAGCTCTTAGTAAAACGCTAAAGTATATAGTAAATAAAGTACTAATTATAAAGAAGTAATTCTTAATATTAAAATCGATATTAGTAAGGAAGCTTTATAATAAACCTTTAATACTATATAAAAGTAGAGCTTATAAAAACCGCCTTATTAAGTACTAAGTAAAGCTTTGCTAGGTCCTAGATATTTAAATCGGACCTATAGACCTCTATAACCTTCGATAGTAGCATTTTTATAACACTTTTATATTTAAATATAGAAAATAGCGATTATTTTAACCGCTACTAGGACTATTTTCTTTTATTTTTATATTTAATTAGTAAAAAGTTATAAAAAAAAGTAGTACGGGATATATAATATTTTATTAAGTAGTAAAGGGAGTAGTTTATAAGACCTACTTAGAGCGCTCTAGAGGAGTTTAAAAACCCCGACTTATTAAAGTTAACTTTTAAAGCTTATTAAAAAAGTTTAGTAATATTAAATATCTTTTATAATAATTATAAAAGCTACTTAGGGATACTATAAATATAAAAATAAAAAAGCTACGAGATATTAATATATAAAAAGAAGTTAACTATAATCCTAAATAAGGGAGCTTATTTTTATTAAAGTAAGTATATATTTATAAATATAATATTAATAACGAGGTTAGCAAGGTAAAAGTACGTATATATATAAGGGGGGATATATAACTACTTAACTTCTTATAAAATACGTATATTTTAACGCTCGTTATAAAGGCCTTTAGGCTTATAATAATAATAACTACCTAATTTAACTTTAAAACTAACTAATATAATATTATTAACGTATTCCTTAACGTACTTATTAAAAGCGAGAAATTAGTAATTATTAAACTCTTAGAGGGATATAAGGTTATTAATAAAATAAGTAAACTTTAATACGCTCTATATAGCCTCCGAGGCTTATTAATTTTATAATTCTAAACCTTTATTTCTATACTTCGTAATATAAATATAATATATAGCTATGAGGAGATTTATATTTACTAAACTATAAATAAAAAAGTAATACTAATATTCTATATTAACGACTTTATTATTTTTTATTATTAAAACGACTAGAAAGCGGCTTAGAAAATTATTAATAATATAAAAAAATATATTAACCTTAAAAAAAACGGACTAATTAATTACTTTTTTAGAGTACGGATTTTATAAAACCGTCCTACTTATAAGATTTATTTTATTTATAATATATATATTAAGCAAGTTACTAAGCGCTTTAACCTTATAAATTCGCTATATCTAGCTACCCCTTTTTCTTAAGAAGAGTTTAGACTAAACGAGGGGTAGGTAATAAAAGAGAAAATAAAGAGCTATTAAAAAAAGGTTAGAAATATACTTTATATAGCTATTATAAATAAACTAAACGTCGCTTTTACTTACTTATAATTATTATGTTTTTTAACTAACCTGAGCGCAACTTATATTAAAATAATTAACTAATATATTTAGTATCTCTATATAATAAAATATCTTACGCTCTATTATAGTAGCATACTTAGTATATAATTATTATTTTTAGCTAAAAATACTAACTTCGTAAATAACGAAATAATACGACGATTATCTTAGGGTTATATAATATTCCTTTTTAGTAGCCTTATTTAATAAAAATTAGTACGCTAAGCGATAGTTACGACGTTAATTACTAAAACTAAGCTTTTCTACCTTAAGGAAACTATAAAAGAGACTATAGCTTTAAAGCGCTTTTTTAAAAATATTACCCTTAACCTAGGAAAAGTATAGTTAGTTAATTATAATAATTAATTAATAATTCGGCTTATTATAAAAGAAGGGGAAAGAATAACTACTCGACTTTACTATATTAATATTTAGAATATATAATTAAAATAAGAGTATATTAAAAGTAGTTTTAAAGTTATTTATATAGTAATAAAAAATATATTAGTAAATAGGCTTATTAAAAACTTTTTATAAGCTAAGTTGGAATATTTCTATATACTTCTTAACTTCTATAATACGTAAGAAGTTATTATAAATAGCTAAAGTAATTAAAAATAATTAATTTAAGCTATGCTTAGAAAAACTTAATATTTAAAAATAGATAATAAGCGGAACTTAGAGTACGGCCTAGAGGCTTAAAAATAAATAAAATAGAACTTTTCTTAGCCTAAAGGCCTAAATTCCTAAAATAACCTTATTTTATAAAATATACGTATATAAAAATAAGACTAGGACTTATACTTATTATTTAAAATCCTAGTTTAAAAAGAACGAGATTACTAAGATTATAGTATTAATAATAAAAAGATTAGTTATATTTATTAAGAACCGCGCCTTATATACTTTAAAGTCCTCGAAGCTATAAGTAGGGGGGGTAAAAAGTAGAGCGACCGTTAGGTTAATAACTTAGGGTATAAGAGTAGGTAGTATAATAAGAGGTTAGTTATAAATAATTATAATAAATATAATTAATAATATAAGTATACTTAAATAAAGGGTCCGGGGGTACTAAGAGAAGAAGTCCTTAGTATAAAAACTAATATAGTTCTTATATATTTTAGTATTATTATTTATTTAGTAAATAATACTATAAAGCTTAATAATATCCTATTAAAACTATAGTTAGGAATACGCTTTTTAAAAATAAAAAAGGATAATATACTTATAAAAAAAGAAGCGCTACTTATAATAACCTTAGTAAGGGCCTAGGTTATTAATTATAAAACGATTAGTATATTAATATACTATATAGCTAAACGGCTATTAAAATAGCGCGTATACTAGTTATTACTTCTTATAAAATAATAATTACTATCCTTATAGTTAGTATACTAGAGGGCTACTTAAAAATAGGGTATATACTAGATCTCTTATTCTTTAAGAGCTTTTTTTTAAGCTTTTTAAGGACTAAGTATACGTTAAATAAGCTTAGAATAATAAAAAGAACTATACTTATTACGGGGGGTACTTTAACTTCTTAATATTCTTTTTTATTTTTCATTACCCTTTTAAAAAAAGCTAGCCTTACGTTTTTTAAAGTTTAAAATAATATTAAATACGAACTCTTAAAATAATAATATATAATATACCCTTTTTAGAGAGCTCGATTTTTAAACTAGACTTATTTTTATTTTTAAGCTCCGAGGGGGGAATAAGTAAAAGCTTATTAAAGCTTCTATTACTACTATTTACTTTATTATTACCCTTATTAATATTATTAATAAAAGCCTTGAACTTAATAAAATCCTTAGTATTTTAACTAATAGTCTCGATATTTTTTTAGTTAGAGAGGGAGAGCTTAGTAACCGGGCCTTAATAAGTAAGTTAAAGGGCGCGGGGGGGAGTAATAATCTCGAGGGGCTCGTTATTATTATTACTTATCTAAATTCTTAATAAACTATATATTTTATATATAAAACGTATTATAAAAATTGTATAAAACTTATTATTATTTTTAGATATATTAGATATTTATATTTAAAATAAAATTAGTAAATAATTTAATAACGTAGGTATATATACGTAATAAACGGGGGTATTTATAATAACTATAAGAGGTTAAAAAGAAAAAGAAAAATAATAGTTAAATAACGCCACGAGAATTTAGATATATACGAAGCGGCTAAGTAGCCTCGCCCTTAGTAATTTATATACTAAAAGTAGCGGGATACGCACTATTCCGAGTTAGGATTTTATTTATTTTAAATAAAGGGATATATTTATAATAAACGTAGTTTAAAAAACGCATATTCCTTATACTTATTTTTCTTTTATTTATAAGTTAAAGCACCTACTTATGGGCCCCCCCCCCCCTTTTGGGCCCCCCTAAAATCCCGCCCAGCCCCCCGATTAAAACCCTACCCTCAATATATAAACTACTATAATAATTATAAAAATCGTCTAAATGCATTTCTTTTTAGCACAATTATTAATCAATATATAATAGTCTTATATACCGAAAATAAGCTCTAATAGGCTCTTAATACTATTAGGAACGGTCTTTTTATTAAGAGGGCCTTAGTTAAGTTCGGAATTCTTAGGGTAATACTTTAGAATCATAAGAAAGGCTACTAGACGAGGGCGAGGGTATTCGTAGACTTTTAGAGGCTTTTTTTATAGTAAAAAAACTAGCTAGCTTAGTAAGTTCGAATTTAGTATACCCTAGGTATTATACTAACTTATTAATAAGTTAGAGAATTTACTAAGTAAGTTCTAATATCTTAGGGAGATATTAAACTACTTAAAAAGAAATAGATTAACGCTTTTATTAAAAAGAATTTATTAATAAGGGTTTAGAGAAGTTATTTAATAAATTCGTATTATATTAATAGAGCTATAACTAATATAATTAAATTATAGTTTAGATTACTTAATATATTAGAGATTAGTAGTATTAAATAGGCTAATAAGTATAATATAAATAAGACTAGTATAATAGAGAATAAGGGAGCTAATAGGCTAGTCTTAGGCATAGTAAAGGCTATAGTAGTACGAAAAAAAGAGCCTAGTTCGCGTACTTAAGTAACGATTATTAAGTATATCTTTACTAATAGTAGATTTATTAAACTACTAGTTATTTATAAGGGAAAGTCGGTATAATAATAGTAGTTTCTATTTTAACTTAACCCTTATAATAGTTAGAAGTTTATAATAATAAATAATAACTAGACGACCGATAAGACTACTTTTTATTAGTTAAAAAAAGTGTTCTTACTATAGACTAAGACCCCCCTTATTAGGGGGCTTAGTAAGCTAAACTAACCTCGACTATTAGTACTAAATAGGTATAGGAGTTATATAATAATAGAATTTATATAAGAGTGCTATAAAAATAACGTCTACTTATTATTCTTATTATTATATACTTCTTATATCCTCTAGCTATTAAATATAGCTATTTTTAGTCCTATTAAATCCTATTATAAAAAGGAGCTTAGTAAGGAGGATATAATAGACAATTCTATTATTATTAAAAAACGGTACTTTTTAAGCTACTACTAGCTTACTCGTTTAGCTAGTTTAATGTTATTAAATATACGAAGTAAGTAAAAAGTAACTAGACTATAGCTACTTAATATAGCTAAGTTACTTCTTAACTTAATAGTCCTACTTATATAAGTTATACTATTTAAAAGGGGTATAGAAGCTGGGTAAACGACTAGTAATATTAATAAATTACTTAACTAAGTATTAGCGACCTCTATTATTAACTAGTTAATTCCTAAGAAGGCTAGCGAGCTTAGTAACTACTTAAAACTATTTATAGAGCTTAGTCCAGACAATAATACTTAATAATTACTATTTAAAAAAATAAAAAAAGTATTTAGCAAATAGGCTTACTACTTAGCTATATCTTAGTACTAAATTCGACTTTTAAAAGTAAAAGTTAAGTATATAAGGCCTAAGAAAAAAAAGAGTATACTAATAAACCTAAATACTAGGTTCGCGAGTATTTAGGATATATAAAAGGCTCAAGAGGACTCTAACGACTATTTAGTTAGTCCTAATCGACTCGTAGGGGTCGAATTACCTAGGGAGAATAATAACTATATTATTATAGTAGTAGAAGATAGTTAATTAATTAATTATAGTTAGTAGCGATGTTTTGATACTATGTTTGTTAGGGGGCCCAAAAGGGGGGGGGGGCCCATAAGTGGGTGCTTTGACTTATTTAACTAAATCGGGCCTTTATAAGGGCATTCGGAGATCCTATTTTAGGTATAATAGCTCCCTAGTAGTAGTAATTAGGGGGTATATTACGTAATCCGTATCTTACGAAGTGCCCGTTACGTACTAAATTACGTATCTATCTCAGATATCGTATATATAAACCTTTTCCTTTTATCTATTTCTACTTAGATAGTTAAGCCACTTTTACCACACTCCGTATGCCCATTGCTGCGTGCCATAACTCGTGACAGATTGTCTAGCCAAAGATTCTAGGTGAACTTTTCAAGCAAGTACACTACCTCCCCACGGGATACATCTTCGAACTCATATGCCCATCCTGACGTACCTGGTAATTAACGCCGTCTGAAGACTGCTTTATGTGGTGCGATCCGAGAAAAAAGATGAGGGCCGAACTTCACACATCCCTTTCTGAACCCTGCCGCCAAGCTTTCCGCGATACCACCACCATGGATACCAGAGTCTTGGCAAATCTCAATTTTCTGCTTTCATCTGGTTACGAGCGCTCACTGCAGCAATATCACCACGTCTTTTTCTCAATGCTCTCGCTGCCAGTAAGTTTTTTATCATTTGCTAGGCCTACCAATCTCCGTGGGCAACATAAAATGGAGGAAACTGGGCCAAAACTTCCTCCTAAGCCGTTTCCCTTACGTGTCATTCCCATAGAGTTCTAAGATCATAACCTACAACCCACCCATTCGGATTCGGCCTTCAATAACTGAGCTAAATAACACTTGCTTCAGCACGAAGGGCTATGACAGATCTAAGAGCTGAGTTACTCGCTGACCAGAGGCCGGCCCAGAGAACGGAAATGCTCGCCGCGTTACCGACAGTACCGTCGCATCGTGATCTAGTTCACATGACACACAATTTTAATATATATGGAGGACTTCTCGGTCGAGGTCTCCCTAGGATGCCTGTGATCCACTGCCTGGTATTTTACTTCCAATTGGATCTCCATCCGATCTAAACTCTACCGCTCGCCACTCTGGTGTTAACGTGTGGCCGGATCATTCGCCGCCCCCAGGTCTGGCGACCTAGATGAGTGAGGGTGAGCAGGGCGAATTAGGCATATGTGCAGAATGTATGTAACTTTTCCCGCCGCGGTGTTTCCGTTCACTGATGGCTAGTCATGCCCCACCCGGGCTGAGGCTGGCTTCGCTGTCTTCCAATTCCCTGACGCTAAGTCTCAAAATATGATTGTGGCTGCTTTGAGATTGGCGGCATTTTCGTGTTGAATGATCGGAATAGACACATCATCAGGCTCTTTCCTGGAACCGAGCCACTTCATAAAATTTCATCACGGACATTGACAGATGAATCGAAATAATAGCCATAAGTACTTCTCTTCATACACGGTAAACCAATCACTCCATGATATCCATGATCCGTCTCATCCGTTCCTTGATCGTGGCGATCTCTTGTTCCAAGCGGCGTCTCAACTCGGGGTTCTCCTCGCTTTCTGTCGCAACATTGTCATTCCTGATCAGGTCAAGAACCGACGTAATCGCAGCCAACCCATCACGGACGATAGCTTGTAGCTCGGTTTGTACGTTATCCGCTAAAAGCCTCATTCTGCTCTTGAACTCAATCATGTGGTTCTCAAATAGATCCACGCGATCAACAGCATTGCGGATAATGTCTTTACGTCTCCCATCACTCCCTCCCCCTACATTCACTGCGATTAACAACATACTCCAAGATGTGGGCTGTATGATCTCAACTTACCATATTCCGCGTTACACCTCCTGTAAGGGGTCTCCATCGCTTGACCAAGTATGGACGTTCGAATGCCGGTAAGTACGTCAATACGTAGCGAGCTATCTCGAAGGTGAGTTTGAGACCTTTCTCAGAAGATTGAGCTGCTTACTTCAAGTCAGCGCCGGTTTTATCCGTGAGATCCTCTACTTGGGACTCCATGATATTCTTGTGGCAGATCAAAGTTGCCTGAAGGAGATCGGTGACTCCAGGAAAAAGCTCAAGCTCATTTTCTGACTAACATTAGCGGAGTGATCCCAGTATGGGATTGGAAGTTCCTCACCAAGAAATTCCAGTGCCCAGTCCATCTGGCTCTGGATCAGACGACAGCTCTGCTCCAGTCTGGCCCTGCAAGATGTGCACACCGAATCCCACTGAGGCTTCACATCTCTAGCCATGGTGCAAATCAACTCCTGATTCCAATCATGCCAGCCGGCAATTTTGGTGCGATGGTTCCCGAAATTGCGACAGAACGCTGAATAGGTCCCTTCAAACAGTTTTGAGCAAAAAGTCACGAGGCATCACTTGCAAACTTTGACCTACCAGGCGCCCACTGAAATCTAATTAGCTAGACACATGTGGAAACAATTCAGGCGACGTACAGGATCCCATTCCAAGGCGGCATTCGCCGCTGCAGTCCTCCATGTATTGTTGCGTCGATCTTAAACATTCGAAGTCAGACAGATTGATCGTCTGAGGAGCAGGTAGACCACATACTATCATAGATTCGTATCCTGAACTCATCTTTGATCGACGTCCCAACGAGGCTGAGATCTGAGTTCCTTCTTGTCAAGTCCTGATTACCCACTATCAGTCAAAAACTCCAAAGGTAAAGAGACATTGTGTCATTGTCTTGCGGATTCTCTGACCCTCTTCAACCGAGACTCGATCAAATTCAGCGTGTCGCGAATATGGAGCTTTTGTTCAGCACCGGCGCTTCCTGCACCAGACTCAACCCACAATGCAGCTTCTCCAAGCATAGCGGGAATGTCGTTATCGATATATCGCTTGGCAATACTCAACTGACTGTCCGCAATGATGCCGAGGCAGTGCTTTCGTAGAGCAAGGATACCGCTGAGCTGCAGTGATGGGAGGGCCACGTCTCTCGGCTTATGTCGTTCATCCCAGTATAGGATGTTGCTAACGCAGAACACCGCCAGATTTCCGCCTGCAATCTTGTCTTCGTAAGCTGTTCGAAGTTGCCTGGTGACAATGGCATTGCGGGTCTTTATCAGATACTCTTTTAGTCTATTGTGAAGGATGACATGTCAGCTTGCACTGAGGCCAAGTTTTGTGTACTTATTCGACAATTTTGAAGGCCGCGTAACTTACTCGAATAAATTCTTCTTCAAAACCGCACTGTTCAGCCAATGCGAGTTAGCGATACGCAAAAGCCTCTGTGCAGATGGGTCTCACTTGGTTCGCCTCTGTTCGTTGTGGAGTCGAATCGATTCCCTTTGTTCCTCGTCTGTCAGTTCCGTCATCTCCAACTCGTCAATTTCCGCCAGGTCAAGATTGATATTCTCAATGTCTGCCTCAGCGGTTGAAACTGCATTGCTCAGTTGCTGGATACGATCTGCGTGTCGGCCTCGCCAATCTTTCATGGCTTCTTCAACTCGAATGTCCTGTGGCTCAGTGGTCAGCAAACCGCAGAAACATTATAAAAAGGTGGGAAACTGGAGATTCTAAAACGTGCTCACATCAGACTTTGTGCAGACGATCCCAACTTTGGACAACCCTGCCTGTTGCGCAAGTTCAAAGACACTTTCCACACCGACATCTGTAGTCGCCCGCCCAATGTTGCATATGGCAAAAATCTCATCACATTCGACCAGATATCTTTCGGTGATAAGTCTCCGTGCCGAGTTGGAGTCACGCAGTCCTGAGAGTCATATATTAGGGATATTTGGGCCGTAACAAAGGATGCTGCACCTTACCAGGAAGGTCGACGAGGATTAGACCCTTACTCAGAATATGTGAGGGCAAAAATACCCTGGTTCTTTCTGTTAAAAGACTTCACTATACGACCTCTGAAGTGAGGTAAGACTTACTTGATCTTACGGACGAAAGGCCAAACAGCTGGCGTTCGTGTATCTACCGATTCGGATGTCAGATACATCAGGAAAGCAGCGCAACTATCCCGCGAAGGCTTCTCATGTCTTCCTTCAAGCGGTAGGTCCACTCTCCGCAGCCAGGAATGAAAGGTTCTTAGGACAGTGGCTTCCTCCTCATTGATAAGGAAGTCTTCGCTCGCCAGCTGACCGCGGAACATAGACCGGAAAGTGTCCCGAGCGACGTTTGCTTGCTCTTCAATATCGACAACTGTTGCCGCCTCATCATTTCTCCTCAATTCTCCCGCGTTCAGGTGAAACATTCGATACGATTGAAGCAGCTCCTTCATCTGATCCATGAGCTCATCCTGACTGAATAATTCCACGTCAATAGTGAAAGCATCCCCGTCCTTATGGTGATACTCGGTAACAACGCAGGTGCATGCGGCCCCGCTATTGCTCTAGCATACGTTAACCGACGGCTACGATGCTACGCAAGGTCTTCCATAACCTACTGTTCTAGCGAGGTTCTTTTGATCCAGAAGGGAATTCAAGACGCTACTTTTACCTGTGCTCGTAAGATAAGGTCCCTTCGATCATAGTACTGGACGCTCACCAACGCCGGAATCTCCAACAAACCCAACAGTCCGCGTCGAAGGTCCTTCAAATTGGGACAGATCCAGTGCTTGGCCATACAGTCGTCTGATTGTTGAATCGGGGTTGATGTGAAGAGGGCTGTCTTCGAGAACACCTGCCAACTGAGTCATCAAGGCCTTGGCGTCCTTGATGGCATTTTGGACCGCTGGGTCGTAGAAACGACTCTCTGGCAACTCCTCGTCCTTGACATCATGATACACCAGGGCTGCTTCAGAACGTCCCCGCGATCGACGAGGAGGGCGCGGGCTCAAGGAGCTTTGCCTAAAAGCAGGCGTAGGATTGCTTGGTTGAGGAGTCCGTCGCCCAGCATCGTCGAATAGATTTGACAGTGCGGCTCTAATATCAGACAACCCCATATCTACTGGTGTGCGATCGAGGCGTTCGATAATCAGCCGATCCAGACGATCAGTGATGCTTCCAATCTCGGGGGAGTCCCGCGCTGGATATCTTTCCCCAGGGAGACCATCAGCAGCCCTATAGGAGAGTGGAGAGTGCGGAGCTGATGTCAGCGGGGAGGTTGATGCTCGAGCAGCCCCTGGGCGAGTAGTCGGTGTACGAGGGATCGACGCTCCAGATATTGGAGACTCTGTCCATGCCTCAGTCTCAACTGATGGAATAGGCTCATCTGGAGACACTCGTCTCGGCAATATTGGTTCCGGAAACAAGGTGTCACTTCTGACGATAGATGGAGAGCGACTCGACGCAGGAGTGAAAATTGGTGCAGACGATCCTCGAGACGTCGTCGATGCTGCTACTGACTGGTGTCTGTTTGGAAATGAAACTGGCGGAGAACCTGAGAGTACTTGTTCCTGGGGAAACAGTGCGGCCCAAGGCGGGGGTTCAGAAGCCGTGGTCCTCGGGGGACCGGCCGTGGCCGAGGATCGCTGATGGTAGTATTCCAACGTTAACTGAGTGGGCTTCTGGACGGAAAGGATTGATATTGGGGTTTCGAGGAGAGAACTCACAACTCTTGACATCCTTTAGAACTCGGCGGTGACAGGAAAGAACCACGAAAAGCTGCGAAATCGGGCGCTTTAGCCAGGTGAGCGTGCTGCCCGCCTCTTCAAATAAGTTGGTGCTCCATTTCTCCCAAGCCGTCCCATTCACGCTAGCCCGAAAGACATAGCCTCATTGCGGTTTTATATCCTATTACAGAGACTGATTCCGTTGGAGATATCTATTCTGGTAAAGCAAAAGCGCCCTCGCGGTGGGGGGATCATGCGGGCGAGGGCGGCGCAGACCTGTCCTGTTGGTTTCAGCTGCACACCCTGGGTCGTCGACCCAACCAACACAGATTGGTTAAGCGGGCGAAATAAGCGCCAACAGACTCTTTGGACCATGGCATGTATGCCACTGAGTCAGTCACTCGCAGAATTCTGATTCTTGGGTTGGATTCGGGCTCATTGTCACATGAACGAGTCGAGAAAGCCGAATTAGACTTGCAATCGCCAGGGCTGTCAGCTTTTGTTCTAATACGCGGCCAGAGGGTTATCAGCGCTTAACAACATCAAAGTTCCTGAAACTTGCCCTTGTACACAAGGCCATCAGGTTGCAAGTACCACCTTGTAAGTCAATGAACGAAAAAGTCTTAGGTTCGTTGTTCGGCTCATATTTCTATGATGAAGAAACCCCAGCTCGGCATTGTGGAAGGAGAAATAGCCATAAATAACGCCAGTGCCATTTTGTATATGTTCTCTTTCGAACTTATCAGCTCCCCGTCTCCAAGATTTGAAATGAAAAATGTCTTAGTGATTGATAAATGTCTCTAGGACGCGTAACTTTCCTATGTTCTCTGCTCACTGTGTCGAATCCATGGTTTATAACTGCTAGTGGAAATCGACCCGTAAAAGTAAACGTTGGAAAACATCATATAAAAAAGTAGAATCATGTAGGAATACCTTTTCTGAGAAAATCCTTTCAACTTTTGAGAACAGGCGGTCGCCTGGCTTTGAAGCCTTGTCTCCGGCTCCGCTAATGAACTATGTCAAAGATTCATCAGCAGTCGGTGTCCATAAACTCAACATAGGGCGTGTATCTTCCAAATTCAACAAGTACAATATATTTGCCTTCCGATTTGGCGTAGCATTGTGACTCTGAGGGTTTTCAAACGACCTAACTTGTTTTGCCTTTCGAAAGTCAGTGAACATCAAGCTGTCAACCAGCGAAACCTGAAACGCCTGGATTTTGTGTCAAGGAGTTCGAATCACTGTTCAGAGGATGTGCTGTACCTTTTAATTGAGCTTCAACCTCTTTGATCTTTTGAAGGCGCTCTCAATAGCCAGCTGGTTTCATGAAATGCAAGTGCTCAGTGGCACGAAAGTAAGCGTTGGCAACATGGTTTTCTTTCTTTCGAGTTCATCGCCTCCAAAAACGTGTATAATTTTCTTTCGCGGTTCTGGGATTTTCTTTAAGGAAAACTAGATGCCGCCAGAACCGGTTACTCTAGTCTCAACACCCGAGACTCTAAACTTGCTCATTGGACTCTCATCAAGTTTCGCAGTGAGCAGATCCATCCTGAATTACGGCATATGGTTAGCAGGTAGCGTTAGAAGTACTTGACGCAGAGACGCTCTCCTATATCACACTTGCCAACGAACTCATTTAATTCCTTTAAAATATTCATGCAAATCGTGGTCTGTTGGCTATAGACACTTTGCAACCGAATGTCTTGATGATTGACTCACTACCCCATAGTCCTTAGCAAGGAAGTCGGCGCTTCGGGAGTTGAGAACATTGAACACCACATGATTCAAGTATTATGTCTGACTGCTGATGTGAACGTTTCACTGCATTTTTGTCTATCGATCTGGATCTCAACCTAGTGTAAACATACAAATGGACCAGCAACCTTGGTGCTGTCAGCCATGAGCTCTTTGGCAGAACTTCAACTCTGACAACTGTCTCGGCATGACTATGTGCTTGGCAGATCTAGCCTACTATCAACTTGTTAAGTCTACTTATGTTTCCCTGGAGAAAGTGTGATCACTGACAGGTTCTACGCAATCCAGATGGAGATACCGCTTTGACTAAAAGAACATATGCTCCAAAGTTCCTGCATCATTCCTCACAATCAGTAAATCTAGGTTGAGTCCACCTACAAGACTAAACATCACTTATAAAGCTTGAACTACATCGTCTCGGAGTCAGAAAGAGAGTATCAAACCGTCGCTAGCATTAGATATACCAAAAAGTGATCCAAATGCTTACACCAGACATGATTGTATCGTTAGCAATTCCTTTTGAGGAGACTATCACTTCAAGTAAGGTAACTAACTACACCTATCTCGTTGGATAGTGGATCAACTCACATTTTTACGTAGAGGCATGAGGATCTCATTAGTCAAGGCTGCCTTACAAGTAGAGACTCGAAATAGTACATTCTGGGACACCTGAGTTTTGTTTGAATCGCATATTTCACTTCGGGCAACAAGACGCATCAACCCACGGTCCTGCTATGAGCAACAGACGCTCGGTCGTCTTCAAGTTTTCTACTCACAATTCAAAAACCAGATCGATCGGCCAAACAGCGCCGTCCGTACATATTCTATCAATTGATTAAAAACAAAAGATCACTAGAACACAAAACCCCCAGTAGGTTCATCTCTCAACATAGACACCATCCTCTATCTAGTATACAACCTACGTAGTATCACCTCTATGACTGAGCTCTCAAGTACAGAGCAACAGATCTGTTAGTATCCCTATCACAGGGATATTAGTCGATTAGTTCGAACCATAGGTTAATAAAGTAGGTTAATTAAACTATTTTAATATACTACGTAAAGTATAAAAAGGAGGTTTTAACTATAAGTTAAGTAGTTTATAGTAATTATAAATAGGGCCCCTCATTAGCCCCTACATAGCCTTAGCTATATACTAAAGTTAAATTAGACTTTTAATTTAATACTAACTTTCTCTTTTTTTATTAATTTAATTACTACTTTTATTATTACTGCTACTACCGTAATTAGAAATTTAATTTAACCTCGGGCCTATTTATTAAGTCGTCTCTTTTTACTCTTTTTTTTTACTTTTTTTATATAACCTATCCTTTTATTCGTACTATTACCTTTTTTTTATTAATAAATTATTTTAATCCCTTATTAAGTACCGCTTTTATAAAAGCGTTAGCGAGGTTATTATTATTATTAATTTAATAAATCTTAAGGATTTCTTATTATTTATATAACTACCTAAGGGCTATAATATTTATTATAAACCTCTTTTTCTTTTATAGTACTTAGTTTAATAAGGTACTTATATAACGAGTATAAATTAGTATAAATAATCATAAGGATTATAAAAAAGTTAAGTTAATTTATAATCCTCTTAAGTATAGTTTAAATTACGTAAATAAAGTTAACGCCGTTAACTATATTATAAACTTTAGATACGAGTACGCTACGTATTACTTACTTACTCTTTATTAATAAATAGTAAATAATATTACTTTAAATCGTAAATTCGTCCTTACTAAGCTTTTTATTAATAAGGATAATAATATACTCTAATTATAAAATTAAGTCGTTATTATTTATAAATAATCCGTTAATAAACACGTAAAGCCTTATTAAAATAAGCTTAATAAACTAATAAATAAAACCTCGGTTATAGTATTCTCGCTACTACTATAGTTATTAATTAAGAGTATTAAAATCGCTCTCTATAAGCTTTATAACCTATATAGCTCTAGTATAGTTAAAAGTAACCTCGGGCTAATAAATACTCGTAATATATACCCCTCGGGCGAGCTTAGCCCTATATTACTTCTTATAATTAAGGGATTTTTAGTTAATAAAAATAATCTTTTTACTTTACCCCTTTTACTAAAATACTATATTATCCCCCTTAATTATTAAAATCTTTTTATTAAATACTAATAAGAATTTTAATATTAGGATCTCTTTTAGTTTAGCTATAAATTTAGCTTTATAAAGCTCCTTATCCTCCTTCTTTATAAACTTAATATTTAATAAACCTAGGGTATTATCTATTTATATCCTAATAATACTAAAGGGGTTATTTACGTATATAGAGATTAAGAAGTAAGGATCGTATATTTATATAACTATTAATAATTAGTTAATATAAAAGTCGTAGTACGTCGCTTATTAATAAGTACTTAATTTAGTAAGGCTATATAATAGCTTAAGTACTTTAATAATCGTACTTTTTAAGTACTTACTAATTATTTTTTTTTAAAAATAAGTAAGGATCTTCTTTATAAGCCTAGTTACTAATTAAGTATACGCTTATCTAATATTATAACTCTAGATCTAGTATCTTTTTTATTATAATAATACTATTAGTACTATTATAAGGCGCTAGCTATAGTATTAAACTATAAATAATTAAGTAAGTAGCGTTACCTTCTTAATATCGCCGTACCCTTATATAACGTACTTCGATTTTTTATACGGCTATAGGGTACCTTTCCCTTTTATCTCTCGAACTATACGTAATTTAAAAATACGTAAATTCGTATATTTAACTAAATTATAAAAAATAAATCAATAGACCCCTCGATTACGTAATATCTCTACTTCTATTAGGTCTAATCCTTTAAAAGGTCTCTTAGCTATTATAATTATACTATCCTTTCGTAATTAAGTTATGAGTACGAAATTAGCCTTTTCTTTTGCTATATAGAATATATTAATTATAGCGTCGTTAGTAATAAATTAGTAAAGTAGTACTTTTTATTTAGGTCTTTTTATATATTATAGCGGTATAAATATTACCTCTTCCTTACTATTATTATTTATTTATTTTACTATAATAATTTTATTAAAGATAATTCTTTACTCCTCTTTACGTTATTAAGGAAATTCCCCTGGCTCTTTTTTTTTATTAAACTAATATCTCCCCGCTAGGATCGGTATAGTACGGTTATACTACTATAATTAATACTTTAAATAATTAGTCTTAGTTTTTAGTAATGATATATAAACGTTCGTTAACTAAGATTAATTTATATAAGCTTAATTACTATTTAGTAGTTTTTTTTTATACTTTAATATTCGAATTTAGTAATATATTAAAGTTAGGGCTTATATTTAGCTTATTATAGTAGTAATAGCCTTATTAATCTAGCGCTTCGTATTCGTTTCCTAGAGTACTTTTATTATTTTATTAATTACCTAAGCTTACTAGGCTATATTTAGTAACAGTAGCGAGGCTATTATTGTTTTTAAATATACTCTAAATACGAGAAGTATTAGAACTAGTCCCTTTGGGCCTATAGTATTGTTATAGTACTTAAATACTATTTAAAAATACTCTTTATCCGTAGTATCGGGGTACTCGTTATAAATAATTTTAAACGCTCTTTTTAACTATTAATAAGCTCTTTTTACTTTATTAATATTATAATATACTTTAATAAGTACGATTTTTAGCTATATACTATATATAATAATAATATTTTTAAACTCCGCTAACTTAAAGCTCGTACTTATATTAGTCTTAATCTTATTTAGTAGCCCCTAGTATATATCGATCTACGCTCTCTTTAGTATTAACTAAATAGTCTTAATAAGTAAGTCCTTAAAGAATTAGTCTCTTTAGAATAATATAGTCTTATTAATAATATATAGTACTAAGTAATTATTTAAATAGAAAATATTAATAACGATTTTTTAATTAAAGTTAAGCTTATTATATAATTTAAACTTAAATTTACGCGGGCTCTGGGCGTTTATTTAGTAATAGTAATATATCTTTATTAAGTACTCTAGAGCTCTTATTTCTATATCGTTCTCTAATTACTTAAAGAGGTTATATAGCCTTATAATTAATAAGTAATTAAAGCGCTTATATAATTATTTAAGCTCTCCCTTTGTAGAATAGTTAATAAATTTAATCTTTAATTCGAGCCTTATAAATATATACCCCTATTACCTTTTAATAAGTATAGACTACTTATTATTTAATAATCTATTTTTTATATTATTAAATACGATACTTAACTAGTTTATATCCTTTAGGTATAATAAAAATAGTATATTAATAAGTAAGATATATAAAACTATCGTACCTAAGTATATATTAACTTTTATTATACTTAGGGCGTATATTTCTTTACCTAGGCCGAAGTTAATCCTCATAATACTTATTATTAATATATTTAATATAACTAAGGATATTTTTTAAAGTACGTAGAATTACTCCTTATTTCTAGTTAATTATTATAATACCCCTATATCTAGGATAATTTTTTAAAAAATATCTAAGTCGTATCGTTTATTAATATAAAATACTTATACGAGCTTAGCGTTCGAGTAATTTAGGGAGTATAAAAAAGACCTCTCTAAGTACCCCTAGAATCGCTTAGTACCCTATTTCTTTTTAAGTATCGAGAGAGGTACTAATTTTTTTTAAACGTTAATAAAATAGGGTTTAGTACTATTAGATTTATCTATTTATTTATATTTATTATCTAAGAGATCTTCTCTTACTATCCGTAAATAAAAGCTTACTTATTAAAAGCTTTTATTACTTTTTATTTATTTAGCTTCGTATATTTTTTAAAGGCTAACGGGATAAAAAAAAAGTAGTTAATTTCGTTAGTTTTATTAAAATCCACTTTATTAGTATACGGGATAAGATCTTTCTTATTTTCCGAATTTTTTATTATATAGTCTTTTTTTACTAATTAATTAATTACTTTTATTAATTTCTAATCGCGGGCCGGCCGTGGGTAAGTTAATTAATAAAGAAGGATTATATAAGGTTAATAATAATAACTTAGTTACCTCAATATTTCTATTAATTATTAAGGGTTATTTTAACGTAATAAACGTCGGCCTTTCGTAAGTAGTTAAGGGCTACGATTCTTTTATTTCGTTCTATTATAGAGATTTTACGTCTTATTACTTACTTTTTATAAAGTTAAGTAGTATAATTCTCTTATTACGTTTTATTCGAGGAGGTCGTTTTTTTTATATTAAATACTTTACTAATTTATAATAATAGAAATTAATTATTAATTAGTATTAGTATTCTTATTATAAGGATATTAGTTAATTAGTTCGAACCGTAGGTTAACGAAATAGGTTAATTAAACTATTTTAATATATTACGTAAAGTATAAAAGGGAGGTTCTAACTATAGGTTAGGTAGTCTGCGGTAATCGTAAATAGGGCCCCTCGTTGGCCCCTGCGCAGCCTCGGCCGTATGCCGAGGTCGAATTGGACTTCTAATCCGATAAGATCCAACCCGCTACTACGCAACCGACCCGATGTCGACTCAAGATGTGCATTCTCACTCCCAAGCCCACGTGATCGCAAGCGCCCTCATACCCCGTCCATGGTGCCATCTGAAGATTCGCTCCTCTCCAGTGATCTTCTGACAGTACTCTGCCTAACAAACTAGGCAAGAACAAAGCTCCCTTCTCGGGCCTGACGCTAGGAGGAGGGGAAGAGGCGGGGAGTGTCTTGCGTCAACAGCTTTGCTCGCACCAAAAACTCGGCAATCGGACTCGGTTCTCCCAAGCTTCGATCTTGGCCGACGGAGAGCGATGTAGCTGAGCATGATGGGTTGAGCTTAGAACCGAAGAATAGGTTCCATCAACGACAAACGACATCAATCAAATCTCCGCTCCAAAACCACAAGTTCCTCGATCGATCCGGTTTTGATATTGGGTCCCAGGCCATTCAAAGTTTTCCATCCCCGGAGCTAAGAAAAACGGTGTACGGAGCTGTCCATGAAGATCGTCCCTCAGCTCCGTGTGCGTGGCTACCGTGGGGGTTCTTTAAGCACTGAGGATGGTGCGGCGATATCCACGTTCCTGACGATCTCTAGTCCCACGAGGTAGAGCCGCAGAGGGCTTGGTGAAAAATCACGACCAAGAAATGAATGAAACCAATCACCATCGAACAACACAACCTCGACCACAAATTACCATGTTCCGTTTCTCTGAGCTCCAGCAACGCCAACAAACGGGGGATCCAAAAAGGCCCTCAAGCTGGTTTGGCAGCTCGGGAACGCACACAAGCTGAAACCGCCACTTGCGTAGTTGGCGTCGAAAAAACGGCTACCAATTGTGGGGGTTTAGGGAAACACCTGATGAGAAATGGATTAGCCGAGGTGGGACGGCGTCAAGGAAACAACACGTAGTAGTCGCTTGCGTTTAACAGATCGAGATCGAGATGGCGGGAAAAATTGACGCATATCCGACTGGAGGGTTCTCCGCAGACGCGTCGGCCATGTCGTTGATGATGATGAGCAGTCGACACAGCCGGCGTTGACAACGAACAAAGAAGAGGGTGCCTCCGCTCTCTGTAGCTTGGCCCGAATAAAGAACATTCTCAACCGAGAGGATCTCTAAACGCGCGTGTGTCCTGTTTGCCTTCCAAAAGGCCCGAATCATACAGATAGTTGGCAAACAGGTCTAAGGGGTCATTAGTACCCTCAAGAACCCCCTATGGGCCCTATCCAAATCTTGATTCGCGATCAGATCTTATCCGCTCAATCAGCCAAACTGATTAACCCAAAGGGTAAAGACACCGAAAGGAACAGATGGATCTTGCGTCGCCAGCCGGCCGGGCAGAAACAAAACACCAACGAAAAAGTAGAATGCGTAATAGGTCTTCATCAAACAACTCCACATCAAGACCGGCGCCGTTTCGGGCTACGCGGATCACCCGGATTCCGACGCTAGTCGTTTTCCCCGGCGAAGATCCTCATCTCGGGCGGGTCGGCGAGCGAGAAGGAAAAGGAACAAGGGGAAAAGTGGAGCGAGACCCGTCAAGCAAGTTATCGTTTGGTTCAACCGTTGCCGTGGCTCATCGTCTAGACAAGTATGAACCAACCGCTGAACCAACCCCTTACCAGCATCCATAGTGTTCTTTTGAGGGTTCGAGCCTCTGACGTCCAAATCCCGCTGTTTCCACTCCGCTTCGCTATTACCAACGTCTCGTAAAGCTGGCGGTCTGGTAGTTTGCCCTGGGAGACGAGAACGAAAACGAGGCAGTCTTTTATGAAGCTTTCGGTTCGGGCACTGTGGTTCTGTCTTGCCTACGTGAAAACATGGTCTACCTTAGTTTTCGCAACGTGGAAGGGGCGTGTATGCTGGAAATGCATGAATCGTGTAGAGCAGATGGATGTAACGTTCGAAGACCGCGCTAATCATGAAGAGGGTAAGAGACAAGCAACGGTGCAGTATCAAAGAACAATGGTATTACGCTTGATATACGACAAACTTCCGCCCCGGGGGTGAGGTCACACTTCTAGCTCTACATTCGGACCTCTCACAACTCGGCACTCCGGTCCGTCAGCGGTCTATTCCGCGCCAGTACCAGATCCACCAGCTCCTTGCCGGGGAAGTCGATAATCACGATACCCGTCATCCCGCTATCCCCCCGGTCCGCCGTCGCAGCGAGCCAGTCGCCGGTGCGGTCGTTGATGCCGGCCACCGTCCGGTTCAGGTTCCCCGCCGCGGCCTCGATGGGCAGCACGCCGACGCTGGCGCTCAGGTGCGCGAGGTAGAGGACGCGGTTAGCGTGCGGCTTCGCGGTGGCGGCGCGGCGGAGGGCGTTCTCGACGGCCTCCCACTTCATGTAGAGGTGCTCGACGCTGGGGATGATCCAGAGGTCCTCCAGGACCATGTCGGCCGACGCCCAGATGACGCCGTAAGGGCTCTCGGGGCCCTTTGAGGGGAAGTTTTGCAGCAAGAAGATCTTGCCGCGGAGGGCGCCGAGGGTCGGGTAGGGCTTGCGCGGGTTGTGCTTGCGGAAGTGGGATTTGGCGCCGGGGGAGGTGGCGGTGGAGTTGTGCAGGAAGTAGTTGAAGGCGTCCTCAAAGGTCATGCTGTTTGTGCCGAGGGGCCTGCCCTCCTCCTTGAGGCGCATGACGATGGTCTCGCTGGGGTGGTCGTCGAGGAAGTCGAAGAGGGTGAGGAGGACTTCCGTGTAGGAGTGGCCCGTGTACATGGAGGCGTGGTAGATCTCTATGGAGTCGTTGACGAGGCGGCCCCGGATGTCGAGGTAGCGCATGCCGGCGTGCAGCTGGGCTGAGAGGTTGTGGTTCTGGCATTGGAAGACCTGGTTGGTGAGGTCGTAGGTGAGGGTGTCGTGGGTGCCCGGGATGGAGAGGGAGGTGAGGTTGGCCTCGTCCGGGATGGCCTTCATCCATTCGGCGTGATCGGCCTTGTCGACGTCGAAGGAGTAGTGGGATTCATAGCCGCGGTAGCAGTGGTTCTTGGACTTGACGAAGCAGGGAGCTAGTGAGAGAAGGACGGAGAAGAGGGCCGAGACGAGGAGGAAGAAGGAGAGGACGTAGAGGAGGGGCATGCAGTGGAAGCGCATCTTGTGAGGCTACACCGCGGTCTATAAACCGCGGGGGTGTGTGAGAGTGTGTGATACAGGGCACGCGCAAGTGGGTGAGTGAGTGATACACACACTCGTTTGAAGTGAGTGAGCGAGTGAGCGGGATGAGTGAGGTTGTACTGAGATGTAGAGGCGCGGACGGGGGGGGTGTGATCCGAGAGGTCCGCGATGCACGGATGAGGCTCCTCTCTCGGGTGAGACGCGGATGACGGAGCTCCTGGCACCTTGTTTGGCTCGCTCGCGGTGCGGTGCTCTGCAGGACTCCGGCACGGAGAGGATCCCCACCGCAAGGCTCGGCAGCAAAGTCTTGTTGGAACCGTTGAAGAAAAGGGGGATATGCCCGAGACTCGGTTCTTTGAAATGACGTCCAATTAGGTACACAAGAAGAAGAAACGATGTACAAACAGCAAAAACTGAGTCTCCCACACGTTACTTCTCCCACACACTCTCTCCAAGGGAATAGTCAGAAAAAGAGAAGGTTTGGGGAGGGGGACGGGGCGCGGACATGTGAGGTTCAGCTGCTTTTACTGTTGAGGGAGACTCGAGAGTGAGAATGAGAGTGAGAGTGGGAGTGAGCCTCAGAGCTTAGCCGAGCGTCACGTCACTGGTTTCCTCCCCGTTGGACGTCCGCGGCGTGGCTCACCTTTGGAGGGCCCACGTGCGCCGCATGAGAATGAATCGAAGACCGCACCAAAGTTGTTCCGGAATTGCCTTTGCCTCCGGGCGGGACGCGGGCGGCTCAAAGCGCTCCACCATCTTTTTTGCGGATTGCCCCTGAGATTATACAAGTAGGGGTTATCCTGACATTGGGGGAAGCAATCAGTGAACTTGAAAAGAGGCTGAAACGTGAGGCAAGTCGTTTGAACCCATCACGAAAACATCAGCGTCGTGTACGACTGTGCCAAGCTCGGATACTAGTCCCGTAGGTACGGACACCACATCCCAAAGCCACTAGATAGTCGACAGGCGATAAGACCATGGGATCAGCACATAAGTCCACTGTCCAGGGCCCGCAGGTCGCGGCGGCACAACCGTACTATTACAGGGCAACGCTCTGCCCCCGCGTGCGGCATCGGCGGGAACAGCACGCGGCCGATCCTGGCCCGGCCACCGCCGAAACAACGACAGCTCGGCCCGCCAACCAATCCTCAACCGGCAGTCGGATAACCTTTCGAGTGCTCGGTTATCATGGCTCATGTTCTGCCGCCATGTCTTGTGTTCTCATGATTCCCCTTGTTCTCAAAGACAGCTTCACGAGACGGCTTCATCTATCCAGAACTCGAAGAGCGTCGCACGAAAGGACATGGCGAAATGGTGAAACCACACGGGGGAACATGCGGTGAGTCGGGCGTGTAACATCACACAAGATAAACAAGAAACAAGGCCAAAAACAAGTTGTTGGAAAAAAACAGACATGCAAACGCAGCCAGCCGGCATGCCGACACCCCGGCTGGACGGTCACGCATCTCGTTACTTCTGCTCCTCCCCCCACGTTTGCGATGGGCAAGGTGGTTGGGACCTGGGACCGTTGATCATTGATGGAGGTAGTCCCCCGCGCTGCGTTTCCAACTCTTTCGGCCGGTATACTCTCATCTGCGAGTCCTTTCGAGTCGCAAGATCGTTTGAATCTGCGTCTCGCGGACATGTCTTACCTGGTGCTGCTGCTGCTGCTTCACACTCTCAGTCCATTTTATGATTTGACTCCCACCGCCGCAACCGCTGTCGCCCGACTTGATTTGTTCGTAAACAAGAACCTCTCCAACCTCTCTGTTTTCATCAACGAGCCAACCATATTCCCTAAAAGCGTACATTGAACCACAAATACCTCCCAAGGCCCTGTCCTGTCAACGCACATATCCGCTGCCTGGTGCTGGGCCCCGCACCGAGCATATTTCCACCGAAAGCGGGCAGTCACGCTGCACCTGTGCGGATGCGTACATGACGTGACCCGCCGCCTTGCGCTGTGATAAAGCTCTGTCCGCTTGAGCGTTCTTGATATTCTATAGATGATAGAGTTCGTTGAGAACAGGTTGTGACCTGGGTTCGACCATTGACGATCTTACATCGCTCGGTGTGGCTGGATGGCGGGGGTTAAGGCGTGGAGTAGCAAACCGGAATAGAGGCGTGGATGCCCGTTCTCGCGGTACACTGAAGTCAATCATGGCACCATGATGCACAAGTATCGTTGATACAAGGAATCCTCGCATTCTTCATGAAGTTTTGGTACGGCTTATCACGCTGGCAGGATAGTGCTTGACGTTAAGGTACTCTCCAACCAGTGTTCGACCATCTCAGAGGGTTACAATTGTGAGGCTGAAAGGGAACCAGAAATAGCTCAGGTCTGGATTACCATCAAGAAAAGCCTCCTCGTCCCTGGTCAAGCGATGACACCCTCAAAGTTTTTGACAACGACTGAGGAAAAGGAGGCTCAATCACACCATCTGAACACGAGACGACGGGAAGTCTGGAGGTAGGCTAGTTACGCTATATGCCAACTTCTTATTGGATTGCCAGGCGGTCGCAATCTCGACAGCGACAGTGGCAGTTCCCATTGGCACCTCGTAACACGAGTCCTTTCTTTGACACTGACAGGTTGACATCAGGTTTCAGAAAAAAAAACGCCTTCAGCCTGGTGGTGGTAGTAGCAGCTTGTGCGATTGCCAAACCTCAACTGTGATCCTTCAGGTTGATGACTGGGCAGTGATGAAGGTGGTTCGACGCTGACGAAAGACACTCGTCCACGTCGAGGAATCCTTCCATCATGACAGCGTGAAGCGAAACATCCACTGCCGTGGGAGCAAAAGACTGCAACGGACTGCAATGTGACGGTCAAGACTCCTTTCTCGCCACTTGTACACTGTACTGCGTATCACGGGCACGGCAGAACGTGCCGCGGACAGCTTGCCCTCCAAGAGGCCACAAGTCGAGCACGTCAGGACTTCCGTAGTCATAGCTCCTCCTCCAGCTTCAAGGCTTACCACTCAACTACTTACTGTAGAAGCACAGCTATGGCCCCGTACAAGTCCAACTGGAAAGCCCGGCATCGCGTATCTTGGTCCGTGTTCATGGCCTGCATCACTAGTCCCCGTGGATAGAGGGGGGAAGACTGGGAGAGGAGCTTGGGAAAGGTTGTAGCCAAAAACTAGTGCGGCGCACGAACCCGATGAAGAGGGTTTCCATCTCGAACAATGGGATGGACAGACAGTGTAAAGTTGGAGGGTGGAGTAAAAAAGCGAGAAGCAGATGTTAGACAAGAAGCTCCCGAAATCGCCGCCGACGCCGACGCCGTCCCTCTCCGTGAGTATTCCCCTCTCCTGCCGCCGTGGTATCGTAGCGTTGAGCATTCATCCCCCGAGCCAACGAGACTCATCCAAGAAACAACAAGACCATGTGAGAGTCAAAGTCTGCTTCCCCAGAAACATCTGATTCCCGAGGCCTTTTGCCGCCCGCGGAAACAAATACAAAAAAAAAGATGAGATGACTTTTCTGGGTGAACCGCCCGTATGCTCCCAGCTCTCAATCCCGCCCCCGACGGCTTCATGTGATCCGAATCGCGCCTCGTATCCCCCCAATCTTTCCGGCATCCAACCCCCATCCCTTTTCGTATGCAGGCGTCACGCTGCATACAACCCACCATCAAGTCTGCAACCACCACTACCAACAGCACCTCCACCACAGAGAAGGGAGGAGGGAACCGCTCGTCGTTCACATCATAAGGAAAAAAAGGCCATTCGCCAATCGCGCGCGAGAAGGTAGGTCCCCTGCGATTTCGACAACAAGAGCCTCCGAGAAAGATCGTCCCCCTCCCTCCTCTCTACAATGTACATGCATATATGCAGTCACGATATGAACGGCGAACGGCGTCTCGCTTGGCGGGTTGCACCGATTTGCAGAAGAGCCAAGAAAACCCAAGAGGAGATCAGCACTCGGGACACTGAGACTCCGGGGTCCATTAGTGCGAATGTGTCTGCGATCTTCTCCTCGCTGCCGCCGTTCGTTTCAATGCTGCAGGCGTTTGGATAGTGCGAAGGACTGGGATTTGCAAGGTTCAAGAGAATCTCAAGATAGAAAGAATCAACAAAAAAAGAGGTAGGCCAAAACCACCTTGTTCCTTGTACGGAGGAAACGCCGCACCTATCGGGCCTTTGGAAACCAAATCTTGTTTCTTTGCTACCATCGGTCGATGGCAGGTAGGACCTTGTCAAGTTGTCATTTTTTGGTTACCTACCTTACCGCAGACAGTAGCCTGCTCGCTGCCGCTTTTGCCCCGCAGCCGACTCCGCATCCATTGGAGATGGTTGAATTGACTTTTTAGATTTTGGATTTTGGATTGTTTATTTTTTTCGAGATCCTCCCCCGGGGGCCGGAGCAGATGGCTATGTCTGCGGAAGCGATTCGGCCTTTTTGGTTTTGACAACTCCGTCCGTCACCAAAGAGTTGTAATGCGTGGGCAAAGTGTAGAGCACACACCCAAGCTTCTCGCATCTTCCAAGCAAAAGTGAAGTCATGAGCAAATATCGTGCAAGAAACTATGCCGCGGATTTGCGACCCTCTGTGCCAGCCTGGTGACTGTGGAGGCAAGAGAGAGAAACCAGCCCCCGGATCCGGCACCGCGTTCCCGCATACGATTTTGCGGCATGAGGCCCGATTCGTGCCGAAATGGCGTGGCATCTACGGCAGGATTGATCCCCTCTGTCTTCCGGGAGGCCTTGTTTATCAGATGCAGATGCAGATGTAAACCACGAGGTTGGTGATACGAAGTCGAAGCTCGTCGTGTGGTGGTAAATCGTACCCACGCTTTGTCATGGGGATGTCAGACTCACATGATGAATTCTCGCCGCATGGTGTGCCCGACTGTCAATATCATGATGCGACGCAGGTGAGCCTTGTCAGAACAAGTTGTAGCTTGTAAGGCAGTCTGGGCAGCGCATAAGATTGAGCTCTTGCCGAAAGTCGACGAGGTTTGTGAATATGGGGCCCCGGTCTCCGATCGGAAGCTTC
The DNA here is from genome assembly GCA_030869315.1 of Colletotrichum cuscutae. Lineage (NCBI taxonomy): Eukaryota > Fungi > Ascomycota > Sordariomycetes > Glomerellales > Glomerellaceae > Colletotrichum > Colletotrichum cuscutae. The sequence continues at coordinate 427,817 of MPDP01000168.1, forward strand.
AGGCGGGCGTGAACTTGAAGGTTTTCGGCGTTCCGGGGGTGGTGGGATGAATGCGCGGCGGGGAATATCGTGGCACAGGTGGCGCATCTAGGCTGATGTTTCGAGATAACCATGGTACCAGAAGGTAGAACTTGGAAGCTTGCCCGCCACCCCTGCGGCTCCGGTTGTTTGGATGCATGCGACCATTGCCTCGAGCGTTGCCGAATGGGGCCTAAGAGCTTCCCGACGTGACCACGGTCATGGATTCGCACGGTTTCTCTACAACTTGCTGGTGCTGATAGAAGCCAGGATGCTGAGGATTTCGTCCAGTGTTCCTTTCTTTGCTAAGACGATAGCTTCGATTTACCGGACATGGGATGTGTTGAAGACCAGGATGACAAGCGTGTGTGTCCAAGGCAGAGCAACTCGGAGGGTGACAGTGGCAGGCACACACACAATCAACAGAAAGCGGCCCAAGAGCCAAAACAGCACGACCAAGTCGGTAAAGCACTGCCGCATGTGTTTGGCGCCGGTGCTCCTGCCCTGGGAAGGGGAAGGCTCGTCGATGCTCACAAATCAAAATCAATGGTTCCCAACGAGCAAAAGGGGACATACCCCTTTGCAGCAAGAGGGTAAGGTACGGTAGTCAGGGAGAGCGTTGAGGGTGTAACCTGATGCGGCGGCTCAGGCCATGACGGGGGAATTGCAACGGGGGGGCTTTTCCCATAGTAGCGGCAACGCTAACACGCATTTTGTCGCGGTGCTATGCTGTTATCGGCGCGCCAGGCGAGTGCGTGTATGGTGAATTTGAACTGGTGTGTTTGGTGGGTGTGAGTGCGGGTGAGAACGTGGGAGAGGAACAGTTCCATGACGAGAACAACGACGGACGCGATCCGGCTGCTGGACCGAATGCCTATGCAGATGGACGTGGCCTGGTATCTGGTGTAGATGAATCATGGACGTGAGCCGAGAGAACCGGGCAGAATGGAGTGTACTCCGTAATGGACCAGAAATGACTCGGCGTGCCAGCGGGCTCTGGCCTCCAGGTAACCCGCTCCGGGACCGTACTTGACTATCAGCGTCAGCCCGTTTGGGCGGGCAACGACACCAAGCAAGAGATACGAAAAATAGGCCGGAAAGCGGTGCGAGTAAAAAGGTACGTATTCGAAGTCCGGGGCGAGATGAGAGCAGTCGCTGACAGCCCGGCAAACAATGGGATATCCAGGCGCCATGTCCACGGCTAAGTGAGGTAAAGTATCATATAGTAGACATGTTATTAATGTCGTTTGCGCCCCCGAAACAACCGGCGACCCCGGCCATGGTGTTCCTGACCTCGTATAGAGTGACTACCTCTCTGCAAACAATACGGATATTGTTGAGGAATAGCCTGTGAGAGGTGACTGAGAGCCAACTCGTAACCAGAGAACAAGCAGGACTTCAATGCCGGATGAGGATAAGACGAGGAGACGGTAGCAACCGGCCAGAAGGATGCGAGAAGAACCGAATGCTTGTGAGATAGACTTGGTGTCATTAGTATGAGAGCGAGTGAGTACGAGTGACATGAGGTGTTCTCAGCACAGCAACAATGGCCCCAGAGACCGAGAGGCAGGATAAGACGGACGAAACGTGGCCGCCTTGCACGTAAGAACAAGCGAGTGTGAAATGTCCGTAAAACAAATGTCAATGTGGAGGTTTCTGTCTGATGGTGGATGCATTCACGACTCAGACATTTTTTTGGGAACAATCAGCAAAGTGGGCGGAATAAGATAAGCAACAAGATTGAAGGGGTTGATTTAGACGTCGAGATGTCCAACCACGTTAAAGCTTTTGGATTCCCCGGAGCCGCGGGAATTGGACTGCAGTCAAGGCTCAAACATGACGCTGCAGCGCGCATCTCCGACATCGTATTCACTACGGCATGGTGTGTGTTGTTCTGTGAGTGTGTTGCCTCACTCGAGGCGGATCAATTATCCATCCACCCACCCATCCATCCATCCCTCACCGATTGAATGAGCGAATGCTTGGGTGACAGCGAGGGCGGGCGGTAAAGCAAAATAGCATGTTCCAAAGTTGGCAGTGTAAATTGGATCCGTGGAGGCGCCCACCCTTGCTTGTGTCTGGTATTTTAGCGACGAGATCATCGCTGTGGGGGAGAACTCTGTCGCTGTTCCAGCGCTTGACTTCAGCTGATGTTGTACCCGGGGGTTTGGGGCATCGGAGTTGGGGGGTTTTTGGGGAGAGCTTGAAGGCCTTGGGTGAGGGGGAAAGGGAGAGGATTTGAGTGAGAGACAGAGACAGCCGCTGAAGGCAGCTGAGAAGATGTCGGGCTACGGCAAGGAATGCAGGCATCATGCCTCCCGGGTACGCATGTCTAGTTTGTGTTGCCAGGCACGGCACAAGCGGCCAGAGAGACAACGTATCCATCCGTATCCAGCTGTTTTTTATGTTGTTTTTGTGCCATGCTAGATCCACCTATCAACGAGCATAGAGACAAAAGAAGTCAAGCGCTTGCTGGCCTGTGCTTTCTGGAGCTTGAGAGTGGAGAGTGACGACATTTCAACATGGGCTCAGGGGTGTGAAAGGAGCAGGGGTAAAGTAGAGAGGCAGCAGGGGGTTCTTGAAGGTGCATCTTGGGAGTGACAGATCATCCATCATTCATTCGAGTCTCTCTCTCACTCAAGCCCGAGACCCATACTGCGTAGATGGAGAACAAAAGATCATGAAGAAGAAGAAGAAGGATGGAGTTGGCGGCGGTGATAAACATTTGGCTGCCGCCGCGATGCCTGCCGCTTAGACAGCATTGATGGGATTGACAGACTCTCAGTCATTTCGACACGGCGGCGGGAGGAACGCAAGATTGAGATTGACGGACGCCGCGTCTGCTCATCCACTCACACAGCCGCATCGTTGGTTCGTTCTCGGGCACTCCTGTCGGTCCGTCCGCATGCTGCGTTTGATTTGGATGTTCGTCGAGACCCCTGCAAGCTCGACTAACAGTGCGCTGCTAGCCTGCTCACGACGCCACAGCCGGTCTAAGCTACATCAGGCCGAGCTCGGGATGGATGCGCCGGGCGCGCGCGAAGCGGGACTCCTTGGGCCATTCTGCTGTAACCGGGATGTCGTGTCGACTTCAGTGCCAATGGTGGGGGGTTTGTGGTTTTGGCACCTCTCTCGCTGATTGTCCGTCGGCTGGAGATAATTAACTCCCCTGCCGTAGGGCAGCTTGAAGAGTCAGGGAAACCAGGTCCAAGATGGCGAGGACGGCGAAGGGTCGGCGAGCATTGTATAGGCAGGGCGAAAAGACGAAAGGGTCCTTTTGGTGCTGACTGAAGTACGAAGTATTAACTTCCGCTTGTTGCACTTGGTTATCTTTATGCAAGTTGTATCGTCGTGAGGAAGGGCTTGTTATGCGGTTGGTCACAAGTGGCATAGCTGGTATATTTGCTGTGTATACGGAGTATCGCTCTCTGCTGTATCTTTGTTAGCTTGCGGCTTTCACAAGACAGGCAGGAGGCGCACTTGCTGCTATCCCAATCGCAGGGCTCATGGCCGGCCGGCCGTCCACTGACCCGGATTGGATGCGAATGCAACGGTATAGCTGCAGCGTCGTTACACACATGCTTGGGTACCATGTGCGTGGTGATGGTCTTTGATAATTCTTCTGGCGTCTCTTATTAGGACGGTACTCCTTATAGTATTCGTAGCTTGAGGTACTATGGGCGGCACGCGTCCACATATCGAGAGGGTTGTGGTTTGTCGCTGAGCGTGTTCCATCGACCGCCACCAGCACCGAGTTTGTCTCTGGCGGGCCATTCGCAAGCTCGCACGCGGACGCAACGCACAACATGCGTGAGGATGATGCACCGGGTCATGCTGTTGGGTTTCTCAGCTGTCGTGTTCCACTCTGATACTTGGAGAGAAGAGCATTGGCATTGGCACGTCCAATCGGATGAAAGATGCGATGGTCTGTTATTTTCTTGGGTGCAATTGTGATCGATGAGCATTGTAAGGGAAACACACAGAGAAACACACAGAGCGAAGAAAGAGCCCAGAGAACGTGAGGTGAGCTGAGGTGAGGAGAGAGTGTGTGTGTGGACTTTGGACTGTTCGCAGTATCTACATAGTACACAGCAGAAGCAAGAACCACCCACCCCCGTCCTGGTTCCTTCCTGGCCCTGGTCGCAATCAAATGGGGTCGTGTCCTTCCTGCCTGGTCCTGGTTTGATGGCCCCACTCCAGTCACGTCAAATCCACTTTTTGTTTTTTTTCTCTCCTTCTGCAAGGCAAGTTCCAACCACCCGCTCGTTGGGCTTTCCAATTCCAATGTTGCAACTTTGCCGGTGCTGGTTGGCAGGTGCTGCAGCCTGTCAGTGACTGCTGCTGCGTGCGTCGTTCTTGGCTTTTGGTGGTCGTTGCTCGGCTCGTGACCGCCTCATTCGTCTTCCACACACGGACAGTTGCCATCCCATCATCCCAAGAAATCCACTCCATGACCGTCTTGTCTCTAGCGTCTAATCCTCCTCTCCCCCCGTCGTCCTCCTCGGATTTCCCAATTGTGCCATTCTAAATTTCTACTGATACTCCCCATGCTCATGCCAATTCATGATCATCCATGGTATCCGTAGCCACCGTGACACGCCCCCCCCCCTCCATCCACGATCCCTACCTCTTCTCGCTCCCAGAAAACAACCCGCAGCCGTGACCTGGCTTCTGCCTCTTTACCTGTAACTCCTCTTCCTCGATCCACCTTCTTTTTCGATATTGGAATCTTCTCTCCTTCTCTCTTCTTCCTTGCCTGCCTAGCTAGACTCCCTTCGTTTCCCTTATCCTTTTCTTGTCATTATCGTCAACTTTTTCTTCTCTACGCTATTCCTAGTGTTCCCACCCGTTCTCTGCCTCCGCCTTCGCGCCTTTGTCTCTGTTGGTGAACTTGGTGAAGCAAGCATCCCCCGGCAAGACCGACAAGAGACACACTCATAAATCTCAGTCTTCGTACCTACGCAGTATTCGCACTCCGTCCAGATACAGAGGGGGAATACACCACCACCACCACCACCACCACCATCACAATCGCTTCGCTGCAGCTCTTGCCTGCACCCAGTCTCTCGTTTCCCTCCCCGGCCCTTGCTTGCTTGGGTCTTGGGTCCTGGGTCTTACTCCCAGCTAGCTACCTTAAGGTGCTGTCGCTGCTAGCCTGCTGTATTTGCCCTGTTGCCGATGCCGTTGTAGCTGCAGATACCGGTTAATACCTTGCGAATTGCATTCTGCTGCTTCTGCTGCTCGGCACCAACCACCAATTCCACCTCGCTCGCTCGCTCGCTTGTCCACTTTCTTCCCTGCTCTTGCGGCTTGTCTCCTTCCCTTCGCTTCCTTCCTCTTGGCGCCTGCTTCTTTTCTACCCGGGGCTGCCTGACCATCACCACTTCTCCAACACCACCCTCACTTCACCTCTTTCCTCCACACCTTCTCCTCCTTCCCTCCTCCTCACTCTCTTCCCCTCCCCTCCGCCATCCGGGCCACGACCACATCACAGCAAGGCCGACAACCTTCTGGACGACAAAGACAGCATCGGCCCTGACTGATTGACAGACCCTGCGCATCCCTGACCCTCAGGCCACACCTTAATCGAGGGAACAAGGACGCTGTTCATTATTAAAAAGAGGGAGGACCATAGTTATACTCGGACTCTTGCGCACCCGGTCGTCTCGTTGCTCTTGTCTCAAAAGGTCCCCAATTCTTATCCTCAATCATCGCGCTAGTTGTCTCTAGGGGCAATCATCTCAGTCACTGATCCATCGGTGCTTGGCTACTCTCGGCTGCCAGTAATTATTCGCCGCGTTCACTCTTGGGTTTTCACATCCGAACCCTTTCGCCCTCTTTCCCCATTCACACTTGGCGCCAACAAATCTCGTACCAAACGCCACGGCCCGGCCTACTTGCCTTCCCATTCTCTCTCTCTCTCCCACCTCCCGGCCTCAACCTCATTCGAGTCGGCACCTATTTTGCGGCTTTCACCCCTCCATTTTCAAGCAACGATAGTCGATACTCGAAATTCGGACCAGCTGCGGACGACTCTCAAGGTCATCGTCAACGACTCCTGCGGTCTCCCGCTTGCCTGCGTGGTCGTGTAGGACAGGCACAGCATCTTACCTTTGGGAGCACCTTTTAACCTTTCCTCTCGCCGCCCACCGACCGATCCAGACGTCAGATGTCAGCCCCGTGAGCGTCTGACTCCAGCAAGTGTAAGTCCAGAGTCCTGAGAAGCCCAGCCATTGGTTACGAGTTTATCTTGTGAACCTAAAATTACTTCTTCCCCCTCAATCTCGAATGTCTATACTGACCGAAAATCTCTCAGTACAATTGTCTATCGGGACGGATCCATCATGACCTTCACCCAACGAACGACGAGATGCTTGGGCATCTTTGCCTTGGCGCTATCATCATGGGCGACAATGGCACAGGCTGCGCCAGAACCCGAAATCCTCATGCCTCGACAATTGACGCAGAACCTCTGCTCTAATACGAACACGGCATCCATGAGCGCAAGTACGTTGAAGTCCTCCCAAGAAGACATGACATGGCAACGCTACTTGAGGCTTTCAACATCCTCGGCCAGCTCTGCCTTTGCCTTCCTCTACCCACGCGCATGCAATGGCTAATTCACATCTATAATAGATCTCAGCACATGGCAGACGAATGGACTATGCACCGACTTCTGTCGAGACAAGAACTACGCCTTTGCCATTGTCCAGTGGCAGTCCTGCTGGTGCTCTGATGTCGCGCCGGCCGCGTCCAGCGAAGCCGAAGTGAGCGACAAATGCAATGATATCTGTCCCGGCTACGACATCGAGCACTGCGGCTCAAGGCCCAACTACTACGGATACCTGACGCTGGCGAAGACTCCTACCAGCACCGCCGGCAGCGGAGGTGACAGCTCGTCATCGTCCAAGGCAGCAGCCAGCACTACTACACAAGTGAGTACAATCCCCTCAGCCATGTATCGTGAATTGCATGCGTGATTCTGCGTGATCTCCATACCCTACACGATCCCGAACCTCATCCCCAGACTCCATCGTCTCACCTCCACCACGTGTGATGCCTTGGCTTAATCGTCTGGAAACCAGGCCCCTCCGGCCCCGCCTGCAACAACCGTACAAGTCATCACAACAGTAAAAACTGAGACAATTCAGAACACAGTCACGCCCGATCCCGAAACGACGACTACGTCAACAACACCTGTATGCTCTCAAAAGTCCCAACAACATGCCGTGCCCGTAAACCTACATTTGACAAATGAGGGGGTGTGTCACTAACACGAGCAAACGCTGACTGAAAATCCAGACTTCGAGTAGTAGCAAACCGAGATCGACGGTTCAAACGGTGACAGCCGACGGAACCGTGAGGACCATCTTCGTTACGCCGACTGCCACGGGCACCGAGGGAGCAACGGGCGCCTCCGAACTGACGCCCGGCAGCCAATCGTCGTCGAATGGACCCAGCACCGGTGCTGTTGTTGGAATCGTGGTTGGTGTTATTGCCGCTGTTGTGGCCATTGCAGGACTGGGACTCTTCTTGTTCTTCAGACGTCGGAGACAACAGCAAAACGAGAACGACAAGTACGACGAACCTAGCCATCGTGGTAGTTCCGCCGGCATGACCGGCTCGCCACGAAACCCCGAAATGGTTGTCACTGTTGATGGAGGACGATGGGATCCCGACGCCTCAAGCGATCATCGCCGCAGCCGCCTTCTCGCTCATGACCCTCGCCTGGATCCTCTTCCGAGAGGCCTCTACGTGCACAACAAGAGTGCAGAGAGTATTAATACCCTACGCGACGACCAAGATTACTCCCGCAAGGTTCATCAACCAGTCTTGCGGGCGACCAATCCGGATCCTGACACTTGAAGGTCGATGGATTGATCGGGCGGACCAAGACAACGAGATGTCACACACTCGTTTACGACGTACACGAATTCGGTCCAGGTACCAATTTTCGGTCTTCGCATTGCGTTTTTGAGATACCAGGACGGCGTTTCCATTCATTTAACGACTCTGCATTCTGGATTGGGTGGCCCTCGCGGCAACACCAGGCGTGATAAGGTTGATCAGTTAGGATCGACATCCGCCGCAGTACATTATGGGCATAAGGCCACTGAACACGAACACGAACACATCACATGGGCAACACGAACGCAGAGGACGACGGCTGCCATAATTTCAATTCTCTATCTCCCCTTTCGACTGGCGGTTTGGGAGTTGTCGACAGCCCAAAGGCGATCCTCCACATCGGCGGGGTTTCTTTACAAGGCCGAGCCAGGTGATCGTAGACGAAGAGCCCTGCCTTCCCAGTACGAGAGTCGGGCTACGATTCTTAGGGTATGACGATGGCGGCATTTGTACATACACGAGCGGGCCACGAGCCAACGGCGAAACGACTTGGACAAATTCACGATGGATGGATGGGTGAGATTGGCTACAAATGGTAGCAGTTTTGGCACCATTCTTCTTTCCATGGGCACACACTTGTGGGTGATGATGCATCCACGACACGTCATAGAGTGACCCGGGACTGCGGAGGCTGCACGAAGCTGGTCGAGCTGAGCCCAAGATGGAGGCCTCGCGTCGAGGTTACAGGCTGTGTAGCCCGTCACCGGATGTCTTGGGGGACCGAACAGCAGACTGTGCACAATGGTCACTGGAGCGGAAGAAAAGTTCTGTAGCTAGTTACGACAATCATAATATCAATCGAACGCGTACAAATGATGCATGTCTTCGCCATATGGTGTACAATGAGTATGTGATGATCATGAGTATCGCGTCAAGGCAAACGCCGCAGTCTCGGGCAACGCTTCAAGAGTCCTTCTCGATGGGTCGGACCGGGGCCGGCGAGGAAAAGGCTCGGGGACTCGAGTGCGTATGTGTGTGCGTATCGGATACGGGAGTACGGGGGATGGACGTTGCAACGATGGACGGAGGCACATGTTGGATGAATCATAGATGGCACAGGGCACAGGGGTTCAGACTCTTTTACTGCTTATGATTGTTCGCGTAGAGCCTTGCTGTTGCAAGGATTTTGTTTGTGCGGTGTGAGGAAACCTGAAAACTTGGAGTTGTGTACTTCGTACCTACTTGCATTGTGGTAGAGAGAGGGAAGAAGAAGGAGGGTCGGAAGAGGTACGGATAGGTCACGGCCGGGGAGGGGGGATGGGCGGAAGCAAGGCGCGGTCGATCGCAACTTTTCGATGTGGGGTGGGTTTTGTGCTCTGAGCCTCTGATGGAAATCTCGTAGACGATGGCCCTGATGAAGATGCATGTTGGGTTTTTTTTGTTTACGGATACCTGACTCCAATGTATGTGTGTGTGTGTGTGTGTGTGTGTGTGTGTGTGTGTGTGTGTGTGTAGGTGGTGGGTTGATGTCATTGGTGATTTGGCGGCAAGGGAAATTTTGGGCAGCTGGTGGACGTGATTAGATGCTGCTGGTGTTTCATTCGATTTTTAGGGGGGGTGTTTTTTTGCGGAAAAGCTTAGCGTTTAGTTTTGGATGCGAGGACAAGGAGAGAGCGGATTTCGGAGGTGGGTAATATGATCTGATTATCTGGATTCGGGGTGTGGATGGAATGAATGGAGACAGAATGGATTACTGTTCCTACGGAGATTGTGGGTGTACATTTCACATGCCTAAGCAGCTACCATGTATGCCGACTCCCCCGACGGAGTTGACGATGGTAAAGCCCATTGTTCCATCTTTTTCGTCGTAAGTTGCAGTTGGTAGTGAAAAGGGAGGTCGGTTGAGTGAACTTTCTTAGCAATGGGTGATCTGATGATTCCATGTGTTGTTGTGTTTGGGAGTTTGCCTCGTTACCAAGTCATTTTCCGTGTACCGTAGATCATTCCCCCTTTTCCTAGTATTGTTGATCGGAGGTTCGAGATGAGGCTCAATCAAGCCGGGCGGACTGGCGTCATGCGCAAAATAGTTTGGTATGCAGGATTCTTTTTGGAGCGGACTGGCAGCGCTAGGAGCCTTGGTGTCTTCTTGATCGGACGCGTTCCTCGGTGGACGGGGCTTCCAAGGAAGGAGGCGTGGATGGTGGCACTATTCCCCCCCTTCACCCCTATTTCACGACCAGAATTACCTACAATGCGTTTTTGAACCGCTCTGGGGATCCGATGGCGGATTTGAGGCGTCCGTGTTTAAGTGGCATAAGCATACTTTCATCGACCGTGGGAGCCGTGGGGAGCGAGGGAAGGGATTGATGGATCGATGGGAGGCTGCATGTTTCGAAACAAAACTGAATTAGATGACGGGGGAGGGGGAGGTCATTTGGGGCTGAAAAGTAATGAGGTTGTTGTTCGAGATGGGGGCGCGTTTTAGGGTGGTAGTACAAAGTCACGGCCGAAACTGAGTTTCGGAGGTGAGAGACATTGAATATGGGCAAGGTGAGATTGAAGGGGGGGATACATACCGAAACAAACAAAGTATAATGAACAGCACACGAATGATGAATGGCAGGCTGCACTTATTCTGTGTTTGTACGGAGGAGTTGAACATGTTGTGAAGAGACTGGGCAGATTTGATGGGAGAGAAATACGCGGTCGGTTTTCCGTATACGAGTAATACGAATAGGTAATGTTGGTTTGACTCGTATTTCTGATAGAAGAGGAGCGCAAATGCCAAAATGAGATGGGCCTGGAATGCGAGAACCAAGGTACTGTCGACCGGGGCTGTATGGTATACGACGACCGCGCCTCAATTGTGGCTGACGATGTGGGAATAACCTCTTTCTGGTTGGCATGGACAGAGAGTATTTTTGAGATGGGAACTTGTACGGATATCGAGTTAGGGTATCCGTACGGCGGAGAGGTGTGCGGAAAGTGGGATGTCGCCGCGTCTCTAGGAACATGAAAAAAGGAACATGGGGGGCAGGCTTGGCACGTTGGCATTGACTTTTTCTGCTTCGTCGTCGTGGTCCCGGGGCCGCGGTAATCAATACATAGTATGAGTGAGGCAGAATCGCGATGATGATTTGGTGGTATCCCTGAGGAGATGGTGAATGTGCTTCTCTTTCTCACTAGTGTCTTTTTTTCGTGCATCGGGTTTCCCCCGTTCTTTGGGAGGCCTGTGACGTCGCATCTGTCAGTCCGTCCGGTGTTCGTCTCATTGCGATGGGCCGTGTGCTTGATCAGCCGCCTGGCGGCGGCGAGGAGGAAGGGAGAGAGTTTTGCTGTGCAGGAGACTGAAAGATTGCTCGGACGAAAAGGATGACGTTGATTGAATGTGCTCGAGGTTGATCGAGGCCGAGTCCCTGCATCATCAAAAGATCAGTGCATGGCAGTCAAAATCCATCATGCCGCTGTGCGTGCGCACCCGCTGCACATCCCATCCGCGGTGGTCATATCGGGGATTTTAAACAGCCAGTGAGAGTCGGTCTTGTTCTGCAATTCGTTCATAGCTTCGAGCCTTGGGTCGCAAAATAAGTAGGGATCAAATTTTTTTAATCTGCTCTCCTTCGTTTCCGAATTCTAAAACGCCGCGCGGGAGGGACAAGATTTGAGGAAGGGGCCCAGGGAAGGGGGAGGAGGGAGCCCGGCTGTTTGGTGTTGGATCCCTGTTCATAGCCCGTCGCAGTGCTCCGTACGGCGAGGAAAAAACGATTGAAATAAGAGATGGTAATGAGATTGCCCCGTACGAGTGACGCGTTCACATTTGCCCATACGACGTACGAATAAACACTCTGATGATGTTGCTTTCGCAACGGTGAGAGTGTGGCGTAGATGTACCCAGCACAAGGCAGACGATGCTGCAAATAGATGTCTTCGGTAACCGGCACTGATCATAGCAAGGCGGTGACGCTCTTTTGCATTGAGCATCCGATGTTGGACGATGCAGTTTTGGTGAGGTGGATGTGAACAATGATGCTGTTCCACGCGCGCCACGGCTGTGTACTGCGTACTTTGGTACGGCTGAGCAGCCCCAAAAGTCGAGACGAAAAGGGCCATGTGAAGGGAAACCCCTGAAGGGCGGCGCTGCGTTGTCCCGGAGGCGGGAGGGATCTCGCTGCTGACTGGATGCCGCCGTCGTCAGCGGCCCTGTAATCTTAGTGCGTCCGCTCCGTCGTCGACCCTTGGCACTCAGCCACTTGGCAAACGGCCCCGGACTCTTTCCATTGCCTTAGCACCCACTGGGCCGCTGCACCTCAGGTAATGCACCTCGAAGTACCCGGTACCCCTGGTCCCCTACTAAGTTAGGTACGGAGTACCTCCTACAGCTTGAGGAAGGAAGCATGCTCATTGCTTTGGTGCTTACCTCCTGAGTAACGGGTTGTATGTCTCTCGCCAATTCCCCCCCCCTCCAAGTCTTGCGCTTTCGTCATTCTTCTTCCCTCCTTCCAAACCCTTCACCACAACGGCCGTCTCCTTGGTGCGCGTCTGTCTACTCTTCCGATTCTACCTTGCCCTTTTGTTTTTGCTTCTTGGCCGTGGGAATCCTCCATCGATTGACCGAAACTACCTTCTTCATACCACACTGTATTTTATTCAACGTCACACTCCCGATAACGAAGACCGAAACGATACCCCGAACCCCGACCAACGACGGAAAGGAAAACCCCCAGCTCTGTAATTGCGCGCGACGGACCATTAATATTTCTGTGGAATCTTGCAAGAGGAGGATCGACGTGCGACTACATTACTGGGCGCGGACTGGGGAAAGACAATCCCTTCTGAACCACTCGGCCACGATCTTCTAGCACCCACAGAAACCCACAACACAACCATACTCGTCTCGTCTCAGAGGGAGAGACACGGCGCGAATTGAAGGGAGAAATTCACTCTGAACCGGTAGAATTATAACGAGGAAGCCATCCCGAAATACGAATCCGTCGTTTTGAATTCGAAATTCGACCTTTTCCTTCTCCTCTGCGAGTCCGTTTGCGACCACGCGACCCGCCCCAAACGCAATCCAGAGCCACCAGGCGACCAAGCTCTGCCAAGACCGGCACCCGCTCTGTTCCTGCAGCGCACCAGTCTTGGCACAACCGTTAAACCCCAACCCACCAACCTCATCCACACCGACATCGTCATCGTCTGCTCCTGCCACGCCGCTTATAGTCCTCCCGTAACCCGCTGCTATAGTTTGCGGGCCTTCCGTTCCGTACACGATACCCCGTCCTCCGGAGGTCACCCCTCGGCACGGTGCTGAGCTGTCGTCGCCATGAATTTAACGTGTAATTCAACGCTCGAAGAGCTGAGGAGTATGTCACTCGACCCTGAAATCCCCTAACCCTATCCCCGTGAGACATCCGCATCGTGCAAGAAAACTAACAGGCCCTCTTCTCTCTCAGTCCTCCCCGGCTCCGAGATCCTCATCGCTGGTCCCCTGACCTTCCACGACCTCGCCCTGATCATTGCCGGCTCCTGCACCATCATCGCAATATGCCTCTCCTTCTACCTCGTCTTCATGCACTCGATCAACTATACCAAGCCCCGCGAGCAGCGTCAGATCATCCGTATTCTCTTCATGGTCCCCGTCTACGCCGCCTCCTCATTCCTTCAACTCTGGTACTACTGGCACGCGGTCTACTTCCAGCTCATGAGCGACTGCTACGAGGCTTTCGCCATCGCATCCTTCTTCTCGCTCATGTGCCACTATCTCGCCCCGGATGTCCATACCCAGAAAGACTACTTCCGCAATCTTTACCCCATCAAGCCTTGGGTCTGGCCTCTCGATTGGTTTGCAAAGTGCTGTGGAGGACAGAGAGGACCCTGGCGCACGCCCAAAAGCGGCTTGACCTGGTTCAACGTCATCTGGATTGGTGTATATCACTACGTCTTTATCCGCGTCGCCATGACTGTCACGGCTGTCGTCACCCAATACTTCCACCGCTACTGCGAAAGCTCAAATAACCCAGTCTTTGCTCACATTTGGGTACGTTTTATTTGCCCCCTAGGCCATCTGGAATTCTTCACTAACAGAAACAGGTCATCTCGATCAACTGTGTGGCCGTCACTATTGCCATGTACTCCGTCATTCAGTTTTACGTCCAGATGAAAGAACCCCTCAAGGAGCATTCGCCCTTCCTCAAGGTCCTTGCCATCAAGCTTGTGGTCTTCTTCTCTTTCTGGCAGGTCACCTGCATTTCCCTCGCCACCTCGACGCTCGACCTTGTTCACCCGAACAAAGTCCTGGCCTACCCAGACATCAAAGTCGGCATTCCTGCCCTTCTTCTGTGTTTCGAAATGGCACTATTCGCCCTCCTCCATCTTTGGGCCTTCCCTTACGCCCCTTATGTCCCGGGCGCCAAAACCACATACTACCCGTCCGCGGACTCTCGAGATAGCCACGCTCCCCTCCGCGAAAACGTCCATACGGCCCCCGCCGGCGGATGGATGGGTCTAAAGGCTGTCGGAGACGCCCTTAACCTGTGGGACTTTGTTAAGGCCTTTGGTCGCGGTATGCGCTGGCTGCTCTGCGGTGTCAAGCGCCGCCACGAGGACCCTAGCTACAAGACCGCAGCCAGCCTCGACATGGACGACCTCGACAAGGGCGGAGACACGGGATACCATCCCGCCGGTGTCAAGAGCACCGATCACCTTCCAATCGCTACCGAATTCCGCCGCAGCACATACCTGCAACCCTCGCGACCACCTCCACGACCCCAGCGCCCTGGTAACGAGAGCGACAGCCTCATCGCCCACGCCCAACCGAATCCCTCGCAGATGTCTCCGCCACACCGTCCCGCGCGCCCGGTGTTTCCCTTGTCGCCCATGTCGCCAATTTCGCCCTACCAAGACCAGAGCTTCCAACAGCAGACGGGCATGACGCCAGTACACTCGGCACACCCGGGGCCCAGCAACGGCGAATGGGGGAGAACGGGGCCGGCAGTACCAGCAAATCTGGGTGTCGCAGGTCCCCGCGACTTGACGCAGCAAAGGGTAGGAGAAGCGCTTTGGGGACCACCACAAAGCCCAGCAGCCGCCTCCATCATGCCAGAGAGTCCCGTCCTCGGATCGCCGATGAACGGCGCGTACGGACATCCGGCCCTTCAGCAACAAGCATACCAGAACCAGGCGTTTGGCAGTCAGCAACAACCGCATGCCAATCACCCGTACGGGAACCAGACGCACGAACAGCAGCCGGGGCCTGGTCAGGCTTTTTAGGCCGAGTCATGTATATAAGATTTTTATTCTTGAACAAAAAGTCACAGATCGCGACGGTTCACATGTTGGATAATAGTCAGCGGTCTAAGAGAAACTGCTGGAACCCTTTCATGACTATGAGGTTTGAGGGGATTAGTTTGGTCTTTTTTTTTGGGGGGGGGGTTCAAGGTGGGAGGCAATGCATAGGAAAATTCGGCGTTTATTTGTTTTTCTTTACGAGATACCACATCATTTAGCTAGGTGGGAATGAACATACACATTTACAAACAATCTTGAATGGTCCTGGCGCCGTCGACTTGGCTATGAAATCTCTACCGTGATTGATGCTCGTTGACTAAAGTACTGATGTATCCACACGCTTTGAACGTAAAAGGAATCACACGCTTGCCCAGTTTTCTACATGCAAGATCCAAAAGTCGATTTGGTTTGTACCATGAGCGACAGTAGGTACGCCTTCACATTCGCCGTGGTAAAACTAAACACAAGATACAACAAATTTGCCTCTCCCCTCCAATAAAACATCCCATGATTTGTCCGTCCCTCAATATTCAGATCCCCGTCACGCCGAACGGGAAAAGGCCAAAAGACTCCCAGATATTTCCATTGTATACACTGTTTGAACCCCCCCCCCCCCCCCCCCCCCCCCCCCCCCCCCCCCCCCCCCCCCCCCCCCACCACACCCACCACCCAACCTGCCCGCCCCCCCCCCCCCCCCCCCCCCCACCGCTCCCACACACCCACGCCCCCCCGCGACACAACCAACACCACACCCGCAGCCCCCCCCCCCCCCCCACGCCCTTCTTCCCATTTCACACACACGCACACATACACAGGTCAGATGACTTGGGGGCCCCCCCCTTCCCCCTCCTAGATTCCTTGGAACGAACGGCGGTTGATATCCAGCAAAAACCCAAAACGCCTCGAGAAACTCCCAAAGCAGATACGCTTTAGACCAGCGGGACAAAAAAAGACAAAAGGCCCCGACTGATTCACGACCAACAGAGAGCCCCCCATGGTCCGTCTAATCAGACATCGGAAGTACCCGATCCAGACTCCGCCAACGCAGCAGCAGCAGCAGGTCCAACGGCAGAAAACGAGTCAAACAGGGTAAAGTCCCCACGTCCTTTGTGATCATCACCCGGCGCCTAGCCGAGCGACGGACTGGTCTCCCTGCTCCTCGACTCGAAGCTCTCCACCATCTCGAGCACCCTCGTCCTCGGCCTCGCCACGCTCACGACCTCGGCCGTACGAAGCGTCAGCGACGGCCGGGGCTCCGCAGAGTCTTCCCGGCTCGGCAGCGGGTGATCGTGACCATGAGAAGACTCCCCAGAGTCGTCCTTTGGCGGGGGGAGGTGGAGTAACCTCCGTCCGCGCACCGGCGACCCCGTGCTCGGCGACTCGGGTCTGCGCGCATACACGCCCCTATTCCGGGATCCCAGGTCATCTTCGTCATCGTCGTCGAGAGCAATCTCCTTGCCCTTGCCCTTATCCCTATACTCCTCCGCGAGAGCCCTCTTCTCCAGATCCGCCCCGTCGAGCCCCTCCATCTCGTCCTTATCCGGGTCCACGAGGATCGCCTCCTCCTCCTTTTCAATCTCGGCGTTGACGACCCGCAGCCGCTCCTTGGGCACCGTGAACATGACCTGCACCAGCCGCTGCTCAATCGCCTTTTCGATATCCCACTCGTCGAGCGACTTCTGGTCAATGTCCCAGTCGTGCCGGCCCTGCTTCCTGCGCAGGAGCTCGGCGCCCCCGATCCCGGATAGCCCGACCAGCCGCGGCTCGTAGTCCGAGCTGACTTGGTCGAGGGATAACCGCCGCGGGCTCTCGTGATCGCTCGAGCCGGACGAGTCGTTGTTGACGCCGCTGCTGAAGACGCGCCGGAGACTGCCGAGCCACCCGAGTGATCGACGGGGCTTGTGCTTGCTGGGGCTGCTGGGGATGTGTACAAAGTCCTCTTCGTCGTCGTCGTGCTCGTTGCGTGGTCGCTGGCCTTGGAGGAGCAGCGAGGGACCCTCGGCTTGCAGGGCGTTGAAGGTTGTCTTGGCGGTGGAGTATGTGTGCCCGCTGCTGCTTGACGACGAAGAGGTGCCAACCCGGTTATCGGTGATGATGGTCAGGTTATTCGGTCCTGTACTATTTCGTCTCGCAGACACCGAGCGCGTGGGTACGCTGATAGCACTCCGCGCCGACTCGGAGACGTTGCTGGCCGTCCGCTCGTCATCTGCCATGGACCGCGCCGAACGCATAGACGCGCGCCGTGTTGGGGAAACGCGGCTATTGCGGCGCGAGGGCATTCGAGCCAGGAGGGCTTCTGTAGCGTCAATATCCGACTGCCAGTCTTGCACCTCAGTGTTGCGGCGCAGGAGGGCCTCTGGACTGGGCGTCATGGAGTTGCGGTTGCCGGGGGTCAAGATCGGGACGGAACCCGTCGGCGTCATGAACGGGTCGGCGTGCCCCGGTGTGGTAGGTGTCGCGGGCTCCTGATCCTTCCTTCTGTTGACGTGCTCGGGGTCATCTTCATCTGCTTCGTAGATTGGGTGGATGTGGCCTGGCGTGGTGAGATTCGCTGCTGGTTGGTATGCGCCTCTTGCCGCGCGAGGTATGGGTTTGCGCGGAATGAGCAAACCGGGCGGCTGTTGATATACACCTTGGTTGTTGCCCGGACCATGGCCTGTCCTCAACGATTCGTAGCCGAGCGATCTGTCGATCGTCTCGTAAGGATCGTGACCTCCCGTGTACCAAGAATGGCTCGTCCAGGGGTATGCCGATCCGCCATCCCGCTCCATCATGTCGTCTTCTGGATGCAGAAATCGCGTCGCATCTTGCGCTAGAGACCTCACCGTCTCCTCTCTCATCTCCTTCTTCTTCCTTAAATGTCTCTTGTAACAATAGTAAACCAAAAAGGCGCCGAGAACTGCGGCAAGCCCAACGCCGAGGCCGACACCCAGTCCAATCTTCTTGATGTTGTCGTTTCCGGTGGAGCTATTAGATCCACTCGACGATGTCGCATGATTTGGGTTCGTGTAGCTCGAACTCCATGCCATAGAAGTCATGTTCAGAAACCTAAGCCCGGTCCCGCTTGACTGTCTCTTCGCCTTGGATCCTGAAGTCGTGATTTCGTATCCTCCGTAAACCATCATTACATTGCCAGGCAAAATCGCTGCCCCGTGGCCATATATGCCACCATCCGGTTGCTGAGATGGAATCGACCACGTCCAGTCTCCGTACGTATCACCCATCTTGAGAAGCGCGAGCTGCGGAGAAGCAGCTTGAGATACACTGCCAACCCAGCCGCCCAGAATAATGAGCGCAGTTCCATCTTCGTTCAGCACCGCTGTGTGCCCGGACCGGCTCTCCACCTGCGTCGCCGCGCGCTTCTCGACGTTCTTGACCGCGAGCTCGCTGCTTCCGACGCGCGTGGCGCTGACTGTCGCAAAGTTCCACGACTCCTCTGGCAGGTTCCAAATGGCGGCGGAGCTCATGTTGATAAAGGCCTGCTGGGTGTGGCCGCCGAGCAAAACGTAGCGGTTCTGTTGCGTGACGATGCCGGACCGGTTTGAGATTGACGGGCTCAGGGGCGTGAAGGAGAACCCCGCCTCGGCGTAGGCGGGACCCTTGCCAGAGATGAAGCTGGCTGAGTACCCCGAAGCCACAGAGTCTGAAGGAGCCACTCTCAACATGGCTTTCGTATATGTCCCGTTTCCTTGCCACGTAGATTCGTCCGTTGTCGGCGCCAGACACACGCCGCCGAATGAGTACAGTACAGGTTCGGACATGCTCGGCGCGAGGGTCGACGAGAAGCTGATACCTGCACCAAGAGCATACGGACCTGCGTCCGAGTCCGCGCTGCTAGGTAGTGTTGCTGAAGTCTTGTACCAGGATCCTGAAGAGCTCGGAGACCCTGATGCCGCCCCTGGAGTATATGTCCAGATATCGTAGCCCTCCGCCGTCTTGCAATCCCCCGCCTGAACCACAATGGTCCCATTGTCCGCCATAGTGGGGAGGAAAGCCGTCGTCTTGGTCGCATCGTCGAGGAACGGCAAGCTCGTCGATATCGTCTGCAGGCTGGCAGCGCCGTCGACGGTGGCAGAGGCATTCACCGACAGGAGCTCGACGCCGGAACTACCCTGGTGAAAGATGTATGCGAGGCCATGGTTGCTGTTATTGCCTGATGATCCCGGCAAGGCGGAGGAGAGCAAGATTGTCGTCGGAACGTATGGGAACGTTTGTTGCGCCGAGACCAGGGAAGTGAAGAGCAGCGCGGCGGCGGCGAAGGTCGTCGTCTTGCGAATAGCTGCTTCTGGCCCCGACAAGGCCCACCAGCCGGCCGTTGCGGTCATGATCGTTCCGTAAAGGATCGTCGTTTGCGGTCCGGTTTTGTGTATTCGTATACGCCAACCGCTGAGCGGTGGTCAATTCATGATCTTTTGCCCCCCTCTCTTCTGCGCAATCTGGTTGATCGTCGTTGTCCTCTCAAATGTTGATGCGATGTGAAGTCGGGAAGAGATCCTGGTTCTAGAACGGATGATTCCTCAGTAGGCCGGCATTCCCTCTTTTCTTCTTCCTTCGTCACTCCTTCTCGCTTCGACACTCTCAACTAGCTAGCCGGGTCGGAAAATGGGCCTTGAGGAACACGTCGACGAACCGAAATAAAAGTGATAGGCAGGGAAAGAATAGAGGAAGGCAAAGCACGGGGCATGCGGGAAAGAGGAGGCCAGAGCTGGGTCAGGATGACCAGAGATGGAGAAAGACGAACACCCCGGACAAGGGCGATGGGAATTAATCTGGATGACGAGCAAATCGAGGGGTTGGGGTGTGGCCTGGCTTGCGGGTGCAGATGCAGTTTGGACAAGGGTAGGTTTCTGTACACTAAGGGAGAAGGACAAAAAAGCAAGATGTCAACAAATCGAACGGTTTCGATGTGCAGGGGGGCAACGGAGGAGGGGTCGTTTTGGCGGCGCGCCGCGGCGGTTGACTGGCACCGGTGGGAGGGAGACGAAGGCTGAAAGGCAACGAGCCGTGTGAGCGAGTCGCCTACAGGACCCGAACGAACGTCTATCAAAGGGCCGCGCACTTGGGAAATCCGAGAGCCAAGGATGAGCGGGAAAAGAGGGGTTGGTTAGGAAGCCTAGAACCAAGTCTTCAATCTGCGCCGCAGGCTTAGCACCGATGGATGATAGACAGATGGGCCAATTAGTGTCCGCGGTATGGCATCATGAGGAACCCGCGGGCAGGTCGGCTCCGATCGAGGATGCTAGACCGGTCAAGGGTTGCCTGCAAGTAGGAAGTGCGCTGGGTGCGTGAGTGAGTGCGTGTGAGTGTTTCCAAGCTTTGGAGGGTTTTGTTTTGGCGGCGGCAGCGCAGACTGTCAGACCGTCGTCTGGGGCAACGCCCCGCTGGGTGGGAGGGTCTCGGCTACGGCGGACCCCTGCTGACTGATGTGCGTCATCCCCAATCGGGACTAGGGGTATTGTACATCCCTGCTGCCGTTCTTTGTTCGACGGGGGGGCCATCGGTGATTCGCGAACGACCGACGGACGGTTTCGTCTCTCGAGTGTCTGTTTCAATCTTTCTGTCGATGCTCGGTGGGACTATTGTCACTTGCAGCAATATGGCCACACGAGTCCGGTCTGAATGGAAAAGTTAATAAATCACATGTTCAACGTGACAATGCGAATAAGTGGTTGTATGAATCATGCAAGGGTCCCCCTTACGTGCGTCCATCTGTCTTACATTGCCTCATCAACCAGGCCAAGGTAACTCATCTGAAGCTACACTACCGCAAAAACAGAAGACATCTCCGTCCAACCTCGAGCCTCCAGATTGCGCGACTTTTGCATCTCGCTCCTATCTCCGCGTCACCTAGACACTCAACTGGGTGACAACATGATCTGCCTCTCATTGCATCTGGAGGTCTTGCGTATACTTCCCTTCCCTCAGTATCACTATCACTACTAATGCTTCTGCTGCCACTGCTTCGGCCGCTCTTTTTAGCTGAGCTTCCATTACTATTCCTACTGCTGCTCAAATTATCTGACAACTCTATATCTGAAGTACTTGATCTTCCCTTTGCATCACCATCACTCATGCTGCTCTTCTAGGTTGAGTTTTCGTAGCTATATTTATTTCACAAGAAAATTCATTTTGCTCAAAGAGACGTTCTCAAAGCGTTAGCTTTCCCAAAGTCCAACCAGCTCTGGTCAACTTAAGAGAAATCAGACCTCAAGTATCGTTGGTACCTTACCTACCTTGGTGAAAAAAAAAAGGGTTCTCATTCATGTGGCAACTGGCGGACCTTTGAGTAACATGATGCTCAACGAGGTCACCTTACCTCTGTATCACCACTTATTCAAGAAAACACCATCTATCAAACTCCATGCTTGTACGACCCCATCCATGTATTCATCTACACACTTTACCAACCAAACATTAGTCAAACCACATCTTCCTCAGCCGCCTCACCACCCGCATCAGCAGTAACCCCCTCCTCCTCACTCAACTCCAACAAATCATCAAACAACCCCGCAAACTGATTCGGCAACTTATCCCTCACCTCCTTCACCATATTCAACAGCCCCGTGATCTCATCCGTCTTATCCTTGACGTCCCTCTGCAAGATCGACACCGCCCTCTCCAACATCCTCGGCCCCTCCGCCACCTCGGACCGCCCGTAGTACTTCTCAAACTGCTCGTTCATGAATCTCGCCTTATCGAGCTCTGTCGCCAACATCTCATTGTGCTCCTTCATCGCCTCGCCCGCACTAGTCAACCGGTGATTCTGAATCCCCATCCGCGTCGCCTCGTCCAGCTGGCTCTTGTACTTGCTCTCCCAGTCCGACACCCGCGCAGGCCACTTCGGCGCCACCACCGACACCACCGTCGGCGTCACCTCCAGCCGCCGCGTCTGCTGCACGGCAGGGTGCTCCCCGTGCGCCGGCAGCACGAAGATGGTGCTCTTGCTCCCCTTGCCCGCCAGCCTGTAATACCTCGTCTTGACGTCGTAGAACACCAGCCCGCGGGCGTAGAGATCCCCGCCTCGCTGCTCGTTCCACATGCGCTCCCCGTGCGTCCCGTTCGCCGCCCACACCTCCCTCTTCTGCTCAATCTGCGCCTCCTGCCTGTCCAGCACGCGGTGCAAAAAGTCAAACACGTCGTCGCCCGCGTTGGCGAGGATCCACTTGTCCTGCGGATACGCCACCGGGCGGCCCGAGGCGGCGTCCGGTCCCATCCTCGAGAGCATCTGCATTGGCACGGCGGCCTCGCCCGCGGTGACGTCGAGCGCGTTGGCGTAGCCGAGCTCGAGGTCGTGCATGCGCGCCACGAGGTGCTGGGTGTAGAGGAGCCACTGGCCGAGGAGACTATTGCGCACGGCGGCCATCTCGTCCGAGTCGCGGTCCTCGTTGGTCGGGAGGAGGGAGAGGAGGCCGCCCGTGGCGCCGTACTCGTGGTCCAGCATCTCGAGACACTCGTTCGCGTGGGAGGCCAGAGCGGTGTGCGTGGCGTAGGGGCGGGGTTTGGTCCGCTTGTCCTCGTCTTCGTTGAATTCGTGAAGGGGGCAGTGGTGGACGGTGCCCTGGGTGTCGGACTCGTGCTGGATCAGGTTCATGAGGTCGGTCAGGGGCTTGTTGTGCCACTCGTCTTCGTTTGCGTATGGTTTCTGCAAGTCGTTGAGCCAGTCAAAGGCCTCGTTGTCTCTAAACGACTTTTGGATGCGGCCCTCGTTGTTGTTCTCATTGTCCACCTCGGCGTACTGAGATGTCGGCGCGAGCTGGGCAATCAGGATAGTCAGCGCTTGCGCGTGTTGCTTGAGGGCGAGCAGCGTAGGTGCGTGTCCATGTGTTGAGAGATAGCTGCAGTTGACGTGACCCAGAAGTTCGGTATCCATCTCGGCATATGGACCGTTTGGAGCGTCTTCATTCCCGCCACCTAGGCAAAGGATCTCCTCAATGTAGCGAGACTGGTAGGCGTCGGCATATGGTGTCTTTGGCAGGCGAGCTTGGAAGGAGGCCATGATGAGAAGTTTGGTCAAGTGTAAATCTCAAGAGAAACTCCGGTGTGCAGTGGGAAAGCCAGCTGATGAGATGAAAGGTTGAACAACGTGACGATACCGGTAAAGGCCATCTTTGAGGCAATGAGTTATTATCAATGCTGTCGATTGGAAGGAATGGGCTTTTCATAGTGGTGGCACCTGATAGAATTATTGGAACAAAGAGACTATGGAAAGGTTTCCAATGGCAAGCTCAACATTGATCAGACAAACAATCGCTGCGCTTGGTTTTCATGTTGGTCTAAGTCGGGAACAATGATAGCTCTCATTCATGGCATATGAATGCGACTTTCCTTCATTGTCAGAGTATGGAGGTGATGTCTTGTCTGAGACGACAGCCTTTATCATCCTCTAATCTAGGGGAAGGCGGCATCCTTCTTTTGTTACAAGCTCGTCACTTGTCCACAATGTCTGAGCAAGGATGAGCAATAAGAACTGAGAAAATGAACCATGAAACTTCAACCGACTTCGTTGAAAAGCCAGGCAACAACACCTAGACAATGACATCTTGGAGCAACGTGACCATCGTCCTGCAGGTCGAGATGCCCAAATGTTGGCGCCCTTAGGCACATGCATACTTTAAGATTCAGTAGCAAGGCATGTAATGTACTCTTGCTCCGGAAAGACAAGCCTCGTCACTTCAGCCATATGGGAAAGTGTATTTCAGATCAGATCACATATCTGAAAGTGTCGAAGGGATCGGAACTATAAAGCCATGTGCAGTCCACGGCCTCTGGATAGCTTCGTTCAGGCAGCACTAGCTGGACCGGCTCTAAGCGTAGTCATGAGTCTAGAAACCAGGCTGAAGTTCGTCTTATCCGGTCATCGGTAAGTGTGCTTGCTTTCCTGCTGCTGAGCAGTATTGCCAATGGTTGTTTATCGGGCGTAGTCCCGAACGGAGCCTTCAAATAGAGTTTAGAACGGCCGCCCAGGTTGGCGTTTCTCATTTCTCAACGGAGAGGTCCGGAATTGAGGCGAAGTCGTCCGGGATGTTTGATGAAGGGGTCGAGTGCGGTATGGGGGCCTGGGCCGGTCGAAATGCGGCCGGTCAGCTTGCGGGTGCGCACGTGGGAAGCGAACCTGCAAGAGGTGCAGTAATGTCCAGCTATGCAGGCTGAGGAGTTGTAAACATGCAGATGATGCTGAGGACTGCAGATTGCCCTGATCGGGCTGATCACTCTTCGGCCAGGGACGATGCCGCATTGTTGGCGGCATTGCCTACCTGTCATCGGCGTCGTGGCATTCCAGAATGCGCGTCCTTGGCCGTTTGGCGCGCAAGCTGGAAACAAATAAAGATGTCTCGGAACGGTGCAACCGGCAGTAGGCCGTGTTTAGAGGGCCACGGGCGGCTACTGTCGTCAAACGTTGTACAGAGTACGGAGTACAGTGTACGTAGATATAATGTTACAGTAGTGGCTGGTGGATTGTCTTGGTTCTCAGGCGGTGCGGCTTTGTCTCTCATGGTGTTGTGGCTCACCGGCCCTGGGCTCGACTGGCCGCTGGTTCACCATGAGCGTTTCTCCCGGAGACACAATTTCCTTCGTCAGCCGAGCAGGGATCCTAGAGGAGATGGTCTGTCAATGGTAGCATGGGGACGGGTGTCAAACTGTGGAGGATTTGAGATTTTCTGGTAGAGTAGCGCCGATGTAGGTTGATAGGACGTCCGGATGCGGTTTGGGGTGGGCAACCATCGGCGCTAGGGAAGAAAACATGGGTGGGCGTCCAGCGAAGCGTCCCAGAGCAGGAAATTGGCAGCATTCGTCGAGACTCGAGAGACGGTAAGTGGCACAGATCCCATCATTCATCCTTCGTCTCGGTGCCCCGACTTCCAAGACCACCGGTGCGTTGGGTCACAGAGCTATAGCGATTTGGAGGTGCGCGAATACCAAAGTCCATACGGGCATGGCATTTTCGATGACGCCTACGAAGGGCTGCCCAGCCGGCCGGTGTGTAAGCCGTCTATTCTGGGGTATCTTGAGGGCTGTCATGTTATCGACGTTTTCGAACGGGATGCGCAAGAGCCGCGCGGAAGTGGATGCTGGATTGTGCGTAGCTTGTCGATAGCATGGACAAACATGAGGGCGTTGCGTCAGTGGGCAGGCGGAATTGGGGTATTTTCTGGTAGGTACGTCGCTCACTCGGCCGAGGAAGCCAAGCCAAGCACGTTGATGTCACTCGGTAGGTTTGGTGCCGGATGGCTGCCGTTACTCGTGCCGCTCGCCGTCTCGCCGGGTAAAAAACAAAAGCTTCAAACGTTGGAAAGGGCCAAGAACTTTCGAGGAAGCATTGGCGGTGGTCGGGGAAGATGCCGTGAAGGATGATAAAATGGAGGTCTGAATATTCAAGAGTTGGCCGTCTGAAGGCCAGTTTGATGGGGTTTGATGTGGCACCGCCCGCAGCAATTGGCCGGAGACCCTGTAAAACCGCGACGAGCCCTGCAGCGGGAAGGATAAACGTCGAGATTTTAAGTGGTGAAAACCGGGAATCTCAGCCAGCGCACTTTGGGTGTCTGCCGGGGGTTTCATTTGTTGGCTGCGACGCTGCCGGCGGACGGCAGGGCTGGTGGACCACGGTGTTTCCGGGTAGTGAGCCGCGTGAATCAGGACAGGTCGGTAGCGGTAGAGAGGAAGAAGGAGGAAATGCGACTTGTAAGGATTAGAGTGAAGACCATACCAGACTGTTTGAAGTCAAAGAGATGAACGCATCCCAAGACAAGCGACGAATGTTTGGGTGCGTCAGAATGAACGGACCTTGATGGTGTCTGAGCCTCTGGAGGTCACCGAGGGAAGGTGCAGACGGGAGGGAGCCAAAACCACGACTGTGTAGGTAGGTATTCATACTCCGTACTTTGCAGACTTTTGTGACTGGATGGCAATCTAGACCCTCGAGTTGGGTACAGAATTTGAAGAATACGGTACCTAGCTTGAGAAGAAAAAAAAAGATTTAATCAAAAAGTAAGCAAAAAAGATTTGGCAGTGCCCACAAACCGGCAACGGCATCGTTGAATCGTGAGAGATGGTTTCCAGTTAGAAAGACGTCGGCCAATCAAGAAGCGTCGCATGCAGTGTTCAGCCGACCCACTTCACCTCGAGTGGCCAGGAATTGTCGATAGGCTAAAGGGACCCACCTGGTGGTAGGTGCGTTGCCGTTCCCAGGATGGCAGGCGCATCGACACCAGGAAGCTGCCAGGGGATCCAACTTTCCATGCCCAACTTTGAGATGGAAGTGGGGCCAGAAGTTGGGAAGGTGCAGGTTTGCAGGTTTGGCTTCACCTCTTCCTGCCTCCAAAATGGCACATTCACATTGAGCTAGCCCCTGTCTGGACGAAGGGACTCCTATGTTTCTTACCACGCTTACGCAGTAGTGCAGTACTTCTCCCTACCTGCAGTGCTGGTGTGCACTCAGAGAAGACAATGCACTTGCAAGTTGCACGGGCTTGGTCGAGTTGGATTGGCGCTGCGTGTCTGCGTCATAGTTGGCATTGGCTGGCATTTTGCTAGCTACTCCAAACCCTGCGGCGCGTCCAGCGTCCAGCGTCCATCGGTGGCCTCCCTCTCATGCTTCGTCTCTGTGTGCCTCCTTCCTGGTCAGTGGGAGGGCTTGTTTGAGAAGAGAGAGGACCCTTTGAAAATAAGAATAAGGGACGACGACGACCCCTCATCGGACCAAGGGTATTATTATTCATCTCAAGCTTTCGGATTGCATTGTCCAGATAGAGACATCGGACTGCAGACGTTCGATAGTGAAGAGGCATTACGACTCGTGGATCACTTCCTGCCACAGACTTTATTCAACGACTCCATCCATCTGTCGGTCTGCCCATCATTCTCCACCAAGATCTGCTTGTTATTGCGTCGTGACCAACCTCTTTCCTGCCTGCAGCCCTTCATCGCTTCATCCAAGGTAAGCTCCCTCGGCTCGATCGACAATTCCTTCTCTCATCCCCGGAAACCCTCCATGCTCTACTCCCCCATCTCCATCGTTCTAGCTACACTAGACTCGACTTGAGCTGGCGCAACAGTCGTGACAGCAACAGCGGCACTCATAGGCAATAGAAGGGGGCACGAAAAGATAGACTAACACTGCCCCTAGTGCTGTCTTGTGGCGTCACCTCCTTTCAGCACAACGGGACTGAGACATTGGGAGACGCGCCCAATTTCCCCCAAGCTACCATCACTTTACGGTCACGTCACTGTTTGCTTCTTCTGCTCTGCTCTTCTCTTGCGCTTCGACGTACCCCCTTTGCAGCTTTGCACCAAGTATCCAAAGCAGTAGCACACCGCACCACCAGAAGTCCAGACCATAGCAAACCATCGCCCGCAAGCGCACCGCACTACCTCACCTCACCAGCGCGCAATCAGTTACCTCAGAGCTCTGGGCACCTCGTCGCTTGTGTAACTGATCGACGCTCGGCCTGGCCCATCCCAGCATCCTGACAAGCTACGAACCCATCGTCTCATTTCCCAACTCCCGGTTTTTCAACAACGCGCACCACACATATCATCCCCCACTGCTTCTTTTTTAACCCCCTGTCCCTTGACCTTCTCTTCTCTTCCCACCCACTGCTCAGGTTCAGACTCCAGTGTCCACGGCCCTTCGCCTGTCTGAGTCTCTCTCCACGACCGCACACGACCCTCGATACCCTTCCCTGTTTAATACCCGACCTGGCCCCAGGGACCCCCACCGTATTTGACCTCGCGTCTTCTCTCTCGACTCAACTTTGTCCCAGCACACACACAAACACCAACAACCGAAACGGCCACCAGGCGTCTCAATTCGCCTAGACGCCATCATGTCGGGTCTTGGCGATGCCGAAGGCGGCCAGTCCAACCGCGGCGAGGCTCTCGACGATACCTCGGGCAGCACCATTTCTGGCCTCGTCAGTACTCTAGCCGTCTGCGCTCCCATTGCCGGCGTCTACCTCGTCATCTTCTTGATCCTTCGTCGCAGCCAAAGGCGATTTTATGCCCCGAGAACTTATCTTGGCAGTTTGCGTGAGAGGTGCGTGGGAATTCTTGTGTCTTGATGAGTCTCAAATCCTGACTGCCTCACAGCGAGCGATCACCAAGTCTGCCCAGTGGCTTGTTCAACTGGTTTAGTCACTTTTGGAAGATACCTGATGTCTACGCCCTCAAGCACCAGTCTCTCGATTCCTATCTCTTCCTTCGATTCCTCCGCATCTGTGCCACCATCTGCCTGGTTGGCCTTGTTATGACATGGCCGGTCCTCTTCCCCGTCAATGCTACCGGCGGAGGCACCGCCAAGCAGCTCGACATCTTGACTTACAGCAACATCGACGTCGCATCCTCCTCTGGACTCAACCGCCTGTACGCACATGCTCTCATTGGCTGGCTATTCTATGGCTTCGTCATGTACATGATCATGCGTGAGTGCATCTTCTACATCAACTTGCGTCAGGCTTTCCTGCTTTCGCCCACCTATTCTAAGCGAATCTCGTCTCGCACTGTCCTTTTCGTATCAGTCCCCGACGAGTACCTTGACGAAGCCAAGTTCAAGAAACTCTTCAGCGACTCGATCAAGAGAGTTTGGATCACTGGCGACACTGAGAAGTTGGACGATCTCGTTGAGGAGCGTGACAAGGTCGCCATGAAGCTCGAAAAGGCCCAGGTGAAGCTCATCAAGTTGGCAAATGCCGCTCGTCTCAAGGCTGCCAAGAAGGGTGGTGCTCCTGAGAAAACTCCCTCGGCTCAAGACACCGAGGCTGGCGCTTCCGATGCCGCTGCTCGTTGGATCCCCCAGAAGAAGCGCCCTACCCACCGCCTTGGTCTCCTGGGCCTCATTGGAAAGAAGGTTGATACCATTGAATGGTGCCGTTCCGAGCTCCAGCGCCTTATTCCCGCCGTCGATGCCGCTCAAGCCGACTACCGTGCTGGAAAGGCCAAGAAAGTACCGGCTGTGTTCGCAGAGTTCTACACTCAATCCGACGCCCAGGCTGCTTACCAGGTTACCACTCATCACCAAGCTCTTCAGATGACGCCCAAGTACATTGGTATCCAGCCTACTGAGGTCATCTGGAAGTCTCTCAGAGTATCTTGGTGGCAGCGCGTTATCCGTCGCTATGCCGTTATTGCCTTCATCAGCGCACTTATAATTTTCTGGGCTGTTCCCGTCACAGTGGTCGGAATTATCTCCCAAGTCTCGTATCTCAAGAAGGTTTCCTTCCTTACGTGGCTCGACAAGATCCCCGACGTCATCATGGGCGTCGTTTCTGGCCTTCTCCCCAGTGTGGCTCTGGCTGTGCTCATGTCCTTGGTGCCGGTTATCATGCGTCTTTGCGCCAAGCTTTCTGGCGAGCCTTCCAACTCCCGCGTCGAGCTTTTCACCCAGAACGCGTACTACTGGTTCCAGCTCATTCAGGTCTTTCTTATTACGACTGTCTCCTCGTCTGCTGTAGCGACCATTCAGGCAATTTCAAACAACCCGGGCTCCATCTTCAGCACCCTGTCCACGGCGATTCCCAAGTCCTCCAGCTTCTACGTCAGCTACTTCATCCTCCAGGGTATTACCCTCGCCACCGGTGTTTTGACCCAGGTGGTTGCATTCGCCATCTTCGTGGCCATTCTGAAGTTCCTCACCAACACGCCCAGAGCTTTGTACAACAAGTGGTCCACTCTTGCTGCCATCTCGTGGGGAAGCGTCCTCCCTGTTTACACTACCATTGCTGTCATCAGTAAGTTCCTGCACTTCATCTCAATCCTAGTTTTCTTGCTAACTTTAACCAGGCATCACCTACGCTCTTATCGCTCCTCTGATGCTGTTCTTCTCCACCATTGGCATTGGCTTGTTCTATCTTTCTTACCGTTACAACATTTTGTTCGTCACGGACACCAAGATTGACACCAAGGGTCTCTTGTACCCCCGTGCCCTCAAGCAGCTCTTTGCTGGTGTCTACCTGGCAGAGATCTGCCTTGTGGGTCTGTTTTCTGTGTCGAAGGCTTTTGGACCCCTTGTCCTCATGATCGTCTTCCTCATCCTCTCCATCCTCTTCCACCTCACTCTGAACAGCGTCTTGGACCCTCTCTTGTACACTCTTCCCAGATCCCTGCAGGTCGAGGAAGAGTCGCTGAGTGCCGACATTGAGGGCATCGATCGCAAGGATTCGGGCAGAGGCGTTTCCGAGGAGCAGAACGGCGATTCGAGCGGCTTCATGAAGAAGATCCCCAACATCAAGAAGTTCGCCCCTGGAGGTGACGAGAATGTTGTTGAGAAGGGCGGTAACATTGTTACCCGCTTCCTCAAGCCGTGGATCTTTGCCGACTATCTTCACCTTCGCAACCTTGTTCCCCACGACCCAACACAGATTGAAGAGATGTACCCTGGCAACATTCAGGATAACGCCTACTACCCACCTTCAGTCTCAAGCCTGCCTCCTCTTCTCTGGATTCCTGAGGACGCCGCCGGTGTTTCCAAGTACGAGATTGCTCAGACTAGCAAAATTATCCCTATCACCGATGAGGGCTGCACGTTGGATGAGAAGAACAAGCTTGTTTGGGATTCTGAGGGCGCCAGACCTCCCATCTGGGACGAGAAGATTTACTACTAAAGCCCGTGCTTTACCTGTCACTTGTATACCATTGATACCCTTGGGAGTATGAGCTCTCTCTAATAACTCAATGCCTACTCGGTATTGGCCCTTTTTTATGTAGTCACAAATGAGAATTTTATAATCCCACTCGTCTGCGTCCGCCTGCCTTGCTAGTGAAATTACGTAGCATGATTGAGATAACTGATATGAATACACTCATGGCCAAATCTGTCATACACATATCCTTGACAAGGCTCATGATCGCACGGTATCGAGTTGATAATGAGGCGGCAAGATCCAGGTAACAGAGACGAACGATGCATCCAGGCCGATGTTTCTTCTGAGGGAGGTGTGTGTGCGTCGAATCACTTCTTGTCTAGAAGGTCAGGTGCTTATTGCCTCAGTGGTAGGTGCCTCGAGGAAGGAGTGGGATATGAATAATTACTGGATTGTCGAAGCCTGGCTGATGAGGCTGCACGATTATTCAGGCTCCCTTATCCACAGAGAACTTTCCTGAATGACTTCAACTTCGACTTGCGAGTGTCAGGCTTTCTGCCTACTTACCTACTTTTCCCCCACTTGGCGACCTGCCATTTACACTATTCGTCTCGCATCACCAACGTGAGGCTTTCGCGCCTCCATATTCTCAAGCACCCCAACCTTTCTTCCACGGTCACCTTTCCGTCGTCTGTCAATTTTTGCTCTTCCAATAGCTCTAGCAAGAAAAAAGAGAAAAGGGTTCCACGAGCCACTTAACTCGCCCTTGGCCGCAGCATCATAGAAATGGCGGCGGTATCAGGAGATACTCCGTTGTTGGCAATTGCTATCGGAGCTACTCACCAAATGGAGATTGACGACGAAGCGACTAATAAGGTATGTTTACGGGAACCGTGTCTTAAGCTTCGCCAATGCTAATTGGTCAGCAGCCAAGTCCGAGTAGTAGTGCTGGAGGTGCTACGTGCACCCCATCCCATTCTCCACTCTGGGAAACCCCCCGCCACTCTTCTGAAGGACGCGGAACCGCGCTTTCGCGCCCCCAGCCTCTATACCAGCCAACGACTCCAACCAAAGCGTCACTCGGCTCTCTCCAACGTTGTTCCGTCACAACCCAACAATCGCCCACTGCGAAAACGCGACTTTGCGACCTTGCCGCGTCGATTCATAGAGACCAAAGACGGAAGCCGCAGTCGACCATGGCTGAGGCCTTGCTGGGCCTCGCGCCCTCATACGGAAGCGCGTCGAGGAATAATCCGTCAATTGCGCATCCCGATGACATCCCCGCCCAACTCCGTCGCGAACTCGACCGAAAGAAGACACCCACACGATGCGAACATCTTTCCGTCACACTCGAGGTGCCCTCTACCCTCGAATTCGCCATTCGCGATGGCGACAGCGATGCGCAGGAAAATATCGACTCAGCGCTGAGCGGCCTCCGAACTCAGGTCGTCGAAGGTCAAACCGTCAAGATTATACGCGCCTACGACACCATCATCAGCCAGCCCCACGACAACCCCGTGATGCAGAGAGCCGTGGCGAAGCATATTGTTGGGCTTCTTTCTGTGGTGGATGAGAGCACATGGGTGGTCAGAGAGGTTTCGCGCGGCCAGTACGGGTGGTCTTTCACCTACAACTGCAAAGACTCTCTCGTGACTTGGAACCGGCAACATCAGAAGACGCCAAATAAGACTATCATAGGAGAGTATAGCCAGAAGGAGCTTGAGCCGGAAATGCAGGGTATGATATCGCGTCTCCGAGCGCGCATGTTCCATCTGCTAACAGCCACATAGCCCGACCAGCTTTCGACTGTCGCGGGACGCTTACCGTTGCGTTTTCGAAGAATACCCGAACCATCAACGTCAAGTACGAACACACGCCTCTGCACAAGACTTTGGGCGAGATGATCGAGCACTTCAAACCCCTTCCTCCGGCAGCACCTCCAGCACCTCTCATTCCCGCGGGGGGAAAGTCCAAGAAGGCGAAAACGCCGCGAAAGCGAAAGAGCGAGGCATTGAATCCGGACGGGACGCCTGTTGAGCCAAAGCCAAAGAGAAAGAGGAAGAGCGAGGCGTTGAATCCAGATGGGACGCCTGTTCAACCGAAGAAGAGGAAGAGGAAATCTGAAGCCGCAAAGGACGCACAAGCAGCTGGGGACACTACCAACGGCGAGGCAACAACCACTGTTCCGACCAAGGCGGAT
Organism: Colletotrichum cuscutae; assembly: GCA_030869315.1. NCBI lineage: Eukaryota > Fungi > Ascomycota > Sordariomycetes > Glomerellales > Glomerellaceae > Colletotrichum > Colletotrichum cuscutae. The sequence continues at coordinate 460,745 of MPDP01000168.1, forward strand.
GCTGCTGTTCAAAGTGGAGTGCATTCACATGCGGTGCTGAATGTGCCCCCCGGCGAAGCGGCTAGGCGCCGCGAGGTCGCCATCAGACTCCTCAGCGACAGCGGCTTGGATCCCGAGAGTCTTTCTACGGAACAGTTCAGTATCTTTGCCAACCAATCTCCGGATCTTCAGAAAGAGTCACTTGCCATGCTGGTCAAGTATGGTGCTGAGCGACTCCGCATCGTTCATCCCAACGATGCCGCTGCGTCCTCGACCAGCGCGTCACCCACGCCTCAGCAGGAAACAGCACAACAGGCCGCTGTCACGACTGCCACATTGGAATCTCCAGCCTCAGCCAAGAAGAAGAAGAAGCGGCCTCGAAAGTCGAAGGCCACTGAAGACGCGGTAGAAGTGGAGTTGATTCCGGCACCCCCAGGCACGCCGATGAAGCTGATTTCGAGGGGTGGATGCATTGCTTGCAGAAGAGCAAAGGCCAAGGTACGTGAATCTGTTTCGTTGAGCTGTCTAGTCAGAGAGACTAATGTGTTCCAGTGCGATCGCGCCAAGCCTGAGTGCGCTTCTTGTGAAGAGCAGGGTGTGGAATGCCAATATCCCCTGATTAATAAAATGCCACCAAAGAAAAAGGAAGAAAAGTCTGCAGATGTAGTGGAGGACGAGGAGGACGATGACGACGCCGAGGCCGAGGTTGAAGCCGAGACCGAACCGGCGGAGCCTGAGATCGAAGTTGAAGAACAAGAACCGGACGACATTGAGACGATCGACTACACTTCAAACATGCCAGTTGCCAATATGCTCACTCCTGCTGCGCAGGCTCCCAGTCAGGACTACTTCATTGATGGGCCAAACGAAATGACCTACACTCATTCCGCTTCCAACGATATGAACATGTCACATGGTGTCTCATCATACCCCGAGCCTTCTGCCACCGCAACTTACGCAGAGCAGCAGGCAGTCTCCACGAGCTTTTCGCAACCGTCTCTTACCGGCACGGCAACGTACACTCAACCGAGTACAGATGCGAACAGTTATACAACCGCCAGCAATGACACAATGTCGAGTCTCAATTACTCCCAACCCTCGGCTAAGAGCCCGAGAGCGACGGGGACCTCTTCACGGCGCAGTTTGCCATCCGGACCAGGACAGCCGCATCAGCCCACGGCCGAAAGCCCTGTTCCTCTTCCCAGTTACGCACAAAACTGGCAAAGCATTTCTCCTCCCCGGACAGCGAACACAGTTTCGCCTACCATGACGACTAAGCAACACAGGCCGCGAAGCTCGACCCAGATGCCGGCTGCGACCACGGTCGCTCCCCAGGAAACATCCTATCGCAACACGCAACAGGCTGTGGCTCATGTCGCTGCACACCAACAACGGCAACACCGTCCTTCCCCGACTCAGCAAGCAGCTCAAGTAGTGCAAACAGTCACCCCGGCCCAGGTCTCGCCATTCCAGGCCCCTGTACAAGCAGCCCGAACTAAGAGTCGAGCTGGACAGAGAGCCTCCACTCGTACTCCCGTCAATGAACCCCGTGCAACACCGTCCCATCATACCGTCCAACCATCGACTTCAGCGACGATGGACTCAGCAACTTACAATGATGCCCAATCCTTGAGCAACTACAACAATTACAATACGAAGCACTCCAGCCACAGCAATAACTCGACAGAGTTGGACACCACAAGACTCGCCTACCAGCCTTACGCGGCGCAGAATACCTCTGCAACAATAAACACCTACCCTTCGTATGGCCATGACAGAACCAACACCACTGCCTCGCACACATCCAGCAGCAACGCGCGGTCCGGACAGTTGTACAATAGCCAGTCACAATCGCGCAACACGCAATCGTACAATAATACCAACACCACGGCCGCGGCAAACACATATGCTCAACAGCCATCGACGAACCAGCAGCAGTCGTCCTCCCTGCAGTCGTTTAACATGCGAAGTTCAGCAGCGAACAGCACTCAGCCAAGATCGTCCTCTCGGAACGCAAATCAGCAGCCTCAACAGCAGCAGTCACAGTCGCAGCCGCAGCAGACACAATCGTATGGATCTTACGCAAACCAGACGCAACAGCAATCAACTCAGCCGGATCAACACAACTGGTATGGGTTTGGCTCGGGATCTAACACTTCTTTCTCGCCAGCCAATGTCGCTGGGGGCTATGCCACGAGAGGTGCCCCTTCCGCCAACTACGGCAGCGGGTCCAGCACCTCCAACCAAGCATACCAGCAGCAACATGGCTCTCTTAACATGACGGGCCACAGTTACTCTCCCGGAGACAATGAGATGTACGAGTTGTTGAAGAACTCTCTTCACGGCCCAGGTCGCTAAATGAAGGCGGGTGGCCGACGGCCTTTTTGTTTGTGTTGTTCTGCGGTACGCGGTTAAGTGTACATACCTACTCTACTACTTCAGCGACCTGCTTCCAGCAAAGGACATGGGCGTGCGTGGGCCGGAAAAGCCTGAAGGACAGGCGGTCGGAATTTTACGTTCAGGGAAAAGGATGTCAGTTTTGGTGGCACATCACCCACAGGTAGCCCACGTGCACCTTATTTGTTATTAGTAGTTTATCTGGCCATCAGTTAGGGTCTCGTGGATGAGCTCGATTGGTGGGGTTGCACTAGGACCAATGAGTGAACATGTATGTGCTCTGATATGGAACCAACTTCTTGTGACGTGCCTGGTGTGTAGAGTCTGCGGCGCAGACTCGTCCCTGTGGAGATGCTTGAGGTCCCATGCCACCTCCAATCGGCACCTTTCATCCGATCCCGCCAGTCGGGTCACTGGTCGTCTTGTTCAGGCTTACGATGAGAGCAAGCCCAACAACTTGTGGATTTGCTTCCGAGGATCTGAGAGTTATCCAGTGCCTTGCAATCCTGGCTGGTGAGGAAGTGATCACCGTGAATCTTTGACTGTCGTATCATGTCTGCCCGTCTGAAAGCTCGGATGGCTCCTGTTGTTTTGGTTTCGAGAGGGGGACGGTTCATCTATTCTCTCTGAAGCGTTCAGATTGTTTTCCGTCGATCCCGTGTGGAGGTTGATAGATGAGATCATTCATCATCTCTCGGGTAGGGATGAATCGAGAGTTCATCCTTATTTGGAGCCCAACCATCGGCACGCGTCTTAGGGGGCTAACCCCTTAACGGGGAGCGTCTCTACTCGCGTGCCCGAGCTGAACATATACCCAAGTAGGTATAACGTTCGGATCCTTAAAGTTTAAGTCTCTTAAACTAGCGACTTCCTCGAAGTACCTTATGTTTTTAATTATTTTATATTTTAAAATATAACCTTTCTCTTGTTAACTACTAAATAATATTATATATCCGTTACTAATAATACTATCTTTAGTATTACTATCTTTAATATCGCCGTCTCTAGTCTTTCTCTAATCCTGCTCTATTTTGAATTTATTCGTGGGCGAATATGACGGAAATAGCGGCGGGTTAGTATATAATCCCTTAGTATTTGATTTGAAAGTACGTATAGAGGATATATTAATGCCTTCTAGCAATTGAGGGAACTTACCGGATGGAAACTTCCTAATATACCCGCTCAGAACGACTTCGTCCAACTCCTAGGCCATGTACCTAGCCCCTTCCTCGACTTCGCACGGCTGAACTAGCCTCCGATGCAGGAGAGAGGATTCGATTTCGCCACTCTACTGCGGTGATTCGGTCGTGGCACATGCTCGTTCTCACGCCCAGCTTTCCCGCCGCTTCGCTGATGGATGTGGCCTTGAGAATCCTTACTCCGCGGCCAAATTGGCAGAGTGTCGCAAGCGTTTTCAGCCAGCCAACAGGTCAGTCCACTATCTAATGGCAACGATGTACCAAAAGCCAGAATAAAGACAAGGATAGAGCGGAAGGCGGAACGGTACAATCTTCTTCATCTCGAGCAGTTATTCTCAACATACTTTGATCACATTCTAGAGACTGAAATTCCTAAGCCGCAATTTTGTCTAGCTTTCCTCTCTTCACCCTTGGACTGTGGCTGTGCATGGATCTGTTGTGCTACCCATAGTTTAGTACCATATTTATATGAGTTCGACATCGAGAAGGCTGTGTGCCTGGAGTATTTCGCATGAGCCATTGTTTCTTGTGCACGGATGCGACTGAGAAAATCAGCACACAAGAATAGAGAACGAGAATGAGCTCAGAACAAGCTTACCCGCTATTTAAAGTAGCGAATTCTTAATCCCTCATCAGATGAAATAGGACAGGTATAAAGGACTTCGGATTCTCGTTGGGATGGCGCGGATTCGGGATGCGGGGCGTCTGACATGGTTCCGATGACAGTAATAAGACAAGCATATGTTCCAGAAGACTTGCAGGAAAGTTGATTGAATCTTTATTACGAGTTGTATGAAGTATGTTGGTCCTCCATCCCACCAACAATCCTAGACCAGCGCTTTTTGTGTCTCTATCGGTTCTAGATCTTCCCAGTATGCTTCGATGTCCGGGGTGGCGTTCCTCTGCACCCTCCCAGCTTCCAGTGTAAAGTGTGTCTTCCCCAGCATGTCCAGCCAGCTATTCATACTTTTGGCACGGTCGTCCTCTCCGAATCCAGCAAAATGGATCAGAAAGTCACCGCGTCTCGTCTGCCAATCCGAGAGCCCCTTTTCGTCATTCCCCTCGAGATAGGTCGAGGCCTTGAGGCTGCCAGGATACGAATTGAACCAGGTCTGAGGTACCATTCGCACCCCCTTCTTGAATCTCTTCTCCTTTATCAGTATCTCCATGGCACTCTGCTCTGTGAATCTGAGCTCGGTGCCAGGTCGAAAGTGGCGAAAGGCCATGATGGCGCTGAAGAGCTCGATGGCCCATTGGCCGACGCGCAGAAGAAAGACCCCGTTGTTGAGACCATTCCAATCGTCAGCCACTATGAGATGTACGTCTTCGTCTTTCGGAGCTGCTTCGTGGGCCTCCGTGCTGGCAGCAACTCGATTAAGGATTCGGGGTGGAAGGAAGCTCGATATCGGACGGCATTGGTCTAGGATTATCGTGTCGCGGTCGACCCAGAAGAACCATTCCGTCCGTTCTTCTGGTGGTTTGAGCATCTCATCGAGCAGTAGAGACAAAATATAGGCTGGCTTATTCCATAGGTCATCTACAACAGGCGTACACATGACTTCGAGACCGTTGCCATGAAGTGTGGTATGTAGGACATGTGACTGTAACGCGTTCTGATAGTGTTCTTGAATGTTTCCAAATTGTGCCGTCACGGTGGTGATTCGAATGTGGGATTTTGAGTCGTAGAGGGAAGATCGGCATGATGACTGTAGAAGTTGAAGGTTTTCTGACAGGTCTGGGGAGAGCTGCGGGAGACAGCCAGCCTCCTTTGAAGGTCGAAGAGGCGAGGTGGCGGCGGCGTGTTCGAGAGCTGTGGTAATAGACACTTCATAGTAGAGAGAGACCGTACGAATAGAAGTAAGAATGATGACGGTGACAAGTAGAGTCTTGATGAAGATGGGCGACAGTACAAAGGAAAGAAGTTTCGGCTGATACATTGTAGATTTGATTTCTGTCGGTACTCTAGAAAATTGTTGAGCCTGAACTTTCTCTACTTTATATCACATCATCACCAAAGACTTGGTTACGATAGATCACCCAGCTTCCGCGGTGTCGGTCCATGTTCTCGAGATCCATACATGGCGACTCAGTCTATGCTTAAATTAGAACTCGTATTCTCAACATCCGCTCGGTCATCTGCCGAGTGTGTCTCCACAATAGCGCCCTTCGATACTTTGTAGCGGCTCTAAGTAGGATAATTCGCCGGCCTCAGGACCCATGATTTCCCACCTATAACAGGTTCAGACATTACGGAGTATGAAAGTTCGTTATAATGTCACGGCAGTGGGCCCTGTGGCTCAGCCTCAGGCTGCGAGGCTGAGCTCTGAGTGGTCACGTGACGAGCTAGGCCCAAAGGGCTAGCTCGCTAGCTTCTACCTACTACTCGTGCCTGCCCCCACTTCTTTGGGCGGACCTCATCACCCACTAAAGTGGGTGCTTTTCAGCCAAACGGGCATGTCACCCAAACGGGCATCTCGTGCAATTCGGAAGCTTTGAGCCTAGGAAAAAGATAGAAATATAGAGAACTCTTAAGAGATCATCTAGTCTATATTACTTAACGTTATTAATAATATATAGCTATTAGGGCGTGATTTATTAATTAGATTTTAGACTTTTATATAGGTGCCCGTTTGGATAGCATGCCCGTTTGGTTAAAAAGCACCCACTTTAGTGGGTAATAAGATCCGAATGCCCAAAAGAGTGAGGGCGGGCACGAGTATTCTATTTCTTCCCTCTTTATGTTCAGTCTTTAGTTTATTAAGTTAATATAGTAGCGTTCTAATTTACTTTAAGTTCCTTTTTATAATACTACTTAACGTTACTAAACTAACTATTTTTTAAAAATAAAACGATAATATCTTAATTAATTGATTATTTATTATATTAACTAGCTACTCTTATTAAAAAGTATATAAGAGAGCTCAGTATAGCTAACTAAATTAATTATATATAACTAGTATAATTAATACTCTCTTAATATATATACCCCCTTTGTTAAATATAATAGGTAGAAAATATAGTTAGAGAGGCTAAGTCTCTTTGTATACTAATAGTTTTTAATAAAGTTATTACTTTTATAAGTTTTAATAAAGCGTTGTAGGCCTTAATAAAGGCGCTAAGCTTTTAATTATTAACCCCGAGGTTATACTATTTAATTAGGTTATAAAACGCTTTTTATTTTTCGTTACTTAGGCCGATTACTTAGTATACCTTAGTAATATAGCTAACTAGCTTACTTTACTTATTTATATTTATAATAATATTCTCTTTAAGAAAAATACTAAGTAGAGTTTTAATAAAAGCACCGTTTCTATAATAAGCTATTTATATATTTTCGGAACCCCCTAATAGAGTAATTCGCCGGGGCCGTACTATATATTACGTATTAAAGAAAACTAGGTATATTACGCTCTATACCTAACTACTAATTAAAATTAACCGACTCGACCGTTATCTCCCTTTTATTAATAGCTCCCGACCTTTTATTACGTAATTTTAGCTATCTAGAGGGCGAGCTATACCCACTCTAACGTATATAAAACCTCTTAATACTAGCCTATATAAGTAGCTAGATCCCGTATTATATACTCTTTTTTATTAAGGGTTAGGGGACCTCTTATATATTCCCTTACGTTTATAATATAGCCTATTTAATTTTATATTCTATATTTACTAGCTACTCGGGCGGTCTCGATATTATTTTCATAATATTAGTACACGGTATTAGTAAATACTCTTACTATCTTAATAAACTATTGTTTAAGATTTCCTTCTTTTTAACTTTCCCTCCTATAAAGTTTATAACTACGGATTATTAATAGCGATATTAAGTACTTAATGCTACTACTTTATAAGCTTACTACGTACTTAGCTAAGTTAATTACCCTTCTAAGTAATACTAGTTTATAATAGTATAATATTAAAAATACCCTTATCGCCGCTATTAAAAATAATACTAACCTTCTTATTACTAATATCCATTATACTTTTAACTTTAACTCGTATATATATATTTATTTATATATTCTACCATTACTAGCTACTCGGGCAGTTCTTAGTATTATTTATATAATATTAATATATAATATTAGTAAATACTTATACTATCTTGCTAGACTATTTTTTTTAAATTTTCTAACTTTTTAACTTTCCTTTTTATAAAGTTTATAATTATAAATTATTAATAGCGATATTAAGCGCCCGACGTTACTATATTATAAACCCGCGTACTTAGCTAAGTTAGCTACCTTTCTAAGTAATAGTAGCTTATAATAGTAATATTAGAAATACCCTTATTATTATTATTAAGAATAATATTAACCTAATAATATTTACCTTAAAACTTATATACTTTTAACTTTTACTCGTATATATATATATTCGTTACCTCGTTTCTTTTATTAAAATTAAAAACGCTACTTCCCTTACTATTTATTATTATTGCACTATTACTATTACTATTACTATCTAACCGTCTACCTTAAGCACACTTTATTAAAATACTAAGACGTTAACTCGTCGACCCTTAGGGCTTCCTTAATAACTAGAAGTTCGATTTTATAAATATTATACTAAACAACCCCAAGCTATAAAAAGACCGCCTTAATAAATATTATATTTATAATATTAACTTACGGAAAATAAATAAATATATTATAATAAGCGTGGCCCTTATTAGCGCCTTTTTAATATAATAAAGTAGTATAAATAAGCTTAGACTTAATAATATAATTAGGAGCTTAAAAAGAGCATAAGCGAGCGTATTAAATAGGAATATTAGGGAGAGGTTATTATTAAATAAAATAAGGAGAGAAAGTAAGGGGTAATATTTAGCTATTAAGAAGGTAATTAATATACTACGGCGGCAAGGTTATTAATATCTTAAATTTAGTTAGTATTAATAGTTAGTAACGGCTACGGCTAGCTATAGTTAGTAATAAAGTTTTATTAAAGTACGTAATAAAAATACTTAATATTAACCCTAATAGACTAGCTTGCTTATAAAGGCGAAGATGGCCCCTAATAAGGCGGACCGGACCCCAAAGGGTCGTATATATATATATATATATAGTAGTTTTTTTCTAGCTTTATAAATATAAGATATCGACCTTAACGGGATTACGCTTTTAAAAGAAATTATATAATATAGTATACTTTTTAATTATATAATACGCGTAATATATCCTAAGGACGCGCTTAATATAATATAGTAATTTTAATATAAAAACCGCTATTAAATTTAGGATAAGTAAGCTGCCCTATAGTAGCGCTAGTTAAAAGGGTTAATAATAGAAGTTAGTTATAATAGTTAACTATAATAGTTAGTTATAATAATTAGCTATAATAGTTAGAGGCGGCCTTTTTTTACTATAGAGGTTCTGAACTTCAATAGCGACGTAGAGGTTTTTAGAAAAAGGGCTAAAAAGGCTAATATTTAACTATTTAAAGCTCGTAAAGATTCTTTTTATCCTTATCGCTTTTAATATTACCTAAAGCTCTATTTAAACTAAATACATTTACTAAATAAGCCTATTAAATAAACCTATTAAACGTACTTATTAATATATAAACTACTACTTAGATAACTAGTTAAATAGCTAATTAAGAAATTAGCTAGTTAAAATACTACTTCGTTAAGAACCTACTCTCTTAGTATATAATTAATAACTAGCGGGCTAAAGATACCCCTTAATAAGTCCCCCCCTCTAGGGCTCGAAAGATTCTTAGGCCCTATTAACGCCCTAATTATCGTAATTAACGTAAATATATTTAAAAAACTAATATAATAGTTTTTAATAATATAAGATCTAAGTAAGTAATAATATAAATATTATAAATAGCTAGGTTAGTACGAACATTAAAATTTAATATATTAATACTAGTTTAAAAATTATATTTTATAAAACTATAAATCTTTTTAATATAGGTTATATTATAAACGTGAAAGAATATATAAGAGGTTTTTTAATTTTTAATAAGAAGGAGTATATAATATAGGATTTAGTTACTTATATAAGCTAGTACTAAGAGGTTTTATATATATTAGAGTAAGTATAGCTCGCCCTCTAAACGAGTAATAAAGAAATAGGAGTTTTAATTAGTAGTTAGGTATAGAGCGTAATATACTTAGTTTTCCTTAATACGTAATATATAGTACGGCCCCGGCGGATTACTTTATTGGGGGGATATATATATATATATATATATTCGTTACCTCGTTTCTTTTATTAAAGTTAAAAAAACGCTTAAGTATACTTTATTAAAATACTAAAACGCTACTAATAACTCGTCGACCCTTAGGGCTTCTTTAATAGCTAGAAATTCGATTTTACGAGTATTATACTAAACGACCCCAAGCTATAAAAAGACCGCCTTAATAAATACTATATCTATAATATTAACTTATAAAAAACGGATAAATATATTATTATAAGCGTCGCCCTTATTAGCGCCTTTTTAATATAATAGAGTATATATAGTAGTTTTTTTCTAGCATTATAAATATAAAAAATCGACCTTCACGGGATTACGCTTTTAAAAAGAATTATAGAATATAATATACTTTTTAACTATATAATACGTATAATATATCCTAAGTACGCGCTTAGCATAATATAATAATTTTAATATAAGAACCGCTATTGAATTCGGGATAAGTAAGCTACCCTCTTTAGTAGCGGCGCTAGTTAAAAAGGTTAATAATAGAGGTTCGCTATAATAGTTAGCTATATAGTAGTTTTTTTCTAGCTTTATAAGTATAAAAAACCAACTTTAACGGGATTACGTTTTTAAGAGAAATTATATAATATAATATACTTTTTAACTATATAATACGCGCAATATATTCTAAGTATACGCTTAATATAATGAAGTAATTTCGATATGAAAACTACTATTTAATTTAAGATAGGTAAGCTGCCCTATAATAGCGCTAGTTAAAAAGGTTAATAATAGAGGTTAGTTATAATAATTAGCTATAATAGTTAACTATAATAGTTAAAAACAGCCTTTTTTAACTATAGAGGTTCTAGACTTTAATAGCGACGTAGAGGTTTTTAAAAAAAGGGTTAAAAAAGCTAGTATCTAGCTATTAGAGCTCGTAAAAATTCTTTTTATTCTTATTACTTTTATTATTATTTAAAACTACTCTCTATTTAAACTAATAAATTTACTAAATAAACTTATTAAATAAACTTATTAAACGTACTTATTAATATATAAACTACTACTTTACTAAAAATGCCCCTCGATAAGTCCCCCCCTCTAGGGCTTAATAAATTCTTAGGCCCCTTTAACGCCCTAGCTATTATAATTAATATAAATATACTTAAGGAGTAGTATAGTACTTTTTAATAATATAAAATCTAGCTAAGTAATAATATAAATATTATAAATAACCAGGCTAATATAAATATTAAAATTTAATATATTAACGCTAGTTTAGAAATTATATTTTATGAAATTAAAAATCCCTTTAATACGGGCTATATTATAAACGTAAGAGAATATATAAAGGGTTACTTAATTTTTGATAAAAAGGAGTATATAATATAAGATTTAGTTACTTATACGAGCTAGTACTAAGAGGTCTTATATACGTTAAAATAAGTATAGCTCGCTCTCTAAATAGCTAGAATTATATAGTAAAAGATCGGGAGCTATTTTAGTTAGTAATTAAGTATAGAGCGTAATATACTTAGTTTTTTTTAATACGTAATATATAGTACGGCCCCGGCGGATTGCTCTGTTAGGCGGATAATAGTTAGTTATAATAGTCGGCCGTAATAATTAGTTATAATAGTCGGCCGTAATAGTTAAAAGCGGCTCTTAATTATAAAGGTTCTAAACTTTAATAATAACGTAGAGGTTTTGAAAAAAAAGGGCTAAATAGGCTAATATTTATTACTCTTCAGAGCTTATAAAGATTCTTTTTATCTTTATTACTTTTAATATTACCCAAAGCTACTTATTATTTAAACAAAATAAATCTACTAAATAAATCTATTAAATAAATTTACTAAATTTGTTTTTCTATTTTACTTTTACTAACTACTCGGGCGGTTCTTAGTATTATTTATATAGTATTAATACATAATATTAATAAATACTCTTACTATCTTAATAAACTATTTTCTTTAAATCTTTTACCTTTTTAACTTTCCCTCTTATAAAGTTTATAACTATAGATTATTAACGGCGATATTAAGCGCCCAACGCTACTATTTTATAAGCCCGCGTACTCAGCTAAGTTAGCTACTTTTCTAAATAATAGTAGCTTATAATAATACAGTATTAGAGATACCCTTATTACTATTATTAAGAATAATACTAACCTCATAATATCTACTCTAATATTTTTAACTTTAACTCGTATATATATATATATATATATATATTCGTTACCTCGTTTCTTTTATTAAAATCGAAAAACGCTTCTTTTACTATTTATTATTATTACCCTATTATTATTACTATCAAATCGTCTACTTATTTTTAAATATATATTATTAAAATATTAAGACGCTAACTCGTCGATCTATAGGGATGCCTTAAGGGCTAGAAGTTCGATCTTATAAATATTATACTAAAAGACCCGAAACTATAGTACGATCGTTTTAAAAAATACGAATTAAATACCATTAATTAAAAAATCGAAAAGATATATATTAATATAACTATTACCCTAATAGGTACTTAGCTTATATTATATAGTAGCCTCGAAATACCTAACTAATTCCTGAGTATTATTAATACTCTAAAATCGCTACGTAAGAGTAAACTAGAAAGGATTAAAAGGAAAAATCTAGCGCTATTAAAAAAGGTAAAAAGTAGGGGGTAGTTTTTAGCTATTTAGAGGGTAATTAATATATTACGGTGGGATTATTAGTATTTAGTAACGGCTACGGCTAGCTATAGTTAGTTATGTAGTAGTTTCTTTTCCGGCTTTATAAGTATAAAAAATCGACCTTAACGGGATCACGCTTTTAAAGGAAGTTACACGATATAGTATACTTTTTAACTATATAAACGCATAATATATCCTAAGTACGCGCTTAACGTAATATAGTAATTTCGATACGAAAACCGCTATTTAATTCGGGATAAGTAAGCTACCCTACTACTTATTAATAATAGGCTAAGCAATATACTTACGTAGTAGCGCTAGTTAAAAAGGTCGATAGTAAAGGTCGGCCGTAATAATTAGCTATAATAATTAATTATAATAGTTAGAAGCGGCCCTTAACTATAGAGGTTCTAATTTTTAATAGCGACGTAGAGGTTTTTTAAAAAAGGGCTAAAAAGCTAATATTTAGCTACTTTTTAAAGCTTATAAAGATTTTTTTTATCCTTATCGCTTCTAATATTACCTAAAGCTACTCTCTCTTTAAACTAAATAAATTTACTAAATAAGCTTATTAAATAAACCTATTAAACGCACTTATTAATATATAAACTACTACCTCGTTAAGAACCTCTTAGTATATAGTTAGTAACTAGCGGGCTAGGACTAAAGATGCCCCTCGATAGGTCCCCCCCTCTAGGGCTCGATAAATTAGGCCCCCTCAACGCCCTAGCTATTATAACTAATATAAGTATACCTAAAGAGTAGTATAATACTTTTTAATAATATAAAATCTAGCTAAGTAATAATACGAACGTTATAAATAGCCGGGCTAATATAGATATTAAAATTTAATATATTAATATTAATTTAAAAATTATATTTTATAGAGCTAAAAATCCCTTTAATATGGGCTATATTATAAATATAAGAGAATATATAAAAGGTCCCTTAACTTTTAATAAAAAGGAGTATATAATACGGGATCTAGCTACTTATATAAGCTAGAACTAAGAGGTCTTATATACGTTAGAGTAGGTATAGCTCGCTCTCTGAACGGCTAGAACTTAGAGGACTATAGTAAAAGGTCAGGAGCTATTAATAAAAAGGAGATAACGGTCAAGTCGGTTAACTATTTTAATTAGTAATTAGGTATAGAGCGCAATATACCTAGTTTTCTTTAATACGTAATATATAGTACGGCCCTGGCGGATTGCTCTGTCGGGGGGCTATAGTTAGTTATAAAGTTTTATTAAAGTACGTAATAAAGACACTCGATATTAACCCTAATAAACTAGCTTGCCCATAAAGGCAAAGATAGCCCCTAATAAAGCGGACCGGACCCTAAAGGGATAAATTTACTAAATAAACTTATTAATATATAAACTACTACTTAAATAGCTAGTTAGATAATTAGTTAAGAAGTCAGCTAGTTAAAATACTACTTTAATAAGAACCTACTCTATTTTTAGTATATAGTTAGTAATTAATAAGCTAGAACTAAAGATATTTATTAATAAGTTTACCCCTCTCGGGCTAAGCGCCCTTAGCTAGCTTAATACTATAGCTATCGTAACTAATATAAGTATATTTAAAAAGTAATAAAATACTTTATAATAATATAGAATTTAACTAAGTAATATTATAAGTACTATAAATAGCCGGGCTAATATAAATACTAAGATCTAATATATTAATATTAGCTTAGTTATAATAATTATAATAAATAAGCTAAAAGTATATAAGGTTAGAATAATAAGCTAGCGCCTTAAATAGCTCTTATAAAACCTTTTAAATAATAATAATACTTATATAAAAAAAGAGATTATATTAAACTTAGCTACTTATATAAACTAGTACTAAGAGGTTCTATACGTATTAAAATAAATAAAGCTCGCCCTATAAGCGGGCGGCAAAAGGTCGGGAGTTTTAATTAGTAATTAAGTATACAGCGTAATATATTTAAGTTTTTTTAATACGTAATACATAGTACGGCCCCGGCGGATTGCTCTATTAGGGGGTCCTAAGGAGTTATATAGCGCTACTTAGCTTATTTAAAATACTTTTATAGAGTTTTACTATACTAAGGAGTAGGGTAACCTTAACTCCTATAAGTATAGCTATGTTTATTACGCTTTTAGCTATGTTATTAATACGTAAAAAAAGGTCGCTACTTATATTACTAACTTATTAGTAAGTAATAAGAAGGTCTACTTTAAGTAAGCTACTTTTTAAGAGCTTATTACTAATCGTAAGTATTTAAGCTTATTAATCTTAATTATAATAAGTTATTTATAATCGTTTAATAATTACTTTTTTTTTATTAATATAAAACTTCTTTCTTAGGCTAGTATTCTTAATATTAATAATAAAACTAAGATTATCTCTTATTTTAACTACTTTTAGTTAGCTTATTTTTATAATAATAGCCGTGCGGTCGCTTTATAAAATAGCCTTAGAACTCTATTTTAGTACTATAAGGCAACTCCTCAGGGCGTAATTATTATACGTATTTTAAAGTCTTTTTAGCTTTTTTACTTTTTATAAACGCGTTGTTAAGTATTTAGTAAATAATATACTTATTTATATTATTATTATTTATAATATTACCCTAATTACTTGCGGTCCTAAGACTTAGACTTTTATTAAAAAGCGTACTTTTATTACTAATTATATTCTTATTAATATTAATAAGGAGAACTATATAAAAGCTAAATTCAAGAACTCTTAGCTTAAGGAGGTTAAGTTTAAAAAATTTAATAATAAGTTAAAAAACTCTCTTAGTTAGTATTATAATGAGTATTATTACCTTATTATTAATAACTTACTAACCCCTATTTATAATATTTCTTTTTATAATAAATAAGTTTTTCTTAGCCTTTAGTTATATTATTCTAAATCTTAATATAGTTAGTATCTTACTTCTCTTATTATAAATAAAAGCTTTATAATAGCTTAACGAGGCTATTATTTTAACTAAAGCTAAGGCCGAGCCTTATAATAAATAGTTTAATATTAATAAGTTCTTTATAAATATTAACGGTACTAAGGCCCCTTAGGTTAACGATAATATTAAGAGCGTTATTTTTAAAAAAGCTCTCTCTCCCTAACTTATTAATAATAATAACGGCGTTCTATTTTTTATTTTATCTCTTATTATAGTTCTTATTATAGTTCTTATTATAGTTCTTACTATAGCTCTTATTATAGCTCTTATTATAGTCCTTACTATAATCCTTACTATAGCTCTTATTAATAACCTTATAATAAATACCTTATAAACCGTAGCTATTACTACGTATATTACTCTACGTAACTCCGACTACCTCTTTATAGCCCGTCATACAATTAATAAAGCTAATAACCTTACTCTAAATAATTAGCTAAGTACTCGTATAAAGCCTACTTATTTTACTTTTTTTAAGTAAATTACTATAGCTAACTATTATATTTTAAAAGTATATACTAAAGCTACTACTACTATTACTAATATTACTTAAGTTACTCCTCTAATATAGTTAGATCTTAATCATCTCTTAGTAACGTATTACTAAGGGTTATAATACTATATATTCTTTTTAAAAAAATTACGCTAAGCTAAATAAAAAGGATTTTATAGAGTATTATTAATTAACTTAGTTTTAATAACTTTTGATTATAAACTTAACGCTTATTATCTTATTATTACGGCTAGCTAGTCGTAATAAGTATATTAGTAAAAGGCAAGGCTACGCATACTAAATAAATAGTATTATAGTTATAAATAGCTTCCCTAAAGCTATATCTATAAGTCGTTAAATAAGTAAGGCTTTAGTAATTAATTATAATTTTATTAAAAAAAGTTCTTAATAAAAATAGTTAAAAGCGATCGTAAGATTTATTACTAAATTAATTATTAAAAAAGCTATAAAAAGTCTATCCTTAAGCCTAGCTTAAGTCTATTTTATATATAAATCCTATTTTTAAATATATCTTTTATAATATTCTTATTTATTACTATTTAATTATTTACTAAACGGTCGTCCGTCCTCCTTATTTATAATCGTCCGTCCTATTTATTTACGTGCGTCTGTTCCTTATTTTATTATATAATTATAATTGCGTAACTTATTTATAGTTCTTCTATCCTAAGAAGAGTTACCTTAAGTCCGTACTTTTGTATATATAGTATAATAGCTGCTATAAGTCTTATAGGGCGAGGCCCTGGCCTTGTTATACGTATTAGGTTATAATACTTATTTTATATATATTCTTTTTTTTATAGCGTTCGAATTTCTTAATTATTTCTATTACTTTATTAAGATACTCGAGGAGTTCTTACGTATTATACTCAATAAGCTACTTAGCTTATTTAATAAAATACTATAAGTTACCTCTTTTACCTTATTTTATAATAATTTCTTTAACTTTTTAGATATTTTACTTATTTTCTAGCTCTAGGAGATTCGCTAACTAGTTACTAACTATTTAGTAATTTCCCTATAGTTTAAACTAAAAAACTAAAAAGATATTATATATATTTAATACTACTTTAGTAAATATACTTAGTAAGCCTACTTATTTACTTTTTAAACTATTACTATTTTAAAATATTTTAATACTAATTTATTATTTTTAAATTATATATTTTTTATTAATAAGTTAATAAACTTTTTATAATTAAACTCTTTTAGAGTATATTTCTTATTATAATAAGCTACTTAGCTCTTAAAAGCTCATGCCTAGGCTTGCGTAGCCTAGGCCCTAATTTCCTTAATTTTTTAAACCCTTTTTTAAACTCCTTAAACTATAGTTTTATAATTTAATATATCCTCTTAACGGAGCAATCTGCCGGGGCTATACTGTATATTACGTATTAGAGAAAACTAGGTATATTACGCTCTATACCTAATTACTAACTAAAATAGCTCCTAACCTTTTATTATAGTCCTCTAAGTTCTAACTATTTAAAAAGCGAGTTATACTTACTTTAACGTATATAAAACCTCTTAGTATTAGCCTATATAAGTAACTAAATCCCGTATTATATACTCCTTTTTATTACAAATTAAATAACCCCTTATATATTCTCTTATATTTATAATACAGACCGTATTAAAGGGATTTTTAACTTTATAAAATATAACTTCTAAACTAATATTAATATACTAAATCTTAATATCCGTATTAGCCCGGCTATTTATAACGTTCGTACTATTCCTTAGCTAAATTTTATATTATTAAAAATATTATACTATTTTTTAAGTATATTTATGTTAGTTATAATAGTTAGGGCGTCGAGGGGGCCTAAGAATCTATTAAGCCCTAGAGGGGGGGACTTTTTAAGGGGTATTTTTAAATAGTAGTTTATATATTAATAAGTACGTTTAATAGGTTTATTTAATAAGTTTATTTAATAAATTTATTAGCCTAAATAGAGCTTTAAGTAATATTAAAAGTAATAAGGATAAAAAGAATCTTTATAAGCTCTAAAAAGTAGCTAGATATTAGCCTTTTTAACCCTTTTTTTTAAAAACCTCTACGTTACTATTAAAGTTTAGAACCTTTATAGTTAAAAAAGGCCGCTTTTAACTATTATAGCTAATTATTATAGCTAATTATTATAGCTAACTTCTATTATTAACCTTTTTAGCTAGCGCCGTTATATAAGAAAGAGGGTAGCTTACCTATTCTAAATTAAATAATAGTTTTTATATTAAAATTCTTATATTATATTAAGTACATATTTAGGATATATTACGTCTATTATATAGTTAAAAAGTATACTATATTATATAATTTCCTTTAAAAGCGTAATTCCGTTAAGATCGATCTTTTATACTTATAAAGCTAGAAAAAAAACTATTATATAATTTAATATATATTTAACGTACCTAAGGTAGCAGCTATATAACGCTATATATAAAAACACTTTTATAATAAAATATTACCTCTAATAGAGCAATCTACCGGGGCCGTACCGTATATTACGTATTAAAAAAAACTAGGTATAATACGCTCTATACCTAACTACTAACTAAAATAGTAATTAACCGACTTAACTATTATCTCTTTTTTATTAACTCCTAACCTTTTACTACTTACTTATAAAGCGAGCTTTACTTATTTTAATACGTATAGGACCTCTTAGTACTAGCCTACGTAAGTAGCTAAGTCTAGTATAATCTCTTTTTTTATATAAGTATTATTATTACCTAGGGGGTCCTATAAAAACTATTTAAAATATAAACTTATTATTTTAACTTTATATACCTCTAGCCCGTTTATTATAATTATTATAACTAAGCTAGTATTAATATATTAAATCTTAATATCTATATTAGCCCGGCTATTTATAGTACTTATAATATTACCTAATTAAATTCCGTATTATTAAAAACTACTTTGCTACTCTTTAGGCGTACTTATATTAATTATAATAACTATAGCGTCGAGCTAGCCGAGGGCGCCTAGCCTAAGAGGGGTAGACTTTTTAATAAGCATTTTTAGAGTAAGTTCTCGTTAAAGTAATATTTTAACTAGCTAACCTCTTAACTAGTTATCTAACTAGCTATCTAAGTAATAGTTTATATATTAATAGGTTTATTAAATAGATTTATTTAGTAAACTCTTTTAGTAAATTTATTTAGTTTAAATACAGAGTAGCTTTGGGTAATATTAAAAACGATAAAAATAAAAAGAATCTTTATAAGCTTTAGTATGAAGAGTAATAAATATTAGCCTATTTAGCCCTTTTTTTAAAAGCCTCTACGTTACTATTAAAGTTTAAAACCTTTGCGATTAAGGAAGGCCGCTTCTAACTATTATAGCTAATTATTATGGCTAACTATTATAGCTAACTATTACGGCTAACCTCTATTATTAACCTTTCTAACTAGCGCCGCTACGTAAAGGGCAGCTTACCTATCCCGAATTAAATAGTAGTTTTTATATCGAAATTATTATATTACGTTAAGCACGTACTTAAGATATATTACGTATATTATATAGTTAAAAAGTGTATTATATCGTGTAATTTCCTTTAAAAACGTAATCCCGTTAAGGTCGATCTTTTATATTTATAACGCCGGAAAGAAAGGATTATATAATAGAATATTAATTGTTATTATATATAAGCCTAGCCTCTTTTAACTATACTACTTATTTATTTAATAAGCCCTTAGTATAAATTTTTAAATACCTTTTTAATATTTAATAAGTCCGCTCTATTTAGCTATCCGTTTATATAGTAGTTTTTTTCTAGCTTTATAAGTATAAAAGATCGACCTTAATAGGATCACGCTTTTAAAAAAAATCACATAATATAATATACTTTTTAACTATATAATACGCGTAATATACCCTAAGTACGCGCTTAACGTAATATAATAATCTTAATATAAAAACTACTATATAATTCGGAATAGGCAAGCTACCCTACGGTAGCGCCGGTTAGAAAGGTTAATAACAAAGGTCGGCCGTAATAGTTAGCTATAATAATTAGCTATAATAGTTAAAAGCGGCCCTTAATTACAAAGGTTTTGAACTTTAATAATAACGTAAAGGTTTTTTAAAAAAGGGTAAAATAGGCTAATATTTACTACTCTTCGTACTAGAGCTTATAAAAATTCTTTCTATCTTTATCGCTTCTAATATTGCCTAAAGCTCTATTTAAACTAAATAAATCTACTAAATAAACCTATTAAATAAATCTATTAAAAAAACCTATCAAACAAACTTATTAATACATAAACCACTACCTCGACGAGAACCTACTCTACTCCTAGTATATAGTTAGTAATTAGTAAGCTAGAACTAAAAATACCCGTTAATAAGTCTACCCCTCTCGGGCTAGGCACCCTCTTTAGTTAGTACGACGCTATAGCTATCGTAGCTAACGTAAATATACCCTAGGAGTAGCGTAGTACTTTTTAATAATATAAAATCTAGCTAAGTAATAATACGAACGCTATAAATAGCTAGGCTAATATAAACGTTAAGATCCGGTATATTAATACTAATTTAAAAATTATATTTTATAAAGCTATAAATCCCTTTAATAAGGGTTATATTATAGATATAAAAAAGTATATAAGAGGTCCCCTAACCCTTAATAAAAAGGAGTATATAATATAAAATCTAGCTACTTATATAAGCTAATATTAAGAAGTTTTATATATATTAGAATAAGTATAGCTCGCCCTCTAAATAGCTAGAACTTAGAGGACTTTACGTAGCAGAAGGTCGGGAGCTATTTTAATTAGTAATTAGGTATAAAGCGTAATATACCTAGTTTTTTTAATACGTAATATATAGTACGGCCCCGGCGGACTACTCCGTTAGAAAGTAGCTGAATGTTTATAAATAATATATAATAAATAATTAGTAATATATTACCCGTTCTTTAATAAACTCTTTTTAAAACGCGCTTATAAAAAGCTTATTTCTATTTATAATAATACTTTTTAGTATACTAAACTTATCTTTAATCTCTTTATATAAGATACTTACTATTTATATAGTATTAAATAATTTTTAGTAATTAGTAAGAACTTCGTAAACTTTATTATATCATAAATAATAACTAAGATATAGTTATACTTAGCGCCGTTATTACGAGTGCTTAGTAATAGCCCCGTGATAAAATCTATAAATATTTTTTAAAATAAGTACTAGAGTAGTAATAATAACTATAACTACCCATACGGCTTATATCTTAAGGTTATAACTCCTAAATAATACTTATAGTTCTTAATATATTTATAAATATCTTGTTAAATACTTTTTCAATAAAATCCTTTTTAAAAGGGCTTAAGAGTTTTCGTAACTCCTATATAACCTATTTTATAGTTATTATAATATTAATAAAAAATCTTTATTTAAAAAGACTTTATTTAGGAAATAATAAGTCTTTTTTTATAAAATAATATACCCTATTTATTAAGTAAATATACTCTTAGCTTATGAGTTATAATACGAACTTTTACTAATTATAATATATAGAACTTATTTTTAACCTATAGTCCTTTAATAAGTTCTTTAGTTTTTAATAAAAAATAAGAAACGAATACCGTTTTACTTTTTATAAGCTCTTTTATAATAAGACGTAAAATATACTATTTTAATATAATAACCCTAGCTCTATCTAACTCCTCTTTATCTATACTAGACTATTATTAAATATTTATTAATAACTCTCTTATTCTTTTACCTTAAGTTATTATAATAATAACTATTATTATTTTATTAATACGCCCTATAGTATACTCTTAATATAGAAAAAAGGATTCTTTATTTTTAAAACTAATTAATATTTAATTAAGATCGTAAAAAGAGGCCTTAACTAGTTAAATATATACTTTAGTAATATTATTTTTCTTTTCTAAACTAATTACTTTTTACTAAACGTTAGGTAGTAGTTCGCTAACGAGACGTAATTTCTAAGCTAATATAAAAAGGACGTTAGTCTATCGAGACAGTGGGAGTATCCATTAATACTATATATTAATACTGTGTAAATGATACCGAGAACCGCCCGAGCAGCCAGCAAAGGCAGAATAAAAAAAAAACAAATAAAAAGGACGTTCTTATAAAATACTTCCCCCTCTATATAATCTAGCCTCTTAAATAAACCGTTTACTAAGTTTATTTTCCTTAGTTAGTATTTTAAGTTAAAGTTAAATATTAATAGCTTATATATTTACTTTACGAACCTTTTCTAAAGGTCCTATACTAATATACTAATTACCCTTTTAAGTACTTAGTAATTTATTAAGATTATAAACTTTTATAAAAGGCCCTAGAAATAGTAAGCTTAGTGCTCTAACCTCTTTATTATAGCGAGTAGTTCTTATTAGCCCGTAGCTTATTAATACTCTATATTTAAAAGCTTTTATAACTAGTAAGTAATAGGTCGCTATTTTTTATTAGCTTATTATAATAAAATTACTATAATAACTTTAACTAAAGTATTAGTTTTTATTTATATAATATATTAGGGGTTTTAGTATATAAGTACGGTTACTAAAACAAAAGCGACTTTTAGCTAATTAAACGCCTTATTTACTTCCTTAGTTTACTAAAATTTCTTTACCTACCCCTTATTTATTTTTAATAATACCATTATTAGCGTAATAATACTTAAATATTTAGTAATAAACTTCTAATAAAAGTTATAGAACCCTAAGAACACTTGGATATCCTTGATAAACTATAGCGCCTTTGAGTTAGTAATCGTTCGTACTTATAATAAGTTAGTCTTAATTCCTTTTAATATAATAATATACTTTAGGAATTTAACCCTTTTTTAATAAAATAACTACTTTAATAACTTAGTAAAAAGCCTATATAATCGTAGATATTAGAGGACTTTTTTAATATCCTCTATATACTACTCTTTTATTATTAAATAGATTATTAAATCGTTTATATATACTATATAGTAAGTATTTTTAATATCTATTTTTAAAATCTATTTCGCTTTGCGAAGCCTATTTAGGAGCTTATATAGTGGTTTTTTTCTAGCTTTATAGGCGCAAAAGATTAACCTTAACGGGATTACGCTTTTAAGAAAAATCACACGATACGGTACACTTTTTAACTATATAATACGCGCAATATACCCTAAGTACGCGCTTAACGTAATATAATAATTTCGATATAAAAACCGCTATATAATTCGGGATAAGTAAGCTGCCCTCTTTGCCTAAACTCGTATTAGCTCTATATCTCTATTTTTAAAAAGATAAAGGAGGGGTACGCTACTTATTAATAATAGGCTAAGTAATATACTTACGTAGCGGCGCTAGTTAGAAAAGTTAATAATAAAGGTTAGTTATAAAAGTTAGAGGCGGCCCTTAATTATAGAGGTTCTAAACTTTGGTAGCGACGTAGAGGTTTTTAAAAAAAGGGCTAAAAGGGCTAATATCTAGTTACTCGTACTAGAGCTTATAAAGATTTTTTTTATTTTTATTATTTTTAATATTACTTAAAGCTACTCTCTATTTAAACTAAATAAATTTACTAAATAAACTTATTAAATAAACCTATTAAATAAACTTATTAAACAAACTTATTAATATATAAACTACTACTTTATTAAAAATACTCCTCGATAAGTCCCCCCCTCTAGGGCTTAATAAATTAGGCCCCCTTAACGCCCTAGCTATTATAACTAACGTAAGTATACCTAAGGAATAGTATAATACCTTTTAGTAATATAAAATTTAGCTAAGTAATAGTACGAATACTATAAATAACTAAGCTAATACGGACGTTAAGATTTAGTATATTAATATTAGTTTAGAAATTATATTTTATAAAACTAGAAATCCCTCTAATACGGGCTATATTATAAACGTAAAGGAATATATAAAAGGTCCCCTAACCTTTAATAAAAAGGAGTATATAATACGAGATTTAGTTATTTACGTAGGCTAGTATTAAGAGGTTTTATATACGTTAGAGTAAGTATAGCTCGCCCTCTAAATAGGTAATAAAAGGTCGGGAGCTATTAATAAAAGGGAGATAACGGTCGAGTTAGTTAACTACTATTTTAATTAGTAATTAGGTATAGAGCGCAATATACCCAGTTTTCCTTAATATATAATACACGGTACGGCCCCGGCGGATTACTCCGTCGGGGGGATTTAGGAGCTTATTAATAAGTAGTAATAAGTATTAATTCTTTATAATTACTTTATTTAGCTTATAATAGTTTATATAAAGACGTAACGTGCCGTCCTTCTTTAGTATAAAAAGAATTAGTACTCCGGCCTTATTAACTAAAGGTATAATATAACTATTCGCTAGGTTTTTAGTAATATATTTATAAAGCTTATTAAATTACTTCTTATTTAACGGGTAAATAGGGCTATATAGTAGTTTAGTACTTAGAATTAAGTTAATTAAGTATTTTATTTTACTATATAACTAGGGTCCCTTTACTAACTATTAATTAAATAACTCTACTTTAGATTAAAGCTCTAATAAAAAGCCCTCGTATAGTTCGGCCTCTATTATCACCGCAACGCGTTTTATAATAATAATATATAATATATAAGCTCTCTTGCGATTTTTAATAATATTACAAGCTATTACCTCTAGTTTAGTAATAAAAATAGGCTCGTACGACTATATATTCGTTATTATATTAATACGAACGCCCTCTTAGCCTATTAATAATTATTATAATAAAAGGTTTACTATTTTTTTATCCTTATTAACTACGGTAAATAGTCGCTAAATTTTGCTTAGCTATTTATAATAATTAATAAGGAAAAACGTTAATTAGTAAGCTTTCCCTTAGCTTATAGTTTTATTTTAAAAATCCCTTAATAAAGGAGCTAAGGTAATAGTTAGAATTAACCTTAAGTAAGTTACGAGCCTAGTATTAATAATATCTAATCTAGAGTATATATTTATATTAACTTTTATTAACTTTTTAGTAAGCCCTTATAAAACTATTGCCCTACCCTTCGTAGTTATTTTTATTAGTACCTTTTTTATACTTAGTATAAGTATATTAAGTATATTACTTATACTTATTCGCTTTTTAATAAGTTAACCTCTATAACTCTTAGCTTAGTAATAACTTATTAAATAGTTATTAATATTAACTTCGGCCGGGGGTATGTTAGCTTATTATTACTCTTATTTCTTAATTTATTTTTTTAATACTTACTAAATATATAGCCCGTTTTATACCCCCCGATAGAGCAATCCGCCGGGGCCGTACCGTATATTACGTATTAAAAAAATCAAATATATTACGCTCTATACTTAATTACTAATTAAAACTCCTAACTTTTTACTACTTACTTGTAGGGCGAGCTTTATTTATTTTAATACGTATAGGACCTCTTAGTACTAACTTATATACGTAACTAAGTTTAGTATAATCTCTTTTTTTATATAAGTATTATTATTACCTAGGGGGTCTTATAAAAGCTATTTAAAATACTAACTTATAATTTTAACTTTATATATTTTTAGCTTATTTATTATAATTATTATAATTAAGCTAGTATTAATATACTAAATTTTAATATCCGTACTAGTCTAGCTATTTATAGCGTTTAAAATATTACCTAACTAAATTCCGTATTATTAAAAAGTACTTTACTACTTTTTAAGCGTACTTATATTAGTTATAATAGCTATAGTATTAAGCTAGTTAAAGAGGGCGCTTAGTCCGAGAGGGGTAAATTTATTAATAGGTATTTTTAGCTTATTAATTACTAATTATATTTTAAAAATAGAGTAGGTTCTTATTAAAGTAGTATTTTAACTAGCTAACCTCTTAATTAATTATTTAACTAGCTATTTAAGTAGTAGTTTATATATTAATAAGTTTATTTAGTAAATTTATTTAGTTTAAATAAAAAGTAGCTATAAGTAATATAAAAAGTAATAAGGATAGAAAGAATCTTTACGAGCTCTAATATAAAGAGTAATAAATATTAGCCTATTTAGCCCTTTTTCTTTAAAACCTTTATATTACTATTAAAGTTTAAAACCTCTATAGTTAAGGGCCGCTTTTAACTATTATAGCCGACTATTATAGCCGACTATTATAGCTAACTATTACGGCTAACCTCTATTATTAACCTTTTTAATTAGCGCTATTACGTAAGTATATCGCTTAGTCTATTGTTAGTAAGTAACTAAGGAGAGTAGCTTACTTATTCCGAATTAAATAGCGGTTTTTATATCGAAATTACTATATTACGTTAAGCGCGTACTTAGGATATATTATACGTATTATATAATTAAAAAGTATACTATATTATGTAATTTGTTTTAAAAGCGTAATCCCGTTAAGGTCGATCTTTTATACCTATAAAGCTAGAAAAAAACCACTATATAAATATTTTATTAAATAAATAAGGACCATAAGAACTACTCTTAAATAATAATACGTATATTGCGAGCCCGAATCCTAACTCGTTAGCTTATAGTTTTAATAATACCTTTAATTACTTTAGTAAGCTTATAATATAAAAAGTATATAGCCCCCTAACGGAGTAATCCGCCGGGGCCGTACTATATATTACGTATTAAAGAAAACTAGGTATATTACGCTCTATACTTAATTACTAATTAAAATAGTTAACTAACCCGACTATTATTTCCCTTTTAATGATAGCTCCCGACCTTTTACTACTTACTTATAGAGCGAGCTTTACTTATTATAATACGTATAAATAATACTAGCTTATATAAGTAACTAGGTTTAGTATAATCTCTTTTTTTATATAAGTATTATCGTTACTTAGGGGGTCTTATAATAGCTATTTAGAATACTAATTTATTACTCTAACCCTATATACTTCTAGCCCGTTTATTATAACTATTATAACTAAACTAATATTTATATACTAAATCTTAATATTTATACTAACCTAGCTATTTATAATATATATAATATTACTTAGCTAAATTCTATATTATTAAAAAGTACTTTACTACTCTTTAGGTATACTTACGTTAGTTATAATAGCTATAGTATCGAGCTAACTAAAGAGGGTGCCTAGCCTAAGAGGGATAAACTTATTAATAAGCATTTTAGAAAAGTTCTAGCTTATTAATTACTAACTATATACTGAGAATACAATAGGTTCTTATTAAAGTAGTAGTTTATATATTAATAAGTTTATTTAGTAAATGTACTTAGTAAATTTATTTAATAAATTTATTTAGTTTAAATAGAGAATAGCTTTAGGTAATATTAAAAATCATAAAAATAAGAAGAATCTTTACGAGCTTTAAAAAGTAGTAAATATTAGCCTATTTAGCCCTTTTTTTAAAAACCTCTACGTTATTATTAAAGTTTAGAACCTCTATAGTTAAAAAAGGCTACTTTTAATTATTTTAGCTAACTATTACGGCCGATTATTACGGCTAATTATTACGGCTAACCTCTATTATTAACCTTTCTAACTAGTACTACTATTAAAAAGAGTAGCTTACTTATTCCGAATTAAATAACGGTTTTTATATTAAAATTATTATATTACGTTAAGCGCGTACTTAGGATATATTACGTATATTATATAGTTAAAAAGTATACTATATTATATAATTTCTTTTTAAAAGCGTAATCCCGTTAAGGTCGATCTTTTATACTTATAAAGCTAGAAAAAAACTATTATATAAAAAGTATATAGAGGCTTTAAGGCTAGGGCTATAATTATACTAATTATACTAGGGGTCTAGATAATAATATAATAGCTACTTATCCTCTTCTTAAACCTTAGTAATAACTTATTATTTATAACCGTATTTACGAGACTTATATTATTAAATACTAGCGTCTTATTTAGGCCTAGGCTTACTAAACTAATTATATTAAAAAGTATATTAAATAATTCGGCCTCGAGCTTTATACTTATTCCGCTTTATAATACTAAATTTATTAGCTCTTATAAAGTTATTAACTTAGTTAAAAAGGGTATTATAAGTTTATTTTAAATTATTAAGAATTAGTAAGTTTAGGATTTACGTTATAAAAGGAGAGGAGGATCGGTTACTTAGAATATAATAAAAAGTTATAGTTTAGAAAAACGCTTTACTTTAAATAAAGGATAGTTATAAAAGTAAATAGGGTAATAAGTTAACTTAGGGACCCTATATTTATTATTATTAACGGATATATTCTTATTATTATAATAATATTATTATTAATTATTAATTAGTCTTAATAATCTATTTAATAAGTTAAAGAGTATTACTAAACTACTTTATTATAGGATAAGAAGGTTACTAAGACTATTTATTTAAAAAAAAGGGGGTTATATTTTAAAAAAAGTCGTAAGAAGGTAGTCCGCTAGGTTTTTATTATTCCCTTAAAGAAATAGTAAATAAGGTATAATATACGCTCTATAATAAAGTAATTATTTATAAAAGGTCGTATATTTTATAATATACTAATTAAGAGCTTAGTAATAAGGTCGCGCTACTTTTTAAAATTATTAACTCTATGGAATTAGTTAACGCTAAGGTAGCTACTTTTTTAAAAAAGAGATAATAATAATTAGCTAGATAATAATAAGAGGCCGTAATTAATTAATCATCGCTTTTATAAAGAGAGAAGTCTTTTAATTAGGGTATTATTCTAAGATTAGCCTTAGGGAACGTTTTTAACTTTAATTATAAAAACTATTATAAATAAATATTATAAATTAGATTTCGAGGCTTAATAATATAACCTAAGCGTAAAGAGAGTAAAGGAACAAAGGCTTAGGATATTTCGTAAGTATTTAATAGAATTTAACTATACTAATAAGTTTTTTTTAAACTAATTAAAACGTAAAATAGCGACGCTAGTATAAGAGCGACGCCGGTATATTAATTTGCGACGCTAGTATATTAATTCCCTTAAAAATACCCTCGTTACTATTATTAAGAACAATATTAACCTTATAATATCTACTTCAGTACTCTTAACTTTAACTCGTATACGTATATATATTCGTTATCTTATTTCTTTTATTAAAATTAAAAAACGCTTCTCTTACTATTTATTACTATTACCTTATTACTATTACCTTATTATTATTATTATTAAATTGTCTCTTTATTTTTAAATATATACTATCGAAATACCGAGACGCTTAATTATTATCGACCCCTAGGGCTTCCTCAATAGCTAGAAGTTCGATCTTATTTATTTTTTTTTATTCTGCCTTTGCTGGCTGCTCGGGCGGTTCTCGGTATTATTTACACGGTATTAATACACAGTATCAATGGATACTCCCACTGTCTCGATAGACTAAGTTCGATCTTATAACTATTATATTAAAGGACCCCGAACTATAGTACGGCCGTCTTAAGAAATATAAATTAAATATTATTAATTTAAAAATTAAAAAAACTTATATTAATATAGCTATTACTTTAATAAGTACTTAGCCTATATAATACGGGCTTAAAATACTTAACTAACCCTAAAGTATTATTAATACTTTAAAAACGTAGTATATAATAGTTTTTTCTTCCGGCTTTATAAGTATAAAAAGTCGACCCTAACGGAATTACGTTTTTAAAGGAAATTATATAATATAGTATACTTTTTAACTATATAATGCGCGTAATATATCCTTAGTACGCGCTTAACGTAATATAGTAATTTTAATACGAAAACCGCTATTTAATTCGGGATAGGTAAGCTGCCCTTTTTATTACGTAGCGGCGCTAGTTAAAAAGGTTAATAATAAAGGTCGGCTATAATAATTAGTTATAATAACTAGCTATAATAGTTAAAAACGGCCTTCCTTAACTATAGATGTTCTAAACTTTAATAATAATATAGAGGCTTTTAAAAAAAGGGCTAAATAAGTTAATATTTACTACTCTTTAGAGCTTATAAAGATTTCTTTTATCCTTATTACTTTTAATATTACTTAAAATTACTCTCTATTTAAACTAAATAAATTTACTAAATAGATTTACTAAATAAATTTACTAAATAAATCTACTAAATAAGTTTACTAAATAAATTTACTAAATAAGTTTACTCAATAAATCTACTAAATAAACTTATTAATATATAAACTATTATTCTATTAAAAATACTTATTAATAAGTCTGCCCCTCTCGGGCTAGGCGCCCTCGGCTATCTTAACACTATAGCTATCGTAACTAACATAAGTATACTTAAAAAATAATAAAGTCTTTTTTAATAATACGGAATTTAGCTAAGTAATATTTTAAACGCTATAAATAGCTAGACTAGTACGGATATTAAAATTTAGTATATTAATACTAGCTTAATTATAATAATTATAATAAATAAGCTAAAAATATATAAAGTTAAAATCATAAGTTAGTATTTTAAATAGCTTTTATAAGACCCCTTAAGTAATAATAATACTTATATAAAAAAAGAGATTATACTAAACTTAACTACTTATATAAACTAGTACTAAGAGGTTTTATATATATTAAAATAAATAAAGCTCGTTTTATAAGCGGGCGGTAGAAGGTTAGGAGCTGTTAATAAAAGGGAGATAATAGTCGAGTTAGTTAACTATTTTAGTTAGTAGTTAGGTATAGAGCGTATTATACCTAGTTTTTTTTAGATCCCTAATACGTAATACACGGTACGGCCCCGGCGGATTGCTCCGTCGGGGGGGGGGGGGGGGGGGGGTTATAATAGTTATAATAAATAGGTTAGAAATATATAGAATTAAAATAATAAGCCAGCGCCTTAAATAGCTCCTATAGGACCCCCTAGGTAACGATAATATTTATATAAAAAAAGAGATTATACTAAACCTAGTTACTTATATAAACTAGTATTAAGAGGTTTTATACGCGTTAGAGTAGGTAAAGCTCGCCCTATAGGCGGGCGGCGGAAGGTTAGGAGCTATTTTAGTTAGTAGTTAAGTATAGAGCGTATTATATTTAGTTTTCCTTAATACGTAATATATAGTACGGCCCCGGCGGATTGCTCTGTCGGGGGGATATTAATACTATATAATCGTTATCGAGAACCGCCTGAGTAACTAGTTAAGGTAAAATATAAAATTAAATATACCTCTTATATCCTCTAGCCGTTAAATATAGTTATATTTAGTCTTATTAAATCTTATTATAAAAAGGAGCTTAGTAAAGAGGATATAGTACATAATTTTACTATTATTAAAAAGTAGTATTTTTTAAACTATTACTAGCTCGCTCGTTTAGCTAGTTTAATATTATTAAATATACGAGGTAAGTAAAAAGTAACAAGACTATAGGTATTTAATATACCTAAGCTATTTTTTAATTTAATAATCCTACTTATATAAATTATACTATTTAAAAGAGGAATAAAAGCTAAGTAGATAATTAATAATTTTAAAAAACTACTTAACTAAGCATTAGTAATCTTTATTATTAACTAGTTAATTTTTAAAAAAGCTAGCGAGCTTAGCGACTATTCAAAACTATTTATACAGCTTAGTTTAAATATTATTATTTAGCGATTATTATTTAAAAAAAAATAAAAAAAGTATTTAGCGAGTAGGCCTACTAGTTAGCTATATCTTAGTACTAAATTTGATTTTTAGAGGTAAGGGTTAAGTATATAAGGTTTAAAAAAAGAAAAATATATTAATAAACTTAAATACTAAGTTTATTCATATTTAGGATATATAAAAGGCTTAGGAGGACTTTAATAACTATTTAGTTATTTTTTAGTTAATTTATAGGGGTCGAATTACTTAATAAGAATATTAATTATATTATTATAGTAGTAGAAGGTAGTTAAATAATTGACTGTAGTTGATGCCGATGTTTTGAGACCATGTTGTTGGGGTGGGCCAAAAGGGGGGGTGGGCCAAAAGTGGGTGGTTTGACTTAGTTGATTGCGAAACTATCCGAGGAACTCCGAGCAACTCGCACCCCATATCCCCACATCATCTGAAGCAAAATATTGGTAAGAAAAGGCCTTAAACTGCTGCCTAGAATACGAGGGGAATAATATTACAATTAGGTTCCCGACTAGGGCAGTTAACTTAGTAGTCTTAGCGTACTGAAGTCTACACAAAAACTGATAATGACCCCCCCTAGTTGAGGTGGGAGTCCCGTGCACTTCGCTTAAAAATAACGGAAAAATATATACTCTATAAACCCGAAGTCTATCCATAACCCGAATCCTAGCTAATGACCCGAACCCTTACTTACCCTAGCCCCACCTTAACCTCTAGCCCTAGCTATAATAGGCTTAGATCGTGCACGGGACTCCCACCTCAACTAGGGGGGTCCATTATCAACTTGTCGGATCACTCGCGTACTGGGTTACTGGATGTAAAGAGCTTTCCGGGTACCGAAATCCGAGCCGCATTGGTGGAGAGCTAGAATAGTGCGAGCAGGCTCTACGCAGTAGCACAAATACAGGCATTTCAAGCGACCGAAAATCTTTCGCGGGTGTTTTGCAAACATAGTGATGGAGGGTCAGTTTCGCTACATGCGACTTGGATGAAGACAACCCTCCCCTGACAGGCTATCACAGGCTTCAAGCGTGATGTACATCAAAATGTGGATATCCACAAGGTAGAAATGGCTCGAGCCTCTTTTCTGGCTTTGGATCTCAGCTTACAAATCAGATGAAGCATCCGGAACTACTTCCAGTAGATGAACGCGCAGAAGAAAGCGGTGTACGTTGCGCTTGCTACATCAATCGAATCGGAGATTCAGGACTCAGGACTGAGGTTTGCCAGGGGCAAGGGCTGCCGAAGCGTACCTCGTAGCTCACATCAACACGATACAGCCAGTGGCCGTCCATATGGCTGTCAATAGGTGTACGACGCAGGGAAGAAGCTCACAGAGGCCGACTGCTGTTAGGGTCTAGAAGATGAATTACTTAAATCTGCCCTTCCCTCGAAGTGTACTCTCAGCACTCTGTATATACCTGAGCTGCTCCTTTGTTGCTTGGCCCTCATCTCAATGCCCCTTATGCTATCCCCTATTCTGCGAGGCCTGACAATGGGCTTCTCCACTTCAGCCATCATGGCCAAGAGTCAGAGTTTGAAACTCTCGAAAGTTATGCGGCTGCTGGTTTAAGCGGTCTCTTCCCTGACGAATCAGAGCAAGTTAATAATTCGTATCAAGAACAGCGAGATAACATTGAATACGGGCCTCGAAAACTGTCATAAAACGGCCATCGGGGGTGTTGATCTACCGTCCCCGCATCTTGTTACTAGACCAGTTATTGTTCAAAGGAGCCCAAGGTGGTTATCGAGAAAGGCAGTTAATTAACGTACGCATCACCCTTCAGTATCTTAAGCCCCCTTATAATTTTAACTCTATCATAGTCGCTTACCGAATAAGTAAGCGCCCTGTTAATAAAAGAACTAAGTATATTAGAGACTACTTCACGTTACCGAAAGTTCAAGGCGTATCGGTTATCATTACAAGATGAAACAGAAACTCAAGACCTCATTCCTAGATCCCGGAATCGTGATCCTCCACCTGCCATGCAACTTCTCAAGCTAAATCAATCCGAACAATTTGCATTCTTTCATTAATGTCTCTCCCAATCTCGACTTTAACGGACCGCTATGGCCTTTCTCATCTGTATCTTTTCCCCTCAATGGGGGCGCCGATCTTTCTACTTGAGAAAGAGCAATGTGGCAGCTCAGAGCCAGCCTCAGAGCTGCCCTTAGACACCACACCCCAACGCAATGACTTTGTCCACATCTCTGGCTCCTCATTTAGCGCCGGGTGGCAGGCCGCGGAGATTGCAGCACTGCAACTGCCCGCCACTGGTATTATTACCCCGTAGCGCAAACGACGAAACCCCGACGCAAGAAGAAAGACAACCATAATCGTGCCTGCCACAATAACGCATATAATGCCGATTGGTGACCACCCACAGGACATGATGTTACTGTAGGATGTGTGTTCAGGAGGCCACATTTCAATATTCACCAGAAAAATACTCTGGGAAATAAGCCAGCGTAGGCCGCCAGAAAATATAGTGAGCGGAAGAGAGTATCGGTAGGGGAGTTGGAGGAAATATGTCTGTCGCTGGTCTCCTTGGCAATGGGAAGAAACCCTCAGACCTTTCAATTCTGTTCCAAGCCGATCCCACTCTGTTAGTATCACTATCACAGGGATAGTGGTCGATTAGTTCGAACCAGTAGTTAACGAAGTAGGTTAATTAAACTTATTTTAATATACTACGTGAGGTATAAAAAGGGAGGTTCTAATTATAAGTTAAGTAGTCTATAATAATCGTAAATAGGGCCTATAATTAGTCCTAGCGTAGTTAGCCGTATACTAAGGTTAAATTAGATTTCTAATTTGATATTAACTTTTTTTTATCGATCTACTTATTATTACTACGATTAAAAGTATAATTTAACCTCGGGACCGTTTACTAAGTCGCCTCTTTTTACTTTTTTTATCTACTCTTTACGTATAACCTATTTTTTTATATATATAGTTATCTTTTTTTTATTTATAAATTACTCTAACCCCTTATTAAGCGCTATTTTTATAAAAGCGTTAGCGAGGTTATTATTATTATTAATTCATTAAATCTCGAGGATCTTTTATTATTTATACGACTATTTAAGGGCTATTATATTTATTATAAGCCTCTTTTTTTTATAATACCTAACTTAACGAGGTATTTATATAGCGAGTATAAATTAGTATTAACGATCGTAAGAATTATAAAAAACTTTAGATAATCCGTGTTCTTTTTAAATATAATTAAGATTATATAAGCAAGGTTAATACCGTTAACTATATTGTAAACTTCTAATATAAGTACGTTATATATAACTCGTTTATTTTTTATTAATGAATAGTAAATTATATTATTTTAGATCGTAAAGTCGTTTTTACTGAGGGTCTTATTAGCGAGGATAATAATATACCATAACTATAAGGTTAGATCGTTATTATTTATAAATAATTTATTAATAAATACGTATAGCGTAGGTTTTTTTCCGGCTTTATAAGTATAAAAGATCGACCTTAACGGGATTACCCTTTTAAAAGAAATTGTAGGATATAATATACTTTTCAACTATATAATATACGTAATATATCCTACGCGCTTAATATAATATAGTAATTTTAATACGAAAATTACTATTTAATTCGGGATAGGTAAGCTATTTTTTACGTAGTAGTACTAACTAAAAAGGTTAATAATAAAGGTCGGCCGTAATAGTTAGCTATAATAATTAGTTATAATAATTAGAAGTGGCCTTTTTTAACTATAGAGGTTCTAAACTTTAATAGTAATATAGAGGTTTTTAAAAAAAGGGCTAAAAGGGCTAATATCTAGCTACTCTTCGTACTAAAGCTTATAAAAATTCTTTTTATCCTTATCGCTTTTAATATTACTTAAAGCTCTTTTTAAACTAAATAAATTTATTAAATAAGCTTATTAAATAAACTTATTAAATATACTTATTAATATATAAATTATTATTTTATTAAGAACCTACTCTCTTAGTATATAGTTAGTAACTAGTGGGCTAGGACTCTTTAAAAATACCCTTTAATAAGTCCCCCCCTCTAGGGCTTAATAAATTCTTAGGCCCCCTCGACGCCCTAGTTATTATAACTAATATAAGTATACTTAAGGAGTAGTATAGTACTCTTTAATAATATGAAATCTAGCTAAGTAATATAGTAGTTTTTTTCGGGCTTTATAAGTATAAAAGATCGACCTTAACGGGATTACGCTTTTAAAAGAAATTATATAATATAATATACTCTTTAACTATATAATACGCGTAATATATTTTAAGTACGCGCTTAACGTAATATAGTAATTTCGATACGAAAGCCGCTATTTAATTCGGGATAAGTAAGCTACCCTGCGGTAGCGCCGGCTAAAAAGGTTAATAATAGAGGTCGATAATAAAGGTCGGCTATAATAGTTAGCTATAATAGTCGGCCGTAATAGTTAGAGGTGGCCTTTTTTAACTATAGAAGTTCTAAACTTTAATAATAATATAAAGGTTTTTAAAAAAAGGGCTAAATAAGTTAAGATTTATTACTTTTTATACTAGAGCTCGTAAAGATTCTTTTTATCCTTATTGCTTTTAATATCGCCCAAAGCTACTCTCTATTCAAACTGAATAAATCTACTAAATAAATCTACTAAATAAACCTATTAATATATAAACTACTACCTTAACGAGAACCTACTCTAAAGATACTTATTAATAAGTCTGCCCCTCTCGGGCTAGGCGCCCTCTTCGGCTAGTTTAACGCTATAGCTATTGTAGCTAATATAAGTACGCCTAAGGAGTAATAAAGGACTTTTTAATAGTACAGAATTTAGCTAGGTAATATTATAAATACTATAGATAGTTAAGCTAATACGGATATTAAGATCTAATATATTAACGCTAGCTTAGTTATAATAATTATAATAAACGGGCTAGAGGTATATATAGTTAAAATAATAAGCTAGTACTTTAAATAGCTCTTATAGGACCTCCTAAGTAGTAATAATACTTATATAAAAAAAGGGATTATATTAAACCTAGTTACTTACGTAGGCTAGTACTAAGAGGTCTTGTACGTATTAAAGTAAGTAAAGCTCGCCCTATAGGCGGCTAGAACTTAAGAAGACTGCGGGGGAAGGTTAGGAGCTAATTTAATTAGTAATTAAGTATAGAGCGCAATATACCCAGTTTTCCCTAATACGTAATACACGATACGGCCCCGGCGGATTGCTTTATCGGGGGGCTAGCTAAGTAATAATATAAATACTATAAATAATTAAGCTAATACGGATATTAAAATTTAATATATTAATGTTAACTTAGAAATTATATTTTATAAAACTAAAAATCTTTTTAATACGGGCTATATTATAGATATAAAGGAATATATAAGGGGTCCCTTAACCCTTAATAAAAAAGAGTATATAATACGGGATTTAATTACTTACGCAGGCTAGTACTAAGAGGTTTTGTATACGTTAGAGTAGGTATAGCTTGCTTTTTAAATAGTTAGAAGTAGTAGAAGGTCGGGAGTTAATAAAAAGGAGATAACGGTCGAGTCGGGTAACTATTATTTTAATTAGTAATTAGGTATAGAGCGTAATATACTTAGTTTTCCTTAATACGTAATATACGGTACGGCCCCGGCGGATTATTTTATTAAGGGGTAATAAATACGTATAGCCTTATTAAAATAAGCTTAATAAGCTAGTATACGAGACCTTAGTTACGTTTTTCTTTTATTATGATTATTAATTAAAAGTATTAAAATCGCTCTCTATAAGCTCTATAGCTTATACGGCTTTATTATAATTAAAAGTAGCCTCGGGCTAATAAATACTCATAATATAAGCTCTTTAAGTAAGCTTAGCCCTATATTACTTTTTATAATTAAGGGATTTCAAATTAACGAGGGTAATCTTCTCGCCTTACTCTTTTTATTAAAATATTATATTATCCTCCTTAATTATTAAGATCCCTCTATTAAATACTAATAAGGATTATAATATAAAGATCCTTTTTAGTTTAATCATAAACTTAGCTTTTTAAAACTCCTCGTTCTCTTTTTTTATAAACTTAATATTTAATAAACTTATAGTATTATTTATTTATATTTTTATAATACTAAAGGGGTTATTTATATATATAAAAATTAAGAAGTAAGGATCGTAAGTTAATATAATTATTAATAGCTAGTTAATATAGAACTTATAGTAGGTTATTTATTAATAAGTACCCGACTTAGTAAGGCCGTATAATAGCTTAAGTATTTTAATAATCGTACTTTTTAGGTACTTATTAATTATTTCCTTAAGTAAATAAGCGAGGATCTTCTTTATAAGCCCCGTTACTAATCAGGTATACGCTTACGTAATATTATAACTCTAAATCTAGTAACATTTTTATTATAGTAATACTATTAGTACTATTATTAAGTACTAGCTATAGTATTAAACTATAAGAAATTATATAAGTAGTATTGCCTTTTTAACGTCCCCGTACCCTTATATAACGTGCTTTGATTTTTCGTATAGCTATAGAGTACCTTTTTTTTTTACTTCTCGACCTATACGTAATTTAAAAATATATACGTTCGCATATTTAACTAGATTATAAAAGATAAATTAATAAACCCCTTAATTACGTAGTATTTTTACTTTTACTAAGTCTAATTTTTTAAAGGGTCTCTTAGCTATTATAATTATACTATTCTTTTTAAGTTAGGCTACGAGTAAAAAATTAGCCTTCTTTTTTATTATATAAAAAGTATTAATTATCTCGTTATTATTAATAAATTGCTACTTTAGTACTTACTATCGTATTTTTTTTATAATATCTTATTAGTAGTATTAGTAGTTTTTAGTAATTTCCTCTTTTTCGTTATTTATTAATACTATTACGATTATCTTATTAAAGGTAATTTCTTACTTATTTTTAAATAAGTAAGGTAGTATTCTCCCTAGCTTTTCTTTTTTTTTATAATATTAAAATCTCCTCGCTAGGGTTAGTATAATATAGCCGTATTACTATAATTAATACTTCGAGTAGTTAGTCTCGATCTTTAATAACGATATATAATCGTTCGTTAACTAAGATTAATTTATATAAGCCTAATTACTACTTAGTAAATTCTTATTATACTTCAATATTTAAATTTAATAATATATCGAGGTTAGGGCTTATATCTAGCTTATTATATATAGTAATAGCCTTATTAATCTACTACTTCGTATTTATTTTACGAAGTACTTTTATTACCTTTTTAATTACTTAGGCTTATTATACTATATTTAGTAATAGTAATAAGGCTATTATCGTCCTTAAGTATACTCCGAATATAAGTAGGGTCGGAATTAGGCCTTTTAGGCCTATAGTATCGTTATAATACTTAAGTACTATTTAAAAATATTCTCTATTCGTAATATCAGGGTACTTATTATAAATAATCTTAAATGCTTTTTTAAGCTATTAATAAGCCCTTTTTACCTTATTAATACTATAATATACTTTAATAAGTACGACCTTTAGTTATATACTATATATAGTAACGTTATTCCTAAATTTTATAAACTTAAAACTAGTCCTTATATTAGTTCTAACTTTCTTTAATAATCCTTAGTATATATCGATTTATACTCTTTTTAGTATTAACTAAATAGTCTTAGCCTATAGATCCTTAAGGAAATATCCTCTTTAAAAAGATATAGCCTCGTTAATAATATATAGTACTAAGTAATTATTTAAATAAAAGATACTAATAACGATTTCTTAGTTAAAATTAAAGACGTTATATAACTTAATCTTAAATTTGCGTAGGCTTTAAATATTTATTTAGTATTAATAATATATCTATATTAAATACTTTAGGGCTCCTATTTTTATATTATTCTTTAATTACTTAAAGAAGTTATATAGCTTCGTAATTAATAAGTAGCCGAAGTACTTATATAATTACTTAAGCTCGCTCGTTATAAGATAGTTAATAGATTTTATATCTAGTTCGAGCTTTATAAATATATACCCTTATTACCGTTCGGTAAGTATAAACTACTTATTATTAAATAGTCTATTCCTTATATTATTAAATATAATACTTAACTAGTCTATATCCTTTAAATATAATAGAAATAGTATATTAATAAGTAGGATATAAAAAACTATTATACTTAAGTATATATTAATTTCTACTATATTTAAAACGTATATTTCTTTACTTAGGCTAAAGCTAATCTTCGTAATACTTATTATTAATATAT
Source organism: Colletotrichum cuscutae (assembly GCA_030869315.1). Classification (NCBI taxonomy): domain Eukaryota; kingdom Fungi; phylum Ascomycota; class Sordariomycetes; order Glomerellales; family Glomerellaceae; genus Colletotrichum; species Colletotrichum cuscutae. The sequence continues at coordinate 500,358 of MPDP01000168.1, forward strand.
TAAGCATAACTAAAAATATTTTTTAGAGCATATAGAACTACCCTTTACCCCTAGTTAATTATGATAATACCCTTATATTTAGAATAATTTTATAAAAGGCTTTTAGGCCGTATCGTTCGCTAGTATAGAATATTCTATAAGCTTATTACTTAAGGGATTTAGGTAGTATAAAAAGGGCCCCCTTAGTTATCTTTAGAATTAATTAATAATATATTGCTTTTCTTTAGGTATTAAGAGAATAAAATATAGTATTATTAGATCCGTTCGTTTATTTACTTTTAAATCCGATATTTAAAGGACCTTTTTTTACTATTTATAAATAAAAGCCTACTTATTAAGAGCTTTTATTACTTTTTATTTATTTAGCCTCGTATATCTTCCCGAGGCTAACGGGATAAAAAAAGAGTAGTAAATATCGTTAACTTTATTATAATCTAATTTATTAATATAAGGAGTAAGATCTTTTTTATTTTTTAATTTTTTTATTATATGCGGACTTTTTAGGCTACTAATTATACTTTTGCTAAGTTCTATGCTTTTGAATCTACCCTTATATATAACGAGGAATTAATTAAATTAATAAGGGCTAGTTTTATTATTTATTATTCTTAATTTTCGATATTATTTATATAATTTAATACGCTCTTTCTTAGAGTAATTACTTAACTAATAACCGTTCTTTTTATATATAAAATATCTTTTTTTTATTACTTTTATTTTAAATTAAACTAGCGGCTAGTTAATAAGTTGAGTCTTTTAGCTTAGTAACTATCGTATTTAGTATCTCTTTTTTTACCCTTATATATATAATCGACCTAGTACTACTAATAAGGGTTATTATATAAATATATATACGTTTAGTAAGGTATCCTAGCCTCGATATTGAAACTCAACCTTCGCCTTAAGTAAAAGGTCTTATAATACTCGAGTAATTAATATAGAGTTATTCTCGTTTCTAAGACTCTTTATATAGTAGTATAAAAATATTCGACCTTTTATTTATTAATACCCTTATTTAGCTACGTTTTTACTAACTTATTAATTCGATTAATAAGCTTTTTAAAAATCTCTAGCCTCGTTTTTTTTCTTTTTAATTATAAATCTAAATAATAGTATTCTTAGCTTAGATAGTAGCTCTAAACTCCTATCTTAAGTCTTAAAATAACTTCGAATTACGTTAATTATACTTAAGAAGTTAGTTTGATTAATAGTACGTACTACTTAATAATAATAATTTATAGCTTTATTAATTAGTACGACGTTAATTACTAAGTAATATTATTACTCTCGGATTTTAACTTTTTTATAATAATTATAAAATATTATAAGGGTTTTCTATAGGACCTCGTATTTTCTTTTTAAATATAATTTCTTTTTTAAAAAGATTCTTATAAGGTTAGTAAATTACTTCGTAATAATAATTATTAGGTCGGTTTTTTTATATATTTTCTAAGGGTTAGAGTAATTATATTGATTTTACATAGTCGTTTTTATACCTTTTTAGTTAATAAGGAACAGGCCGTGTATTAATAACGTTACTAAGCTAGTTATTAAAATTGATAAGATTGCTAATAGTTATCCTTTATAAATAGTCTCCGTAGCCCGTACTATAATAAGTACTAAGATATTATTATTAGCAATTTCTAATAAAGAATCCGGTTAGTTTACTTTTTTATTAAATTTATTAAATTTTAATATTATTTAATTAATTTAATTTTAGTTCTATAGTATAAATTCGTTAGTAATAACTATTATAACAAGCGTTTTATAAGCTATTTATTCTACTACTTATGTTAATAAAACGCTTTTATTATAAAATAACGTAATAACTTTTTTTATAATATTTAGATTAGTACTAATAAACTTCTCGTTTTTTTAATTACTTAGGTTATTAGTAATTTTATAAAATAGGGGTTACCTCTCGAGCCCTTTTTAAATATATATTTTTATAATATATACTAATATTATATTAATTTATTTATTCTTAGGATTATCTAAATCCCTATATATTTACTTCTTTTTAGTATTTTAACTTAATCTCGATTTACTTTTATTATATAAAAATTCCTCTCTTCTAGTTATATACTAACTCGCTCCTTATTATCCTTTAATTTGTATTTTAATTTATAATAACTAATATATTTAACTTTAATAGGGTCGTTTTAGAACTACCTACTAGCCTTAGTAATATTATATTATCATTAGTTTTTAAATTTATTAAGGTTTAGGACTTTTTTATTTTTTTTTACTTTTTTATACTAAGCCTCGTTATTATTTACTCCTAATCTTCTTAGTTAAATACTATCTTTTTAATAATCTTTTTTTATTACCTAATCAATTAATATTAGAAATAGATTTATATATAACTTAATAATATCTCAATTACGTAGCGTTTTTTTTAAGTTAAAACTTAAAAAGTATATACGTTTATTAGATAAATTATTACTAGTTAGTAGTTTACTTTTTACTTTTTTAAAGTAGTAATCTTATACTAAGAGCTAGTAATATAAAAAAAAGCTCCTTAATAGTCCCCTAGAGGATTCTTTTTTTATTATAATATTTATAATTTTAATAAGAGGTCGTAAAAGGATCTTTTTAGGGAGAGTAGCTTTTTTTATTAATTTAACTTATAATATTTATAATACTTATAAATCGTAGCATATACTTATTATAGTTTTTAAATCTCCTCCTTTTTTATTATACCGTCCCCTCTACTATATTTTTGAATAATATCTAAAAGATAGTTAAGAGGGCTATAAAGAGGTCGTTTAGATCCTCGAGGCTATACTTATAAGGTTATAATAATAAGTTCTTTTATATACTATAGATTTCTTAGTTTTATAATTCTTATATAGTCTTTTACTATACTTATCAAAAATATCTTTATTATACTTAAAGATCCTTTTTTCTTTTATATAGTACTTTTTAATATTATATTTCTCGACCTTATTCGTTATGTTAATTAATTAAGTAGTTAGTTATATAAATAGTTCTTTCTACTAATTAATTAATTACTAATCGCGGACCGGCCGTGGGTAAGTTATTTAATAAAGAAAGGTTATATAAGGTTAACGATAGTAGCTTAGTCGCTTTAATAATTCATTAATTATTAGGGGTTATTTTAATATAATAAACGTCGGCCTTCTATAGATAGTTAAGGGCTACGATTCTTTTATTTTATTTTATTATAGAGATTTTATATCTTATTACTTACTTTTTATAAAGTTAAGTAGTACGATTTTCTTATTACGTTCTATTTAAAAAGGTTATTTTTTTATATATATAAAATACCTTATTAATTTAAAATAGTAGAAATTAACTATTAATTAGTATTAGTATTAGTATTATGGGGATAGTAGTCGATTAGTTTAGACTAGTAGTTAACGAAGTAGGTTAATTAAACTTATTTTAATATACTACGTAAGATGTAAAAGGGGAGGTTCTAACCGTAGGTTAGGTAGTATTAAATTAAAAGGCTAATTCGACCTCGGCATACGGCCGAGGCTACGCAGGGGCCAATAAGGGGCCCTATTTATAATTACTATAAACTACCTAACTTACGATTAGAACCTCCTTTTTATACCTTACGTAATATATTAAAATAGTTTAATTAACTTACTTTATTAACTTATAGTTCGAACTAATTAACTACTATTTCTATAATAATAATCCTAATACTAATTAGTAGTTAATTTTTATTATTAAAAATTAGTAAGGTATCTTATATAAAAAAGACGACCTCTTTAAATAGAATATAATAAGAAAATCGTACTACTTCACTTTATAAAAAGTAAGTAATAAGATATAAAATCTTTATAATAAAACGAAATAGAGAAATCGTAGCCCTTAATTACTTATAAAAAGCCGACGCTTATTATATTAAAATAACCTCTAATAATTAATAGAAATATCGAAACGACCGAGCTATTTTCGTTAACCTTATACTATCTTTTTTTATTAATTAACTTACTTACGGCCGGCCTATAATTAAAAATTAATTAAATTAATTAATTCATTAATTAGTAAAAGAGACTACTTATATAACTACTTATTTCATTAATTAGTATAATAAACAAGCTCGAGAAGTATAGTATAAAAGAGTACTATATAATTAAAAAAAAGATCCTTAAGTATAATATATTTAAAAAGTATAGTAAAAAATATAGGGGTTATAAAACTAAGAGATTTACGGTATATAAGAAAACTACCCCCAAGGGGTTTACGAATACGATCTTGAAGACCTAGACGATCTCCTTATAGCCCTCTTAACTACTCCCTAAATATTAGTTAAGAATATAATAAAAAAGACGGTATAATAAGGAAAGAGGAGATTCAGAGATTATAATAATAATAATTCGTTAGTTATAAGTATTATAAATACTAGAGGTTAACTAGGAGGCTACTACTCTAAAAAGAATCTTCTAATAGCTTTTTATTAAAATTATTATTATAATAATAAAAAAAGAACCCTTAAGAGGACTATTAAAAAGCTTTTTATAATATTACTAGCTCTTAGTACGAGATTATTAGTTTTAAAAAAATAAAAAATAGATTATTAACTAGTAATAATTTATTTAATAAACGTATATACCTCTCGGGTTTTAATTTAAAAAGAAATATTATATAATTGAGACGTTATTAAGCTACTCGTAAATCTATTTTTAATATTTATTAAATAAATAACTAAAGAAAAACTACTAAAATAGTATTTAATTAGGAAAACTAAAAGTAAATAGTAATAAGGCTCGGCGCGAGGAGATAAAAAGAAATAGAAAGGTCTTAGACCTTAATAAATCTAATAATTAATAATAATATACTATTATTAAGATTAGTAAGTAGCTCTAAAACGACCTTATTAAAATTAAATATACTAACTATTATAAATTAAAATACGAGTTTGGGGACGACGAGGAGCGAGTTAGTATATAATTAAAAAAGAGGAATTTTTATTTTATATAAATAAATAGAAATTAAACTAAAATACTAAAAAAAGTAGGTATATAGAGATTTTAATAATTCTAATAATAAGTAAATTAATATAGTATTAATTTATTTTATAAGAATTTACGCTTAAAAAGGGCTTAAGGAGTAACTCCTATTTTATAAAATTACTAATAACTTAAGTAATTAAAAAGATAAGTAGTTTATAAATACTAATCCGAACGTTATAAAAAAAGTTATTAAATTCTTTTATTATTGAGGTATTTTATTAACCTAGGTAGTAAGATAAAGAGCTTATAAAATACTCGTTACGATAGTTATTATTAACGAATTTATATTATAAAGTTAGAAATAAATTAACTAAGTAGTAGTAAAATATAATAACTTTAATAAAAGAGTAAACTAACTAGAATTCTTATTAAAAATTACTAATAGTAATATATTAGCGCCCGTTATAGTAAGGACTACGGAGATTATATAAAAAGAGCAGTTATTAATAATTTTATTAATTTTAATAACTAACTTAGTAACGTTATTAATATATAGCTTATTACTTATTAATTAGAAAAGTATACGATTAATTATATAGAGTTAATATAACTACTCTAATACGCGAGGGATATATAAAAAGACTAACTTAATAATTATTATTATAAAGTAATTTACTAACTTTATAAAGATTCTTTTTAAAGAGAAATTATATTTAAAAAGGAAAAACGAGGTTTTATAAAAAAACCTTATAATATTTTATATAGTGGTTTTTTTCCGGCTTTATAAGTATAAAAGATCGACCGTAATAAGATTACGCTTTTAAAGGAAATTATATAATATAATATACTTTTAAATTATATAATACGTATAATATATTCTAAGTACGCGCTTAACATAATATAGTAATTTTAATACGAAAACTATTATTTAATTCGGGATAGGTAAGCTGCCTTTTATATAGTAGTACTAGCTAAAAAGGTCGATAGTAAAAGTCGGCTATAATAGTTAACTATAATAGTTAGCTATAATAATTAGAAATAGCCTTTTTTAACTATAAAAGTTCTAAACTTTAATAGCGACGTAGAGGTTTTTAAAAAAAAGGGCTAAAAAAGCTAATATTTAGTTACTCGTACTAGAGCTTATAAAGATTTTTTTTATCCTTATCGCTTCTAATATTACCTAAAGCTACTCTTTATTTAAATAAAATAAATTTACTAAATAAGCCTACTAAATAGACTTATTAAACGTACTTATTAATATATAAACTATTACCTCGTTAAGAACGTACTCTAAAAATGCTCCTCGATAGGTCCCCCCCTTTAGGGCTCGATAGATTAGGCCCCCTCGACGCTCTAGCTGTTATAACTAACGTAAGTATGCCTAAGGAGTAGTATAGTACTTTTTAATAATATAATATTTAGCTAGGTAATAGTACGAACGCCGTAAATAGCTAGGCTAGTACGGATATTAAGATTTAGTATCTTAATGCTACCTTAGAAATTATACTCTATAAAGCTAGAAATCCCTCTGATACGGGCTATATTATAGACATAAGGGAATATATAAGGGGTCCCTTTATAATATTTTATAATTATTATAAAAAGGTTAAAATCCGATAGTAGTAATACTACTTAGTAATTAATATCGTATTAACTAATAAGGCTACGGATTATTATTATTAAGTAGTACGTACTATCGATCGAACTAACTTTTTAAGTATAATTAACGTAATTCGAAGTCGATTTAAGACTTAAACTAGGAGTCTAGAGCTCTTATCTAAGCTAAGGGTATTATTATTTAAATTTATAATTAAAATAACAAAAGAAAAACGAGGTTAGAAATCCTTAAAGAACTTATTAATCGTATTAATAAGCTAATAAAAACGTAGCTAAATAAGGGGATAAATAAGTAAAAAGTAAGATATTTTTATATTACTATATAAAAAGTTTTAAAAATAAGGATAACCCTATACTAACCCCCTAAGTATTACGAAACCCTTTACTCGAGGTTAAGGTTTAGTTTTAATATTAAGACTAAGATACCTTACTAAACGCACTTATAACTATATAACGGTCCTTATTAGTAATACTAAATTAACTATATATATAAAAGTAAAAGAAAAGATACTAAATATAGTAGTTACTAGGCTAGAGAAATAAACTCTTTAGTTAGCTATTAATTAGATTTAAGATAGAAGTAATAAAAGGGAAAGTGTTTTATATATAAAGAAAATAGCTATTAATTAAATAATTACTCTAAAAAAGAACGTACTAAATCGTACGAGTAATATAAAAAGTCGAGAGTAATGAATAGTAAACCTAATTATTATTAATTTAATTAGTTCCTTATTATTTATAAGAGTAGATCCGGAGGTATAGAGCTTAGTAGAGGCGTAATTAATAGCTTAGAAAATCCGTATATAATAAGAAATTTAGAAAATAAAAAAGATCTTACTTCTTATACTAATAAAGTAGATTTTAACGAAATTAACCAGATTAACTACTTTCTTTTCGCTCCGTTAGTTTTTAAAGGATATATAAGGCTAAAGAGATAAAAAGTAATAGAAGTTCTTAATAAATAGGCTTTTATTTATAAATAATAAGAAAAGATCCCTTAAATAATAAATATAAATAAATAAACGAATTTAATAATAACGAATTCTATTCTATTAATATCTAAAAAAAAATTAATACCTCTCTTAATACTTAAAGAGAAGTAGGGTACTAAGCAATTTTAGAAGTACTTAGAGGGGTTTTTTTTATACCCTCTAAATTACTTAAATACTAAGCTCGTATAAGTATTTTATATTAATAAATAATACGGCCTAGATATCTTCTAGAAAATTATCTAAGATATAGGGGTATTATAATAGTTAACTAGGGGTAAGAAGTAATTCTATATACTTTAAAAAATATCCTTAGTTATATTAAATATATTAATAATAAGTATTATAAGAATTAGCTTTGGCCTAGATAAAGAGATATATACCTTAGGTATAATAAAGGTTAATCTATACTTAAGTACGATAGTCTTTTATATTCTACTCGTTAATATACTATTTTTATTATACTTAAAGTATATAAACTAGTTACGTATTATATTTAATAATACGAGGAATAGATTATTAAATAGTAAGTAGTTTATACTTATTAAAAAGTAATAAGAATATGCGTTTATAAAGCTCGAATTAAATATTAAATCTATTAACTATTTTATAAAGGGCGAGCTTAAGTAATTATATAAGTACTTTAACTACTCGTTAGTTATAAAATTATATAACTTCTTTAAGTAATTAGGGAACGATAGAAAAATAAGAGCTCTAGAGTACTTAATAAAAATATATTATTAATACTAAATAAACGCCTAGGGCCCGTATAAATTTAAATTTAAATTATATAATAAGCTTAATTTTAATTAAGAGATCGTTATTAATATTTTTTATTTAAATAATTACCTAGTACTATATATTATTAACGAGGCTATATTATTCTAAAGAGGCTAATTCTTTAAAGATCTACTTTTTAAAACTATTTAGTTAATATTAAAGAGGGTATAGATTAATATATACTAAGGACTACTAAACGGGACTAGAACTAATATAAGTATTAGTTTTAAGTTAGTAGAGTTTAGAAATAATATTATTATATATAGTATATCCCTTTAGAGTCCGGTCTGCCTTATTAGGGGCCATCTTTGCCTTTATGGGTAAGCTAGTCTATTAGGATTAATATTAAGTATCTTTATTACGTACTTTAATAAAATTTCATAACTAACTATAGCTAGCCGTAGCCGTTACCGAGTAGCTATTAATACTAACTAAACTTAAAATACTAATAACCCCGCTACTATAGTATATTAATTACCCTCCGAATAGCTAAAAACTACCCCCTACTTTTTACTTTTTTTAATAGCGCTAGATTTTTCTTTTTAATCCTTCTTATTTTATTTTTACGTAGCGATTTTAGAGTATTAATAATACTCGGGAATTAGTTAAGTATTTCGAGGCTATTATATTATATAAACTAAGTGCTAATTATAATAATAATTACGTTAATATTTTTAATTTTTGAATCGATAGTATCTAATTTATATTCCCAAAGATAATCGTACTATAGTTCGGGGTCCTCTAGTATAATATTTATAAGATCGAACTCTTAGTTCTTAATATATCCTTATAGATCGACGAGTTAGCGTCTCGGTATTTTAATAGTATATATTGAAGAGTAGGTAGACGATTCGATAGTAATAGTAATAAGGTAATAGTAATAGTAATAGGGTAATAGTAATAATAATAGGGTAATAGTAATAAATAGCGAGGGAAGTAGCGTTTGTTAACTTTAATAAAGGAAACGAGGTAACGAATATATATATATATATATAAGTTAAAATTAAAAGTGTTAAAGTAGATATTATGCTTATAAAGGTCGGTATTAAAAAGGGTATAGGGTATAAAGGACTTTTATAATACGGTACTTAGGAAGAACTACTAATACTTATAAAAGTAATATAAAATACCTCTTTCGATCGGGTTAATACGGTCTTAATTAACGGAGTTATAACTAAAAAAAGAGGGTAGTATTAACCGGATTAAAAGGGTAGAGTTCCTAATTGTTTTATATTATTATATTTAAAAATAAATTATTAAAAAGGCTCTAGTTCGATTTTAAAAAGGTATATATATAATTAAAATAAAAATCCGTACTACTAGGCTCCTTTTTTTAATCGGGGGCCCTTTTTTTTATATCTTTTTCTAATTAGCTCTCTTATAGGTCCTTATACTTAATTTATTTTAAAAAAGAAAATACTAAAACTAATTACCTTACCCTATTTTAATTATTCCCTAATTTCTTTTTCCCTAATTTTTTATAAAAAAGAATTATTTTAAATTAGTCTTAATTATTATATATAATTAATTATATTAAGCCTTTTACTTACTCTTCCTCTTTATAATTACTTTTTTTATCTCCTCTACTTTTATTACTTTCTCTACTAGCTTTACTTAGTTTTTATCCTAATCCTTTTTAATAGTCTCCTAATCCTAACCCTTATTAGCCTAATTCTCTCTAGATTTTTTTATTAATAATAATATTTAAGGAGTATAAACTAGAGTTATATATATAGCTTTTATAATTAAGTTATTATACTAATTAACTTATTATTCCCTTATACTCTTATTAATATTAGTTTTATTTATATATATACTATAATATTATAAAAGATCTTAATAAAACTTAATTAGTTCTTAACGCTAGTGTTTATTATTTTCTTATATAGCTCGATCGTACTTAGAGAGCGTACGCTTAATAGCCTCTTATTTTAACTAAACCCTTAGTATTTTAATTAAAATCTTTATAATAAGACTATCCCCGCTCTTAATTAGAGTATTTAAAAAATTACTTTTTTAGTTACTTAGACTAGCTTTATTAAGAGCTGGGCTAAGGCATAGTAATAATTTAAATAACGATATATTTAATAAAAACTTTATAATTTAATAAGTCTTAGGAATATTAATTAGGTATATAAGTTAATTATTAATAATAGTATTTAAATACTAATTAGTAACTTTTATTAATTTTATTATTTATAAAGTCCGATTAGGATCGCTACTTATTATAGATCCTCGGGTACTTTTTAATATTTTTAAAAATTAAAATAATAAAAATAACTCTTTAAAAATAGTAAGTTCTTATTTAAAGCTTTTAACTATTCTATACGTCTTTTTAAAATATATAAAATTAATAAGAATATAATAGCCGTAATTACGGGGGTTATAAATTCTTAGATTTTAATTAATAAACCTAAGGCTAAGTAAGTAAGAACGGGATTTTTAAAGAGTTAGTATTTTAGGGGTCTTAATTATAACGTAGTTAGAATTATTTAAGTTAATATAGAGCCTATTTTTAAAGTCCTAATCGTTTATTACTTTATTAAAAAACTTTTTTAAAAAAGGTCTTATTATATTAAAAAAGTAATAACTATTATATTAAAACTTATAGCTAATTTACTAAATCTAAGCTACGTAGAGTTTATTATTAAATAATTTAAAGTATTTATAAGTTATTTAATACGTATTATAAATTAAGTTAAGCTAGCTATATCGGACCGCGTTATAAAACTATTTAAGTACGTATAGATTATATTCTTATTTACTTAGCTATTATACTATAAAGATTATATAAGTATTTATGTTAATTAGTTATTAAATATAAAAAAGTATATTAATCTAATTATAAAAGGCCTTTAGTACTTAAATATTATTAATAAATATCCTTTCTAAATACCTAAGAGCCTACTTCGGATCGTACTAATAAACTATACTATTTTACTAATTAATAATTATTTTTATAAAATAGCCCGGATCGTTAATATAAAAAGAGAAGATTATTAAATATACTAAAGTCCTAATTTTTTATATAATTTCTTAAGTTTAAAGGATTAAAATAGGGGTCTTATTTAGTTTAAAAATACTCTCCTATCCCTTTTTAATTATAACTATATTACGTACTAAAGCGAGGTCCCGTATTATAACCTCTATTATAAATCCGATTTTATATTTTTAAATCTAATCTTTATATAATAAGCGTTTTTAAAAGTTATAGTAATTAGTTAAGATCTTTATTATTTTATAATAGGTCTAACTTATTTAAGTTTTCTAATTTTTTAGACTTTTAAAAGCCTTAGGGCGCTAATTAAAAAAGGGAAGTTCGTCCCCTATACTAAGCTAATTAAAAAAGTCGATTTTACGAGGGGTTAGGATTATTTAGAAAAAACTAGTTCGTTTAAGTACTAGGCTTAGGTAATAGTTAATATACGTTTTATATTAATAGTTCGTATTAAAATTAATAAACTAAGAGTCCTTAGTATTCGTTATAGTCCTAAGGTTAGTCTTATTAAAAATAATATATTTATTTAGATTTTACTTTCCTAGTTAGTATTTAGTATTATTTTTAAGGTTCTTTATTATAATCGGGCCCTAAATTCGTACTATATTCTTTTTATTATTTAGTTTAAAAAAGGAAATAAGAAGTAAAGAGGCTATTATAAATCGCTAAGTTAGTATTTATATAGTAAATTAAAAAGTAAAAATTAAAAGAAGTTTAATTAGTAATAGTTATAAAGAAGTAGTTAAGGAAGAAAAAAGGAAAAGTTAAGTAACTAAGTAAAAAGCTACCTTTTTATACTAATTATAAGAGCAGCCTTTACTAATTAAAAAAGAAGGCGCTATATTATAAATAATAAAAAGGCCCCGATCTTATAATTTACTCCTTCTTTTTTTTATATAGTAGCTATAATTTAGTACTAATTAGCTAAGAGGCTTATAGTACTTTCCTCTTTAATACCCCGGATCTAAGGAGGGGTATATAAAGGCCCTTTTTCGATTCCTCTATTACTTTTTATTTCTTTTCCTAAATAATAGCTTCTTAATTATAATTATCTTTTTTTACTTAGTCTTTTTTCTTTTTAATAATATAATTTACTTACTTATTATATTTAATACTTCGGCTATTAATAATATATATTAAATTATTAAAACTATTTATTATAACGTCCGGCCTTAGTAATATTCCTCCTCTACTCTTAAAAAGGTCTATTTTTAAAAAACTTAGGACTATAAGTTTTGAGAAGTTAATAAAAAGTAAACTATAATAAGTATTACTTTATTTAATCTTTTTAATTCTTATTTTAATCTAACGTTACTCTTTTTTAGATTTTTAAAACTATTAATTAGTTAACTCTTTTTAAATTAACTAAAGAGCTTTATACCGAATTTTATATTATAAATCGTTAGGTTAATAAGTATATTAAAAGAAAAATAGCTTAGAAGTTTTAATAATTAATTACGAATTAAAACGTTATTAAAAAGTACGTTTATAATCTAGGTATTATAAGCGGATTATTTTCGTAAAGCCGTTAGGTTTTTATTAGTTATAATTATACTAATTACTTTAGCCCTCTATCTTAGTAATTAAGTAAATAAACCCCTATTATTAATTTTTTATTTATCTAAGCTTACGGCGTTTAGAATACTATATTTTATAATTATTATATACGGTTTTTTTAAAAATATATTAGTTCTAATACTAAGGAGCTAATTAAAAAAATAGTCCCTTATTTTAAATACGTTTTTCTTCCGGATTACTTTAATAATTAATATAGTAATTATATATATTTTAAAAATAAGAAATACTATTTTAAAAAAAGTAACGACTAATAGGCTATTAATTAATCTAGAGCTAACTCTAAGCAAGGCTATTATTATTATTATATAATAAGTAGTAATAAAGTAGCGTTTCTAATCCTAATTAATATTAAAAAAGTTAAGATTTTAGTTTATATAATCTCTAACTAGATCGATATTACTAAGACTAAGGAAAATAAGTATAATTCCGTTCTTAAGGACGCCCCTCTTACGTACTTTATTAAAAATTATATATTTATAACTTACGAGGGTTATTAATATATTAAAATAAAATAAATAAAATAAGAGGTTATATAAGCTAAGCTAGATACTAAACGGGCTTGATTAAATAGGGAACTAAGCTTAAATATTTAAAAAAAGGGGTAGGGTTTCGTAATATAATTATATAATTAATAAGTAAAGTCGTTAGGTTTTTTAATTATAATAGTTAAAAAATAATTCTTTTTTTTTATTATCTCTTTATATTTTTATCTTAGATTTAGATAAAGAAATAACTAAAGAATTAGTAAGATTTAATAATATCCTCGTAAAATAATATTTAATAAATAAAAAGAACTTATAGTTTATACTAAGGATCGGTAGTAATAAGGGGTAATTTAGCCCTCTCGAGAGGCCCTTATTTACGATCGGGTTTACTTAGTAACTAGTTAAGTATCCTTATCCTTAGAGTTTATTATATTATTATTATAATCGAGAAGTAAAATTATAGCGTTAATTATATTATTTTCTAAAAATAAAAAGTTAATTAAGTTAAAAATAAAGTCTTTATAAAAATTAAACTCGTTAAGTAATAAGTAGAGGCTTTTTAAAGACTTTAAGAACTTCTTAAGTTAATTACTAATATAAATAGCCCTTATAATTAGTTTATTAATAAGTATCTTTAGTTAATATAACGATCCGTTCGGAGTAGCTAAGTAAATATAGAAAGGTCCTTATTAATAATAATCGAGTTTTTTAAAAATTAATATATCGTTCTTTTATTAAATATTAAAAATAAGAACTAAATTATTAGTTTATAATTTTATTAATTAGAGAGTATATAAGGAGTTAAACTAGTTACGGGTTTAGGCTTAGTATTAGGCGATTTTATTAGTTATAGCTCTCTAGTCGTTTATTAAAAAAGTAAAAGCTCGTAATCGAGCTTAGACTTTTTAATCCGTTATATATATATTTTCCTAATTAAGTACTTTCTAAGTCGCCGTTCTTTTTTTAATTAGGGTCGTTATATAATAACTATAAATGAAATAAAATAGTATATAACCTAATAATACTTTAATAATTATCTTATTTATAAAAAGGGCTATAGCTAGTATTAGTTTAATATCTTTTTTTTTAATCTAATTAAATACGAAGTATATACGTAATAAATTAGTAACCTTTTTTAAAAAGCCCGTTAGTACGCGGGTTATAAGCTAATATATTTTTTTACTAAGTACTATATTATTAATTAAGCTACGTTATAGCGCCTATATTTTCTTATCCCTCGTTAATAATTAGAGTACTATAAATCCTATAATAATAAATAATATCTTCTTAAATAAACTTCGTAATATTTTTTAATATAGCGTTCGTTATAATCTATATTTCTAAGTATTTTATAAACTTATAACGCGCTTCAATAACCTTTTATTTACTTATATATTAAATATCTAAATAGACTTTAAAAAAGGTTCGTAAATTAAAACCGTAAATATATAAAGGTCGTTAAAGCGTCGTAATTTAGCTTTTTAATAAGCCTCGTAAGTTATAATTAGCTCCTAAGTCTAAGCGTATATTCCTAGCTAGTAGTATCGTTTTATAAAATAAAAATATATAACCTCTCGTCCCCTATGCCCGGACTTATTATATACTTTACTAATTAGGTCTACTTAACGGCGCTTATTATTAATTACTTAAGTAAGTTAGGGACAAGTCTTCGTCCCTCGTTAAAATAGAAGTTTATTTTATATAATAAATCGTATTATTATTTATTTAAAATATCTAAACTAATTAAAGGGTATACCAGCTAGCCTCTTTAGAATAAAAAAGAAATAAGCGATTTATTTTAAAAAGTCCGACTATTATTCGTTTGGTATTAGTATATTAGCTAAAATATCTATTTCTTATATTTAATTAATAATAGCGTTACCGTAACTATATATTATAATAAAAAAGTTTTTTATAACTCGTGTTTATAAGACTTATATATTAATAAAGTCTTTAATATCCTCGTTAAGCTCTACCTTAACTAAGTTAGATTAACTAAGGGTTTTTTTTAAAAAACTATCTGCTATAGTATTTTTTTTCTTATTAATATACTTAATTTTAAAATTAAAAAGTCTAATTTAAGAGAGCTAGCGTATTATTATTATTAATAATAAGTTATTCGCTATATTATTAATCTAAGTAACTAGGACTTAGGCGTTAGTTTTTAATAAGAAGTTAATCTTAAATAAATAATTATAAAAACGCTTTAAGCTTATTAAAACGCCTCGTGTTTCGAGCTTTTTAAAGTTATAATTAAGCTCTAGCCCGGACTATATCCCGCTCTTATATTAAGTAATAGTACGCTTATTATTAACGATTTAATTAAGTATATTATCTTATTTTTTAATACTAGCGTCCGTTATAAAGATAATCCGTCCGGCCTCGGTATTATAGTTTAGTAAAACTAAAATAGGAGCTATAATAATCGCCTCTTTAAGCGTTTTTATAACTTTAATTTATAGTACTCCCTATTTAAAAAATTAGTTCTTACTAAGTAGGGAGTATAACGGGGCTATTTTAAAAAGAAATTACTTAATTTAGTAATAGTAAAAAGTAATAATACTAAAAAACGATCTAATTTTTAAGACGTTCGAGTATTTTATTTATTCGAGGATCTTAAGGATTTTAACTTAATTAGGCCGTCTCCCTTTTATACTATAAAAGTAGCTTATAATAACTACGAATAACTAGTACTATTATAATTTTATTTTAAAAATAGTATAGCTAGCTAGCTCGATATTAACTAAGACTTAATTAATATTTTAAAAGTATTTATAAACGAATTATTAAATCCTAGGATAGTTAGTTAAATACTTATTATTATAATAGAATTATAGGCTTTTAACTACGATATTATTAATAAAAGCGCTATAGTATTTCGGAATTAAGTTATAAAAAATACGGGTTATAATTCGATAGAATTAGGCTATTAAATTTATTACTCTTATTAAGAGGGTATAGTATTTATATAGCCCGAGTAAAGTTAAAAAGGTCGTTAAATCGTAGCTCTTTTTATTTAAAAAAATCTAATTATAATCAAAAAAAAAATCTAAAAAGAAAATAAGTTAATTTATAATAAATTCTTTTAAGAACTCGTTAGTATTAAGTAGTTATTAAGCGTTTTAAAAAATAATAATATTAACCTTAGTTATTAAGTTAATTAACTAAAAACCGCTATCCTTTTTTATTACTAAGAGCTAGGGGTTCTAATACGTAGTATAGCTTTTTTTAATAATACCCCAGGTAATACGTTCTTAGATTATTTTAAAAACTTTTAGTAATAAAGCCTTCGGGTTCGGAATACCCTTTACTTATTAAGCTTTATAAAGTATAGTTTTAATTAATTATAATAGTACGACTATAGGGTCGAGACGGCCGTATTTAAAAAAATCCTATATTAACACTTTTTCTTAATTAAGGAGTATTTACTTAAAAAGATCTTATTTATAAAATAAGAAATAATTATAATCTTTAAAAATAATTTAAAAATAGTCGTTCGTTAATCTAGAGCCTAGTTCTATATCTAAAAACTTAAGTATAATAATATCCCTATAAGGGCCCGATTAGTCTTATAGCTTATTTTTAACTTCTTTAAGTTTTTTAAGTTTTTAATAAGGATTATTATTAGGTATTAATTTATTAAATAGCGTATCGTTAACTAACTAAACTTTCTAATCCTTCTTCTTATATATTATATTAACTTTTATAGTATAGGGAATTTTATAAAAGGCTTTTTTAACTATTTTATACTATTTTAACGCTTTTTATTTTAGTTTTATAATTCGTTATTTAATATATAACTCTTCTTATTAAAAAATAAGTATTCTTATTAAAAGACGTAAATTATTTTAATTAGCTAATCCGTTCGGTTTATTTCTAGTCTTACCCTAAGCGGCCGCTATTATTTTTTTAATTTATATAATTTAAAACTAAATCGTATAGAGTACGACTATAGTTATAATCTAATTAGCTTAGCCTTAGTCTAAGACCGCTATAATACGCTCGTTTTTTTTTAACTTAGATTTTAAATAGGAGTTATTAAAACTAATAATATCCCTAGTTATATTACTAATATCTAGTTTTTTAATTTAAAAACTTCTTTTATATACTACTTAAGCTAGAGTAAAATATTCTTTACGTCCTAAAAACTGTTCGTTCTAATTATCCCTATAGAGATCTTTAGCCTCGCGTCCTTAATATAAATTAGAGTAGTAATTATTAACCTATTATATTTAAAAAATAACTTAGTATTTTATATAAATAAAAGACTTAATAATAACGGATCGGAGGTCTCTTACTCGTCCTTAATAAAAAAATAAGTAATTATTTTAAACTTATTAATCTATACGTCCGTAAAATAAAAGCTATTAAAAGTTATTTAGCTAGCTAGATCGTACTTAAACGTCTATATCTAAAGCTTTATTACTATATAAGAAATACTAGCTTTTTTAATATATTATTTTAAAAAAATATTAATTTACGCCCTAATATTTAGGATAGTAATAATTATTAAACCTTTATTATCCTAATTTATACTAAATATTTAGATTTTTAACTAGAAATAGGCGTTCGAAATTACGGAAGTTAGGAGCTTAGAAATTAGGTTAGCACCTCTAACTCTACTAATTTTAGTTATATAGCTCGGCCTTAAAAAAAGGTTCTAATTATATTTATTAAAAAGATCCTTAATATCCTTTTATTATTACTTATTTTTTACTAAATTTACTAAGAACTTCGGAGCTTTTAATAAGATTCCGTTAGTATTAAAATACTCCTAATTATATATTAAAATTATTATTATTATAATATATTTTAATATAATTTTTTATAAAAGGTTTATAAGAAGTAAGATCGGGGCCTCGAGCCTCTTTTTTATTAGCTTCTTTACCTCGGCCCTAAGGTTAAAATTATAAGTCTAATTAGTAATTATTATTTTCTAAGTCTTATAAAAAAGAGGCTCTTAGGTTCTTTAAGTACTAATATTAAGAGTACTAATTAGAATTTTAATAAGCTAGGGCTTAGAAATAAATATAGAGGTTACGTTCTTTACTATTTTAAAAGCCTTATTATTATTATTAATTTTTATAATTCCTTTTTTTTAATTAAAAAAAGAAACCGTTTTTTTTTTAAGTTATAAAAACTAGCTCGGGTTATTAATCCTATATATCTTCTTAGAGTATAACGTAATTATTAAAGTATAGTTCTTAAGTAGTTTTTTCTTATAGATAGTATAAATATCCGCTTAGCTATAGTAATTTAAATTAAGTTATATTATATAAATATTTCTAACTATACTTATAAAATTAGCTAAGGAAAGTATAAGTATAGTTTACTAAGGTAGTCTAATTTAATAATTTAGAATTTATTTAACTAAAAGCTTAGTATCTTCCTTAGTTAATATATTTATTATATAAAAAAGAAAGGTAATACGATTAGTAATTATACGCTTTTTTTTATTTTTAATTATAATAAAGGGGATATTTTTTATAAGTTCTTAACTATCGCGCTTTTTATAGTACTAAGCTCCCTGAGCTAAAATAATAAGATAAGCGTCCTTATTAAAAATATACTAATCGTAATCCTTAATAATTTAGTAATATAGACTTTAGTAGTACTAATAGCGGTCTCTAAGTCCTATAATTAGAGGCTAATTAGGATGCGTAGTACTTATATTAAATATATAGGTAGGACCTCGAGAGTAAATACTATTTTAATAAATCTTTAGCTTACTTATTTTGTTAACTAAGTTAAAATTAGTAATATTATTAATAGCTACCTAAGTAACCTAGGCCTCTATTATTAATTAGTAATATTATTAGTAGTTCGGATATTAGTACTAAGTATTTTTACGTACTTATAAAGTAAGGGATCGTAATAAGGTTTTAGGTTAACTTTAATCGTTTATAAAGAGTAGGCTATATTCTTTTTTATATATAATTACGTTAAGAAGTCCTATTTTAAACCTTACGTACTTCGTTAATTTAATAAAGCTATTTAAAATAACCCCGACTTCCTCTACTACTTCTTTTATAATATTAGTATAAAACCGCTTATATATAGCCTTAATTAGGCTCTTATTAGTTATAATATAAAGGTTTTATTATTTAGTAAGAGCGATTATATTATTAATCTTAGTAAATAGTACTTAAATAAAGTTTAAGTTAGAAAATAAAATAAATAGTCCTTTAGTAACTCTTTTAATTTACTCTTTTTTATTTAAAAAGCGGTTAATATTCTATTTTTTATATTTTTTTAAAAAAAAATCCTTAGCTTAGGCCTAGGGTAGTCCTCTAATCGCGTCCTTAACTAGAGTTTAATAATCTTTTTTTATAATATATATAATAAGTTTATTTCTAAATCGGTCCGGGACCTTACTAATCTCGTACTAGTCCTCGAACTTTTTTAAAAAGTCTACGATATTATCGTTTTTAAAAACTATAATCCTCTCTTAACTAAAGAACAGTATCTTATAAAACCCTATATTTTTTATTAAATTAAGCTAAAGAATTATAAGGTCCTTAGTTTAAAGCGTAGTTATTTAGATCTAAGTAGCAATAGTACTTAAAAGGGTATTAATTAAAATATTTATTTTAATCTTAGCCATAACTAGCTTTTTCTAATTAAATTAATAAGTAGATCTATTACTAAGGATAAGCTTTTTATTATCTAATAACTCCGTAGTTTATAAATCTTAATAAACTATAAAAGCTAGTTTAGTAAACGGTTTATTTAAAATAAAAAAGTTAAGTTCGTATAATTAAACGTCTTAAGGGGCGCTAATAATAATAAAAATAACGTATTAATTATTTATATTTATAGTCCGAGGTTATTAAAAGTATAGTTCGTTAATTTTATTTATAATTTTAATAGTCTTATATTAGTTTATTTATTTTAAATAAAGTTTAAAAAGAGAGGAGAAGAGCCGTTTTAATAATTAGAGCGTAGTTATTATTCTAATTAGCGTAATTTAGGCCGTCCTTCTTAGCTCTTACTAAGTATATAATTAGAGTTTTAATTAAACTTTATATTAAGCCTATAGTAATACTAATTAAAATTATTAATAAGTCTAGTTTAAAGCTAGTTTCCTAAGCGCCCTTAGTCCGACGTATCCGCACCTCTAAATAGGTTTATTATTAAATCTCTAAGCTATATTAATTAATAAAAAATAGTTTAGTTAAATAACTAGTAATACTTATTAAAGTATTTTATTAGTTCTAATTCTAACTCGTCGTTTATCTTATTATAATATTATAGCGTCCGTATTTAGGCCCGATCTAGTCCTAAGTATTTATATATTTCTTTATTTATTTATCTTACTCACTTATCGGGGTCTATTATATCCCCCTCTTATTAAATAAAAAGCCTTTTCTTATATATTTTCGTCTTCGTATCTTAATTATTTAGTTCTTTAATTAGAGTCCTACTACTCGTATTTATTTTAATTATTACGCCGCTTTTTTTTACTTATTTATTTAAATTATCTCTAATTAAGTCGGGCTTTTTTTTATTTATTTTCTTATTTAAAAAGGGAAGGGATTTTTAAAAGGGGAGACTATTAAAAAGGGTATAGGATATAAAGGACTTTCGTAGTATAGTACTTAAGAAGAACTACTAATATTTATAAAAATAATATAAAATACCTCCTTCGATCGGGTTAATACGGTCTTAATTAATAAAGTTATAATTAAAAAAAGAGGGTAGTATTAACTAGATTAGAAGGGTAGAGTTCCTAATTATTTTATATTATTATATTTAAAAATAAATTATTAAAAAGGCTCTAGTTCGATCTTAAAAAAGTATATATATAATTAAAATAAAAATCTATATTACTAAGCTCCTCTCCCTAATTAGGGGCCCTTCTCCTTATATTTTTTTCTAATTAGCTCTTTTATAAGTCCCTATACTTAATCCGCTTTAGAAAAAAGAAATACTAAGACTAATTGCCCCACCCCATTCTAGTATTATTCTTAATAACGGTAATAAGGGCATCTCTAATACTATACTATTATAAGCTATTATTACTTAAAAAGATAACTAACTTAGCTAAGTACGTAGTAAGCTTATAAGGTAGTAGTATTAGGCGCCTAATATTACTATTAATAATCCGTAGTTATAAACTTTATAAGAGGGAAAGTTAAAAAGGTAGAAAATTTAAAAAAATAGTCTATTAAGACAGTAGGAATATCTATTAATACTATGTATTAATACTATATAAATAATATTAAGAACCGCCCGAGTAGCTAGTAAAAGTAGAATAAAAAAAATAAAAGGAGGGTATAATTATAATAGCTAAGAGACTTTTTAAAGAATTAGACCTAGTAAAAGTAGAGATACTTTATAATTAAAAGGTCTATTAATTTATCATTTATAATCTAATTAAATACGCAAATCTACGCATTTTTAAATTACGTATAACTCGAGAAATAAAAAAAAAGGGTACCCCATAGCTATATAAAAATCGAAGTACGTTATATAAGAGTATGGTAATATTAAAAAAGCGACGCTACTTACTTAGTTATTTACGGTTTAATACTATAGCTAGCGCCTTATAATAATACTAATAATATTACTATAATAATAAGGGTACTAAATTTAGAGCCGTAATATTACGTAAGCGTATACCTAATTAGTAACTAGGCTTATAAAAAAGATTTTTATTTACTTCTTAAAAGAAATAACTAGTAAGTACTTAGAAAGTACGATTATTAAAGTACTTAAGCCGTTATATAGCCTTACTAAATCGGGTACTTATTAATAAGTAACGTACTACGACTTTTATATTAACTAATTATTAATAAAGCTACTTTATAATAGCGCTAATTAAAAAGGTTAATAGTAAAGGTTAGCCATAATAATTAGTTATAATAGTCGGCCGTAATAATTAGAGGTAGCCCTTAACTATAAAGGTTCTAAACTTTAATAATAACGTAGAGGTTTTTAAAAAAAGGGCTAAATAGGCTAATATTTACTACTCTTCGTACTAGAGCTTATAAAGATTCTTTTTATCCTTATCGTTTTTAATATTACCTAAAGCTACTCTCTATTTAAACTAAATAAATTTACTAAATAAATTTACTAAATAAATTTACTAAATAAATCTACTAAATAAACTTATTAATATATAAACTACTACTTAAATAGCTAGTTAAATAACTAGTTAAGAGGTTAGCTAATTAAAATACTACCTCGACGAGAACTTAAAGATACTTATTAATAAGTTTGCCCCTCTCGGGCTAGGCGCCCTCGGCTAGCTCGACGCTATAGCTATTATAACTAACGTTAGTACGCTTAAAGAGTAATAAAGTACTTTTTAATAATACAGAATTTAGCTAAATAATATTATAAACGTTATAAATAGCCGGGCTAATACGAATACTAAGATCTAGTATATTAATACTAACTTAGTTATAATAACTATAATAAACGGGCTAGAGGTATATATAGTTAAGGTAATAAGTTAGTACTTTAGATAGCTCTTATAGGACCCCCCGGGTAGTAATAATACTTATATAAAAAAAGGGATTATACTAAACCTAGCTGCTTATATAAGTAAGTATTAAGAGGTTTTATACGTATTAGAGTAAGTAAAGCTCGCTTTATAAGCGGCTAGAACTTAAAAAGACTTTACGTAGCGGAAGGTTAGGAGCTGTTTTAATTAGTAGTTAGGTATAGAGCGTAATATACTTAGTTTTCTTTAATACGTAATATACGGTACGGCCCCGGCGGATTGCTCTATCGGGGGGGGAAAACTGGGTATATTGCGCTCTATACCTAATTACTAATTAAAATAGCTCTTAAAATTTTATTACGTAAAGTCTTCTAAGTTTTAGCTATCTAGAGGGCGAGCTATACCTACTTTAATATATATAAAACCTCTTAGTACTAGCCCGTATAAGTAACTAAATCCCGTATTATATATTCCTTTTTATTAAAAATCAAGGGACCTTTTATACATTCCCTTATATTTATAATATAACCTATATTAAAGGGATTTCTAGTTTTATAAAATATAAGTTTTAAATTTATATTAATATATTAAATCTTAATATCTATATTAGCCCGGCTATTTATAACGTTCGTACTATTACTTAGCTAAATTCTATATTATTAAAAAGTATTATACTACTCTATAAGTATATTTATATTAGTTATAATAGCTAGGGCGTCAAGGGGGCCTAAGAATCGATCGAGCCCTAGAGGAGGGGACTTATCGAGGGGTATTTTTAAAATAAGTTCTTAATAAAGTAGTATTCTAACTAGCTAATCTCTTAACTAGTTATCTAACTAGTTATTTAAGTAGTAGTTTATATATTAATAAGTACGTTTAATAAGTTTATTTAATAGGCTTATTTAGTAAATTTATTTAATTTAAATAGAGCTTTGGGCGATATTAGAAGCGATAAAGATAAAAAGAATCTTTATAAGCTTTAAGTAGCTAGATATTAGCCCTTTTAGCCTTTTTTTTAAAAACCTCTATATTATTATTAAAGTTCAGAACCTCTATAGTTAAGAAAGGCCGCCTCTAATTATTACGGCTAATTATTATAATTAACTATTATAACTAACCTCTACTATTAACCTTTCTAACTAGTATTACTACGTAAAAAGTAACTTACCTATCCCGAATTACATAGCGGTTTTTATATCGAAATTATTATATTACGTTAAGCGCGTACTTAGGGCATATTGTGCGTATTATATAGTTAAAAAGTATACTATATTATATAATTTCCTTTAAAAGCGAAATCCCGTTAAGGTCGATCTTTTGTACTTATAAAGCCGGAAAAAAACTACTATATAAACCTTTTCTTTTTATCTATTTCTATTTTAATAGTTAAGCTACTTTTATTATACTCCGTATACTTATTATTACGTATTATAACTTATAATAATTATAAGCCTAGGTCTTAGTTAAGACCCTATATTATAATAACGTACTTATTAATATAATTCTTATAATTATTTTAAAATAATAAATATACTCGTACTTATTTTAGTCTAAACTAAGTTAATTAGTTACGATAGCTAAATTAAATAGTTTAACGCTTTTTATATTATAAGCGAGAGCGTAGGGGTTTAGAAATATATTAACCTAGATACTCTAAATTTTAACGTACTCCTTAACCCTTTTATAACGCTTATTTTACTTTTTAAATTTAGATAATTAGTCTTAACTTATAATAAAAAAGAGCTACGAGCTTACTAAGTACGTTATAAAGCGTTTAAGTACGACTAAAAAAACTAAAAAATCCTTTACTAAGAGCTTCTAAACCTAACTCTTAGTATAACCCCTTTAACCTCTTTAAATATAAGTAATTTATAGGACTAATCCGGGTTTTTTTTTATAAAACTAGCTTTATTACTTATTTTATATAAACAAATCTATTTTTATATTATACTTATAAAAAGGATTTATATACTCGAGAGTATTTAAAAATAATAAGAGCTCGATACTAAATATAAATAACTTAAGGCTTAGGAACGTAATATAGTTAATATATATATTAAACTCTTTACTTAGTAATTAGTAAAATTAGTTAATACTACTCTTTATAAATACGTATTTTAAAAAACTACTAAGAGCGGCTCTAAGCTTAGTATATAATAATTTATTAAATAATTAAAATAAGAACTTTAGCCCTCCGAAGTAGTAATTAAAAATACGGTTTAAGACGAATATTACTAAACCCTTAATAAAGTAAAAACCGGAGTTAATTTATAATACTAGTATAAAGAGTAATAGTCTACTTATTTCTAAGCTAAATTATATAATATTTTAAAAATTAATAAAGAGATCGCCGTACTCGACTTTTTAGTTATAGTTAAGTCTAGGCTTAACCTTATATAAGGCTAATATATATATAAGATTCTTAGTAAATTAATAGCCTTTAAAACGAATACTAAGACCCTCGAGGAAACTACGTATATATTTAGCTTAGTTACTTAGGACGTATATATTAAGCAGCTTTTAAAATAAAGAGGGGCTTATTTTATTTTTATAAAACGTTTTAATATAATTAATAACGTAAATAATAAGAATAATATTATATACTTTTATAATTACGTATACTTATAAAAACCGACGGCTTATTAGAAGTTAGAATAAGTACTTATAAGCTAAAACGCTAGTAGGTCGTTAATATAAATACTAAAAAGCTAAGTAAAAGAAGTTCTTATTATTAATAAATTAAGTAAGTAGAAATTACTTTATAATAAGCTTAAAAAAGTTAAATAGTTAAAGAATAATAGAACTCTTAAAAAACCTAGTTTTTTAAAAAGATCTTCTAACTAATTTTAAACGAGCTTATTAATAAATAATAATAAAAGCTACGTAGTTATTATATTTCTAAAGGGTTAGGACTTAGAAATAAAGGTAATTTTTAATACTCTTATAAGTAGTACTTATTTTCTATTTTAAAGTATAGTAATAAGTAGTTATAGAGTAATATATTTAGTTAATATTAAGAGCCTCTTTAAACTCGAGAGTTACGTACTCTTTTATAATAATAACTACGTTAAATTAGGAATTACTATACTACTTATTACTATACGTAGTACTTATATTATAAAGGGCGTTTTAAATAGTCCTAAGAGGAAGGGAACTTACGACCTAAAGCTTTAAAATATTACTTATATTAAGGGATTTTATATTAATATAGTTTTAAAAGCTTTACTAAATAGAAACGTACTCTAGTATTATAATTTAGATTATATTTTATAATAAAGAACGCTTTAGAAAAGTACTATTAAAAAGTAGCTTATTTAAAAGAATAACCTAGTCTTTTTCGAATATAAGCCCTTTTAATTCTACTTTTTTTTTCGTAATCCTTAAGAATACTTATAGAACCTAGCTAGTATAATATTACTAATTAGCTAAGGAAAATTCCGTTATTCGTATTAACGTACCTATAAGAGGTTTAATAGTGCGATTTTATAGTACTTTAAAATAGGTTATTTTAGACCTAATACTTTTTATTAATTATTATATAAGACTCGTAGTATACGTATTAAACTTTTATTATAAGTTAAGTATAAAGTATATATATTATCTAAGCCCCCCAACGGAGCAATCCGCCAGGGCCGTACTATGTATTACGTATTAAAGAAAACTAAGTATATTGCGCTCTATACCTAACTATTAATTAAAATAGTAGTTAACTAACTCGACTGTTATCTCTTTTTTAATAATAGCTCCCGATCTTTTATTACCTATCTAGAGGGCGAGCTATACCTACTTTAATATATAAAAAACGTCTTAGTACTAGCCCGCGTAAGTAGCTAGATCTTATATTATTTACTCCTTTTTATTAAAAATTAGGGGACCCCTTATATATTCCCTTATATTTATAATATAACCTGTATTAAAAAGATTTTTAGCTCTATAAAATATAATTTTTAAATTAGTATTAATATACTAAATCTTAACGTCTATATTAGCCTAGCTATTTACGACGTTCGTATTATTACTTAGATTTTATATTATTAAAAAGTACTATACTACTCTTTAAATATACTTATATTAGTTACGATAGCTAGGGCGTCGAGGGGGCTTGAAAATCTAGAGCCCTAGAGGGGAGGACCTATCGAGGGGTATTTTTAAAAAGTCCTAGCCCGCTAGTTATTAACTATATACTAAGAATAGAATAGGTTTTTAATAAGTAATAGTTTAAATATTAATAAGTATATTTAATAAGTTTATTTAATAAGCTTATTTAGTAGATTTATTTAGTTTAAATAGAGCTTTAAGTAATATTAAAAGCGATAAGGATAAAAAGAATTTTTATAATAAGGATAAAAAGAATTCTTACGAGCTCTAGTACGAAGAGTAACTAAATATTAGCCTTTTTAGCCCTTTTTTTAAAAACCTCTACGTTATTATTAAAGTTTAGAACCTCTATAGTTAAGGGCCGCCTCTAACTATTATAGCCGACTATTATAACTAACTATTATAGCTAACCTTTACTATTAACCTTTTTAATTAGCGCTATTATAAAGTAGCTTATTTATCCTAAATTAAATAGCGGTTTTTATATCGAAATTATTATATTACGTTAAGCGCGTACTTAGGATATATTGCGCGTATTATATAGTTAAAAAGTATATTATATTATATAATTTCTTTTAAAAGCGTAATCCCGTTAAGGTCGATCTTTTATACTTATAAAGCTAGAAAAAAAACCACTATATATATTATCTAAGGCTAAGTTAGTAATCTTAAGAAGACTACCCTTAAGAAGAGCCTTATAGTTATAGTACTATATATACTAAGATCTATTTTATTTTAAACTATTTCTTAGTAAATAATAGTATATACTTATAACCTTTGATAAATATACTGAGTAGCTTAGGGAGTTCTTTTTAAGAACTAAAATAGAGGAGGAAGGACTTTTTATATTATAGAGCCTCGAAGTAGCGATTTATTATTAAAAAGGGACTCTAATTTACTTTTTTAAAAGTAATAATAAGACCGCCCTCTTAACTACTAATATTAAACGCGTATATGAGATATAGTATAGCGAGCTAGGAATTAGAATAGAGTTTCTATTTTTATATATAAAAGAACCTATAAGTAATATAAAAAGAGTAAGTTAACTAGTAATTACTAAAGCTTATAAAATACGCTTTTTTATAAACCTCTTTGTAAATTTATAACATAAAATAGTATTAGTAGTAGTCTTTATTTATAATATTACCCTACGGGAGGCTAATAATAGAGATTTGCCTATTATAATAGAAATTAACTAGTAAAAGCGGTATTAACGCTAGTAATAAATAGGTTACTAAGTACGTAATTCTAAATTAGTAACCCCGTATCTTAGTAATTTATATATATATAGCTATTATATATACCCTCTTTATAAAAATCGTAAGAGGGGTATATATTAAAAAGAGTTTAAAATACTTCTTTATAGGTATATAAAATACTTAGATAAATACGTATTAGAAATATATAATCTATATAGGATCTAGGTACCTACGCTCGAGTAGGTATTTATTATAAAGAATATTAAGTTTAACGAAAAAGCTTTTTATAATCTTATATATAAGGAGTAAGCTATCGTGGGTAAGTAAATAAATTTAGTAATTTAAAAGCTATAAAAACTCTTTAATATTAATAATAAGTTAATTCGAGTACTTAAAAAAATAGATTTAGACTTCGGAAATACTAGTACTTAAAATAACTTTATAATTAAGGATAGTATTATTATTAAACTTTTAACTATTTAAGACGCTAAGTAATTAATAAGCGTATTATAAAGTACGGTTAATAAGATTAAAGAGGTTACTATAGTTTTATTATTATTACTAACTCTTAAAATAACCCCCTTATATAAGCTTAGGGATAGGGGTAAAGAAAGGAGTATAATAACCGGGTTATAAACGGCTCTATATAATTTACGTTCTTTTTTATAAGCGCTTATATATATTACGGAGGTTCTTAAGTTTTTAATTTTTAATAACTCTTAGTAAAACACTAGAGTACGTAATAAATAAAGTACTAATTATAAAAAAGTAATTTTTAATACTAAAATTAATATTAGTAAAGAAGCCTTATAATAAACCTCTCATACTATAGAAGAATAAAGCTTATAAAAACCGCTTTATTAAGTACTAAGTAAAGCTCTACTAGGTCTTAGATATTTAAACCGGACCTATAAACCTTTATAATACTTTAATAATAGTATTTTTATAACGCTCTTATATTTAAATATAAAAAATAGCGATTATTATAACCGCTACTAAGACTATTTTTTTTTATTTTTATATTTAATTAGTAAAAGGCTATAGAAAAAAGTAATATAGGATATACAATACTCTATTAAGTAGTAAAGGGAGTAGTTTATAAGACCTATTTAGAGCGCTCTAGAGGAGTTTAAAAACCCCGACTTATTAAAATTAATTTCTAAAGCTAACTAAAGAAGTTTAGTAATATTAAATATCTCTTATAATAATTATAAAAACTATTTAAAAATCTTATAAATATAAAATAAAAAAAGCTATGAGATATTAGTATATAAAAAGAAGTTAATTATAATCCTAAATAAGAGAGCTTATTTTTATTAAAATAAGTATATATTTATAAGTATAATACTAATAACGAGGTTAGCGAGGTAAAAGTACGTATATATATAAGGGGGGATATATAACTACTTAACCTCTTATAAAATACGTACGTTTTAACGCTTATTATAAAGGCCTTTAGGCTTATAATAATAATAGCTACTTAATTCGACTTTAAGACTAACTAATATAATATTATTAACGTATTCTTTAACGCGCTTATTAAGGGCGAGAAACTAGTAATTATTAAACTCCTAGAGGGATATAAGGTTATTAATAAAATAAGTAAATTCTAACGCGCTCTATACGGCCTTCGAGACTCGTTAATTTTATATAGTAGTTTTTTTCTAGCTTTATAAGTATCAAAGATCGACCTTAATAAGATTACGCTTTTAAAGGAAATTATATAATATAGTATACTTTTTAACTATATAATATACGTAATATATCCTAAGTACGCGCTTAACGTAATATAATAATTTTAATATAAAAACCGCTATTTAATTCGGGATAGGTAAGCTACCTTTTACGTAGCGGCGCTAGCTAAAAAGGTTAATAATAGAGGTTAACTATAATAATTAGCTATAATAGTTAGCTATAATAATTAGAAGCGGCCCTTAATTATAGAGGTTCTAAACTTTAATAGTAACGTAGAGGTCTTTTAAAAAAGGGCTAAAAGGGCTAATATTTAGTTACTTAGAGCTTGTAAAGGTTTTTTTTTATTTTTATTGTTTTTAATATTACCTAAAGCTATTCTCTAGTTAACCTAAATAAATTTACTAAATAAGCTTATTAAATAAACTTATTAAACGTACTTATTAATATATAAACTACTACTTTATTAAGAACTTATTTTATTCTTAATATATGATTAGTAACTAGTAGGCTAGGACTAAAAATACCCCTTAATAAGTCCCCCCCTCTAGGGCTTAATAAATTCTTAAGCCCCCTTAACGCCCTAATTATTATAATTAATATAAGTATACTTAAGGAGTAGTATAATACTTTTTAATAATACGGAATTTAGCTAAATAATAGTACGAATATTATAAATAACTAGGTTAATACGGACTTTAAGATTTAGTATTGAAAAAGGTATAGGGTATAAAGGACTTTTGCAGTGCGGTACTTAGAAAGAACTACTAATATTTATAAAAGTAATATAAAATGCCTCTTTTAATTAGGTTAATACGGCTTTAATTAACGGAGTTATAACCGAGGAAAGAGGGTAGTATTAACCGGATTAAAAGGGTAGAGTTCTTAATTATCTTATATTATCGTATTTAAAGGTAAATTATTAAAAAGGCTCTAGTTCGATTTTAAAAAGGTATATATATATAAATAAAGTTAAAATCCGCACTACTAAGCTCCTCTTATTAATCAGGGGCCCTTTTTTTTATATTTTCCTCTAATTAGCTCTCTTATAGGTCCTTATACTTAATTAGCTTTAAAAAAAAGAAATATTAAAACTAATCGCCCTACCCTATTTTAATTATTCTTTAATTTCTTTTTTTCTAATTTTTTATAAAAAGAAATTATCTTAGATTAGTCTTAGTTATTATATATAATTAATTATATTAAGCTTTTTACTTATCCTTCCTCTTTATAATTACTTTTTTTACTTCTTTTATTTTTATTATTTTTTTATTAACTTTACTTAGTTCTTATCCTAATCCTTTTTAATAATCTCCTAATCCTAACCTTTATTAGCCTAATTCTCTTTAGATTTTTTTATTAATAATAGTATTTAAAGAGTATAAACTAAAGTTATATATATAGTTTTTATAATTAAGTCGTTATACTAATTAACTTATTATTCCCTCGTACTTTTATTAATATTAATTTTATTTATATATATACTATAATATTATAAAAAATCTTAATAAAACTTAGCTAGTTCTTAATATTAATATTTATTATTTTTTTATATAACTTAATTATACTTAGAGAGCGTGCGCTTAATAACCTCTTATTTTAACTAAACCCTTAGTACTTTAATTAGAGTTTTTATAATAAAACTATTCCTACCCCTAATTAGAGTATTTAAAGGATTACCTCCCTAGTTACTTAGATTAGCTTTACTAAGAGCTAAGCTAAGGTATAATAATAACTTAGGTAGTAATATATTTAATAAAGACTTTATAACTCGACAGGTCTTAAGAGTATTAATTAAGTATATAAGTTAATTATTAATAATAATATTTAAACACCGGTTAGTAACTTTTATTAGTTTAATTACTTATAGAATCTAATTAGAGTTATTACTTATTATAAATTTTTAAGTACTCTTTAGTATTTTTAAAAATCGAAATAATAAAAATAACTTTTTAAAAGTAATAAGTTCTTATTTAAAGTTTTTAATTATTTTATATATTTTTTGAAAATACGTAAAATTAATAAGAGTATAATAGTTATAATTATAGAGGTTATAAATTCTTAGATCTTAGTTAGTAAACCTAAGACTAAGTAAATAAGAACCGGATTTTTAAGGAGTTAGTACTTTAAAAACGTTAGTTATAGTATAGTTAGAGTTATTTAAGTTAATATAGGGCCTATTTTTAGAGTCCTAATTATTTATTATTTTATTAAAAAACCTTTTTAAAAGAGGTCTTATTATATTAAAAAAGTAATAATTATTATATTAGAACTCGTAATTAATTTACTAAATCTAAGCTATATAAAGTTTATTATTAAATAATCTAAGGTATTTATAAGTTATTTAATATACGTTATAAGTTAGGTTAAGCTAGCTATATTAAATTATATTATAAAACTATTTAAGTACGTATAAACCGTATTCTTATTTACTTAGCTATTATATTATAAGGACTATATAAGTACTTATATTAATTAGTTATGAAATATAAAGAGGTATATTAATCTAATTATAAAAGGCTTTTAGTACTTAAATATTATTAATAAATATCCTCTTTAAATACTTAAGAACTTATTTTAAATTATATTAATAAACTATACTATCTTACTAATTAATAATTATTTTTATAAAATAGCCCGGATTATTAATATAAAAAGGGAAGATTATTAAGTATACTAAAGTCCTAATTTTTTATATAATCTCTTAGGTTTAAGGGATTAGGGTAGGGGTCTTATTTAGTTTAAAAATACTTTCTTATCCTTTTTTAATTATAATTATATTATATATTAAAATAGGGCCCTATATTATAACTTTTATTACGGATCTAATTTTATATTTTTAAATCTAAGTTTTATATAATAAGCGTTTTTAAAAGTTATAATAATTAGTTAGGATCTTTATTACTTTATAATAGGTTTAACTTATTTAAGTCTTTTAGTTTTTAAGACCTTTAAAAGCCTCGGGGCGCTAATTAAAAAAGGGAAGTACGTCCCCTACGCCGAGCTAATTAAAAAAGTTAATTTTATAAAGGGTTAGGATTATTTAAAAAAAACTAGTTTATTTAGGTACTAGGTTCGGGTAATAGTTAGTATGCGCTTTATATTAGTAATTCGTATTAAAATTAACGAACTAAAAGTCCTTAGTATTTATTATAGTCCTAGGGTTAGTCTCGTTAAAAGTAATATATTTATTTAGATTCTACTTTTTTAGTTAGTATTTAGTATTATTTTTAAGGTTTTTTATCGTAATTAGGTCCTAAATTCGTACTATATTCTTTTTATTATTTAGCTTAGAAAGGGAAATAAGAGGTAAGGAGGCTATTATAAATTGCTAAGTTAGTATTTATATAATAGATTAAAAAGTGAAAATTAGAGGAAGTTTAATTAGTAATAGTTATAAAGAAGTAGTTAAGGAGGGAAAAAGGAAAAGTTAAGTAGCTAAGTAAAAAGCTGCCCTTTTATACTAATTACGAGGGCGGCCTTTGTTAATTAAAAAAGAAGGCACTATATTACGAATAATAAAAAGGCCCCGATTTTATAATTTACTCCTTTTTTTTTTTATATAATAGTTATAATTTAGTACTAATTAGTTAAGAGGCCTATAGTACTTTCCTCTTTAATACTCCGGATCTAGGGGGGTATATAGAGGCCCTTTTTTAATTCCTCTATTACTTTTTATTTTTTCTCCTAAATAATAGCTTCTTAATCGTAATTATCCTTTTTTACTTAGTCTCTTTTCTTTTTAATAATATAATTTACTTACTTATTATATTTAATACTTTAGTTATTAATAATACGTATTAGATTACTAAAATTACTTATTATAACGTCTAGCCTTAGTAATATTCCTCCTCTACTCTTAAAAAGGTCTATTCTTAAAAGACTTAAGGTTATAAGTTTTAAAAAGTTAATAAAAAGTAAACTATAATAAGTACTATCCTATTCGATCTTTTTAATTTTTATTCTAATTTAACGTTACTTTTTTTTAGATTTCTAAAATTATTAATTAGTTAATTCTTTTTAAATTAGTTAGAGAGTTTTATACTAAATTTTATATTATAAATCTTTAGGTTAATAAGTATATTAAAAGAGAAATAGTTTAGAAGTTTTAGTTATTAATTATAAATTAAAACGTTATTAAGAAGTACGTTTATAATCTAGGTATTATAGGCGGATTATTTTTATAGAGCTATTAGGTTTTTATTAGTTATAATTACGTTAGTTACTTTAGCCCTCTATTTTAGTAATTAAGTAAACGAACCCTTATTATTAATTTTTTATTTATTTAGGCTTATAGTATTTAGAATATTATGTTTTATAATTATTATACGCGGTCTTTTTAAAAATATATCGGTTCTAATACTAAGGAGCTAGTTAAAAAGATAGTCCCCTATTTTAAGTACGTTTCTTTTTTAGATTATTTTAATAATCGATATAATAATTATATATATTTTAAAAATAAGAAATACTATTTTAAAAAGAGTAATAATTAGTAGGCTATTAGTTAGTCCGGAGCTAACTTTAAATAAAGCTATTATTATTATTATATAATAAGTAATAATAGGGTAGCGTTTTTAATCCTAATTAATATTAAGAGAGTTAAGATTTTAGTTTATATAGTTTTTAATTAGATCGATATTACTAAGACCGAGGAGGATAAGTATAATTCCGTTCTTAAGGACGCCTTTTTTATATACTTTATTAAAAACTATATATTTATAACTTATAAAGGTTATTAATATATTAAGATAAAATAAGTAGAGTAGGAGGTTATATAGGTTAAGTTAGATACTAAACGGGCTCGATTAAATAAAGAACTAGGCTTAGATATTTAAAAAGAAGGATAGGGTTTTTTAATACAATTATATAATTAGTAAGTAAGGTCGTTAAGTTTTTAATCATAATAATTAAAAAATAATTCTTCTTTTTTTATTATTTTTTTATATTTTTATCCTAGATCTAAATAAAAAAATAACTAAAGAATTAGTAAAATTTAATAATATCCTTATAAAATAATATTTAATAAATAAAAAGAACTCGTAGCTTATACTAAGGATTAGTAATAATAAGGGGTAATTTAGCCCTTTTAAGAGGCCCTTATTTACGATCGGGTTTACTTAGTAACTAGTTAAGTATCTTTGTTCTTAAAGTTTATTATATTATTATTATAATTAAGAAGTAGAATTATAGCGTCGATCTTATATATCTTTTTAGAGTATAATATAGTTATTAAGGTACGGTTCTTAAGTAGTCTTCCCTTATAAATAGTATAAACGTCCGCTTAGCTATAGTAGCCTAAGTTAGGTCGTATTACGTAGATATATTTAACTATATTTATAGGATTAGCTAAGGGAAGTATAAGTATAGTTTACTAAAGTAGTCCAATTTAATAATTTAGGATCTATTTAGCTAAAAGCTTAGTATTTTCCTTAGTTAATATATTTATTATATAAAAAAGAAAGGTAATACGATTAATAATCGTACGCTTTCTTTTATTTTTAATTATAATAAAAAGGATATTTTTTATAAGCTTATAACTATTATACTTTCTATAGTACTAAGCTCCCTAAGTTAAAATAATAAGATAAGTATCCTTATTAAGAGTATACTAATCGTAATCCTTAATAATCTAGTAGTATAGACTTTAGTAATACTAGTAGTAGTCCCTAGGTCTTATAATTAGGGGCCGATTAGGATACGTAGTACTTATATTAAATATATAGGTAGGACCTCGAGAGTAAATACTATTTTAATAAATCTTTAGCTTACTTATTTTATTAACTAAGTTAGAATTAGTAGTATTATTAGTAGCTATTTAAGTAACCTAGGCCCTTATTATTAGTTAGTAATATTATTAATAGTTTAGATATTAGTACTAAGTATTTTTATATACTTATAAAGTAAGGGATTATAGCGAGGTTTTAAGTTAATTTTAATTATTTATAAAAAGTAGGCTATATTTTTTTTTATATACGATCGTATTAAGAAGTCCTATTTTAAACCTCGCGTATTTTATTAATTTAATAAAGCTATTTAAAATAACCCCGACTTTTTTTATTACTTTTTTTATAATATTAGTATAGAACCGCTTATATATAGCCTTAATTAGGTTCTTATTAGTTACGATATAGAGGTCTTACTATTTAGTAAGGGTAATTATATTATTAATTTTAATAAATAGTACTTAAGTAGAGTTTAAGTTAAAAAATAAGATAAGTAGTTTTTTAATAACTCTTTTAATCTACTTTTTTTTATTTAAAAAGCGGTTAGTATCCTATTTTTTATACTTTTTTAAAAAGAAATTCTTAGTTTAGGCCTAGGGTAATCCTCTAATCGCATCCTTAACCGGAGTTTAATAATTTTCTTTTATAATATATATAATAAGTTTATTTTTAAATTAGTCCGGGATCTTATTAATCTCGTACTAGTCCTCGAACTTTTTTAAAAAGTCTATAATATTATCGTTTTTAAAAACTATAGTCCCCTCTTAATTAAGGAATAGTATTTTATAAAACTTTATATTTTTTATTAAATTAGGCTAAGGAATTATAGGGTCCTTAGTTTAAAACGTAGTTATTTAGATCTAAGTAGTAATAGTACTTAAAAGGGTATTAACCGAAGTATTTATCTTAACCTAAGCTATAACTAGCCTTTTTTAATTAGATTAGCGAGTAAATTTATTACTAAGGGTAGGCTTTTTATTATTAAATAACTCTATAGTTTATAGGTTTTAATAAACTATAAAAGCTAGTTTAGTAAACGGTCTATTTAAAATAAAAAAGTTAGGTTTATATAATTAAACGTTCTAAGGGGCGCTAATAATAATAAAAATAACGTATTAGTTATTTATATTTATAATCCGAGGTTATTAAAAGTATAGTTTATTAATTTTATTTATAATTTTAATAGTTTTATATTAATCTATTTATTTTAAATAGAGTTTAGAAAGAGAGGAGAATAGCCGTCTTAATAGCTAGAGCGTAGCTATTATCTTAATTAATATAATTTAAGCCGTCTTTTTTAGCCCTTACTAAGTATATAACTAGAGTTTTAATTAGACTTTATATTAGGCTTATAGTAATACTAATTAAAATTACTAATAAGTCTAGTTAAAAACTAGTTTTATAAGCGCCCTTAGTTTAATATATCCGTACTTCTAAATAAGTTTATTATCGAATTTCTAAATTATATTAATTAATAAGGAATAGTCTAGTTAAATAACTAGTTATACTTATTAAAGTATTTTATTAGTTTTAATTTTAACTTATCGTTCGTTTTATTATATTATTATAGCGTTTATATTTAGGCCCGATCCGGTCCTAAGTATTTACGTATTTCTCTACCTATTTATTTTACTCGCTTATTAGGGTTTATTATATCCTCCTCTTATTAAATAAAAAGCCCTTTTTTATATATTTTTATTTTTACGTTTTAATTATTTAGTTTTTTTTTTAATTAGAGTCCTACTACTCATATTTATTTTAATTATTACGCTACTTTTTTTTACTTATTTATTTAAATTATTTCTAATTGAGTCGGGCTTTTTTTTACTTATTTTTTTATTTAAAAAGGGAAGGGATTTTGAAAAAAGGAGATTATTAAAAAAGGTATAGGATATAAAGGACTTTTGTAGTATAGTACTTAGGAAGAACTACTAATACTTATAAAAGTAATATAAGATACCTCTTTTAATCGGGTTAATACGGCCTTAATTAACGGAGTTATAACTAAGGAAAGAGGGTAGTATTAACCGGATTAGAAGAGTAGAGTTTTTAATTATCTTATATCTTTATATCTAAAAATAAATTATTAAAAAAGCTCTAGTTCGATTTTAAAAAGGTACGTATATATAAATAAAGTTAAAATCCGTATTATTAGGCTTTTCTCGCTAATCGGGGGCCCTTGTCTTTATATTTTTTTTTAATTAGCTCTCTTATAAGTCCCTATACTTAATTAGCTTTAGAGAAAAGAAATACTAGGACTAATCGCCCTACCCCATTCTAGTATATTAATATTAGTTTAAAAATTATATTTTATAGAATTAGAAATCTCTTTAATATAGGCTATATTATAAATATAAAAAATATATAAAAGGTCCCTTAACTCTTAATAAGATAGAGTATATAATACGGGATTTAGCTATTTATATAGGCTAGTATTAAGAGGTTTTATATATATTAAAGTAGGTATAGCTCGCTCTTTAAACGGCTAGAAGTAGTAAAAGGTTAAGAGCTATTAATAAAAAAGAGATAATAGTCGAGTTAGTTAACTACTATTTTAATTAGTAGTTAAGTATAGAGCGTAATATACTTAGTTTTCCTTAATACGTAATATATAGTACGGCCCCGGCGGATTACTCCGTCGGGGGGTCTCGCTAATTTTATAGTTCTAAACTTTTACTTTTATACTCCGTAATATAAATATAATATATAGCTACGAAGAAATCTATATTTACTAAACCGTAAATAAGAAAGTAATATTAGTATTCTATATCAACGACTTTATTATTTTTTATTATTAAGATACTTAAAAAGCGGCTTAGAAAATCGTTAATAGTATAAAAGAATATATTAACTTTAAAGAGAACGGACTAATTAATTATTTCCTTAGAGTATGGATTTTATAAGACTATTTTACTTATAAAATTTATTTTATTTATAACGTATATATCGAGCGAGTTATTAAGTACTTTAACCTTATAAATTTATTATATTTAGCTACCCCTCTTTTTTAAAAAAAGTTTAAACTAAACGAGGGATAAGTAATAAAGAAAGAAATAAAGAGTTACTAAAAAAAGGTTAGAAATATACTTTATACGGCTATTATAATTAAACTAAATATTACTTCTACTTATTTATAATTATTATATTTCCTAACTAACCCGAGCGTAACCTATATTAAAGTAATTAACTAATATATTTAGTATTTTTATATAATAAAATATCTTACGCTCTACTATAATAGCGTACCGAGTACGTAATTATTATTCTTAGCTAAAAATACTAGCTTTATAAATAACGAAGTAATACGACGATTATCTTAAAGTTATATAATATTCTTTTTTAGCGGCCCTATTTAATAAAAATTAGTATACTAAGTAATAGTTACGACGTTAATTACTAAAGCTAAGCTTTTTTATTTTAAAAAAACCGTAAAAAAGACTATAGTTCTAAAGCACTTTTGTAAAAATATTACCCTTAACTTAAGAAAAGTATAGTTAGTTAACTATAATAATTAATAAACAATTCGGCTCGTTATAAAAAAAAGAAAAGAATAGCTACTTAACTTTACTATATTAATTTTTAAAATGTATAACTAATATAAGAGTATACTAAAAGTAGTTTTGAAGTTACTTATATAGTAATAGAAAATATATTAATAAATAAGCTTATTAAAAACTTTTTATAAGCTAAGTTCGAATACTTTTATATACTTCTTAAACTTTATAATACGTAAGAAATTATTATAAATAGCTAAAGTAGTTAGAAATAATTAATTTAGGCTATATTTAATAAAAAACTTAATACTTAAAAATAAATAATAAGTAGAACCTAGAGTGCGGCCTAGAGGCCTAAAAATAAATAAAATAGAACTTTTCTTAGCCTAAAGGCTTAAACTCTTAAAATAACTTTATTTTATAGGGTATATATATCCCTCCGACGGAGTAATCCGCCGGGGCCGTACTGTATATTACGTATTAGGGAAAACTAAGTATATTGCGCTCTATACTTAACTACTAATTAAAATAGCTCCCGACTTTTTGCTACGTAACCGTTTAGAGAGCGAGCTATACTTACTCTAACGTATATAAGACCTCCTAGTACTAGCCCACATAAGTAGCTAAATCTCGTATTATATATTGTTTCTTATTAAAAATTAGAAGACCCTTTATATATTTTTTTATATTTATAATATAGCCCGTATTAAAAAGATTTCTAGCTTTATAAAATATAATTTTTAAACTAACGTTAATATATTAAATCTTAATATTTATATTAACCTAACTATTTATAGTATTCGTACTATTACCTAGCTAAATTCCGTATTATTAAAAAGTACTATACTATTTTTTAAGTATATTTATATTAATTATAATAACTAGGGCGTCGAGGGGGCCTAAGAATTTATTAAGCCCTAGAGGGGGGGACCTATCGAGGGGCATTTTTAGTCCTAGCCCGCTAGTTACTAATTATATACTAAGAGTAGAGTAGGTTCTTAATAAGTAGTAATTTATATATTAATAAGTACGTTTAATAGGTTTATTTAATAGGCTTATTTAGTAAATTTATTTAGTTTAAATAGAGCTTTAAGTAATATTAAAAATAATAAGGATAAAAAGAATTTTTATAAGCTTTAGTATAAAGAGTAGTTAGATATTAACCCTTTTAGCCCTTTTTTTAAAAACCTCTACGTTATTATTAAAGTTCAGAACCTCTATAATTAAAAAAGGCCGCCTCTAACTATTATAGCTAACTATTATAGCTAATTATTACGGCCGACCTCTATTATTAACCTTTCTAGCCGGCGCCGTTATATAAGTATATTACTTAGCCTATTATTAGTAAGTAGCTAAAGAGGGTAGCTTACTTATCCTAAATTAAATAGGAGTTTTTATATTAAAATTACTATATTATATTAAGTACGTGCTTAGGATATATTGCGCGTATTATATAGTTAAAAAGTATACTATATCGTATAATTTTTTTTAAAAGTATAATCCCGTTAAGGTCGATTTTGTATACCTATAAAGCTAGAAAAAACCACTACATAGGGTATATATATATAAAAATAAAACTAGGGCTTATACTTACTATTTAAAATCCTAGTTTAAAAAGTATAAGACTACTAGGATTATAATATTAATAATAAGGAGATTAGTTATACTTATTAAAAACTGCGCCTTATACGCTTCGAAGTTCTTAAAGCTATAAATAAAAGGAGTAAAAAATAAAACGATTATTAAGTTAATAACCTAGAGTACGGGAGTGGGTAGCGCAATAAGAAGTTAATTATAAATAACTAGAATAAGTATAATTAATAATATAAGCGTATTTAAAAAAGGGGCCCGGGGGTATAAAAAAAAGAAGTTCTTAATATAAAAACCGATATAGTTTTTATATATTTTAATATTATTATTTATTTAATAAATAATACTACGGAGCTTAGTAATATCTTATTAAAACTATAGTTAGGAGTGCGCTTTTTAATAATAAAAAAGGATAATATACTTATAAAAAAGGGAGCGTTATTTATAATAGCCTTAATAAGGGCCTAGGCTATTAGTTATAAAATAATTAATATATTAATATATTACGCGGCTAAACGGCCGTTAAAATAGTATATATACTAGCTATTACTTTTTATAAAATAACGACTACTATTTTTAAAATTAATATACTAAAGGGCTACTTAAAAATAGGGTGTATTTTAGATCTCTTATTCTTTAAGAGCCTCTCTCTTAAGCTTTTTAAGAACTAAGTATACGTTAAATAGGCCTAGAATAGTAAAAAGAACTATACTTATTATAGAGGGTACTATTACTTTTCGGTTTTTTTTTTTACTTCTTACTACTTTTTTATTAAGAGCTAGCCTTATATTTTTTAGAGTTTAAAATAATATTAAATATAAATTCTTAAAATAATAATATATAATATACTCTTTTTAAAAAGCTTAATATTTAAACTAAATTTATTTTTATTTTTAAGCTTCGAGGGGGGAATAAATAAAAGCTTATTAAAGCTTTTATTATTACTATTTATTTTATTATTACCCTTATTAATACTATTAATAAGAGCCTTAAACTTAATAAAGTTTTTAGTATTTTAATTAATAACTTCGATATCTTCTTAACTAGAGAAGGAGAGCTCGGTAGCTAGGCCTTAGTAAGTAGGTTAGAGAGTATAAAGAGGGGTAACGACCTCGAGGGGCTCGTTAGTATTATTACTTATTTAAACTCTTAATAAACCGTATATTTTATATATAAAATATATTATAAAATTATATAAAACTTACTATTATTTCTAAATACACTAGATATTTATATTTAAAATAAAATTAGTAAATAATTTAATAATATAAGTACGTACGTAATAAACGGGGGTATTTATAGTAATTATAAAAAGTTAAAAAGAGAAAGAAAAATAATAGCTAGGCGACGCTATAAGAATTTAGATATATATAGGGCGGCTAAGTAGCTTTATTCTTAGTAATTTATTTACTAAAAGTAATAGAATACGTATTATTTTAAGTTAGGATTCTATTTACTTTAAATAAAAGGATATATTTATAATAAACGCGGTTTAAAAAACGCGTATTCTTTATACTTATTTTTTTTATTTATATTGAATTAAATCGGGCTTTTATAAAGGTATTTAGAGATTCTATCTTAGGTATAATAGCTCCCTAGCGGTAGTTATTAGAGGGTATATTACGTAATCCGTATTTTACAAAGTGCCCATTACGTACTAAAATACGTATTTATTTTAGATATCGTGTATATAGACCTTTTTCTTTTATCTATTTCTATTTTAATAGTTAAGCTACTTTTACTACACTCTGTATACCTATTACTACGTACTATAACTCGTAATAATAAACGATAAGAAATCTTTAAGATCTATTAGATTAATAATAATAATAACTTCGCTAACGCTTTTATAAAAATAGTACTTAATAAGGGGTTAGAGTAATTTATTAATAAAAAAAGAGTAATAATATAAATAAAAAAATAGGTTATATAAAAAAAGTAAAAAAAAGGAGTAAAAAGAGATAACTTAGTAAAAAGGCCCGAGGTTAAATTAAACCTCTAATTATAATAATAATAATAGTAGTAATTAAATTAATAAAAAAAGAGAAAGTTAGTATTAAATTAAAAGTCTAATTTAACTTTAGTATATAGCTAAGGCTACGTAGGGGCTAATACAGGGCCCTATTTATAATTATTATAAACTATTTAACTTATAATTAGAACCTCTTTTTTATACCTTACGTAGTATATTAGAATAGTTTAATTAACTTACTTCGTTAACTTACGGTTCGAACTAATCGACCACTATCCCTATAATAGTGATCCCAACAGGTAGTCTACGGTAATCGTAAATAGGGCCCATAATTAGTCCCAGCGCAGTCGGCCGTACGCCAAGGACGAATTGGACTTCCAATCCGACACACTTAGTAATGAGAGATAAACTTGTGAAGATGGCGTTATAGCTGAAATAGATCATTGACATGATGACTTGTGGGGTATTGGTAACTAATACGTTGGTAATAAGGGTTTCGGATTGGTAGCTTAGCGTGCCGATGTCCAGAATTGTGTCACCGTGGGCTTTCCCGAGGCCGTATTTCTTTATGTCCGAATCGCCGACTTGATATCCGTTGGCACGCAATCCTATGATTAGCAGCGATGTGAAGACGAGGATGGCCAAAAACCATCTAATATCATTAGTAACATGTTGGTAGAGAAATACGTCATGTGGAATACTTACAAAGCTATCGTGGTCACCCATCGCAAGAGGCTTCCCGCAGCGAATTTACGTCGTCGCGTCGAGTGAAATTCTTGCGGATCGCAGCTCCAGCCTAACTTCCTTAGGCTTGACTTCGTTGAAAGGGCCATAGCCTTCGTGTGTCCATCTCCATCCTTCAAAAAAGACACTATAGCATCACCTATGGTTAAGACGGGCCTTTCGGTGTTTCCATATGCTACAAAAAGCATCAAGAGGCCCTTAATCACATTAAGGGCAGTTACAGTCCAGCATAGTACGCTACTGAAAAGTAACTTGCAATGCTCATCTGTTTTCTCACTGTAGCAGCCTTTGACTACTTCATTGGTTCCCACAGTCCAGGTGGCATTGCTCTTGATCTTCGAAAGTTTCTCATCGCAGGAAGGTCGAGTCCACTGACGTTATGAGTCTCCACAGATCCAGTCAAATGGATGCTCTACTTCACCATAGTCAAGTCCGAGACGGGCTACACCATGGAAAGCCGTTCCGTTGTCTACCACGACGACTAGATCACCACGCGAAGACTGGAAAGCAGTTCCGTATTCATCGAGGCATTTTCGGGTGTCTAAATA
Organism: Colletotrichum cuscutae; assembly: GCA_030869315.1. NCBI lineage: Eukaryota > Fungi > Ascomycota > Sordariomycetes > Glomerellales > Glomerellaceae > Colletotrichum > Colletotrichum cuscutae. Next base: position 544,244 of record MPDP01000168.1, read on the forward strand.
AACAAATTGCGTGGTATCTGTATATATTTCCGGATATATATGGGACGGTAGGAAGCCAGGAGCTAAAGACATGTCGTCTTCATCGAAGTTCTTCACACTGATCGAGTAAACGTCGTATAGATTCGTCGAAGTTGAGGTGAAAACAACTGAGTTGAAACTGCGGAACCGTCAGCCATATGCCAATACAAGGAGGACAGTGCCAGGAGACTCCAGACAATCTTTCTCTTCCAAGCAATCCTCCAAAAGTTCCGGATACTTGGAATGCCAACATCGAGCCAATCATTTTCGGCATGTGCGGCATCAATCTCCTTCCGTGTCGGCGCAATTAAGCATTGCATACAGTAGTTGCTTCCAGCTAGTAAGACCGTACTGATGATGTTGATTGCGACGAGGGCGCCGGTATTCCAACTTTTGATTCTCTGACACTCCCCGCTTGCAATAATGCCTATACCAGGGCGTACGACTCCGCTCGGATCATCGTTCGAGTGTGTCGTGGCCCAGATAACAAAGGATAGATGGATGATGAACGTGAGGAGTGCGGCGGCGGCAAAGACAAGCGCACTCCTTCTCCAGCGGCTTCGAGGAATGATGCCTTTCCCTCTGCTAAAAAACAACATGGCTGCCGATTTTGAGTTCCACGGAGTTGCGGTTGATTTGTGAAATGTATTAGAGAAATGTGGTAAATAAGGCGTAATTGCTGGCCGGCAATCACGGTTCCGTTTTTGTACGACAAGAAAAGAATTTTGACGAAGGGATGGTTGATAAAATCAAATATTGCCCGGCTACCATTACGCGGGGGTTCCACGGAGAGTTATGACTTCCTCTCCTCTGGGCGGCCTCCATACTTTTGTATCGGATTAGAAGTCTAATTCGACCTCGGCATACGGCCGAGGCTGCGCAGGGGCCAATAAGGGGCCCTATTTACGATTACTATAAACTACCTAACCTATAGTTAAAACCTCCCTTTTATACCTTACGTAGTATATTAAAATAGTTTAATTAACCTACTTTATTAACCTAATTAATTCAAACTAATTAATTACTATCTTTATAATAATAATCCTAATACTAATTGGTAATTTATTTTTATTATTATAAATTAATAAGGTATTTTATATATAAAAATGACGACCTCTTTAAATAGAACGTAATAAGAGAATTATATTACTTAACTTTACGAAAAGTAGGTAATAAGATATAAAATCTTTATAATAAAACGAAGTAGGGGAATTATAGCCCTTAATTACTTATAAAAAGTCGATATTTATTACGTTAATATTTAATAATTAATAAGAAATATCGAGGCGACCGAGCTATTATTATTAACTTTATATATTTTTATTAATAACTTACCTATAGCTGGCCTATGACTAGTAATTAATTAATCAATAAATAAAAGGGACTACTTATATATAGTGGTTTTTGTCCGGCTTTATAAGCGCAAAAGATCGACCTTAACGGGATTACGTTTTTAAGGGAAATTATATGATGTAATATACTTTTTAACTATATAATATACGTAATATGCCCTAAGTACGTGCTTAACGTAATATAATAATTTTAATACGAAAACCGCTATTTAATTTAGGATAAGTAAGCTGCCCTCTTTAGTAGCGGCGCTAGTTAAAAAGGTTAATAATAAAGGTTGACCGTAATAATTAGCTATAATAATTAGCTATAATAATTAGAAGCGGCCCTTGACTATAGAGGTTTTAAACTTTAATAGCGATATAGAGGTTTTTAAAAAAAGAGCTAAATAGGCTAATATTTACTATTTTTTAAAGCTCGTAAAGATTCTTTTTATTTTTATTATTTTTAATATTACCTAAAGCTATTCTCTATTTAAATTAATTAAATTTACTAAATAAACTTATTAAATAAACTTATTAAATAAACTTAGTAAATAAACTTATTAAATAAACTTAGTAAATAAACTTAGTAAATAAACTTATTAAATAAACTTATTAAATAAACTTATTAATATATAAACTACTACTTAAATAGCTAGTTAGATAATTAGTTAAGAAGTTAGCTAGTTAAAATACTACTTTAATAAGAAACTACTCTATTCTTAGTATATAATTAGTAATTAATAAGCTAGAACTCTTTAAAAATGCTTATTAATAAGTCTACCCCTCTTGGGCTAGGCGCCCTCTTTAGCTAGCTTAATATTATAACTATTATAACTAACATAAATACGCCTTAAGAGTAGTATAGTACTTTTTAATAATACGGAATCTAGCTAAGTAATAGTACGAATATTATAAATAGCTGGGCTAGTACGGATATTAAGATTTAATATATTAATATTAGCTTAGAAATTATATTTTATAAAGTTATAAATCTTTTTAATATAAGTTATATTATAAATATAAAGGAATATATAAGGGGTCCCTTAACTCTTAATAAAAAGGAGTATATAATATAAGATCTAGCTATTTATATAAGCTAGTACTAAGAGGTCTTATATACGTTAGAGTAAGTATAGCTCGCCTTTTAAATAACTAGAACTTAGAGAACTTTACGTAATAAAAAGTCGGGAGCTATTTTAGTTAGTAGTGAGGTATAGAGCGTATTATACTTAGTTTTTTTTAATACGTAATACACGGTACGGCCCCGGCAAATTGCTTTATCGGGGGGGGGGGGGGGGGTCATTCTTTATAAAATTTTTTTTTTTTTTGTTATGAGTTTAATATTTTTTATTTTTTTTTTTTTTTATTATTTAAGCGGGAGGGGCGTGGGTGGGAGGGGAGTGGGGGGGGGGGGGGGGGGGGGGGTGGGGGGACTACTTATATAACTACTTATTTAATTAATTAGTATAACGAACGAGCTTAAGAAGTACGATATAAAAGAATACTATATAATTAAAAAAAATCTTTAAGTATAATAAAAATATTTTTATAAGTATAATAAGAGCTTAGGTAGGGATTACGAAGCTAAGAGATCTATAATATATAAAAGAACTTATTATTATAACTTTATAAGTACGGCCTTAGGGATCTAAACGATCTCTTCGTAACCTTTTTAATTACTTTTTAAATATTATTTAAAAATATAATAAAAGGGATAGTACAATAAAAAAAGAGATTTGAAAATTATAATAGCCGCGATTTATAAATTATGAATATTATAAGTACTAAAAGTTAACTTAACTAAAGAGGCTATTACTATTAAAAAGATCTTTTTATAGCTTGTTATTAAAATAATAATTATTATAATAAAAAGAAAATCCTCTAGAGGACTGCTAAGGAGTTCTTTTTATATTATTAGTTCCCTATATGAGATTACTATTTCAAAAAAGTAAAAAGTAGATTACTAATTAGTAATAATTTATTTAATAAACGTATATACCTCTCGAGTTTTAATTTAAAAAAAACGTTATATAATTAAAACGTTATTAAGCTATTTATAAAGTTATTTTTAAAGTTAGTTAATTAAGTAATTAAAAAAAGATTATTATAAAAATAGTGTCGAACTAAGAAGAATAGAAGTAAATAGTAACGAGGCTTAATATAAAAAAATAAAAAGAAGCGGGAAGCTCCTAAACCTTAATAAATTTAATAAGTAATAATAATACGCTATTATTAAAGTTAATAAAGGGCTTTAATATAACCTTATTAAGATTCAATACGCTAGTTATTATAAATAAAAGTACGAGTTAAGGGATAACGAGGAGCGAATTAGTATATAACTAAAGGGGAGGGATTTTTATACTATATAACTAAATAGAACCCTTTGGGGTCCGGTCCGCCTTATTAGGGGCCATCTTCGCCTTTATGGGCAAGCTGGTCTATTAGGGTTAATATCGAGTGTTTTTATTACGTACTTTAATAAAACTTTATAACTAACTATAGTCGGCCGTAGCCGTTATTAAGTAGTTATTAATACTAACTAAACTTAAAATACTAATAACCCCGCTACTATAGTATATTAATCGCCTTTTTAATAACTAAATACTACCCCTTACTTTCTCCTCTTATTTTATTTAATAATAACCTCTCCTTACTAATATTCTTATTTAATACGCTCGCTTATACTCTTTCTAAGCTCCTAATTATATTATTAAGTCTAAGCTTATTTATACTATTTTATTATATTAAAAGGGCGCTAATAAGGGCAACGCTTATTATAATATATTTATCCGTTTTTTATAAGTTAATATTATAAATATAATATTTATTAAGGCGGTCTTTTTATAGCTCGGGGTCCTCTAGTATAATACTTATAGGATCGAACTTCTGGCTATTGAGGAAGCCCTAAGGGTCGACGAGCTATTAGTAGCGTCTCGGTATTTTAATAAAGTATACTTAAGATAGATAGTTAGATAGTAATAGTAATAATAATAGTACAATAATAATAGTATAATAATAATAGTATAATAGTAATAGCGCAATAGCAATAGATAGTAAGGGAAGTAGCGTTTTCGATTTTAATAAAAGTAACGAGGTAACGAATATATATATGTGCGAGTTAAAGTTAAAAATATTAATAAGGTCGGTATTATTCTTAATAATAATAACGAGGGTATCTCTAATACTATATTATTATAAGCTATTATTACTTAGAAAAGTAGCTAACTTAGCTAGGTACGCGGGCTTATAAAGTAGTAGCGTTAAGTACTTAATATCGTTATTAATAATCCGTAGTTATAAACTTTATAAGAGGGAAAGTTAAAAAGTTAAAAAATCTAAAAAAATAGTTTAGCGAGATAGTATAAGTATCTACTAATACCGTATATTAATACTATGTAAATAATACCGAGAACCGCCCGAGTAATTAGTAAAGGCAGAATATATAAATAAATAACTAAATAGAAATTAGATTAAAATACTAAGGGAAGTAGGTATATAGAGAGTTAAATAATCTTAATAATAAATAAATTAATACAATATTAGTTTATATTATAAAAGTCTATACGTAAAAAGGACTCGAGGAGTGACTCCTATTTTATAAAATCGTTAATAACTTAAATAATTAAAAAGATAAGTAGTTCGCTAGTATTAATCCGAACGTTATAAAAAGGGTTATTAAATCCCTTTATTATTAAGGCGTTTAACTAGCCTAGATAATAAGATAAAAAGCTTATAAAATACTTTTTATAATATTTATTACTAACGAATTTATACTATAGGACTAAAATTAAGTTAATAAAGTAATATTAAAATATAACGAATTTAATAAAAAAGTAAACTAACTAGAGTTCTTGGTAAAAATGACTAATAGTAATATCTTAGTACTTATTATAATAAGAACTATAGAGATTATTTTCAAAAAATAATTATTAATAATCTTATTAATCTTAGTAACTAGCTTAGTAACGCTATTAATACGTAGCCTATCCCTTATTATCTAAAGAGGTATAAAATTGATTACGTAAAGTTAATATAGTTATTCTAACCCTTAGGAAATACGTGAAGAGACCGACCTAATAGTTATTATTATAAAGTAATTTACTAACTTTATAAAGATCTTCCTTAAAGATAAATTATATTTAAAAAAGAAGTACGAAGTTCTATAAAAAAACCCTTATAATATTCTATAACTACTATAAAAAAGTCGGAATTTAAAAATAATAATACTATTTGATAATTAATATTATACTAATTAATAAGGCTACGGATTATTATTATTAAGTAGTACGTACTATTAATCGAACCGACTTTTTAAATATAATTAATATAATTCGAAGTTATTTTAAGACTTAAAATAGGAGTCTAGAGCTCCTATTTAAGCTAAGGGTACTTTTATTTAGATCTATAACTAGAATAATAAAAAAAAACGAGGCTAAAGATTTTTAAAGAGCTTATTAAGCGGATTAATAAGTTAATAAAAGCGTAACTAAATAAAAGGATTAATAAGTAAAGAATTAGATATTTTTATATTACTATATAGAGAGTTTTAAAAGCGAGGGTAACTTTATATTAACTACTTAAGTATTATAAAATCCTTTATTTAAAGCTAAGATCTAGCTTTAATATTAAAACTAAAATACTTTATTAAGTATATTTCTAATTTTATAACGGCCCTTATTAATAATACTAAGTCGACCGTATATATAAAAATAAAAAAAGAGACGCTAGGTATAATAGTTACTAAGTTAAAAAAATAAACTCCTTAATTAGCTACCAGTTCGATTTAGAATAGAAATAACTGATTTAAAATAGAAATAACAAAAGAAGAAGTATTTTATATATAAAAAGAACGGCTATTAATTAAGTAATTATTCTAAAAAAGAGCGTACTAAATTACATAAATAGTATTAAAAGTTAAGGGTAATAAATAGTAAAACTAGTACTTATTAATTTCAATAATTCTTTATTATATATAAGAGTAAATTCGGAGGTATAGAACTTAATAAAAATAGCTAAATTAGCGGCTTAGAGGCTCTATATATAATAAAAAACTCAGAAAATAAAAAAGATCTTACCCCTTATACTAACGAATTAGATTACGATAAAATTAATAATATTATTTATTTATTTATTCTGCCTTTGCTAGCTGCTCGTGCGGTTCTCGGTATTATTTATACGGTATTAATACACAGAATTAATAGATACTCCCACTGTCTCGATAGACTAAATTAATAATATTAACTACTCTTTTTTTACCCCGTTAGCCTTAAGAAAATATACAAGGCTAAACGAATAAAAAGTAATAAAAGTTCTTAATAAGTAGGCTTTTATTTATAAATAGTAAAAAAAGGTCCGTTAGATAATGGATACAGAGATAGATAAACGGACGAATCCGATAATACTATATTCTGTTTTTTTTAATATTTAAAAAGAAATAATATAGTACTAACTAATTTTAAAAGTAACTAGGGGGTCCCTTTTTATACCCCTTAAATCTCTCGAACGCTAAGCTCGTATAAGTATTTTATATTAGTAAATAATACGGCTTAGAAGTTTTTTAGAAGATTATCTGAAATATAGGGGTATTATAATAGCTAACTAGGGGTAAGGGGTAATTTGATATGTTTTAAAAGATGTACTTAGTTATATTTAATACGTTAATAGCGGGTATTATAAAGATTAGCTTTAGCCTAAATAAAAAGATATACGCCCTAGGTATAGTAGAAGTTAATATACGCTTAGGAATAATTATTTTTTATATCTTACTTATTAATATACTATTTTTATTATATTTAAAGAATATAAACTAATTAAGTTCCCCCGACGGAGTAATCCGCCGGGGCCGTACCGTATATTACGTATTAAAAAAAACTAAGTATATTACGCTCTATACCTAATTACTAACTAAAATAATTAACCGACTCGACTATTATCTCCCTTTTATTAACTCCTAACCTTTTACTACGTAACCGTTTATAAAACGAGCTTTACTTATTCTAACGTATATAGGACCTCCTAATATTAACTTACGTAAGTAGCTAGGTTTACTATTATCTCTTTTTTTATATAAATATTATTATTACTTAGGGGGCCCCGTAGGAGCTATTTAAGGCGCTTACTTATTACCCTAATCTTATATACTTTTAGCCCGCTTATTATAGCTATTATAATTAAGCTAGTATTAATATATTAAATCTTAATATTTATATTAGCCTAGCTATTTATAGTATTTATAATATTACCTAGCTAAATTCTATACTCTTAAAAAGTACTTTATTACTTCTTAAGTATATTTATATTAGTTATAATAGCTATAGCGTTAAGCTAGTTAAAGAGGGTGCCTAGCTTAAGAAGGATAGACTTATTAATAAGTATTTTTAGAGTTCTAGCTTATTAATTACTAACTATATACTAAGAGAATAGGTTCTTATTAAAATAGTAATTTATATATTAATAAGTTTATTTAGTAAGTTTATTTAGTAAATTTATTTAGTTTAAGTAAAGAGTAGCTTTAAGTAATATTAAAAACGATAAAAAAAAAGATTTTTTATAAGTTTTAAAAAGTAGTAAATATTAGCTTATTTAGCCCTTTTTTAAAAAACCTCTATATCGCTATTAAAGTTTAGAACCTCTATAATTAAGAGCTATTCTTAATTATTACGGCCGACTATTATAGCTAATTATTATAATTAACCTCTACTATCGACCTTTCCGACCGGCGCTACCGTAAGGTAGCTTACTTATCCCGAATTAGATAGTAGTTTTCGTATTAAAATTATTATATTACGTTAAGTACGTACTTAGGATATATTGCGCGTATTATATAGTTAAAAAGTATACTATATTATATAATTTCCTTTAATAGTATAATCCCGTTAAGGTCAATTTTTTATACTTATAAAGCCGGAAAAGAACCACTATATAAACTAGTTAAGTACTATATTTAATAATACGAGGAATAGATTATTTAATAATAAGTAATTTATATTTACTAAATAATAATAAGAGTATATATTTATAAAGCTCGAATTAAATATTAAATTTATTAACTATCCTATAGAGGACGAGCTTAAGCGATTATATACGCGCTTTAGCTATTTATTAATTATAAAACTATATAACCTTTTTAAGTAATTAAGAAACGACGTAGAAATAAGAGCTTTAGAGTACTTAATAAGGATATATTACTTATACTAAATAAACGCCTAAAGCCCGCACAGATTTAAATTTAAATTATATAACGACCTTAATTTTAATTAAGAAATCGTTATTAATATCTTTTATTTAAATAATTACTTAGTATTATATATTATTAACGAGGCTATTTTCTTGTAAAAAAATATTTTTTAAAAATCTATAAGCTAAGACTATTTAGTTAATACTAAAGAGGGCGTAAATTAATATATACTAAGGACTACTAAAAAGGATTAGAACTAATATAAGTACTAGTTTTCCACCCGATAGAGCAATCTGCCGGGGCCGTACCGTGTATTACGTATTAGGGAAAACTGGGTATATTACGCTCTATACCTAACTACTAATTAAAATAGCTCCTAACCTTTTACTACCCGCTTATAGGGCGAGCTTTACTTATTTTAATACGCACAAGACCTCTTAGTACTAGCCTACGTAAATAACTAGGTTTAGTATAATCCCTTTTTTTATATAAGTATTATTACTACCTAGGGGGTCCCGTAGGAGCTATTTAAAGTACTAGCTTATTACCCTAATTATATATACCTCTAGCCCGTTTATTATAATTATTATAACTAGGCCGGTATTAATATACTAGATTTTAATATTTATATTAACCTAACTATTTACGGTACTTATAATATTACTTAGTTAAATTCCGTACTACTAAGAAGTACTTTACTACTCCTCGGGCGTATTTATATTAGTTATAATAGCTATAGTATCGAGCTAGCTAAAGAGGGCGCTTAGCCCGAGAGAGGTAGACTTATTAATAAATATCTTTAGAGAGTTCTAGCTTACTAATTACTAACTATATACTAAGAGTAGAGTAATAGTTTATATATTAATAAGTTTATTTAGTAGATTTATTTAATAAATTTATTTAGTAAATTTATTTAGTTTAAATAGAGAGTAGCTTTAGGTAATATTAAAAACGATAAGGATAAAAAGAATTTTTATAAGCTCTAGTACAAAGAGTAATAAATATTAGCTTATTTAGCCCTTTTTTAAAAAACCTCTACGTCGTTATTAAAGTTTAAAACCTCTATAGTTAAGGGCCGCTTTTAATTATTATAGCTAATTATTATAGCTAATTATTACGGCCGACCTCTGCGGCCGACTTTTATTATTAACCTCTATTATTAACCTTTTTAGCTAGCACTACTACGTAAAGGGTAGCTTACCTATTCCGAATTATATAGCGGCTTTTATATTAAAATTACTATATTACGTTAAGTGCGTATTTAGGATATATTATGCGTATTATATAGTTAAAAAGTATACTATATTGTATGATTTCTTTTAAAAGCGTAATCCCGTTAAAGTCGATCTTTTATACTTATAAAGCCGGAAAAGAACCACTACATAAGTACTAGTTTTAAGTTTATAAAATTTAGAAATAATATTATTATATATAATATATAGCTAAAAGTCGTATTTATTAAAATATACTATAGTATTAGTAAAGTAAAAAGGGCTTATTAATAGTTAAAAAGAGCGTTTAGGATTATTTATAATAAGTACTTAGATATTATAAATAGAGAATGTTTTTAAATAGCCTTTAAGTACTATAATAATATTATAAAGCTAAAAGGTTTAGTTCTAATACTTCTCGTATTCGGAGTATATGTAAGAATAACGATAGTCTCGTTATTATTACTAAATATATTTCAATAAGCTTAAGTAATTAATAAAGTAATAAAAGTACTTTATAAAACGAATATAAAGTAGTAGGTTAATAAGGCTATTATTATTTAAAATAGGCTAAATATAAGCTCTAACCTCGATATACTATTAAATTTAGATATTAAAATCTAAAAAGAAATTATTAAATAGTAATTAAGCTTATATAAGTTAATCTTAGTTAACGAACGATTATATATTATTATTAAAAATAAAGACTAATTATTAATAGTATTAATTATAATAATACGACTATACTATCCTAATCTTAGCGAAGAGATTTTAACTTAATAAGAAAAAAAAGCGCTAGGGGAATTACCTTAGTACATAGAGGATAAGTAAGAAATTATCCTTAATAAAATTATCGTAATAATACTAATAAATAATGAGGAAGAAGGAAGTATTAAAAGAATATTAACATTATTTAGTGAGACGTTATAGAAAGCTATAATAATAAGCCCTAATATAATAATTTATCATTAGTAATAAGATAATTAATACTTTTTATTTATTTAATTTTATGTTCTGCCTTTGTTAGTTACTCGGGCGGTTCTCGATATCGATTATATAGTATTAATATACAGTATTAATAAATACCCCCACTATCTCGATAGACTTTAATACTTTTTATATAATAAAAAAGAAAGCCGATTTCGTACTCATAGTCTAATTATAAAAGAATAGTATAATTATAACGGCTAGGAGACCTTTTAAGGGGTTAGACCTAATAAAAATAAAAATACTACGTAATTAAGGGGTTTATTAATTCATTTTTTACGATTTAATTAAATACGCGAATTTACGTATTTTTAAATCGTATATAGTTTGAGAAGTAAAAGAAAAAGGTACTCTATAGCCGTACGAAAAAGCGAGGCACGTTATATAAAAGTACGGTAACGTTAAGAAAGTAATACTACTTATATAGTTTCTTACGATTTAATACTATAGCTAGCGCCTTATAATAATACTAATAGTATTATTATAATAAAAAGGATACTAAATTTAGAGTTATAATATTATATAAGCGTATACTTAATTAGTGACTAGGCTTATAAAAAAATCCTCGCTTACTTACTAAAAGAAATAATTAGTAAGTACTTAAGCTATTATATAACTTTCCTAAGTTAGGTATATATTAATAAACAATATACTACGACTTTTATATTAATTAATTATTTATAATTATATTAACTTACGACCCTTACTTCTTAATTTTTATATATATAAACGACCCTTTTAGTATTATAAAAATATAAATAAACGATACTATTAGTTTATTAAATATAAAGTTTATAAAACAAAAAGACCCCCCTAACAGAGTAATCTACTTAGCCGTACCGTGTATTACGTATTAGGGAAAACTAAGTATATTGCGCTCTATACCTAACTACTAATTAAAATAGTTCTTAACTTTTTATTATATAATTCTAGCTACTTATAGGGCGAGCTTTACCTATTCTAACGCGCATAGGACCTCCTAGTACTAGCTTATATAAATAACTAGGTCTAGTATAATCCCTTTTTTTATATAAGTATTATTACTACCCAGGGGGTCTCGTAAGAGCTATTTAAAATACTAGCTTATTACTTTAACTATATATACCTCTAGCCCGTTTATTATAACTATTATAACTAGGTTAGCGTTAATATATTAAATTTTAATATCCGTATTAACCCGGCTATTTACGGCGTTTATAATATTACTTAGCTAAATTCTATATTATTAAAAAGTACTTTACTACTCTTTAGGCGTACCTATATTAGCTACGATAGCTATAGCGTCGAGCTAACTAAAAAGGGCGCCTAGCCCGAGAGGGGTAGACTTATTAATAAGCATCTTTAGAATAAGTTCTTATTAAAGTAATATTTTAATTAGCTAACCTCTTAACTAGTTATCTAACTAGCTATTTAAGTAGTAGTTTATATATTAATAAGTTTATTTAGTAAATTTATTTAGTAGATTTATTTAGTAAATTTATTTAGTTTAAATAGAGAGTAGCTTTGGGTAATATTAAAAATAATAAAAATAAAAAGAATTTTTATAAGCTTTAGTATAAAGAGTAATAAATATTAGCTTATTTAGCCCTTTTTTTAAAAACCTCTACGTTATTATTAAAGTTTAAAACTTCTATAATTAAGGAAGGCCGCCTTTAATTATTACGGCTAACTATTATAGCTAACTATTACGGCCGACCTCTACGGCCGACCTCTACTATTAACCTCTACTATCGACCTTTTTAACTAGCGCTACTACGTAAGTATATCGCTTAGCCTATTATTAATAAGTAATAGGGTAGCTTATTTATCCCAAATTAAATAGCGGCTTTTATATCGAAATTACTATATTACGTTAAGCACGTACTTAGGATATATTACGCATATTATATAGTTAAAAAGTATACTATATTATATAATTTCTTTTAAAAGCGTAATCTTATTAAGGTTAATCTTTTATACTTATAAAGCTAGAAAAAAACCACTATATAAAACAAGAGGACGAGGAGCTCTAAAAAAACTAAATTTATAACTAAGCTAAAAAAGGTCCTTATATAGGAATCCCTATTAGTATTTAATAAAAGGATTTTAATAATTAAGGGGGATAATATAGTATTTTAATAAAAGGGGTAAAGCGAAAAAGTTAACCTTATTAACTTAAAATCCCCTATTTATAATAAGTAATATAGGGCAAAGCTCGTTCGAAGAGCTTATATTACGAGTATTTACTAACCTAAGGCTATATTTAACTATACTAAAGTTATATAAGCTATAGAGCTTATAAAGAGCGAATTTAACGTTTTAATTATTAATTATAATAATAATAAGAGAACAGTAACCGAGGTCTTATTTATTAACTCATTAAGCTTATTTTAATAAAGCACTATATATTTATTAATAAGTCATTTATAAATAATAACGACCTAACTTTATAATTAAAATATATTATTATCCTTATTAATAAAACCCTTAGTAAGGACGACTTTATAATCTAAGGTAATATAATTTATTATTTATTAATAAAAAATAAGCGAGTTATACGTAACGTACTCGTATTAAAAGTTTATAATATAGTTAAGGGCATTAACCTCGCTTACGTAATATTAATAATACTTAAGAAAACTATAAATCGATTTAACCTTTTTATAATTTTTATAATTATTTATACCGATTTATACTTACTATATAAATACCTTATTAAGTTAAGGATTATAAAAAAGAGGCTTATAATTAATATTATAGCCCTTAAGTAGTCGTACGAACGATAAGAGATCCTTAAGATCTACTAAATTAATAATAATAATAACCTCGCTAATACTTTTATTAAAGTAGTACTTAATAAGGGGTTAGAGTAATTTATTAATAAAAAAAGGGTAATAATATAAATAAAAAGATAGGTTATTTAAAAAGAGTAAAGAAAAGGAGTAAAAGGGAACGACTTAATAAACGGGCTTAAAGTTAAATTATATTTTTAATTATAATAATAATAATAGTAGTAATAGTAATAATAGTTAGATTAATAAAAAAAAGAAAATTAATATAAAATTAAAAATGTAATTTAACCTCGGTATACGGCCGAGGCTACGTAGGGGCTAATAAGGGGCCTTATTTATAATTATTATAAACTACCTAACTTACGGTTAGAACCTCCCTTTTATACTTTACGTAATATATTAAAATAGTTTAATTAACCTACTTTGTTAAACTAATTAATTCGAACTAATCGACTACTATCCCTATAATAGTAATCCTAACACAGAGTAATAAGTGCTAGTCAACGATTCGGGTCGAGATTAGTAAGATAAAATCTAACTTATATATTAAAAGCTAGTATAATACGGCGCTTAAAGGGTTAAATCTATTATTCTCGCGTCTTATCACTAGACTAGTTATTATTCGAAGGAACTCATAGTGGCTATCTAAACAGAGTTATTAACTACGCATTACTCCTTAGTCTCCTGAGCCCCCGTGTAATATTAACTTCTTTATTATTACTTATTAAATAATCGAGCGCCCCGTTGATAAAAGAAGGAAGGAAATTAGCGGCTATTTAACGTTCTCAAAAGTTCGAGGCGTTTGGGTTAAATGCTATACCCCATGCTAACATAAATATGCAATCAACGATGGCCAAGAGCATCTGCTTCTTGTTAGTATCTTACGCGTACTTCTCTATCTCTGCTTAAATTTGGCACGATTGCCTGCGGCTAGCTAGAAAATACACACATACGAACAAGACATCACTTTGAATAGGAATCTGGATTCAGCATACCGTAGATTTAATGCATTGACAAACCATATTACTTCATTCTCGTTACTTCGTGTCTAAAGTCTATTTCACCTCGCGACCAAAAAGGACAAAAGAAAGAACAAAGCACCTACCACTCCCACACTGATAAACCTTATATCTTGAAAGGGCCTGTCGTATCATGCCGTCCCGTTGAATTCCTCGTGTAGGCAGTTTCGCATGATCTCGAAACCCACCGCGTACCTGACTCTTTTTGTTAATTCCTTGGCCCAGAATCCGCCAGCCCACATCATTGCACAGATCATGCCCACCTGCCATGCGACTTTCTTGTTTAGCAGTTGACATCATCTTCTGTGTATTCAGCCCCTCATATAGTCACCTCCAAAGAACGTGTACGTCATCGAATCCTGAAGCATGATCGGAACGGATTTCATGGGAGAGGTCACCCCCACGGCAGTGGGCGGGTCCAGATACATTCTGGTCAACTTTGATTACTTCACAAAGTCATGTGTGTTGTCAACATGTCAACATGCTTGAGTGATCTAAACACATGTAATGTAAATTTAAAGTTAGAAATGAACCACGGATCACTCCATTTTTAGAACTTAGGAAGGGGCCAAGGGCCAAAGGGTCATCTCCGAGGATCAGTATCTTCTTCTACAAAGGTATATAAACCTCTCAACCCCCCCTCATCTTTCACACTCTCTAGCCCTCTCTCCAAATCAACCTGCCTTTTCTCTCGGGCTTTCCTTCTGCCCTTCAGTTTTCAGTTATCTCCCATTCGCGCTAAATTTCTCTTGAGGCTCAGCACGCATACAAACTCTTTCAACGGGATTGTGTCTCGTGTCTGACTTCTTCACACACGCAATTCTTCACGGACAGTGTTCCTGCAACCCGCCGCTACAGGAACTATGACAACTCGAACGTTCTCAGAATCTTCACTTGCCAAGCTCGCATATTTCCCGCCATCCAAGAGGGGACCAGGTTTCCGCACTATCTCTATGGCATCCTACTCAAGCTCCTCGAGCTCCGAAGATTCAGTTGAGGTTCCCGACGATCTCAACAGCAAGGAGATACTCCTGTTCTCGGGTTTCGACGATGAAATTGCGGATATGATTTGGCGTCATTGGTGCAATGATGAGGACCAGCAAGATTTCGTTGTCGAAGCCGGCCGCCATTACATCAAAGCCAAGGCTACGGAACTGAATGCTTACGATGAAGATGATGACTGGGACGCGGCTCTTCAGAACATGGGTATTTCGACTGAGATGCGACAAAGTATCATGACTCCAGAATTCAAAGACGTTCAATGCACACAGAGTGCTGCATACTGGGCCTTGGATAACCTCGATGAAGCCTTCAATTTTCTTTCGGGTCTCAGCAACAAGATTGACAAGCTGCACAACGCCAACACAATCGATCGCGTCAAGTCCCCTGATGAGAACAAGAAGCCTCAACCTGCTATGCGCTCCGGTCGTCAAGGCCGCTCAAGTAAATCTTCAAGCAGCGGTGATCATTCTACACCCACATCTTTTTCGTCATCTCCTCCCAACGTCATTGAGGGGCGCACCATGATGTACAAAGGCGGTTCTGAGGCGCGTCTTCAGAATGGCATTGATGAAGCTCAGAGCCTCTTGATTGGAAGACTATACTCCACAGCACCGACAGACTTTCACCCCAGCAGCAACGAGCTGCTTTACTTCACAAAGCATAAAGATGTCGCAATCAAGTATGCTCGATACCAGGCCGAACGTCTGCCTGCCGTCAAAGCAGCAGTCCTCCAAGTCGCTATTCCCAACAGTCTCATCAATGATGCTCGCGAGATCTATGGCGATGCCTGGCGCGATCTTGTGTGGAATTCTCGAAACCAAAGATTGCACGCTCGTGGGATTCGACTACCCAACCACCTTCGCCCATTCACCAGCTGCGATGTACTCGTTAGTAACCTGTGCACGGATGCTACGGAGAAGATCAGTACGAGGATGACAGATAAAAGCGAGCTCAAAATGAGCAAGCTCCCAAATGGCGCGAAGGTTACTCAGCACGTTATCCAAACGTTATCGCGACAAACCGAGATTGCGAAGCAGACCGTCGGCTTCGTCTGGCTGGTGCCCTATATCCCAACAGGATATGGCAATGAGAAGAAGTAGAGGATCTGGGGCGGATGGGTGCTATGCTAGGAGGATAAGTGTTGGGATCACTATCACAGGGATAGTGGTCGATTAGTTCGAACCGTAAGTTAACGAAGTAGATCAATTGAACTATTCTAATATACTACGTAGGGTATAAAAAGGAGGTTCTAACTATAAGTTAAGTAGTTTATAATAATTATAAATAGGGCCCCTTATTAACCCCTACGTAGCCTCGGCCGTATACCGAGGTTAAATTAGACTTCTAATTTAATATTAACTTTTTTTTTAATTTAACTATTATTATTATTATAATTAGAGGTTTAATTTAACCTCGGGCCCTTTTACTAAGTCGTTTCTTTTTACCCCTTTTTTTTATTTTATTTTATATAACCTATCTTTTTATTTATATTATTACCTTTTTTTTATTAATAAATTACTCTAATCCCTTATTAAGTACTATTTTTATAAAAACGTTAGTAAGGTTATTATTATTATTAATTTAATAAATCTTGAGAATCTTTTATTATTTATACGACTATTTAAGGGTTATAATATTTATTATATACCTCTCTTTTTTTATAGTACTTAGCTTAATAAAGTACTTATATAGCGAGTATAAATTAGTATAAATAATCGTAAGGATCGTAACAAAGTTAAGGTAATTTATAATCTTCTTAAATATAATTAAACTTATATAAATAAGGTTAATACTATTAACTATATTATAAACTTTAAATACGAGTATATTACGTATAACTTACTTATTCTTTTATTAATAAATAATAAATAATATTACCCCGGATTATAAGCTTATCCTTACTAATGTTCTTATTAGCGAGGATAATAATATACCTTAACTAAGAGGTTAGGTTATTATTATTTATAAATAACCCGTTAATAAATACGTAGAGCTTTATTAAAATAAGCTTAATAAGTTAGTAAACGAGACTTTAATTATAATATTCTCGTTATTATTATAGTTATTAATTAAGAGTATTAAAGTCGCTCTCTATAAGCTCTATAGCTTACGTAGCTCTAGTATGATTAAAAATAGCTTTAGGCTAATAAATACTTATAATATATACCCCTTAGGCGAGCTTAGCCCTATATTACTTTTTATAATTAGGGGATTTTAAGTTAATAAGAGTAATCTTTTTACTTTACTCTTTTTATTAAAATACTATATTATTTTCCTTAATTATTAAAATCCCTTTATTAAACGCTAATAAGGATTTTAACGTTAGGACCTTTTTTAGTTTAGCTATAAATTTAGCTTTATAAAGCTCCTTATCCTCTTTTTTTATAAACTCGATATTTAATAAACTTAGGGTATTATTTATTTATATACTTATAATACTAAAGGGGTCGTTTATATATACTAAGATTAGGAAATAAAGATTGTATATTAACGTAACTATTAATAGTTAGTTAATATAAAAGTCGTAATACGTCGTTTATTAATAAGTACTTAATTTAATAAGGCCGTATAACGGCTTAAGTACTTTAATAATCGTACTTTTTAAATACTTACTAATTATTTATTTTAAAAAGTAAGTAAAAATCTTTTTTTATAAGCCTAGTCGCTAATTAGGTATTTACTTATATAATATTATAACTCTAAATCTAGTACTTTTTTTATTATAATAATACTATTAATACTATTATAAAGTACTAACTATAATATTAAACCGTAAGTAACTAAATAAGTAGCGTCGCCTTTTTAACGTTACTGTACTCTTATATAACGTACCTCGACTTTTTATATAGCTATAAAGTACCCTTCCTTTTTATTTCTTAAACTATATACAATTTAAATATACGTAAATTCGCGTATTTAACTAGATTATAAAAGATAAATTAATAAACCCCTCGATCGCGTAATATTTTTACTTTTACTAAATCTAATCCTTTAAAAAGTCTCTTAGCTATTATAATTATACTACTTTTTTATAATTGAGTTATGAGTACGAAATTAGCCTTCTCTTTTACTATATAAAATATATTACTTATTTCGTTACTAATAACGAAGTGCTATAGTAGTACCCTCTATTTAGGTCTTCTTATACGTCTTAGTAATATATAAGTTATTTCTTTTTTACTATTTACTTATTTTATTACGATAATTTTATTAAAAATAATTTCTTATTCCTCTTTAGGCTACTAAGGGGATTCCCTTAGCTCTTTTTTTTTATTAAGCTAATATCTCTTTATTAAGATCGGTATAATACGGTCGTACTACTATAATTAATATTTTAGATACTTAGTCCCGATTTTTAATAACGATATATAAACGTTTATTAACTAAGATTAATTTCTATAAGCCTAACTATTATTAAATAGTTCCCCTCTAGACCCTAACGCTCGAATTTAATAATATATCGAGGTTAAGGTTTATATTTAGCTTATTATAAATAATAATAGCCTTATTGATCTAGTACTGCGTATTTATTTCCCAAAGTACTTTTATTACCTTATTAACTACTTAAGCTTACTAGGCTATATTTAGTAATAGTAACGAGGCTATTATTATCCTTAAGTATACTCCGAATATAAAAAGCGTTAAAACTAGCCCCTTTAGGCCTATAATATCGTTATAGTACTTTAAAACTATTTAAAAACACTTTTTATTTATAATACTAGGGTACTTATTATAAATAATCTTAAACGCTTTTTTTAACTATTAATAAGCTTTTTTTACCTTACTAATATTATAATATACTTTAATAAGTACGATTTTTAACTATATACTATACGTAGTAATATTATTTCTAAACTTTATTAACTTAAAGCTAGTGCCTATATCGGTTTTAATCTTATTTAGTAATCCTTAGTATATATCGATTTACGCCCTTTTTAATATTAACTAAATAGTTTTAATAAGTAGATCCCTAAGGAATTACCCTCTTTAAAATAATATAACCTCGTTAATAATATATAATACTAAGCAATTATTAAGTAAAAGATATTAATAATAATCTCTTAGTTAACGTTAAGTTTATTATATATTTTAAACTTAAATTTACGTAGGTTCTGGGCGTTTAATTAGTATTAGTAATATATTTTTATTAAGTATTTTAAAGCTCTTATTTTTATATCGTTCTCTAATTATTTAAAAAAGTTATATAACTTTATAACTAATAGGTAGCTAAAACGCTTGTATAATTACTTAAGCTTACCCTCTATAAAATAATTAATAAATTTAATATCTAATTCGAGCCTTATAAACGTATACCCCTATTGCTTTTTAATAAGTATAAACTACTTGCTATTTAATAATCTATCCTTCGTATTATTAAATATAATACTTAACTAGTTTATATTTTTTAGGTATAATAAAAATAGTATATTAATAAGTAGAATATAGAAAACTATTATACTTAAGTATATATTAACTTTTATTATATTTAGAGCGTATATCTCTTTACTTAAACTAAAGCTAATCTTTATAATACCTATTATTAACGTATTTAATATAACTAAGGATATTTTTAAAGTATATAAAATTACTCCTTATCCCTAGTTAATTATTATAATACCCCTATATTTAGAATAATCCTTTAGAAAATATCTAAGCCGTATTATTTATTAACATAGAATACTTATATAAGCTTATTATTTAAGTAATTTAGGTAGTATAAAAAGGACCTTTTTTATTATTTTTAGAGTCGATTAGTACTATGTTTTTCCTTAGGTATTAATAAAATAGAATTTAGTATTATTAGATTCGTCCTTTTACCTTCCTCTATATCCGATATCTAAGGGATCTTCTCTTACTATCCGTAAATAAAAGCTTACTTATTAAGAGCTTTTACTACTTTTTATTCGTTTAGCCTCGTATATTTTCTAAAAGCTAACGGGGTAAAAAAAAAGTAATTAATTTTATTAGTTTTATTAAAGTCTAGTTTATTAGTATAAGGGGTAAGATCTTCTTTATTTTTTAAGTTTCTTATTATATACGGATTTTCTAAGTTATTAATTACGCTTTTACTAAGCTCTATACCTCCGGATCTACTTTTATAAATAATAAAGAACTAGTTAAATTAATAAGGACTAGTTTTACTATTTATTACTTTCGATCTTTTATACTACTCGTACGATTTAGTACGTTCTTTTTTAGAGTAATTACTTAATTAATAGCCGTCTTTTTTATATATAAAATACTTCTCTTTCTATTACTTCTTATCTAAATTTAATTAGTAACTAGCTAAGGAGTTTATTTTTTTAGCTTAGTAGTTATTATATAGTGGTTTTTTTCTGGCTTTATAAGTACAAAAGATCGACCTTAACGGGATTACGCTTTTAAGGGAAATTATATAATACGGTATACTTTTTAATTATATAATATGCGTAATATACCCTAAGTACGCGCTTAACGTAATATAGTAATTTCGATACGAAAACCGCTATATAATTCGGGATAAGTAAGCTGCCCTTTTTAGTAATAGCGCTAACTAAAAAGGTTAATAATAGAGGTCGGCCATAATAGTTAGCTATAATAGTTAATTATAATAGTTAGAAACGGCCCTTAATTATAGAGGTTCTAAACTTCAATAATAACATAGAGGTTTATAAAAAAAGGGCTAAAAGGGCTAATATTTAGCTACTCTTTATATTAAAGCTCGTAAAAATTCTTTTTATTTTTATTACTTTTAATATTACCTAAAGCTACTCTCTATTTAAATTAAATAAATTTACTAAATAAGCTTATTAAATAAACTTATTAAAGGTACTTATTAATATATAGACTACTACTTATTAAGAACTTTTTAATATATAGTTAATAATTAGCGGGCTAGGACTCTTTAAAAATACTTTTTAATAAGTCCCCCCTTCTAGGGCTCGATAGATTCTTAGGCCCCCTCGATACCCTAGCTATCGTAACTAACGTAAATCTTTTTAAAAAGTAGTATAATACTTTTTAATAATATAAAATCTAGCTAAGTAATAGTACGAATATTATAAATAGCTAAGTTAATACGAATATTAAGATCTAATATATTAATACTAACTTAGAAATTATATTTTATAAAACTAAAAATCCCTTTAATATAAGCTATATTATAAACGTAAAAGAATATATAAGGGGTCCCCTAATTTTTAATAAAAAAGAGTATATAATATAAGATCTAGCTACTTATATAAGCTAGTATTAAGAGGTTTTATATATATTAAAGTAAGTATAGCTTACTCTTTAAATAGTTAGAACTTAAAAGACTTTATATAGTAAAAGGTTAGGAGCTATTTTAATTAGTAGTTAAGTATAGAGCGTAATATACTTAGTTTTCCTTAATACGTAATATATAGTACGGCCCCGGCGGATTACTCCGTCGGGGGGTTAGTAGTTATTATACTTAATATCTTTTCTCTTACCTCTATATATATAATCGACTTAGTATTACTAATAAAGACTATTATAGGATTATAAGTACGTTTAATAAGGTATCCTAGCCTTAATATTAAAACTAAACCTTAGTCTCGAATAAAGGGTCTTATAATACTTAAGTAGTTAATATAAAGTTACCTTTACTTCTAGGACTCTCTAAATAGTAATATAAAAATTTCTAACCTTCTGCTTATTTATTCTCTTATTTAGCTACGTTTTTATTAGCTTATTAATATAATTAATAAGTTCTTTAAAAATCTCTAGCCTCGTTTTTCTTTTTATTATTCTAATTATAAATCTAAATAATAATACCCTTAGTTTAAATAAGAGCTTTAAACTCCTATTTTAAGTCTCGAAACGACTTTAAATTACGTTAACTACGCTTAAAAAGTTAGTCTAATTAATAGTACGTACTACTTAGTAATAATAATCCGTAGCCTTACTAATTAGTACGATATTAATTATTAAATAATATTATTACTCTCGGATTCTAACCTTTTTATAATAGTTATAAAATATTATAAGGGTTTTTTATAGAACCTCGTATTTCCTTTTTAAATATAATTTCTCCTTAATAAAGATCTTTATAAAGTTAATAAATTATTTTATAATAATAATTATTAAGTCAGTCTTTTTATATACCCCTCGCGTATTAAAGTAGTTATATTAACCTTACGTAGTTAATTATATATCTCTCTAGCCCCCTAACGGAGCAATCCGCCGGGGCCGTACCGTGTATTACGTATTAGGGAAAACTAGGTATATTACGCTCTATACCTAATTACTAATTAAAACTCCCGACCTTCTGCTGCCCGTCTAGAGGGCGAGCTATACCCACTCTAATATATATAAGACCTCTTAGTACTAGCCCGCGTAAGTAGCTAGATCCTATATTATATACTCTTTTTTATCGAGGGTTAAAGGACCCTTTATATATTCCCTTACGTCTATAATATTAGAATAGGGTAGGGCGATCAGTCCTAGTAGTTCTTTTTTAAAGCTAATTAAGTATAAGCATCTACGGGAGAGCTAATTAAAAAGAAATATAAAGAGAAGGGCCTTAATTAAAAAGAGGAGCTCGGTAATACGAATTTTTATTTTAAAAATATATATATTTTTTTAAGATCGAACTAGAGCCTTTTTAATAATTTATTTTTAAATATAATAATATAAAATAATTAAGAACTCTACCCTTTTAATCTAGCTAATATTACCCTTTTTCCTTAGTTATAACTCCGTTAATTAAGGCTATATTAACCTAATTAAAAGAGGTATTAGAATAGGGTAGGGCGATTAGTCCTAGTATTTCTTTTCTCTAAAACTAATTAAGTATAAGGACTTATAAGAGAGCTAATTAGAGAAAGATATAAGGAGAAGGGCCCCCGATTAGAGAGAGGAGCTTAGTAGTACGGATTTTAACTTTAATTATATATATACTTTTTTAGGATCGAACTAGAGCCTTTTTAATAATTTATTTTTAAATATAATAATATAAGATGATTAAGAACTTTACCCTTTTAATTTAGTTAATATTACCCTTTTTTCTTAGTTATAACTTTATTAATTAAGGCCGTATTAACCTAATTAAAAGAGGTATTTTATATTATTTTTATAAGTATTAGTAGTTCTTCCTAAGTACTATACTACGAAAGTCCTTTATACCCTATACCTTTTTAATAATCTCCCTTTTTAAAAATCCCTTCCTTTTTTAAATAAGAAAATAAGTAAAAAAAAGCCCGACTCGATTAGAGATAATTTAAATAAATAAGTAAAAAAAGTAGTATAATAATTAAGATAAATACGAGTAATAGGACTTTAATTAAAAAAAAGACTAGATAATTAAGATATAAAAACGAAAATATATAAAAAAAGGCTTTTTATTTAATGAGAGGGGAATATAATAAACCTCGATAAATAAGTAAAATAGATAAGTAAAAAAATACGCAGATACTTAGGACCAGATCGGGCCTAAATACGAACGCTACGATAGTATAATAAGACGAACGACGAGTTAGGATTAGAACTAATAAAATACCTTAATAAGTATAACTAGTTATTTAACTAGATTATTTTTTATTAATTAATATAGCCCAGAGATTTAATAATAAACTTATTTAAAAGTACGGATATGTCGAACTAAGGGCGCTTAGGAAACTAGTTTTTAACTAAACTTATTAATAATTTTAATTAGTATTACTATAAGCTTAATACGAAGTTTAATTAAAACTCTAGTTATATACTTAATAAGGGCTAAAAAGGACGGTCTAAATTATATTAATTAAAATAATAACTACGTTCTAATTATTAAGACGGCTCCTTTCCTCTCTTTTTAAACTCTATTTAAAGTAAATAAACTAATATAAGACTATTAAGATTATAAACTAAATTAATAAATTATATTTTTAATAACCTCGGATTATAAATATAAATAACTAATACGTTATTTTTATTATTATTAGCGCCCCTTAGGATATTTAATTATATAAACTTAACCTTTTTATTTTAAATAAACCGTTTATTAAACTAGTTTTTATAGTTTATTAAGACCTATAAACTACGGAGTTATTTAATAATAAAAAGCTTATTTTTAATAATAGATTTATTTACTAATTTAATTAAAAAAGGCTAATTATAGCTTAGGTTAGAATAGATATTTTAATTAATATCTTTTTAAGTACTATTACTACCTAAATCTAGATAATTACGCCTTAAACTAAGGACCTTATAATTCCTTAACCTAATTTAATAAAAAATATAGGGTTTTATAAAATACCGTTCCCTAGTTAAGAGGGGACTATAGTTTTTAAAAATAATAATATCGTAGACTTTTTAAAAAAGTTCGAGGACCAATACGAGATTAATAAAGTCCCGGACCGATTTAAAAATAAACTTATTATATATATTATAAAAAGAGATTATTAAATTCTAATTAAGGATGCGATTAGAGAACTACTTTAGGCCTAAACTAAGGATTTCTTTTTAAAAAAGTATAAAAAATAGGATATTAACCGCTTTTTAAATAAAAAAGAGTAGATTAAAAGAGTTATTAAAAAACTATTTATTTTGTTTTCTAATTTAAACTCTACTTAGGTACTATTTATTAAAATTAATAATATAATTACCCTTACTAAATAATAAGACCTCTATATTATAATTAATAAAAGCCTAATTAAGGCCGTATATAAGTAGTTTTATACTAATATTATAAAAAAAGTAATAAAAGAAGTCGGGGTTATTTTAAATAGCTTTATTAAATTAATAAAGTACGCGAGGTTTAAAATAAGACTTCTTAACGTAATTATATATAAAAAGGAATATAGCCTACTCTTTATAAACGATTAGAGTTAACTTAAAACCTTACTACGATCCCCTACTTTATAAATATATAAAAATACTTAGTACTAGTATCCGAACTATTAATAATATTAATAACTAACAATAAGGGCCTAGGTTACCTAGGTAGTTATTAATAATACTACTAATTCTAACTTAGTTAATAAAATAAGTAAGCTAAAGATTTATTAAAATAGTATTTATTTTTAAGGTCTTACTTATATATTTAATATAAGTACTACGCGTCCTAAATAGCCCCTAATTATAAGACTTAGAAACCGCTATTAGTATTACTAAAGTTTATACTACTAGATTATTAAGGATTATAATTAGTACACTCTTAATAAGGACCCTTATTTTATTATTTTAACTTAGGGAGCTTAGTACTATAAAAGGTACGATAGTTATAAGCTTATAAAAAATATCCCCTTTATTATAATTAAAAATAAAAAAAAGCGTATAATTACTAATTGCGTTACCCTTTTTTTTTACGTAGTAAATATATTAACTAAGGAAGATACTAAGCTTTTAGCTAAGTAAATTCTAAATTATTAAATCGGACTATTTTAGTAAACTATATTTATACTTCCCTTATCTAATCCTATAAATATAATTAAATATATTTATATAATATAACTTAATTTAGGCTATTATAGCTAAGTAAACGTTTATACTATTTATAAAAAAAAAACTATTTAAGAACCGTACCTTAGTAACTACGTTATACTCTAAAAAAATATATAGGATTAATAACCCGAGCTAGCTTTTATAACTTAAAAAAAAGACGGTTTCTTTTTCTAATTAAAAAAAAGAAATTATAAAAATTAATAATAATAATAAGGTTTTTAAAACGGTAGAGAACGTAACTTTTATATTTATTTCTAGGCCCTAGCTTATTAAAGTCCTAATTAGTACCCCTAATATTAATACTTAAAGAACTTAAAAACCTTTTTTTTATAAAACTTAAAAAACGATAATTATAAATTAGACCTACGACTTTAAGCTTAGGGCCGAGGTAAAGAAGCTAATAAAAAAAAAACTCGAGGCCCCGATCTCGCTTTTTATAAACCTTTTATAAAAAACTATACTAAAATATATTATAATAATAACGACTTTAATATATAATTAAGGGTACTTTAATATTAATAAAATCTTATTAAAAGCTCCGAAGTCCTTAGTAAATTTAGTAAAAAATAGGTAATAGTAAAAGGATATTAAGGATCTTTTTAATAAGTATAACTAGAACCTCTTTTTAAGGCCGAGCTATATAGTTAAGATTAATAAAGTTAGAGGCGCTAATCTAACTTCTAAGCTCTTAACTTCTATAATTTTAAACGCTTATTTTTAGTTAAAAATTTAAATATTTAATATAAATTAGGATAATACGGGTTCGATAATTATTATTATTTTAAATATTAGAGTATAAGTTAATATCTTTTTAGAATAATACGTTAAAAAAGCTAGTATTTTTTTTATAATAATAAAGCTTTAGATATAAACGTTTAAGTACGATCTAACTAGCTAGATAATTTTTAATAGCTTTTACTTTATAGATATATAAATTAATAAGTTTAAAATAATTACTTATTTTTTTATTAAGGACGAGCGAGAGACCTCCGATCTATTACTCTTAGGTCTTTTATTTATATAAAATACTAAGCTATTTTTTAAATATAATAAGTTAATAATTACTACTCTAATTTATATTAAAAATACGAGGCTAAGGATCCTTATAAAAATAATTAAAACGAACGGTTTTTAAAATATAAAAGATATTTTACCCTAGCTTAAGTAGTATATAAAAGAAGTTTTTAAATTAAAAAACTAAATATTAGTAGTATAACTAGGGATATTATTAGTTTTAATAACCTTTATTTAGAATTTAAGCTAAAAAAAAACGAGTATATTACGGCGGTTTTAAACTAAGGCTAAGCTAATTAGATTATAATTATAATTACGCTCTATATAATCTAGTTTTAAATTATATAAATTAGGAGAATAATAGCGGCCGCTCGGGGTAAGGCTAGAGATAGACCGAACGGATTAGCTAACTAAGATAATTTATATTTTTTAATAAGAATACTTATTTCTTAACAAGAGGAGTTATATATTAAATAATAAATTATAAAACTAGAGTAAAAAGTATTAAAATAGTATAAAATAGCTAAAAAAGCCTTTTATAGGATTTCTCGTATTATAAAAGCTAATATAATATATAAGAAAAAGGATTAGAAAGTTTAGTTAGTTAACAATACGCTCTTTAATAAATTAATACTTAATAACGATCCTTACTAAAAGCTTAAAAAACTTAAAGAGGTTAGAAATAAGCTATAAAATTAATTATGCCCTTATAAAGATATTATTATATTTAAGTTTTTAAATATAAAACTAAGCTTTAGATTAATAAATAACCGCTTTTAAACTATTTTTAAAAATTATAATTATTTTTTATTTTATAAATAAGATCTCTTTAAGTAAATACTCCTTAACTAAGAAAAAGTATTAGTATAGGACTTTTTTAAATACGGCCGTCTCGACCCTATAGTTATATTACTATAATTAATTAAGACTATACTTTATAAGGCTTAATAAATAAAAAGTATCCTAATTTTAAAAGCTCTATTACTAAAAGCTTTTAAAATAATTTAAGAACATATTACTTAAGGTATTATTAAAAAAAGCTATACTACGTATTAGAACCCCTAGTTCTTAATAATAAAAAAGGACGGCGGTTTTTAGCTAATTAACTTAGTAACTAAGGTTAATATTATTATTTTTTTAAAACGCTTAGTAACTACTTAATACTAACAAGTTCTTAGAGGAATTTATTATAAATTAACTTATTTCCCTTTTAGATTTTTTTTTTAGTTATAATTAAATCTTTTTAAATAAAAAGAGCTACGATTTAACGACCTTTTTAATTCTATTTAAGCTATATAAATACTATACCCTCTTAATAAGAGTAATAAATTTAGTAGCTTAATTTTATTAAATTATAACCCGTATTCTTTATAACTTAATTTTAAAATATTATAGCGCTTTTATTAATAATATTATAATTAAAGGCCCGTGATCTTATTATAATAATAAGTACTTAACTAACTATCTTAGGATCTAGCGATTTATTTACGAATATTTTTAAAATATTAATTAAGTTTTAGTTAACGTCGAGCTAGTTAGTTATACTATTTTCGGAGTAAAGTCGTAATAATACTAACTATTTATAGTTATTATAAGCTATTTTTATAGTACGAAAGGGAGACGGCCTAATTAAGCTAAAGTTCTTAAGATCTTTAAATAAATAAAATACTTAAACGTCTTAGAAATTAGATCGTTTTTTAGTATTATTACTTTTTACTATTACTAAATTAAGTAATTTTTTTTTAAAATAGCCCCGTTATACTCCTTATTTAGTAAGAACTAATTTTTTAAATAAGGAGCGCTATAAATCGAAATTATATAAATACTTAAAGAGGCGATTATTATAGCTTTTATTTTAGTTTTATTAAACTATAATACTAAGGCCGGACGGATTATTTTTATAATAAACGCTAATATTAAAAAGTAGAGTAGTACGCTTAGTTAAATTATTAATAATAAGTGTATTATTACTTAATATAAGAGCGGGATATAGCGTAGGCTAGAGCTTAATTATAATTTTAAAAAGCTTAAAATACGAGGCGTTTTAATAAGCTTAAAGCGTTTTTATAATTATTTATTTAGAATTAACTTCTTATTAAAAACTAATACTTAAGTCTTAGTTATTTAGATTAATAATATAGTAAATAACTTATTATTAATAATAATAATACGCTAGCTCTCTTAGATTAGACTTTTTAATTTTAAAATTAAGTATATTAATAAAAAAAGAATATTATAGCGGATAGCTTTTTAAGAAAACCCCTTAGTTAATCTAACTTAGTCGAGGTAGAGCTTAATAAGGATATTAAGGACTTTATTAACGTATAAGTCTTATAAACACGAGTTATAAAGAACTTTTTTATTATAATATATAATTATAATAATATTATTATTAATTAGATATAAAAAATAGATATTCTAGCTAATATACTAATACTAAACGAATAATAATTAGACTTTTTAAAATAAATTATTTATTTTTTTTTATTTTAAAAAGGCTAGCTAGTATACCCTTTAATTAGTTTAGATATTTTAAATAGATAGTAATACGATTTATTATATAAAATAAACTTCTATTTTAATAAGAAATAAAGACTCGTCCCTAACCTACTTAAATAATTAATAATAAGCGCTACTAAGTAGACTTAATTAGTAAAATATATAATAAGTCCGGGTATAGGGGACGGGAGGTTATATATTTCTACTTTATAAAACGATATTATTAATTAAGAATATATACTTAGATTTAAGAGCTAATTATAACTTACGAGGCCTATTAAAAAGTTAAATTACGACGCTTTAATAACCCTTATATATTTATAATTCCGATTTACGAACCTTTTTCTAAGGTCTATTTAAATATTTAATATATAAGTAAATAAAAAGTTATTAAAACGCGTTATAAGTTTATAAAATATTTAAAAATATAGATTATAACGAACGCTATATTAAAAAATATTACGAAGTTTATTTAAAAAGATATTATTTATTATTATAAGATCTATAGTACTTTAATTATTAATAAGGGATAAGAAAATATAGGCACTATAACGTAGCTTAATTAATAATACGGTACTTAGTAAAAGGTTATATTAGCTTATAACCCTCGTACTAACGGGCTTTTTAAAAAGGGTTATTAACTTATTACGTATATACTTTATATTTAGTTAGATTAAAAAAAAAAATATTAAATTAATACTAGCTATAGCCCTTTTTATAAATAGGATAACTATTAAAGTATTATTAAGTTATATACTATTTTATTTTATTTATAGTTATTATATAACGACTCTAATTAGAAAAAGAACGGCGACTTAGAGAGTACTTAATTAGGAGAATATATATATAACGGATTAAGAAGTCTAAGCCTAATTACGAGCTTTTATTTTTTTAATAAATAACTAAGAAACTATAATTAATAAAATTACTTAATACCGAGCCTAAACCCGTAACTAGTTTAACTCCTTATATACTCTCTAATTAATAAAGTTATAAGTTAGCGATTTAGTTCTTATTTTTAATATTTAATAAAAGAACGATATATTAATTTCTAAAAAACTTAATTATTATTAATAAGGACCTTTTTATATTTACTTAGCTACTCTAAACGGATTATTATATTAATTAAAAACGCTTATTAATAAACTAATTATAAGGGCTATTTATATTAATAATTAATTTAAAAAGTTCTTAAAATCTCTAGAAGGCCTTTATTTATTACTTAATAAGTCTAATCTTTATAAGGACTTTATTTCTAACTTAACTAACTTTCTATCCTTATAAAATAATATAATTAATACTACGATTTTATTTGTTAATTATAATAATAATATAATAGATTTTAGGGACGAGGATACTTAACTAGTTATTAAATAAACCTAATTATAAGCGAGGGCCTCTCGAGAGGGCTAGATTACCCCTTATTACTACCGATCCTTAGTATAAATTACGAGTTCTTTTATTTATTAAATATTATTTTATAAGAATATTATTAAATTTTATTAATCTTTTAGTTATTTTTTTATCCGGATTTAAGATAAAAATATAAGAGGATAATAAGAGAAAAAGAATTATTTTTTAGTTATTATAATTAAAAACTTAATAACTTTATTTATTAACTATATAATTATATTAAAAAACCCTACCTCTTTTTTTAAATATCTAAGCCTAGTTCTTTATTTAATCGAGCTCGTTTAGTATCTAGTTTAGCTTATATAACCTCTTACTCTACTTATTTTATTTTAATATATTAATAACCCTCGTAAGTTATAAATATATAATTTTTAATAAAATATATAAAAGGGGCGTTCTTAAAAATAAAATCGTATTTATCTTCCTTAGTCTTAGTAATATCGATCTAGTTAGAAATTATATAAATTAAAGTCTTAACTCTCTTAATATTAGTTAGGATTAGAGACGCTACCTTATTATTACTTATTATATAATAATAATAATAGCTTTACTTAGAGTTAGTTCTAAACTAATTAATAACTTATTAATTATTACTTTTTTTAAAATAGTATTTCTTATTTTTAAAATATATATAATTATTATATTAATTATTAAAATAATTTAGAAAAAAAACGTACTCGAAGTAGGGGACTATTTTTTTAACTAGTTCCTTAGTATTAAAACTAATATATTTTTAAAAAGACTATATATAATAATTATAAAATATAGTATTCCGAACGCTATAAGCCTAGATAAGTAAAGAATTAATAATAGAGGTTCGTTTATTTAATTATTAAAATAGAGGGCTAAAATAATTAACGTAATTATAACTAATAAAAACCCGATAGCTTTATAAAAATAATCCGCTTATAATACCTAGATTATAAACGTGTTTTTTAATAACGTTCTAATTTATAATTAATTATTAAAACTTCTAAGCTATTTCTTTTTTAGTATACTTATTAACCTAAGGATTTATAATATAAAATTTAATATAAAACTCTTTAACTAATTTAAAAAGAGTTAACTAATTAGTAATCTTAAGAATTTAAAAAAGAGTAACGTTAAATTAAAATAAAAATTAAAAAAATTAAATAAGGTAGCGCTTATTATAATCTACTTTTTATTAACTTTTTAAAACTTATAGCCCTAAGTTTTCTAAAAATAGACCTTTTTAAGAATAGAAAAAAAATATTACTAAGGCTAGACGTTATAATAAGTAGTTTTAATAATTTAATACGTATTATTAATAACTAAAGTATTAGATATAATAAGTAAGTAAATTATATTATTAAAAAAAAAAACTAAGTAAAAAAGGATAATTATAATTAAGAAGCTATTATTTAAAAAAAGAAATAAAAAGCGATAGAGGAATTAAAGAAGGGCCTTTATATACTTCTTCTTAGATCCGGGGTATTAAAAAAAAAAGTACTATAGGCCTCTTAGCTAATGAGCGCTAAATTATAGTTATTATATAAAAAAAAGAAGGAGTAAATTATAGGATCGGGGCTTTTTTATTATTTATAATATAGTACTTTTTTTTTTAATTAGTAGAGGTTACTCTCGTAATTAGTATAAAAGGGTAGCTTTCTACTTAGCTATTTAACTTTTCTTTTTTCCTTTTTTAACTATTTCTTTATAATTATTACTAATTAAACTTCTTTTAATTTTTATTTTTTAATCTACTATATAAATACTAACTTAGCGATTTATAATAGCCTCTTTACTTCTTATTTCCTTTTTTAAACTAGATAATAAAAAGGATATAGTACGAATTTAAGGCCTAATTATAATAAAGAACCTTAAAAACGATACTAAATACTAACTAAGAAGGTAGAATTTAAATAGATATATTACTTTTAACGAGATTAATTCTAGGACTATAACGAATATTAAGGACTCTTAGTTTATTAATTTTAATATAAATTACTAATATAAAGCGTATACTAACTATTACCCGAACCTAGTACCTAAATAAACTAGTTTTTTCTAAATAATTCTAACCTTTTATAAAATCGACTTTTTTAATTAGCTTAGTATAGGGGACGTACTTCTTTTTTTTAATTAGTGCCCTAAGGCTTTTAAAAGTTTAAAAAACCGGAAAACTTAGATAAGTTAGACTTATTATAAAGTAATAAAGATCCTAACTAATTATTATAATTTTTAAAAACGCTTATTATATAAAAATTAAATTTAAAAATATAAGATCGGATCTATAATAGAAATTATAATATAAAACCTTATTTTAGTACGTAATATAGTTATAATTAAGGAGGGATAAGAGAGTATTTTTAAATTAAATAAGACCCTTACCCTAATCTTTTAAACCTAAGAAATTATATAAAAAATTAGGACTTTAATATACTTAGTAATTTTCTTTTTTTATATTAATAATCTAAGCTATTTTATAAAAATAATTATTAATTAATAAGATAGTATAGTTTATTAGTACGATCCGAAGTAGGCTCTTAAGTATTTAGAGAGAATATTTATTAATAATATTTAAGTACTAAAGGCCTTTTATAACTAGATCGATATATCTTTTTATATTTAATAACTAATTAATATAAGCGCTTATATAGTCCCTATAATATAATAGCTAGATAAGTAGGAATATGGTCTATATATATTTAAATAGTTTTATAATATAGTTTAATATAACTAGCTTAACTTAACTTATAATATATATTAAATAATTTATAAATACTTTAGATCGTTTAATAATAAACTCTGCGTAGCTTAGATTTAGTAAATTAGTTACTAGTTTTAATATAATAGTTATTACTTTTTTAATATAATAAAACCTTTTTTAAAAAGGTTTTTTAATAAAATAATAAATAATTAGGACTTTAGAAATAGGCCTTATACTAATTTAAATAACTCTAACTATATTATAATTAATATTTTTAAAGTACTAACTCTTTAAAAATCCGGTTCTTATTTACTTAGCCTTAGGTTTATTAACTAAGATTTAAGAATTTATAACCCTTATAATTATAGTTATTATATTCCTATTAATTTTATATATTTTAAAAAAATATATAAAATAGTTAAAAGTTTTAAATAAGAACTTACTATTTTTAAAGAGTTATTTTTACTATTTCGATCCTTAAAAATATTAAAAAGTACCCGAAGATTTATAATAAATAGTAACCTTAATTAAACTTTATAAGTAATTAAACTAATAAAAGCTACTAACCGGCGTTTAAATATTATTATTAATAATTAATTTATATACTTAATTAATATTCCTAAGACTTATTAAGTTATAAAGTCTTTATTAAATATATTATTATTTAAGTTATTATTATATCTTTGCCCGGCTCTTAGTAAAACTAATCTAAGTAACTAAGGAAATAATTTTTTAAATACTCTAGTTAAGGGTAGGAATAGTCCTATTATAAAAACTTTAATTAAAATACTAAGGGTTTAGTTAAAATAAGAGGTTATTAAGCGCACGCTCTCTAAATATAATCGGGTTATATAAAAAAATAGCGAACGTTAGTATTAAAAACTAGCTAAGTTTTATTAAGATTTTTTATAATATTATAATATATATATAAATAAAACTAATATTAATAAGAGTATAAAAGAATAATAAGTTAATTAGTATAATAACCTAATTATAAAAACTATATATATAACTCTAATTTATACTTTTTAAATATTATTATTAATAAAGAAATTTAGAAAGAATTAGGCTAATAAAGGTTAGGATTAGGAGATTATTAAAAAGGATTAGGATAAGAACTAAGTAAAGTTAGTAAAGAAAATAGTAAAAATAGAGGAAGTAAAGAAGGTAATTACGAAGAGAAAGGGTAAGTAGAAGGTTTAATATAATTAATTATATATAATAACTAGGATTAATCTAAAATAATTTCTTTTTATAAAGAATTAGGGAAAAAGAAATTAGGGGACGATTAGAATAAAATAGGGTAATTAATCTTAGTATTTTTTTTTTAAAACTAATTAAGTATAGGGACCTATAAGAGAGCTAATTAGAGAAAGATATAAGGAGAAGGGCCCCCGATTAGGGAGAGGAGCTTAGTAATACGGATTTTAACTTTAATTATATATATAGTAGTTCTTTTTAAGCACCGTACTACGAAAGTCCTTTATACCCTATACTTTTTTAGTATTTTATATTATTTTTATAAGTATTAGTAGTTCTTTTAAAGTACCGTACTACGAGAGTCCCTTATACCTTATACTTTTTTAATAATCTCTCTTTTTAAAAATCCTTTTTTTTTAAATAAGAAAATAAGTAAAAAAAAGCCTAACTCAATCGGAGATATTTTAAATAAATTAATTAAAAAAAGCAGTATAATAATTAAAATAAATACGAGTAGTAGGACTTTACTTTAAAAAAAAAGTAATTAGATAATTAAGATATAAAAATAAAAATATATAAAAAAGGGCTTTTTATTTAATAAAAGGGGGATATAATAGACTTTAATAAGTAAATAAAATAGATAAATAAAAAAAAACGCGGATATTTAGGACTAGATCGGGCTTAAATATAAATATTATAATAGTATAATAAGACGAACGACGAGTTAGGATTAGAACTAATAAAATACTTTAATAAGTATAACTAATTATTTAACTAAATTATTCCTTATTAATTAATATAGCCTAAAGACTTAATAATAAACTTATTTAGAAGTACGGATATATTAGACTAAGGGCGCTAATAAAACTAGCTTTTAACTAGACTTATTAGTAATTTCGATTAATATTACTATAGGCCTAATATAATATCTAATTAAAACTCTAGTTATATACTTAGTAAGGATTCAAAAGGACGGCTTAAATTATATTAATTGGGATAACGGCTACGCTCTAACTATTAAAATAGCTCCTCTCCTTTCTTTTTAAACTTTATTTAAAATAAATAAACTAATATAAGATTATTAAAATTATAAATAAAATCGACGAACTATACTTTTAATAACCTTAAATTATAAATATAAATAACTAATATATTATTTTTATTACTATTAGTACTTTTTAAAACGTTTAATTATATAAACCTAACTTTTTTACTTTAAATAGACCGTTTATTAAACTAGCTTTTATAATTTACTAAGACCTATAGGCTGCGGAGTTATTTAATAATAAGAAAGCTATTTTTTTTAATAAATCTACTTATTAATCTAATTAAAAAAAGCTAGTTATAGCTTAAATTAGAATATATACTTTAATTAATACCCTTTTAAGTACTATTATTACTTAGATCTAAATAACTACGCTTTAAACTAAGGGCCCTACGATTCCTTAGCCTAATTTAATAAAAAATATAAGTTTTTATAAAATACCGTTCCCTAGTTAAAAAGGGACTATAGTTTTTAAAAATAATAATATTATAAACTTTTTAAAAAAGTTCGAGGACTAGTACGAGATTAATAAGGTCCTAAACTAATTTAAAAATAAACTTATTATATATATTATAAAAAGAAATTATTAAACTCTAGTTAAGGATACGATCGGAGGACTATCCTAGGCCTAAACTAAGGATTTTTTTTTAAAAAAGGTATAAAAATAAAATACTAACTATTTCTTAAATAAAAAAAAGTAAATTGAAAAAGTTATTAAAAAACTACTTATCTTATTTTTTAACTTAAACTCTACTTAAGTACTATTTACTAAGATTAATAATATAATTACTTTTATTAAATAATAAGACCTTTATATCGTAACTAATAAGAGCTTAATTAAGGCCGTATATAAGCGGTTCTATATTAATATTATAAAAAAAGTAGTAAAGAAAATCGGGGTTATTTTAAATAGCTTTATTAAATTAATAAAGTACACGAGGTTTAAAATAAGACTTCTTAATGCGATCGTATATAAAAAAGAATATAGTTTACTTTTTATAAACGATTAAAATTAATTTAAAACTTTATTATAACCCCCTACTTTTTAAATACGTAATAATACTTAATATTAGTATCTAAACTATTAATAATATTACTAGTTAATAATAGAGGCTTAGGTTACTTAAATAGTTATTAATAATATTACTAATTCTAACCTAGCTAACGAAATAAATAAGCTAAAAATCTATTAAAATAGTATTTACTCTCGAGGTTTTATTTATATATTTAATATAAGTACTATACGTCCTAATTAGCCCTTAATTATAAGACCTAGAGATCGCTATTAGTATTACTAAAATTAATATTACTAAATTATTAGGGATTATAATTAATATATTCTTAATAAGGACGCTTATTTTATTATTTTAGCTTAG
Source organism: Colletotrichum cuscutae (assembly GCA_030869315.1). Taxonomy (NCBI): domain Eukaryota; kingdom Fungi; phylum Ascomycota; class Sordariomycetes; order Glomerellales; family Glomerellaceae; genus Colletotrichum; species Colletotrichum cuscutae. The sequence goes on from MPDP01000168.1 coordinate 581,406, forward strand.
GGAGCTTAGTATTATAGAAAGTATAACGGTTATAAACTTATAAATAATATTCCCTTTATAATAATTAAAAATAGAAAAAAAGCGTGCGATTACTAATCGTATTACTCTTTTTTTTTATATAATAAATATATTAACCGAGGAAGATACTAAGCTTTTAGCTAAGTAGATTCTAAACTATTAAATCGGACTACCCTAATAAACTATATTTATACTTTTCTTAACTAATCCTATGAGTATAAATAGATATATTTACGTAATACGACCTAATTTAGGCTATTATAACTAAGTAAACGTTTATATTATTTATAGAAAAAGACTACTTAAAAGCCGTACCTTAGTAACTAAACTATATTTTAAAAAAATATATAAGATCGATAGCCTAAACTAGCTTTTATAATTTAAAAAAAAAGACGGTTTTCTTTTTTAATTAAAAAAGAGAAATTATAAAAATTAACGATAATAATAAGATTTTTAAAATAGTAAAGAACGTAATTTTTATATTTATTTCTAAGCCCTAGCTTATTAAAGTCCTAATTAGTACCCCTAATACTAGTACTTAAAGAACTTAAGAACCTTTTTTTTATAAAATTTAAAAAACGATAATTATAAATTAAACCTACGATTTTAACCTTAAGATTAAAGCTAAAAAGCTAGTAAAAAAGAGGCTCGAGGCCCCGATCTCGCTTTTTATAAACCTTTTATAAAAAATTATATTAGAATATATTATAATAATAATAACTTTAATATATAATTAAAAGTATTTTAATATTAATAAAATCTTATTAAAAGCTTTAAAATCCTTAGCTAATTTAGTAAAGAACGGGTAATAATAAAAGGATATTAAGGATTTTTTTAATAAGTATAATAAGAACTTTTTTTTAAAACTAAGCTATATAGCTAAGATTAATAAAGTTAGAGGCGTTAACCTAATTTCTAAACTCTTAATTTTTATAATTTTAAATACCTATTTATAATTAGAAGTTTAAATATTTAGTATAGATTAAGATAATAAGGGTTTAATAATCGTTACTATTTTAAATACTAGGGTATAAGTTAATATCCTCTTAAAATAATACGTTAAAAAAGCTAGTATTTCTTATATAGTAACAAAGCTTTAGATATAAACGTTTAAGTACGATCTAACTAGCTAGATAACTTTTAATAACTTTTATTTTATAAATATATAAATTAGTAAGTTTAAAATAACTACTTATTTTTTTATTAAAAATAAGTAAGAGATTTCTAATCTGTTATTACTAAGTTTTCTATTTATATAAAATATAAAGCTATTTTTTAAATATAATAAGTTAATAATTACTATTCTAATTTATATTAAAAATATAAAACTAAGGATCCCTATAAGGATAATTAGGATAAACGGTTTTTAAAACGTAAAGAATATCTTACTTTAGCTTAAGTAGTATATAAAAGAAGTTTTTAAATTAGAAAACTAAATACTAATAGTATAACTAGGAATACTACTAGTTTTAATAACCCCTACTTAGAATTTAAACTAAAAAAAAACGAGCGTATTATAATAATCTTAAACTAAGACTAAGCTAACTAAATTATAATTATAGTTACGCTCTATATAATCTAGCTTTAAATTATATAAATTAAAAAAGTAATAGCGACTACTCGGAGTAAAATTAAAAATAGACCGAACGGATTAGCTAACTAAAATAATTTATATTTCTTAATAAGAATACTTATTTTTTTAATAAAAAGAGTTATATATTAAATAATAAATTATAAAACTAAAATAAAAAGCGTTAAAATAGCACGAGATAATTAAGAAAGCTTTTTATAAAATTCCCTACGTTACTAAAGTTAATATAATATATAAAAAAAAACTAAAAGGTTTAGCTAGTTAATAACGCGCTCTTTAACGGATCGATACTTAATAACGATCTTTATTAAAAGCTTAAGAAACTTAAAAAGGTTAAAAATAAATTACGAGACTAATTAGGCCCTTATAAGGATATTATTATACCTAAGTTCTTAGATATAGAACTAGGTTCTAAATTAACGAACGACCGACTCTAAGCTATTTTTAAAAATTATAACTATTTTTTATTTTATAAATAAAATCTCTTTAAGTAAATATTCCTTAATTAAAAAAAAGTACTAGTATAAGACTTTTTTAAATACGGCCGTTTCGATCTTATAATTACGCTATTATAATTAATTAAAATTATATTTTATAAGGTTTAATAAGTAAAAAGTATCCCGATCCTAAAAGCTCTATTACTAAAAGCTTTTAAAGTAATTTAAAAACGTATTACCTAGGGTATTATTAAAAAAAGCTATACTATATATTAAAACCCCTAGTTCTTAGTAATAAAAAAAGATAACGGTCTTTAACTAATTAACTTAATAACTAAAGTTAACGCTATTATTTTTTAAAATACTTAATAATTACTTAATACTAATAAGTTCTTAGAAATATCTATTATAAATTAGCTTATCTCCCTCTTAGATTTTTTCTTTAATTACGATTAGATCTTTTTAAATAAAAAAAGCTGCGATTTAATAATCTTTTTAATTCTACTCGGGCTATATAAATACTATATAATCTTAATAAGAGTAATAAATTTAGTAGCCTAATTTTATTAAATTATAACCTATATTTTTTATAATTTAATTCTAGAATACTATAGCGCTTTTATTAATAATATTATAATTAAAAGCCCGTAATCCTATTATAATAATTAGTACTTAACTAACTATCCCGGGATTTAGTAATTCGTTTACGAATATTTTTAAAATATTAATTAAGTCTTAGTTAATATCGAGCTAGCTAGTTATACTATTTTTAGAATAAAGTTATAATAATACTAACTATCTATAGTTATTATAAGCTACTTTTATAATATAAAAAAAAACGGCTTAATTAAACTAAAGTCCTTAAAATCCTTAAATAAATAAAATACTTAAATATCTTAAAAATTAGATCGTTTCTTAGTATTATTACTTTTTATTATTACTAAATTAAGCAATTTCTTTTATAATAGCCCTGTTATACTCCTTACTTAATAAGACCTAATTTTTTAAATAGGGAGTGTTATAAATCGAGGCTATAAAAATACTTAAAAAAGTAATTATTATAGCCCCTATTTTAGTTTTATTAAACTATAGTACTAAGGCCGGACGGATTATTTTTATAATAAACGCTAATATTAAAAAATAGGGTAGTATACTTAGTTAGATTATTAATAATAAGCGTACTATTACTTAATATAAGAGCGGAATATAGCGCGGGCTAAAGCTTAATTATAATTTTAAAAAGCTCGAAATACGAGGCGTTTTAATAAGCCTAAAGCGTTTTTATAATTATTTATTTAAAATAAACTTTTTATTAAAAACCGATACCTAAGTCCTAGTTACTTAGATTAATAATATAAAAAATAACTTATTATTAATAATAATAATACGCTAGCTCTTTTAAATTAAACTTTTTAATTTTAAAATCAAGTATATTAACGGGAAGAAGAATATTATAGCGGATAGCTTTTTAAAAAAAAAACCCCTAGTTAATTTAATTTAGTTAAAGTAAAGCTTAATAAGGATATTAAGGATTTTATTAATATACGAGTCCTACGAACACGAGTTATAAAAAACTTTTTTATTATAATATATAATTATAATAATATTATTATTAATTAAATATAAGAAATAAATATTCTGGCCGATATACTAGTACTAAACGAATAATAATTAGATCTTTTGAAATAAATTACCTATTTCTTTTTTTATTTTAAAAAGGCTAGTTAGTATGCCCTTTAATTAGTTTAAATATTTTAAATAGATAGTAATACGATTTATTATATAAAATAAACTTCTATTTTAATAGGAAATAAAGACTCGTCCCTAACCTACTTAAATAATTAATAATAAGCGCTACTAAGTAGACTTAATTAGTAATATATATAATAAGTCCGGGTATAGGGGACGGGAGGTTATATATTTCTATTTTATAAAACGATATTACTAGTTAAGAATATACGCTTAGACCTAGGAGCTAATTATAATTTACGAAGCTTATTAAAAAGCTAAATTATAATACTTTAATAACCCTTATATATTTATAGTTCTAATTTACGAACTTTTTTTTAAAGTCTATTTAAATATTTAGTATATAAATAAATAAAAAGTCGTTAAGGCGCGTTATAAGTTTATAAAATACTTAAAAATACGAATTATAATAAACGTTATATTAAAAAATATTACGAAGTTTATTTAAAAAGATATTATTTATTATTATAAGATCTATAGTATTTTAATTATTAACGAGGAACAAGAGAATATAAGTACTATAACGTAGCTTAATTAATAATATAATACTTAGTAAAAAGTTATATTAACTTATAACCCTTATATTAACGAGCTTTTTAAAAAGGGTTACTAACTTATTATATATATACTTCGTATTTAGTTAGATTAAGAAAAAGAAAATATTAAACTTATACTTACTACGGCCCTTTTTATAAATAGGATAATTATTAAAATATTATTAAGTTATATACCGTTCTATTTTATTTATAATTATTATATAACGACCCTAATTAAAAAAAAAACGGCAATTTAGAGGGTACTTAATTAAGAAAATATATATATATAATAAATTTAAAAGTCTAAGCCTAATTATAAGCTTTTACTTTTTTAATAAATAACTAAGAAGCTATAGCTAATAAAGTTATTTAATACCGAGCCTAAACCTATAACTAGTTTAACTCCTTATACTCTTTCTAATTAATAAAATTATAAATTAGTAATTTAGTTCTCGTTTTTAATATTTAATAAAAAATTAATATATTAATTTTTAAAAAACTTAATTATTATTAATAAAAACCTTTTTATATTTACTTAGTTATTCTAAATAGATCGTTATATTAACTAAAAACGCTTATTAATAAATTAATTATAAGGGTTACTTATATTAGTAATTAACTTAAAAAGTTTTTAAAGTTTTTAAAAAACCTCTACTTATTACCTAACGAGTCTAATTTTTATAATAACTTTATTTCCGACTTAATTAACTTTCTATTTTTATAAGATAATATAATTAACGCTACGATTTTACTTTTTAATTATAATAATAATAAAATAAACTCGAGGGATAAGGATACTTAACTGCTTACTAAGTAAACTTAATTATAAATAAAAGCTTTTTAAAAAAAGTAAATTACCTCTTATTATTACTAATCCTTAGTATAAGCTACGAGTTTTTATTTATTAAATATTATTTTATAAAAATATTACTAAATCTTACTAATTTTTTAGTTATTTTTTTATTTAGATTTAGAATAAAAATATAAGGGGATAATAAAAGAAGAAGAATTATTTTTTAGTTATTATAATTAAAAACCTAACGACCTTACTTATTAATTATATAATTATATTAAAAAACCCTACCCCTCTTTTTAAATATCTAAGCCTAGTTCTTTATTTAATTAAGCCCGTTTAGTATTTAGTTTAGCTTATATAACCTCTTACTCTACTTACTTTATTTTAATATATTAATAACCTTTATAAATTATAAATATATAGTTTTTAATAAAGTACGTTAAAAAAGCGTTTTTAAAAATAAAATCGTACTTATCCTCCTTAGTCTTAGTAATATTAATTTAGTTAAAAACTATATAAATTAAAATCTTAACTTTTTTAATATTAATTAAGATTAAAAATATTATTTTATTACTACTTATTATATAATAATAATAATAGCCTTATTTAGAGTCGGCTCTAGACTAACTAATAGCCTATTAGTCGTTACTTTTTTTAAAGTAGTATTTTTTATTTTTAGAATATATATAATTATTATATTAATTATTAAAATAATCTAAAAGAGAAATATATTTAAAATAGGGGATTTTTTTTAACTAGCTCCTTAGTATTAGAATTAATATATTTTTAAAAAGACTATATATAATAATTATAAAATATAGTATTCTAAACGCTATAAGCCTAGATAAGTAAAGAATTAATAATAGGAGTTCGTTTATTTAATTATTAAAATAGAGGGCTAAAATAACTAATATAATTATAATTAATAAAAACCCGACGGCTTTACGAAAATAATCCGCTTATAATACCTAGATTATAAACGTATTTTTTAATAACGTTTTAATTTATAATTAATTATTAAAATTTCTAAGCTATTTTTTTTTAATATACTTATTAACTTAAGGATTTATAATATAGAATTTAGTATAAAGCTTTCTAATTAATTTAAAAAGAGTTAACTAATTAGTAATTTTAAAAATTTAAAAAAAAGAACGTTAAATTAGGATAAGAATTAAAAAAATTAAATAGAATAGTACTTATTATAGTTTACTTTTTACTAACTTCTTAGAACTTATAACCTTAAGTTTTTTAAAAATAGACCTTTTTAAAAATACAAAAAGAATATTACTAAGGCCGGACGTTATAATGAGTAGTTTTAGTAATCTAATATACGTTATTAATAACTAAAGTATTAGATATAATACGTAAGTAGATTATATTACTAATAAAAAAAAAGACTAAGTAAAAAAGGATAATTATAATTAAAAAGCTATTATTTAAAAAAAGAAATAAAAAAGAATAGAAAAATTAAAAGAGGGCCTTTATATACCCCCCCCCCCCCCTCAGACCCGGGGTATTAAAAAGGAAAGTATTATAAGCTTCTTAACTAATTAATACTAAATTATAACTATTATATAAAAAAAAGAAAGAGTAAATTATAAAATCGGGGCCTTTTTATTATTTATAATATAGTACTTTCTTTTTTAATTAGTAAAGGTTACTTTTATAATTAATATAAAAGAGTAGCTTCTTACTTAGCTACTTAACTTTTCTTTTTTCTCTCTTTAACTACTTTTTTATAACTATTACTAATTAAACCTCTTTTAATTTTTATTTTCTAATTTATTATATAAATATTAACTTAGTTATTTATAATAACCTCTTTACTTCTTATCTCCCTTTTTAAACTAAATAATAAAAAGGATATAGTACGAATTTAGGGCCTAATTACGATAAAGAACTTTAAAAATAATACTAAATCTTAATTAAAAAAGTAGAATTTAAATAAATATATTATTTTTAATAAGACTAACCCTAGGATTATAATAAATACTAAGAACTCTTAGTTTATTAATTTTAATATAAACTACTATATAAAGCGTATATTAACTATTACCTAAACTTAGTACCTAAACGAACTAGTTTTTTTTAAATAATCTTAATCCCTCGTAAATTCGACTTTCTTAATTAGCTTAGTATAAGGAACGTACTTCCCTTTTTTAATTAGCGCCCTAAGGCTTTTAAAAATCTAAAAAATTAAAAAACTTAAATAAGTTAAACTTATTATAAAATAATAAAGATCCTAACCGATTATTATAACTTTTAAAAACGCTTATTATATAAAAACTAAATTCGAAAATACGAGATCGGATCCGTAATAGAGGTTATAATATAAAACCTCGCTTTAGTACGTAATATAATTATAATTAAAAAAGAATAAAAGAGTATTTTTAAATTAAATAGGACCCTTATTTTAAACCTTTAAACTTAAAAAACTATATAAAAAATTAAGACTTTAATATACTTAGTAATCTTCTCTTTTTATACTAATAATCTGGGCTATTTTATAATAATAATTATTAACTAGTAGAATAATATAGTTTATTAGTATAATCTAAAGTAGGCTCTTAGGTATTTAGAGAGGATATTTATTAATAATATTTAAATACTAAAGGCTTTTTATAGCTAGATTGATACGCTTTTTTATATTTAATAACTAATTAATATAAGTACTTACGTAGTCCTTATAATATAATAACTAAGTAAATAGGAATATAGTTTATATATATTTAAATAGTTTTATAATACGGTCCGATATAGCTAACTTAACTTAGCTTATAATACGTATAAAATAACTTATAAATATTTTAAACTATTTAATAATAAGCTCTATATAACTTAAGTTTAATAAATTAACTACGAGTTTTAATATAATAATTATTATTTTTTTAATATAATAAGACCTCTTTTAAAAAGGTCTTTTAAAAAAATAATATATAATCGGGACTTTAAAAATAAGCCCTATATTAACTTAAATAACTCTAATTATATTATAACTAACGCCCCTAAAGTACTAACTTTTTAAAAATCCGGTTTTTACTTACTTAGTTTTAAATTTATTAACTAAGATCTAAGAATTTATAACTTATATAATTATAGTTATTATACTCTTATTAATCTTATATATTTTAAAAAAATAAATAGAATAACTAAAAGCTTTAAATAAGAACTTACTACTCTTAAAAAGTTATTTTTACTATTTTAATCCTTAAAAATACTAAAAAATACCTAAGGATCTATAATAAGTAGTAACCCTAATCGGACTTTATAAGTAATTAAACTAATAAAAGTTATTAACTAGCGTCTAAACGCTATTATTAATAATTAACTTATATACTTAATTAATACCCTTAAGACCCGTTGAGTTATAAAGTTTTTATTAAATATATTACTATTTAAGTTATTACTATACCTTAGCCCGGCTCTTAATAAAACTAATTTAAATAACTAGGGAGGTAGTCCTTTAAATACTCTAGTTAGAGATAAGAATAGTCTTATTATAAAAACTCTAATTAAAATACTAAAAGTTTAGTTAAAATAAGAGGTTATTAAGTATATATCTTTTAAATATAATTAGGCTATATAAGAAAATAGCGAACGTTAATATTAAGAACTAGCTAAGTTTTATTAAGATCTTTTATAGTATTATAGTATATATAAAAATAAAACTAATATTAATAAAAATACGAGGGAATAATAAGTTAATTAATACGACGACCCGATTATAAAAACTATATATATAACTCTAACTTATACTTTTTAAATACTATTATTAATAAAAAAAGCTAAGGAGAATTAGGCTAATAAAAGTTAGGATCGGGAGATTATTAAGAAAAAATAAGATAAGAACTAAGTAAAGTTAATAAAAAAAGTAATAAAAATAAAAAAAAATAAAGAAAATAATTATAAAAAAAAAAGGGTAAGTAAAGGGCTTAATATAATTAACTATATATAATAATTAAGACTAATTTAAAATAATTTCTTTTTATAAAAAATTAGGGAAAAAGAAATTAGGGGACGATTAGAATAGAGTAAGGTAATTAGTCCTAGTAGTTCTTTTTTAAAACTAATTAAGTATAAAGATTTATAAGAGAGCTAATTAAAAAAAAATATAAAAAAAAGGGCCCTAATTAAAAAAAAAAGCTTAGTAATATAGATTTTTATTTTAAAAATATATATACTTTTTTAGAATTAAACTAGAGCCTTTTTAATAATTTATTTTTAAACGTAATAATATAAAACGATTAGGAACTTTACCCTTCCGATCTAACTAATACTACCCTCTTTCCTCGGTTATAACTCTGTTAATTAAGGCCGTATTAACCCGATCGAAAGAGGTATTTTATATTACTTTTATAAGTATTAATAGTTCTTTTAAAGCACCGTACTACGAGAGTCCCTTATACCCTATACTTTTTTAATATAGCCCGTATTAAAGGGATTTTTAGCTCTATAAAGTATAATTTCTAAGCTAGCGTTAATATACTAGATTTTAATATCTATACTAGCCTAGCTATTTATAGCGTTTATACTATTACTTAGCCAGATTCCGTATTATTAAAAAGTACTACGCTACTCCTTAAGTATACTTACGTTAACTATAATAACTAAGGTATCGAGGGGGCCTAAGAATTTATTAAGCCCCAGAGGGGGGGACCTATCGAGGGGCATCTTTAGCCCGCTAGTTACTAACTATATACTAAGAGGTTCTTAATAAAGTAGTATTTTAACTAGCTAATCTCTTAACTAATTATCTAACTAGTTATCTAGGTAGTAGTTTATATATTAATAGGTTTATTTAATAAGTTTGTTTAATAAGTTTATTTAATAAGTTTATTTAGTAAATTTATTTAGTTTAAATAGAGAGTAGCTTTAAGTAATATTAGAAGTAATAAGGATAGAAAGAATCTTTACGAGCTCTAGTACGAGTAACTAGATATTAACCTTTTTAGCCCTTTTTTTAAAAACCTCTACGTCGCTATTAAAGTTTAGAACCTTTACAATTAAAAAAAGCCGCCTCTGACCTTTATAACCGACCTCTACTATTAACCTTTCTAACTAGCGCCGCTACGTAAAGGGTAGCTTACTTATCCTAAATTATATAATAGCTTTTATATTAAAATTACTATATTACGTTAAGCGCGTACTTAGGGTATATTGCGCGTATTATATAGTTAAAAAGTATACCGTATTATATAATTTCCTTTAAAAGCGTAATCCCGTTAAGGTCGATCTTTTACGCCTATAAAGCCGGAAAAAAACCACTATATATATCTCTCTAGTTAATAAGTAATTAGCTATATATTAATAATATTATTAAGCTAGTTATTAAAATTAATAAGATCGTTAATAACTAATCTTTTTATATAATCTCCGTAGTCCTTATTATAACGGGCGCTAATATATTATTATTAGTAATTTTTAGTAAAAAGCCCGGTTAGTTTACTTTTTTACTAAAGTTATTATATTTTATTATTACTTAGTTAACTTAATTCTAATTTTATAATATAAATTCGTTAGTAACGACTATCGTAGCGAGCGTTTTATAAGCTCTTCGTCCTATTACTTAGAATAATAGAATATTTTAATAATAAAAGAATTTAATAACCCTCTTTATTACGTTTAAATTAGTACTAGCGAACTACTCGTTATTCTAATTACTTAGGATATTAATAATCTTATAAAATAGGGGTTACCCCTCGAGCCCTTTTTAAGCGTAGAATTTTATAAAATAAACTAGTACTATATTAATTTACTTATTATTAAGATTATTAAAATCTCTATATACCCACTTTTTTAATATTTTAGTTTAATCTATATTTACTTATATAATATAAAAATTCCTTTTTTTTAATTATAAACTAACTCGCTCCTCGTCGTTCCCTAACTCGTACTTTAATTTATAATAATTAACGTATTTAATTTTAATAAGGTCGTTTTAGAGCTACTTACTAACCTCGGTAATAATATATTATTATTAGTTACTAAATTTATTAAAATCTAAGACTTTTTTACTTTTTCTTATTTTTTTATACCGAGCCTCGTTATTATTTACTCTTATTTTTCTTAATTAATTACTATTTTCTTAGTAATCTTTTTTAATTATTTAATTAATTAATATTAAAAATAAATTTATAAGTAGCTTAATAATATCTCGATTATATAACGTTTCTTTTTAAGTTGAAACCGGAGAGGCGTATATATTTATTAAATAAATTATTACTAGTTAGTAATCTACTTTTTACTTTTTTAAAATTAGTAATTTTCGTATTAAGAGCTAGTAGTATAAAAAGGGAGCTTTTTTATAGTCCTCTAAAGTATTCTTTTTTTATTATAATAATCGTAATTTTAATAAGAGGCTATAAATAGATCTTTTTAAGGATAATAGCCTCCTAATTAACCTCTAGTACTTACGATATTTATAACTCGCAGATTATTATTATTATAATTTTTAAATCTCTTTTTTCTTTATTATATTATCCTTTATATTATATTCTTAGGTAATATCTAGGGGATAGTTAAAAAGGCTACGAGGAGATTATTTAGGTTTTTAAAGTTATATTTATAAGCTCCTCGGGGGTAGTTCTTTTATATACTATAGATCTTTTAGTTTTATAATCCTTATTATACTTCTTATTATATCCTCTAAATATACTATACTTAAAGATCTTTTTTTTAATTATATAGTACTTTTTTATACTATACTTCTCAAGCTCGTTCGTTATGCTAATTAATTAAGTAAGTAGTTACGTAAGTAATTCTTTTTATTAATTAATTAATTAATTAATTAATTTAATTTTCTAATTACGGGCCGGCTATAAGTAAGTTAATTAATAAAGAAGAATTATATAAAGCTATTATTAATAGCTCGGTTACTTTAATATTTCTATTAATTATTAGGGGTTATTTTAATATAATAAACGTCGGCCTTTCGTAAGTAGTTAAGGGCTACGATTTTTCTACTTCGTTTTATTATAAAGATTCTACGTCTTATTACTTATTTTTTATAAAGTTAAGTAGTACGATTTTCTTATTACGTTTTATTTAAAAAGGTCGTTTTTTTTATATAAAATACTTTACTAATCTATAATAATAAAAATTAATTACTAATTAGTATTAGGATTATTATTATAAATATAGTAATTAATTAGTTCGAACCGTAAGTTAACGAAGTAGGTTAATTAAACTATTTTAATATATTACGTAGGGTATAAAAAGGAGGTTCTAATTATAGGTTAAGTAGTTTATAATAATTATAAATAGGGCCCCTTATTAGCCCCTGCGCAGCCTCGGCCGTATGCCGAGGTCGAATTAGACTTCTAAGCCGATAATAAGTGTACTATACCTATCTTAGATACTAATCACATCACATCACGTCAATTCTATAAAAAAGCACATACTCATTGGTCCTAGTGCTACTCCACCACGATCTCTATCTTTTTGATAATCAGGCTCTGATTGTCAATAGGTGTGTGACACAGGGAAGAAGCTCACAGAGGCCAACTGCTGTTAGGGTCTAGAAGATGAATTACTGAAATCTGCCCTTCCCTCGAGGTGTACTACCAGCGCTCTATATATGCCTGAGCTGCTCCTTTGTTGCTTGGTCCCCCTCCTCATGCCCCTTAAGCTATCCCTTAACCGGCAAGGCCTGACACCAAGAACCTTTCTTATGCCCCTTCCTTTTGTTACCGATGCCCAAAAGGACTGATGTACACTTTGCCCAGCGCATATATGTTCGCGCTGGGTCATTCACGAGTTTGCCGTCTGGTGCCGGCGTCAGGCCCCCCTTTCGTCTACTTGGGGGGCCCTGGAGCATATAGAAAGGAGACGTTTGGGGTATCATAGAAAAAGCAAACGCTTCGGGTGTCGAAGGTATAATCATAATGTGCGCTTCATGTATGCTGGCCGTGTGCCGCGTCATGTCTAAAGTGCCACCGCGGCAGGCTCATCCGACCGAGACTGGCGTAGCTAGCCATCCGGTGTTTCGCCTTGGTACAATGCCGACGGTGTTCCTTTTCTTCTGAACGATGTTGTGTTTGGTTTTGATACAGAGTGGATTGTTTTGTGTGTGTGTATCTGATATTGACTTTGGTGTCCCTTCCTTTGGACCACTTGCGGTCGTGCAACCGGAACCCTCCAATGCAGTACTTGTAAATAATAGAAGCAATTGTAAAATAGTGATAATGAATGTTTCTTCTTTCGTCGGGGATTGCGGTTCTTCTCTTCTCCATTCTATGCGAATTGTCGTGTGTAGACCAATGGCATTTTCCGTTCAACATAACTTTCTCTCGTCGCTCATCCCCTGATAGTGACTCCGCTCGCCTTTATTCCTTCAGAAGATCAGTTCCCGCTCCTAGCGTCTCTGCCTCTTTTCTCGGTCGTTGGGAAAGCCTGCTGCATCTTCGCTTCGACGCTTTCGGCCCCGATCTTCGCGTCGGTCATCGTTCGGTCGTAGACCTCCCTCGCGAGGTCCTCCTCTGGGCGCGCTCCGCGGATTCCCAGCCCACTCTTCGTTCCTTGGCCCCGTCGCTGCATCTCCACGTCCGCCATCTCCGCGATCGGTCCGATGGCGAGTTTCGCGACTGCTTCCTGTGTTCTCCCGGTTACTGCCGTGGGTAGGGTTCGCATGCGACTCCCTAGTGCTGCCGGACGGCTCTCGACCAGAACGCCGGGATTCACGTTCGTCTCGACCAGTGGATGACTGATTTTGAGCTCCGGACCTTCTCTCCCTGTGCTCACGGGGCTCCTTGCTCTCCCTTTCGCGACCAGGACTGCGTTCTCGTTCACGACTGCTGCGCCTTGAGTGCCGACCACGCTCTGAACGATGCTCGCGACGGCTGCGATCGTGTTCGGTTTGTGAATGATCCTCACCGTTTGCCTGAGGCCTTTCTTGTCCCACAGGGTTCGGACGTTCTTGGACTGGCGTAGACACCGGTGATGCACCTGTCAGAACTTGAGCATCGGAGCCAGCGATACTACCTCTGGCAACCCCACGCCCGCGGATACTTGTGCCTCTGTTGGTCTCAGGCATGTTGGCCTGTGCTTGCTGCAACGTGCTATTGATACCCGCAAGCTGTCTACGACTGCCGCCGCTGCGACCTCGATCATTCGATGACGGTCCTGATGGTACCCCATCGGTAGGAGCTGGGAAATTGCCTGTCGGTGTTCGGTTGTTGTTACCTTGGCCTCCTGACGGGCGGTCTGGTGTGTTGATAGGGGGCAGTGGCGGCCGAGAGTGACCGTGACTAGGTGGCTGCCCAGGAGGCGGAGGCGGTGGTGGTGCAATCTGTGCCAGTCGATCAGGATGAATACCAGGAGCCAAGGTAGGTCCTCCCGAGGCTGGAGTTGGTGAGCCTGCCGGGCCCGAGTTAATAGCACGTGCGCGATCGGGGTGTGCTGCTGGGGTCGGCGTCATGGCAGACGAAGAGTTGACGGGCGGATTAGACTCGTACTGATTACGACGTCCTCTGCCTGAGGCCGGACCTGTGGGTGGATGCCGTTCTTCAGGTGCCGCCGGGCTGTCTGCATTCGGGAAACGACCATCAGATCGTGAGTTGGGGGTGCCCGCGGATCCACCTCGGGCAGCCGCTCGACCACGACCACGGGGTCCTAGTGGAACCTCGTTCGGGGCAAGTACCGACTGGATTGGGTTCAGACGACCGTAGTTTTGGTCCTGGTGAGCAGTGCGGCTGTGGTCAGGTTCAGAGTTTCGACCAGGACCCAGGAATGCGTCTCTCCCCTTGTCTTGGCCAGAACGGTCACCGTCCCTGTCGCCTATACGTTCTGTTCTGGGGTTATAGGCAGGAGGCTCCGCATGCGTCTCTCTTCCAGAGGATCGATGATCCGAGTGATGGGAGCGGCCGTGTCTGTCATCCCTCGCAGGCTCTGCTGGTGCTTCTGGATTGAATCGCCCGTTTCTCCGCGGCGAATGACCCCGTTGAGAATTTCGGTCTCTGGGCTCATCCCTTGTCGGCCTGGCTGGCGCTTCGGTTTGTGGCTCACCGATCAGGGCAGCACGCTCAGGGTTGATCAACTCAGTACGGTCAGGCTCCGGAGCACGCTGGTCAAGAGTCCGCTGCTCGTGGCTCTGAGTCTCCTGAGTGCGCGGTCCCCGGCCACTCCGCCGGTCTGTCTCTGATGATCGAGACGGGCGGTCTGAGCGGTTAGACCTACCAGGTTGGTCTCCTTGGATCAAGGCCAGGCGAGCAGGGTTGACAGGAGGATCCTCCGCTGGCTTCTGTGTAGGTTGAGATGGCGGGGTGGCGACAGCAGGTTCTCTAGACAGTCTGCCCGATTCAGACACACGTCCATTTGTTGGAGGCACTCTATCTCGGGAGGGACGACCTTCGCGCTCATGGGGCCCGTGATCGCGGCGAGGGGGCAGCGAGTCTGGTCTCGAGGGCCAATCTTTCTCGGAAAGGCGACCAGGTTCTCTAGGTGGAGCATCTGGTCCTCTCCTGTCTTGTCCAGAAAAGTCTCGACTGCGGTCGGGCCGCGATGGCTCGGCGAATCTGGGTTCTCTTGAGGGCTCGCGTGGGTCCCTGTGATCTCTGGTATCTCGAGACTCTCTTGTATCCCTAGGACCGCGAGGTTCTCGTGCATCTCTCGGTTCTCGGACCCGGTCTGGCAAAGCGTCAGGAGTGAAATGAGTACGACCGAAATGGCCAGGGATAGGGACGTCTGGTCGCTTGGGCAGGTTGTGCGCACTTCTGTCTGATCCCGTAGGTGTAGGAGTCGATCTAGGCACATCCCGGTGGTTCATATTGTTCGGCAAGGGCGTTGCATTCGCCGGCTTTGGTGTTGGCGGCTTGCTCGAAGTGGCGGACCCGATGTCGCCACGCGGGAAGCCTCCCTTTGCTGTGTCCGGCTGGGAGGCCGAGGGCTTGGGAGGCAAGTTGGGATCCTTTTGAGTAAGCGTAGCTGGTGCCGAGGGTGCTGCTGATCGGGATCCAGCATCTTTGCTGTCTTTGACCTCGCCGTCCTTGACTTCGCCGTCTTCCTGCTCTGCCGCGGTCCTACGAACAAATGTTAGTTTAACCCCTGAAATGGGTCCTCTAGGCAAACCTACCTGGCTGATCGAGGCTGGAATTCAGTCGCGGTTGGGCGCAAACTGGTTGAGATCGACTCGTCCTTGACCTTTCCGCCATTCTGCACACGGGTTAGTAAGATTCTGAATCTCCGCCTGTCTTGTTGCCTTACCATGTTCGGGCGGAAGCCGGCGGGTATAATCCATTTGTCTTTTCTCCTCTGTAATTCCGACAAAGCACCCTGCGCCGCGACTGACAGGTCCACGCGGTGTCCCTCCTCGCCAGCAGACGCATTCTTCGAAGCTGCCTCACGATCTGTGATTGTCTTTAGTTGATCGATAAACTGTGTGCCCATGAAGGTGATTGCTGGGAAGTGATCGAGAACCGCCTTAAGAATCGTCATGGCGTTACGGATGTGCATCCATTCCATGCCGGCAAGGCACGACTTCAATGCCAAATTGAGCTTGCTGTGCCAGCCGTACAAGATGTCACGGAATTGCGCATGATCATAATAAGATGATGGCTGTCCCTTGTCATCGAACTCGGTAGCAAACCCAAGGAAGAAGCTGCGCTTGCCGACCGCTTCTCTGTCGTAAGCGTTCGTGTCACGATGCCACCTAGCCAAGTCTTTGAGGATGCAGTTGAGGAACCTGCCCAGGTGCTCTGCCTCGCGGACTGTGCAAGTGAAGATCATGGCCCGCAGCCTATTGACGCAGAATAGCCGATCATACAATGCCTTCAGACGGAATTTGGGTGCGCCAAGCATGTGGAGCTTCTTGATAAACACGTAGCAGTACTCAGCGTCGCTAGCGGAGAGCACCAGCCGGGGAAGTAAGCATTGCTCGAGCATCGCATCAGACAGACCATTCAACTTCTCCGCTGAACCCGTGAACCAGGTTTCCATGTGATCCGCCATGTAATCTCGTACGACTCGCGCTCGCTTCATCTGGAGATCCGCTTCCTTCGGCAGTTCGTTACTGATCTTGAGCAGCTCAGCCTTCTTGGCTTCCTTCTTGTTGATACCGCTGCGACTCATGTCGGAGCGATCTCTGTCGAGCTCTTTCTTCAGGTTCGAGAGTCGCTTGTGAGCGTTGTTGTAACTGGCAGCTGGGACCTCGATGTCACCGAGCTGTAGAGCCCAGAAGAGGACATAGAACTCTGGGCTGAGCTTGGTCCATGAAGTACCTGGAGTTATGGACTTCATTGACGTAACGATGGGATCGAGCGCCTCGTGTATCTGGCGTCCGGCGTCCTTCTTTGCCTTCTCCCGAACCTCTGCCGGCGTCGGCTTCTTCTCCTCCGCCTCAGTCGGCTCCTCAGTGGCTTCCTTTGCTTCGGTTGCGTCTTGGGCCATTGACAAGTCTCCGTCGGAGTCGATGTTGACTGTGGAGTCTTGCTTTTTGGTGAACATGTTGTATGCGACACCCTCACGACCGATGAGGAACGCCAGGCTTGCGTCAAGTCCAAAGTCGTCCATGAGGATAGTGATTGCAGGCACCAATGCCTCGAACTCGTGAGGCTCAAGGTTGGTTCGTAGAAGGTCGAGATACTGAACCAGAATCTGATGGCTGTCATCGATGACCGAGCCGATGTACTTGATGTGCGCCTCATCGTCGGGAAGCTTGTAGATGGCAGCTTGTCGGTATTGAGCAACGTTGATAAGCAGACGTCCAGCGAGTTTCGAGTCGACGAGAGACTGCATGAGGCGCTTGGCGCTGCGAGTCGACTCAAACCGCTTGTCTTGGAGGCTGAGCAGTGTCTGGCGTCGCAGTACCTCTCCTCCAGACATGGCCAAGATTTGATCGTCGGTAAAGTCAAGAACTTGCACAACACCTCCCATTGACGACACGAGCTCTTTGAGAATAATCAAGTCGGTCGAGTTGCCCTGGAAGAGTTGATCATTCACGTATTGAAGAATAGGTGTCGAGTCTAGAATGGAGTACCGCTTGAAGACTTTGCCGGCGAACTTGGAAAGAGCTTGAAGCCATTTGCTGGTCAGCAGGATGGAAGATTCCTGAGTACGGCTTCGCTTTCCACCCATGGAGCTCACGAGAGACCAGATCAGGACATCGTAGGCCAGATCAGTGAAGTATTTGGCGCACTCAACAAATGCTTCGATGAGATTTGCGTAAGCCTCGATCTGGCCCAGAGCCTCCTTGAACACAATGCCTGGCGACGAATAGCTGGTCTTGGCTAGCGACTTGGCCATCTCGCTGAGATTCGTGAGAGAAATGCGCTTCATCACACCTCTGGTCTCCACGCGAGTGCGAGTGAAGGCTGCCTTCATTGCCGGCAGTCGGGAAATCTGGCCTTCAAACCACTCGGCGTAGATGGAGTATCGGGTTGTGACAGGGTAAAGCTTGAGCAGGTCCCAGACGGAGTTGACAATAGCCGCATTGGCGTTGGTCATGCTGAGAGCAGGAACCAGAATGCGCCGCAAG